>BSBN01000711.1:6000000-6746910 GCA_027924645.1 Cunninghamia lanceolata | reverse complement strand
GAGAGAGAGAGACATATTTGTTTTCAAGCATTCATTCATCATGAGTACACTCCTACATTATCTATGAAGCCATCTATAATGATCTTACATGGTAATTCACCAATTCGGAAGACAAGTCTTTAACTAGTCATAAACTTCCTTTATTACTCAGTCAATCTCACATAATTAGGGAAAGGATTCAAACTTCTTCTAATTTTCCAGTTGATCAAAGACAAGTTAGTCGTACAATATCTAGAGTTGACTCTTGAAGCCATCAATAATAATCATTCATTTAATTTGAAAGACAAGTATAAATAGATTAAAAAACAACAGTCTTATTCCATAACCAATCATCACAAGATTAACATAAAATTAGGAAGATACCTAGTTCTTGTTAATAGGTTATTTATCCAAATTCTTTAATCAATGAAACATTATGCCATTCCCCTAAAACTTGTTATACCTACTAGGTTTGCAAGAGAAACTATCATAAGATCTATAATGTATACCACCTTCTAAGTTTCGCCATCATAAAAAGTGTCTAAGAACTCTTAATAAGAAAAGGACAATCATCAAGGTTGAAATCTAACCACTATTCTACTTCAAAAAAAAAGGATAAATTTGCCTCTAAGTTACTGATTCACTAATCCAAACATTAACTAGTTATATATGATGAAAGGTATTATGAGGGTCTTGAGGGTTGTCTAGGTAATAGAACCAACCTATCTTAAAATCCTAACCCTAATTCAATCCCAAGACATATCTTTCTTGGAAAAATGTTCCCTATGTGAAGCAAGAAACAACATGACAAAGACATTAATAATTCTAAGATCACAAGACCTTTATAAATGAAGGAAGTGGTTGAGCACTTTACCTACCTAATAAGCAACTAGAAAACAAGATAGTGCAAACACAATAATCAACCATTGATTGTTAAAGTTTACCAGATACCCTGTCATAATAAAATTAACATTCTTTTCTCCTCTATCATAGAAATTACAAACAATTAACACACAACTAATCAACAAAAGAGACATCCTTACTATGTGTCACAAGCTCAAGTAACCTTAACTAAAACAATAGAAAATAAATGGTGCCAATAATAATTTCTAAATTAAATTTAAATCTTATAAGAATCAAGAAAATAAGTTGATGCATCATAAACTCTATCTATTTGTTTCCTTAATAACAAAAATAATAAAATAACAAACATTTATTAATTCCTAAAATAAAAGATTAGCCTTAGTTCTATATTACAACATGCTTTAACTATATCAAAGTAATCACAAGGTAAAGAAATTACTATTTAAATATGATCTATTAAAACTATGAATACCTCTTAATATATCTAGGATTCTTAATCACTTTGTGTTATGTAGGAAACTACACCCTTGGGGGCTTTGTCCTTTAAGGTTTAGCTCCCAAGTCTTTAGATTGCATTTAGAGCATCTTGCATGATAATTCAGACTCTCGATGAGAGAACCCTTGGGTCTTATGACAAATGGGACCTAAGGGGGTCTATTTTAATGATCCTTGAACAAAGACAAGGGGGGTGGACAAGAGCGCTAGTGCCCTAGTCTAGCCCTATTTTGGGTCTGCCCTAAATTCAAATGTCAGGTCTGTGACCATTATTTGGTTTCCAGGCTAACATCATAAGTTTCAAATATGAAATTATTGGCGAGAATCTTAATAGTTGCATATATAAGCATGTTTAGGTTATCATTTGCAAACTTGTGAGGCCTACCTTTTTCATTCCCGTTCCTTTGACTATTTACTTTACTGTTGTTGATACATTTAGACTTGTGGGACTGTTGATCCTGAATTCCTGAACTATTAGACTTTATGATGTTATGAGAAACTAATTGGTGATGTTAGATAGAAATTGGTTTATATTATAATGTTAAAGGAAAACTAATTGGGTGATGTTAGATAGAAATTGGTTTATATTTAATGTTAAAGGAAAACTAATTGGGTGATGTTAGATAGATAATGTATATTAAAAGAAAACAAATTGGGTGATGTTAGATAAATGCTTATTATTAAGGGAAAACTAATTGGGTGATGTTGGATAGAAAATTGTTTTGAAATTCAATCTTGGGAATGGATGTTTGAAATGCAGAAATTAGAACCTAATTGTATTGTGACTTTCCTTATGCTTATGTGAACTTGTGATATTTTATGGGAGTGCATGTTTTAAATTGCTTCGGCTATGATATTTTATATGTGGAATTAACTTTGCAATTGAGTGCGTAGGTATTCTAACAAACCACAGATACTGGAGACCATCCCACACTTGATGTTGTAATCCTTGTGAAACTGATCTAGTTCCACGAGAAACTAAGATCAACTCTATGTACGATGAAGTGTTGTAATGTTAATTTGCATGTGGTTAATTTGGGTTAAGTCTACCCTCTTTTAATTTGAATTATAATTTGTGTTGTAAAAATTGTCTTTGAATTACATTTTTTAAATTTTAAATTTTGAAGACCCTTTTCATGTATTTTAACTTGACCCTGGGTTCTCTAACTAGGCTAAACTTGACCTTGGGTTATACCCCATGGGTCTAGGGTCCCTTTTGACTTGGGTAAACCCTTGGTAAACCTCCATATGGTCACCTTAACTTCACACTAAAGTTAAGTGACGAATTTGGAGGCATGGGAGGGAGAGGATGAGTGGTACCAACACTCAACCCCATCCCTTTTCACTTCCCAAGGTTAGAGATGACTCCAAGACCCACCAATTGTGGAGGACTTGACTTCAAGTCTCTCTCACAATTGGTGAGAGTGCCCATGGAGTTGTGTGGTCCTTCTTGAGAGGAAAGGAAGGGGACACATGTGTCACCCTTTCCCCTCTTTAACTCCCCTTTTTTCTCCCATGTGTTGGAGAGAGGACATGTGGTAAGGGGGTGAAGGATACTTTGGGGATGGGTGAGTGACATGTGTCAACACCCATCCCTTGGGACATACTTGTAGAGGGGAGGAAGAGTGAGGAGGTGACAAGTGTCACCTCCCCATTCCTCTAAGCTCATGGGTTGGGCTTATTTTAATCCCACTTGGGATAAGGTGAGGGGTTGTTGAATTTTTAGAGAATTTTAATTGTTTGAAATTGAATTTCGGAGAAAAGATAGAGGGAGTTTGGTGGCTTAGGTTGGAGAAGAATTTGGAGAAGCTCTACATCAACTTTCTTCCATAATAGGGCTTTTAAAGGTTGGTTATCAAGGCTATGGCCTTCCCTTTGTATTTTAGTTGTTTGCATGATGCATATGTGTGTGAAGTATTTTCTTGAATTGTATTTTGTATTGTGGAAAATTTTGTGGGGTGTTGTAAGAGCCTCTCCCACTTGGGAGAAAATGATCAACAAGTGTGGGGTAGGGGAGGAGTGATCCTCCTTGGGGTCATTACCTTGTTTTGGGATGTTGAAAGCCTTGAGGGCATTATATGTGATTTTGAGCAATTTGAGACATGGCTTGAGAGTCAAAATAATGAGACTTTTAGAAATTTTGTTAACATGTTAGCTTGAGGCCATAAGAGAAATTGTGTTGAGATATTTTGAAGGAGTGGCACTCTTGAGTTGAGTGTGTCCACTCTCCTACCCTTTGAAACTCACCTTGGTTGATTTGTGTGTTGTAAATATCCATGGGTGTAATATTGTGTTTTGGGATGTTTGTTTGCCTTGTTGTGAAATGGATTTGAGTTCCCTAGGTGTGTGGGTGACCTCCCTAGCTCAGGGGTGACCCTCTTGCAGGTCTATGGTAGGGAGGAGAGCAAGATGTCTGGTTTTCTTTCCCCTTTGTGTGATATGGCAAGTTCATTGGAGCTTAATGTGAAGTTGGAGAAACTCCTTGTGCTTGGAGTTCATATTTTATTTTCCTTTACTCTTAAAGCTCATGAGAAAGAGCTTGGCCTTCTCAGGAGATCTTACTATTGTTAGTTGTCAAAGATGAGAACTTGGTTCTCTCTTTTGGTTGTAAAATTATATTCTTGAAAGTTGTGTGTTGGACATTTTTTCATTGTATTGAAAGTTGGAAATTGTTAGTTCAAATGCTTATTATTCAAAAGATGAAGGAAGAAAAATTTGTTTATAATCTATTTCATTGTTTGTCATATTGAATTGTAAATTTGTTAAGTTGTGATTTTGTTGTTGTGATAAACAAGAAATTGTAATTTGTTCTTTTAAAAAGAAAGAAAATTGGTTGTAGTTTTGTATTATAGGCATTTTGAATTACTTAATTATATTTGCTCTTCTCTTTAATAATGTGTAAATTTTAATCATGCAATGAATATACTTGTTAGAAAAAAAATAAGTTCTTTCCTTGTAGTAGAATTGATAAAAGAAAAATATGTTTGCATATCTTGCAAATTTGTTTAAAACAGAAAATTAGTAAGTGTAGAAGAAAAGGGTTATAGTTGGAATTATTAAATATATATATATATATATATATATATATATATATATATATATATATATATATATATATATATATATATATATATATATATATATATATAACTTATTTACATATGGATGGAATTGGTTTATATATATATATATTTAAAAAAAAAAGAATAAAAGGGATTTATAAATTGTCAAAGAAAAATTTAAAATATATATATATATATATATATATTTATATATATATTAATATTTTAATTTAATTAAACTGAAATTTCTGTGTAATGGAACTGTTGCTGTGTATACATATAATTGTATATATATATAAAATAAATTTCATTTATGAATAAGGTTTGCTGTGTTAAAAAAAATACAGGGGAGAGACTGTATTATTTTTGCATCACAATTTTGCTTTAAATTAAAAAAAAATATAAACAAATTTTTGGTGGGGGGTTCGAACCCCCCCACTGTCGCCATTGTAAAGGGTGTGGGGAGGGGGCGGAGCCCCCACCCACACCCCACTAAGTGGGATGTGGTTGGGGGCTCTGTCCCCTCCGAACACCCCCCATTTGCTATCATCTCCGTGGAACCCCTCTGCACAGTCCGCGCTGTATCCCTTGTGCTCCCGTAGACCTCCGCTCCCTCTCCACCACCCAGCGACCTCCACTCAACCACTCTGCCCACCCTCAGCCACAACGACCTCCCCTCTCTGCGGAGTATCCCCTCCATGGCTCCCCTCTGTTTGTACCCCCCCTCTCAGTGCCACCACCTGCGTGTTCCCTCCGCCAACGACCACCACTACCTTCACAGCACTGCATTCAAACAATTAAAAATTTAGGGCTTTCACAATTTTATCATAAGCCAAAACAAAAGAAAATAAATTTAGGGTTTTCTAATTGTTAAAAATAAATAAATAAATACATGGTATTTATAAAAGAAAAAGAAAAAAATAAGCTTTGCTCATAAGTAAAATATATATATATATATATATATATTTAGAATGAAATATAAATTCACTAAATTATAAAAAAGAAAACCTAGAGATATAAATACAATAAGCATATATATGTGTGTGTGTGTGTGTGTTTATATTTTCATAAATAAATGAAGCTATCATATGCATTTCATATGTGGCCATTTAAACTCAACCTGTACAACGAGAAAAGGACAAATTGAGAAAATGAGAGAAAAAGAGAAAAAAAGATAAAAGTGAAAACAAAAAGGAGAAAATGCACGACTTTTCCAAAATAGGGCTAAGAGTACTAATTAAGATTTAATATTCCTTTAATCCTGACTTGGGGCAATTTAATTAACAAAATTAATTCAAACGTTGAATTAAACCTAGAACAGAAACCTAGTGAACTTCATCAAACGAAGTTAGTAAGTCCCGTTTACGAGATCTAATCTACCAAGAAATTAGGAATAATGTAAATGATGCAGAGATAACTCTAATTGATAGAGAATGCGAAGGAGAACAAATAAATTTTAAATTAGAAAATGCGAAGGAGAACAAATTAATTTTAAATTAGAAAACACGAAGGAGAACAAATTAATTTTAAATTAGAAAATGCGAAGGAGAACAAATTAATTTTAAATTTAGAAAACGTGAAGGAGAACAAATAAATTTTAAATTAGAAAATGCAAAGGAGAACAAATTAATATTAAATTTTAAAAAGCGTGAAAGAGAACAATGATCGGACTTTGTTGAAAAATGTTCAATTAACTTAATCAACTATAATACCAGTGCAACTAGTGAGATGTAGGAAATTTATTAAACCAAATCAGGAAACCTCTTAATCAAATTTAGTTTTAGTACAATAAACCCTACTCACGCCTGTGAGGCGTTATGCTGCCATAATTTCCTAGAATTCAAGGTCTGGTTAGTTTAGTAAAGTTGAACCCTATTAGCGACATTAACCGCGTCGCGATGACCCCCTTGATGGCCTTCTTGCGATTGGTATGCGCACGTGTGCGTATTACCCTACTTTCAACTATTTTGTTTGCACTTTAAGTGTACACCACCGAGCACGCTTACGTGTGTGAGGGGGTTTCTAGGGAAGCATGTAATTTCTTTTTTATATTTCGTGTCATGACCACATGACAAATGTGGACATGACACGTGTGATGCGTGTCGTGACCGCATGGGAAATGTGGGCATGACATTTGGTATCAGAGCCCAAGTTTAAATACTAGGCATATTTGGGCACGTTATTTATTCCGTAACTTTGATAAATTAGTGCCTACCTTGTTTTGTAGGATGCCTCCCCGACGTGTTCGACGAGCGCGATCATGCAACATTGCATCCATTGAGGTGCATAGTGATTCCTCTGTAGAGGGATAGGGACCCGCAATCATAGTAGATTAGCCAGTACCATAGGCACCACAGTACTTGACATAGGTCCTCAGATTTTACAGACATTGCAGGCCATGTTAGAGAGGTTACCGCTAGCTATTCCAGAGCCACGTGATGAGCCTCGTGTTGATCCATGAGAGGAGCCACGTAAGGAGCTGTGTGCTGAGCCATGTGTGGAGCCTCACGTTGATCTGTGAGAGGTGCCACGTATGGAGTCTTTCGTAGAGGTACCTAATACTATAGTGGAGGAGGTAGGGTCAGCCTACCGAGCACGGAGTAGGAGTCCTCCGCAATACCAAAGACGAGATGAGACTGTGAGGGTAGAGCAGATACATCATGGACCGTATGAGTATGGTTTGGATGAGCCAGTTATAGGACTTAGAGACAGAGGAGACCTAATCAGAGATCTACTTAGGCTCAATCCACCTACCTTTGCAAGAGCTACAAAGGGAGTTGTGGCTGAGGCTTGGCTCATCAGTCTAGATAGGTACTTCACGTTGCGACCTTATGGAAGCAACACGAAAGCACGAGTGGCAATACACCTTCTGAGAGATGCAGCAACTACCTGGTGGCGCACTGAGGAGTGCAAGCATCGGTTATCCTTAGATACACTCACATGGGACATATTCATAGAGTGCTTTAATGTGCATTACTTGTTAGATCACTATAGATAGCACTGGATAGATGAGTTTCCATAATTTACAGCAAAGAGGACTCACGGTTGCTCAATATGAGAGCTGATTTATTGAGCTTTCTCGTTACGTAGAGTATCTCCATGTTGAGAAAATCCTAGTGCACAAATTCATCAAAGGTTAGAATCATGGGATAGCAGGACTAGTGCGAATGGCAGACCCCTAGACTATTAGTGAGGTTGTCGAAAAGGCTTACATTGTAGAGGAAATTCAGGGACGAGGGCAGAATTCACACCCTTAGTTTCAGGACTGTAATCACCAGCAGCAGCAGAACTTTCATAGACCACAATCCACACCACAGAGAGGAGGATTCAATTCTTCATCATTACCTCCTAGGCCTCCACAGCAGCAGTAGCAGCATTAGCAGAGGGTTCAGGGAGGACAGAACTGTGGTTGGCAGCAGCAGGGCCCGCGTAGAGATCAGAGACAACAGGGATCATCTGCGGGACCCACGAGGTCTCAACAGTCTTACAGAGGTTCACAGGGGTCTACAGGATGGACTGGATAGCAGCAGTCAGGTAGGACTCAGTTAGGACAGTTACAGGCTAGGGGCCCGTGTTATGTATGTGGTAGGGCAGGGCATTTGGCCAGAGAGTGTCCACAGGGATTTACAACAGGGGGACAACCCTGTTCAGGAGGATCTGAGCAGACTGAAGGTGATGTGGGCAAGTCTCATTGCATGTTTGCAGTGGTTGACAACCGCCAGGCTGACTTCCAAGGCTCAGTTATTGAGACAACAGGTATGATTAGGGATTTTCCCATCTCTATTCTTTTTAACTCTGGAGCTACCGACTCTTTTCTGTCTACATCATTAGTGGAACGTTGCAGGCTGGTGGCTTCTAGGAAGGACATTAGGTGGGAGGTTGAGTTGGCCTCTGGTGCCAAGATGTTAGTAGATACCTTGGTTAGAGATTACGAGATCTCCTTGGGTTCCTTCACTACATCATGTGACCTTAGGGTTATGCCATTAGGATCCTACAATGTAGTTTTGGGTATGGACTAGCTTGCGGCTCATAGAGCCAAGCTAGATTGTCACCAGAGGATGATTAGCTACTTAGACGATCATGGCTCACCGGTTGAGTTAGTGGACATACAGAAGCCCGCGGTAGTACGTATGACATCTGCTCAGCAGCTTAAGTGCTGCATGCGGAGAGGGTGTCAGTTGTTTGCTATCACAGTCAGTGATAGATCAGAGGATGAGCCTGAGGCTTCATTAGATGACCACCCTATCCTGAAAGATTTTGCCGACGTGTTTCCATTGGAATTACCAGGCATGCCTCCACGTAGAGAGGTTGATTTCCACATCGATCTAGTGCCAGGTATCGAGCCAGTGTCTCATGCACCCTATAGGATGACTACACATGAACTTACAGAGCTCAAATTGCAGTTAGAGGAGTTACTTGAGAAGGGGCACATTGGACCTAGCGTTTCACCTTGGTGCGCACCAATTATCTTCATGAAGAAGAAAGATGGATCTCTTTGCTTGTGCATGGACTATAGGCAGTTGAACAAGGTGATGATGAAGAACCGTTATCCTCTACCTAGGATTGACGACCTCTTTGACCAGATGCAGGGAGCCAAAGTGTTCTTGAAAATTGATATGAAATCTAGGTATCACCAATTGCGCATCATAGAGGTAGATATTCATAAGACTACTTTTCGAGGCAGATATGGCCATTACGAGTTTACAGTGGTACCCTTCAGTTTGACGAATGCCCCTGCAATGTTCATGAGTCTCATGAACGGAGTGTTCCACACTTACTTGGATCGGTTCGTGATCATTTTCCTCGACGATATTTTGATCTATTCACGGACCGAGGAGGAGCATGTGGATCATTTACGTCAGGTTTTGCAGTGCTTACGAGAGAAGCAGCTTTATGGTAACCTGGCAAAGTGTGCCTTCTTCAGGACAGAGGTGCAGTATTTAGGGCACATCTTATCAGGTGATGGATTCTCCGTAGATCCATCAAAGATCAAAGCGATTTAGGATTGGCCAACACCCACTAGTGTGACAAAGGTCAGGATCTTTATGGGATTAGCTGATTATTACCATAGATTCGTTGAGGGCTTTTCTAGATTAGCGCATCCCATCACTTCCCTTCAGCAGAAAGGGAAGGGTTTCACTTGGACTGAGTAGTGTGAGAGGGCCTTTGGGGTCCTCAAGGAGCGTCTTACCAATGCTCCCATATTAGCAGTTCCAGATCCTGTAGAGGATTTTGTTTTTTGCACAGATACATCACTAGAGGGTTTGGGAGTCGTGCTTATGCAGGGTGGTAGAGCGATTGCATACGAATCACGTAAGCTCAAGACACATGAGCTAAACTACCCTACTCACGATTTAGAGCTCGTAGCAGTTATTCATGCTCTTGTTCGTTGGAGACACTTCCTTTTGGGTCAATGCTTTGAGCTCCATTCGGATGACCATAGCTTACAGTATATTTTCACATAGCCCAATTTGAACACCCACCAGCGGCATTGGATGGAGTTCTTATGCGAGTACAACTTTGATGTCCACTACATCAAAGGGAAGGAGAACATGGTCGCTGATGCCTTGAGTCGAAGGCGCCACGAGATCCTGACCTTGACACTAAGGGTGGACTTGAGAGAGTGTATCTTACAGCATCTGTCTGAGGATGAGTGGTTTCTTGAGGTGCAGCAAGAAATTCAGAAATAGAGGGCCCTTAAGGGCAGATTCGTAGGATATTCCCTTGAGCTTGATGGTTTGCTTAGACATCGGCAGCACATCTATGTACCCCGTGTAGGTGATCTACGTGCAGTGTTTCTTTTAGAGGCTCATAGAGCACCTTATGCAGTACACCCAAGGGTGAAGAAGATGCATGTTGATTTGACATTTGTACCATTGGGCTGGGATGAGATGAGACATTGCACAATATGTTGCTCATTGCCTTGAGTGCCAGAGGGTCAAGGCCAAGCATCAGCATCCAGCGGGACTGTTGTACCCTCATGAGATACCTGAGTGGAAATGGGACACCATTTCCATGGATTTTTATTATTGGTCTACCTATGTCATCCTGTCGCCATGATGCCATCATGGTGACAGTTGACAAGTTGACCAAGGTGGCGCATTTCTCACCTATATGCATGACGTACAATGCACCATCTGTGGTGAGGGTATTCTTAGATTAGATTGTTAGACTTCATGGAATACCTTGCTGCATCATTTCTGACAGAGACTCAGTTTTCACTTCAGCTTTTTGGAGAGCATTACAGCAGGTGTTAGGCACTCAACTCAACATCAGTTCAGCTTACCATCCTAAGACCAACGGGCAGACAGAGAGAGTTAATCAGGTGTTAGAGGACATGCTTCATATGTATTTTATGGACATCAATCTAGATGGGAGGAGTATCTGTATCTGGTTGAGTTTGCCTACAATAATGGGCATCACAACTCGTTGGGTATGCCTCATTTTGAGGCTTTATACGACAGACCATGCAGGACACCATTGATTTGGGATCGGATAGAAGACAGGGTTGCCATTGGTCCAAAGATAGTTTAGGATATGGAGCAGCAGGTCACGCTGATTAGATAGAGACTTTAGGAGGCACAAGATAGAAAGAAGAAGTATGCCGATGCTAAGAGAACTGATCGGAGCTTCTCACTGGATGATAGGGTATTTTTGAGAGTGCGACTGCTCAAGAGTCCAATCCGTTACAAAAAGGGCTCTAAGCTCACACTATGGTTTGTAGGACCTTTTGAGATCTTGGAGCGGATAGGACCTGTAGCCTATCGTCTAGCCTTGCCACCTAGCCTATCGCATATCCATGATGTCTTTCATGTTTTAGTTTTATGATGTTACATCTCTGACATATCTCACGTATTGGATTGGAGTGCTCTTCAAGTAGAGGCAAACGATTAGCTGGCTTTGGAGGCAATTCACATATTAGCTCGTCAGATGCTGGGCCTTTGAGCTCGAGAGCTAGACTAGGTTAGGGTCCAGTGGGACATGTACAACGAGGTCACTGTGACATGGGAGGATGCAGTGAGATTGAGGACTCTTTATCCTCACCTCTTTGATGACTTCTAGGAGGAAGTACAATTTTAGGGGGGAGGATGTGAGGCCTACCTTTTTTATTCCCGTTCCTTTGACTATTTACTTTACTGTTGTTGATACATTTAGACTTGTGGGACTGTTGATCCTGAATTCTTGAACTATTAGACTTTATGATGTTATGAGAAAACTAATTGGTGATGTTAGATAGAAATTGGTTTATATTATAATGTTAAAGGAAAACTAATTGGGTGATGTTAGATAAAAATTGGTTTATATTTAATGTTAAAGGAAAACTAATTGGGTGATGTTAGATAGATAATGTCTATTAAAAGAAAACAAATTGGGTGATGTTAGATAAATGCTTATTATTAAGGGAAAACTAATTGGGTGATGTTGGATAGAAAATTGTTTTTGAAATTCAATCTTGGGAATGGATGTTTGAAATGCAGAAATTAGAACCTAATTGTATTGTGACTTTCCTTATGCTTATGTGAACTTGTGATATTTTATGGGAGTGCATGTTTTAAATTGCTTCGGCTATGATATTTATATGTGGAATTAACTTTGCAATTGAGTGCATAGGTATTTCTAACAAACCACAGATACTGGAGACCATCCCACACTTGATGTTGTAATCCCTTGTGAAACTGATCTAGTTCCACGAGAAACTAAGATCAACTCTGTGTACGATGAAGTGTTGTAATGTTAATTTGCATGTGGTTAATTTGGGTTAAGTCTACCCTCTTTTAATTTGAATTATAATTTGTGTTGTAAAAATTGTCTTTGAATTACATTTTTTAAATTTTAAATTTTGAAGACCCTTTTCATGTAGTTTAACTTGACCCTGGGTTCTCTAACTAGGCTAAACTTGACCTTGGGTTATACCCCATGGGTCTAGGGTCCCTTTTGACTTGGGTAACCCTTGGTAAACCTCCATATGGTCACCTTAACTTCACACTAAAGTTAAGTGACGAATTTGGAGGCATGGGAGGGAGAGGATGAGTGGTACCAACACTCAACCCCATCCCTTTTCACTTCCCAAGGTTAGAGATGACTCCAAGACCCACCAATTGTGGAGGACTTGACTTCAAGTCTCTCTCACAATTGGTGAGAGTGCCCATGGAGTTGTGTGGTCCTTCTTGAGAGGAAAGGAAGGGGACACATGTGTCACCCTTTCCCTCTTTAACTCCCCTTTTTTCTCCCATGTGTTGGAGAGAGGACATGTGGTAAGGGGTGATGGATACTTTGGGGATGGGTGAGTGACATGTGTCAACACCCATCCCTTGGGACATACTTATAGAGGAAAGGAAGAGTGAGGAGGTGACAAGTGTCACCTCCCCATTCCTCTAAGCTCATGGGTTGGGCTTATTTTAATCCCACTTGGGATAAGGTGAGGGGTTGTTGAATTTTTAGAGAATTTTAATTGTTTGAAATTGAATTTGGGAGAAAATATAGAGGGAGTTTGGTGGCTTAGGTTGAAGAAGAATTTGGAGAAGCTCTACATCAAATTTCGTCCATAATAGGGCTTTTAAAGGTTGGTTATCAAGGCTAAGGCCTTCCCTTTGTATTTTAGTTGCTTGCATGATGCATATGTGTGTGAAGTATTTTCTTGAATTGTATTTTGTATTGTGAAAATTTTTGTGGGATGTTGTAAGAGCCTCTCCCACTTGGGAGAAAATGCTCAACAAGTGTGGGTTAGGGGAGGAGTGATCCTCCTCAGGGTCATTACCTTGTTTTGGGATGTTGAAGGCCTTGAGGGCATTATATGTAATTTTGAGCAATCTGAGACATGGCTTGAGAGCCAAAATAATGAGACTTTTTAAAATTTTGTTAAACATGTTAGCTTGAGGCCATAAGAGAAATTGTGTTGAGATATTTTGAAGGAGTGGCACTCTTGAGTTGAGTGTGTCCACTCTCCTACCCCTTTGAAACTCACCTTGGTTGAGTTTGTGTGTTGTAAATATCCATGGGTGTAATATTGTGTTTTGGGATGTTTGTTTGCCTTGTTGTGAAATGGATTTGAGTTCCCTAGGTGTGTGGGTGACCTCCCTAGCTCGGGGGTGACCCTCTTGCGGGTCTACGGTAGGGAGGAGAGCAAGATGTGTGGTTTTCTTTCCCCTTTGTGTGATATGCAGGTTCATTGGAGCTTAATGTGAAGTTGGAGAAACTCCTTGTGCTTGGAGTTCATATTTTATTTTCCTTTACTCTTAAAACTCATGAGAAAGAGATTGGCCTTCTTAGGAGATCTTACTATTGTTAGTTGTCAAAGATAAGAACTTGGTTCTCTCTTTTGGTTGTAAAATTATATTCTTGAAAGTTGTGTGTTGGACATTTTTTCATTGTATTGAAAGTTGGAAATTGTTAGTTTAAATGCTTATTATTCAAAAGATGAAGGAAGAAAAATTTGTTTATAATCTATTGCATTGTTTGTCATATTGAATTGTAAATTTGTTAAGTTGTGATTTTGTTGTTGTGATAAACAAGAAATTGTAATTTGTTCTTTTAAAAAGAAAGAAAATTGGTTGTAGTTTTGTATTATAGGCATTTTGAATTACTTAATTATATTTTCTCCTCTCTTTAATAATGTGTAAATTTTAATCATGCAATGAATATACTTGTTAGAAAAAAAATAAGTTCTTTCCTCGTAGTAGAATTGATAAAAGAAAAATATGTTTGCATATCTTGCAAATTTGTTTAAAACAGAAAATTAGTAAGTGTAGAAGAAAAGGGTTATAGTTGGAATTATTAAATTATATATATATATATATATATATATATAACTTATTTACATATGGATGGAATTGGTTTATATATATATATATTTTTAAAAAGAAAGAATAAAGGGTATTTATAAATTGTCAAAGAAAAATTTAAACTATATATATATATATATATTTAAATATATATTAATATTTTAATTTAATTAAACTAAAATTTTTGTGTAATGGAACTGTTGCTATGTATACATATAATTGTGTATATATATATACTATATATATATATTATATATATACTATATATATATATAAAATAAATTTCATTTATGAATAAGTTTTGCTGTGTTAAAAAAAAAATATATAGGGGAGAGACTGTATTAGTTTTGCATCGTAATTTTGCTTTAAATAAAAAAAATATAAACAAATTTTTGGTCGGGGGTTTGAACCCCTTCACTATCGCCATTGTAAAGGGTGTGGGGTGGGGCTTCACCCCCTCCCCACACCCCCTAGTCGCTACCGTCTCCATGGAACCCCTCTACATAGTCCGCGTTGTATCCCCTATGCTCCTCACAGACCTCCGCTCCCTCTCCACCGCCCGCAACCTCCACTCAACACTCCGCCGCTACGAACCATCCCCTCTGTGGCTCCCCTCTGTCTGCGCCCCCTCTCAGTGCCACCACCTAGGTGTTCCCTCTGCCAACGGCCACCACTGCCTTCACAGCACTACATTCAAACAATTAAAAATTTAGGGCTTTCACAATTTTATCATAAGCCAAAACAAAAGAAAATAAATTTAGGGTTTCCTAATTGTTAAAAAATATATATATAAATACATGGTATTTATAAAAGAAAAAGAAAAAAATAAGCTTTGCTCATAAGTAATATATATATATATATATATATATATATATATTTAGAATGAAATATAAATTCACTAAATTATAAAAAAAGAAAACCTAGAGATATAAATACAATAAGCATATGTGTGTGTGTGTGTGTGTGTTTATATTTTCATAAATAAATGAAGCCATCATATGCATTTCATATGTGGCCATTTAAACTCAACTTGTACAACAAGAAAAGGATAAATTGAGAAAATGAGAGAAAAATGAGAGAAAAAGAGAAAGAAAGATAAAAGTGAAAACAAAGAGGAGAAAGTGCACGACTTTTCCAAAATAGGGCTAAGAGTACTAATTAAGATTTAATATTCCTTTAATCCTAATTGGGGGCAATTTAATTAACAAAATTAATTCAAATGTTGAATTAAACCTAGTATGGAAACCTAGCGAACTTCATTAGACGAAGTTAGTAAGTCTTGTTTACGAGATTTGATCTACCAAGAAATTAGGAATAATGTAAATGATGTAGAGATAACTCTGATTGATAGAGAATGCGAAGGAGAACAAATAAATTTTAAATTAGAAAATGTGAAGGAGAACAAATTAATTTTAAATTAGAAAACACGAAGGAGAACAAATAAATTTTAAATTAGAAAACGCCAAGGAGAACAAATTAATTTTAAATTTAGAAAATGCGAAGGAGAACAAATAAATTTTAAATTAGAAAACGCGAAGGAGAACAAATTAATATTAAATTTTAGAAAACGTGAAGGAGAACAATGATCAGACTTTGTTGAAAAATGTTTAATTAACTTCATCAACTGTAATACCAATGCAACTAGTGAGATGTAGGAAATTTATTAAACCAAATCAGGAAACCTCTTAATCAAATTTAGTTTTAGTACAATAAACCCTACTCACGCCCATGAGGTGTTATGCTGTTGAAATTTCCTGGAATTCAGGGTTTGGTTAGTTTAGTAAAGTTGAACCCTATTAGAGACGTTAACCGTGTCATGATGACCCCCTTGGTGGCCTTCTTGTGATTGGTATGCGCACGTGTGCGTATTGCCCCGCTTTCAACTATTTTGTTTGTGCTTTAAGTGTACGACACTGAGCATGCTTACGCATGCGAGGGGGTTTCTAGGGAAGCGTGGAAATTTTTTTGATATTTCGTGTCATGACCACATGACAAAGGTGGACATGACACATGTGATGTGTGTCATGACCGCATGGGAAATGTGGGCATGAAAAAACTAGAGGATGTTTATGATAGAAAGCTATTGGCATACTTGTGATTATCATTGTGTTGTAGAGCATAGCATTGTTATTGTGTTTGTTCTTGTAGGTTGTATTGCACCTTCTCCTCATGGCATTGAAGAGCATCTTCCTTCCATGAGAGCTTCATCATCAAGGTGACATTTATTGTGTTTTATCATCATTATCATTTGGATTTTTCCTCTATCCCACAAGGATATGCACTCTCTCTCTAACAATGGTGTTTGGAAGACTTGAATGTCTCTCTAGGGCTTGACTAAGGCAAGCTTATAAACACCACAACCCCCTCCCACACTCCTTGTGATTGCAGGTTACAAGTATCGGATCTAGAGAAAGTGGAGTTGCACGGAAGACAAGGAAACATTGAAGATTCAGGATCCGAAAAGAAGCGGACACTATGTGGGATTTCAAGACAAGGGCGCTATCAACATTGTCCCCCACTGTCAAATCATTAGAAATGGAAGATACAATAGAGATCAATGTCAGAAGGAGATTAGGAATCCATAGAAAAAGTAGCACATTGGACTAGGGTGCCATCACCATTGTCCCTGACATTTTTATTTTTTGGACTGCAGAAAATAGTGAGTTAAGGTTCTCTGCCCATTGTCTAATTCTAGTGGCATTTGTCGTAATTCATAGATTTACTTGTTGTTTTCCTTAAATTAGGGTTTCAAGAGCATAAAAGCATCAATTGGCAACATTGTGTGATAACTTCTAAATTTTCCAGCAAAAAACCAAGTGGCAACCCAATCTAATAGATGACTCTCCTCTAAATAGGAGAAGCACTCGATTGAAAAGCCCTTGGAATGTTTTGTGGAAAGGAGGGTTCAAACTAAAACAACTACATTTCATCACACCCCTCCACCTTTTCATATAAAACACCTTGACATCAACCATCACATTTCTATAAATGAAGCTTTCCAAAACATGACTAATAGTTTTGAGATACAAAGATAAAATGTAAAAGGTAAGTATACTCAATCAGATAAGGTTGTTATATGTTTTTTATACTATTATATAAAATATAGAATATGAATGAAGATTGAAAATAGTTTTGATCAACATATAAAAATACTCTTCTAGAGAAAATTATCAAGTTAGAATTCTCTAATCAAATATATAATTACTTTTACTAAATAATCAATAAAAAGGAAACTATAGTGAAAACTGAAATTAATTTAACTAAGAATGTTTTTTATTACAATAATCTTAACTCAACATCTTATTGACTAGAATGATAACTACATCACCAAGAAGTAACACTTAACATCAAGCATATCTTATCTTATCATCGTATTGTCTTAGAATGATAACAACTTGCCAAGATCAACTTAAAATAGAATTACAATAACATCAAACATAATGGAAGGGGAATTTTATCAAATGATAGGAGGATAAAGTGTGTGAATGAGGTGGGTAGTAGAATAGGAAATATGGGAGGTAAGAAAAGTATTTGATGGATTGTTTGAAGTGAAGTACAATAAAATGTAGGATCTAACAATTAGATATGAATTGTTTGACATAGTTTTTTTTAAATAGCTAAGACAATATGAGGAAGCATTGCTTATTGCATACCAACTAAAAAGAGAAAGAATTTATAGAGTAAAAGAAGTAACATGTTGATTGTTGACACAATGTCTTGGAGGAATAACACAAAACATGCCAAAGGTCTGCAAAGTAATTGACAAAATTCTTTTTAACAACATTAACATAAATGTACTTTCCTATCATGAAGTGAACCATTCTCCAAATGCCTGACTGCATATTCCTTAAAAAAATAGAAGACCATCGAGAGTCTAATAAGGAAAATCCATGCAGATAATACTAGATTTTAATGGTAATAGCATATATGTGATTGTGATGAGTCTGTCTGTTATGAGTCATGCTCTATTATAAGCCCAAAAATGCAACTAATAAAAGGAAAGTAGAAGCAGATAGTAGCATCAGGTATAATCTTATATAATGAAAATAACTTGACTTCATTGTCAATCTTTATAGTAAGCTAATATCAACAAAATACCAATATAAATTTATAGGAATAGCGAGTTTCAATCTATTATACCAGATATGTTTAAAATTAGCAATTTCCTTGGAAGGGTAGAAATTAGGAATTATAAGAAACTTCCAATTTGAAAACACATAGTACTCCACCGAAACAAAACACTAAACATAGATACCCTAACTTTATTACTAATTAAACCCGAGGTGATTGTGTCAATGTATCTTCTTGGATATTGGGGATCTCATATGAATACAGACTTAGAAGTATTTACAATGACATTGTTTTGATTTGAAATCTTAAAATGCCACAGACTTACAGTTCTGTCAGTGTAGAAGTTGAGTAGAAGAACATCAAATTCCACTATCTTGGTTGTCTAAGAGGGAGCTATAGGATTTTCAAGCAAATGCAAATTTAGGAGATCATGTGGATATGCTTCTTGGTGCCTACAAATCACATCTGTAGACAAAGGAGATCTATGAAAAGTTGGAGAAATTGGCTTGGAAGATAAAGGTAGCAGGGAAATTTTCATATTTAAGACATTTACTCAATGTTGTAGATAAATCAAAATGATGCACATAATTGTTTAACAAAATTCCTTAAAGAGATAGCATGCAAAGTGTAGTATCATAGATGAACTACTCTGGTGGACAATATGCAAAAGAGAATTCAAAACAAGGCAGTGTTGTTTCTAAACCTGTATTCGGATGATCTACAAGATCTAAAAACAAACATAATAGCAGGTGAAACCTTTCAGAGAAATACATACATCCGGAGATAAAATTGAATTAAAATGTTTAAAACATAAGAAACTTACCTGCAAATGTCAAGACAATATAACCAGGAGGATCTGAATATGAACATTATTTTAGAAGAGGATCCTTTCTTAATCCATGGCTCCGTAGACATGCATCCACATGAATGCTCTAGAAAATATAGTTCCATGGGTTTTAAGCTTATGTCTTGAGAATCCAGAATTAAATCTAAAATTCATATGTCATCAATAGAGAGTTCCCGTCTTTACCTGTTTGTTACCCCACATTCTTCCCTCCTCCATACATTTCTTAATCTTTTTAAAACTGAACATCTTAACTCTTTGTCTTCCAAGAGGGTGACTCTTCGTCTACCATTCTCGTAACCTATTATCTTGAGAACTAAAAATGGGTAAAAGCAACTGTAAAATATAAAAACAATTATGAATAAACAAATAACCTATTACTAATTTCTAATTTCTAGTATAACTTATATCACAACTTCATAATCAAGTTTATTAAATACATAAGAATTTGTCAGGTAATGATTAGGCCTTACAAAAACCTCTAAACCTTAACCCCTAAACCATAAACCCTACACCCTAAACCCTAACCCCTAACACCTAAAACCTAAACCTAAGCAACCCTAAACCCCTAAACCTAAGAAACCTTAAACCTCTATCTCTCTATCTCTCCCCTATCTACCTATCACTATCATCCATCTACCTCTCAATCTCTCTCCCTATGTCTCTGGACATGTCCCTCACTCTCTATCTCCCTATCTCTCTCCTCTTTCTCCTCTATCTCTCCCTATCAGTCCCCTCTCTCTATCTCTCTCTAAATGTTAAACCCTATGTTGAATGCACAAGACAACTGAGAGGGGGGTGAATCAGCTGTATCAGAAATTTCAAACCCTCATAAACACATTCACATCCACATCAGTTCACTTAAACCCTTAATATGTTATGATGATTAAACATGAGAAGAAAATAATAAAAACTTAAACACATCAACACCATACACAAGAGAACACCAGATTTTACATGGAAAACCCTAAAAGGAAAAAATAATGGTGAGGATTAGCTCATAATATAATGTAGTATCAATACCGAATTATAAAAGGCTCACTTCCATGGAGAGAATGCTCACTGCAGGTGACTCACTATCCAAGTGGACTCACTACCCACTGAAAAAGAAAGAAATAGAAGAATGGCTCATTGCCATGCTTTGAATTGATATAATTGCATCTAACCTATGCATGGAGTTCAGTTCCAATGAAGCTCAATATCCATCACAACATAAACAACATCTTTGCAGCCACTCTGAAAATAGTAAACACCTTCTACTCACTGCATCCAATAGCCTAACACATGAAATATCTTTCTGCCTTGATCAAATTCACATCACTCACATCATATTCCCCATTCACACACTCGCACATGAACTCTTGACACTTATTTATACCACCATCAACCTTGAAATCAATCTCCAAGGTCGGTAACACATCTTAGCTCATAAAATTCAAATTAGGTATGGACCTAAACATCCCCGCAGAGGAAGGGAATGAATGAATACCACATCATGCCTTAGCACAAACCCAAATCCACTCTAACATGCTTCAACACACTTTCACAATCACCAAAGCATAATTGGAATTACTGCAAACAACCAAGTCAGCCAAACTCGTGTTAACACCAAGAACTTTTGAGAGCACACTTCCTCAAAGATAAACACACCTTGCAGAACTTGCACAAAGCTTTAACACAATCTAGAAACATCCATGAACAACTTGAAGTCACCTGGAAACTAACAAATTCAACCACAACAACATTCACCTCAAGGAGGTTCACAGTCTGCTTACAAACCACACTGTCAAACTCTACTACACCATAAATTGCTTTTTAGAGCACCAAATCACAAACTTTCTAGATAGAAGATAGATAAGGAACTTATAAGATTATATCCAAAACTGCAATACCTGAGACCATTCTACAGAGAAATATAGAGTAAAATACTTTCTCCTAGACACACTGCAAACACTGTCAGACTCTGTCTTCAAACTGGTGAACATAACTTTCACTGCACAATGATCTGAAGTACCAAAATTTGGATTTAGCATCTTCAAACACTTCTTAACAACATATCCAAACTGCACACTTAGATCTCAAACACAAAAGGAATGTGGAGCAAAAACTTGAACAGTATTCTGTAAGCCAGAGGACTTCTTGAACACACTATTTCCAATATTAATCAAATTTTCTTAAAAGTACTTGGAAACCCAGCAAGAGGAACATGTTCTTAACACCTTCAACACTTCTTCAAGGAAATCACATCATTAACTTAGTAAATTAATCAAATAACAATAGTAACAATAGAGGACACAGTTGACACCAATGACAACACTGATTAGCACATACTTGTAACAATCTCCCCCTTTGTCATTGATGGAAACATATGATGTGAAAAACCATCATGAAACAACTCTGCACTAATCTCACTCTCCTCCTTTCTTTTATACATCTTACTCTCTTTTTCTTCTTTTGTTTTTTAGATGAATCCTCTCCCCCTTTGACATCAATGGCAAAGGGTGACACATCTTTTTCAAGCTCTCTCCTGATTATGATACTGCGCATACTTGCACTATTCTCAACTACTCTAAATACTCCCCCTTAAGAGTACACACCAACATGTATCAACTCTTACTCCTACTATCTTTAAAAATCATCAACACCACTACCTACTCCCCCAAAGAGGTAGCCTCCATCATTAGTCCAGAGAAGAATGAATCTTGAAGCACACTGGACTGATGTATCTCCTTATGCATCTAGTTCAAAGAAGGAGAGGAAATAACCCCCAACTTCTCCTGGAGATACTCAAATGTATCCTTAAGAAGAGCCTTAGTGAATATGCCAGCAACCTGATCCTTTGTAAGCACATACTCAAGCTTCACTTCATTCTCTGTAACCTTCTCTCTCAGAAAGTGATACCTAATTGAAATATGCTTTGTGTTTGAATGCATCACTAGATTCTTTGAAATGTTAATGGCACTTGCATTATCACAAAAGATAGGAATTGGTTCATCATACACAACTTTGATATCCTTCAATGTTTGTCTCATCCATAACACTTATGTGCAACATGATGCTGCAACAATATTCTCTGCCTCTGCAGTAGATAAAGACACTGAATCCTACTTCTTTCTTATCCAAGACACAACTCTATCTCCAAGAAAGAATGCACCACCACTTGTACTTTTCCTATCATCTACACATCCAATCCAATCTGCATCTATGTAGGCTCTTAGGGTGAAGTCATTATTCTTAGGATACCACAAACCATGATCCAAAGTGCCCTTCAAATACCTGATTATCCTATTCACCGCCATGACATGTGACTCTCTAGGATCTTCTTGAAGTCTTGCCACAAGGAAAACTGCATGCATGATATCTGGTCTGGTAGCAGTTAGATTATGGGGAATTGATCTATATTTTCTCTAATCAGTCTTAGAGGATTCATCATTCCTTGACATACTTTGATTGTGAAATGAAAATGCCCTTATTTATCTGATTAATTTGCAGCCCAAGGAAGAAGTTCATCTCTCCACACATTGACGTCTCAAATTCTTTTTGTATGTCATTTGCAAAGTCCTTACACATACCTTCATTTCCAACAAAGATTATGTCATCCGCATAGACCTCAACAATTAGGATTTTATCTTTGCTTACCTTGATGTAAAAATTACTATCTGCAGACCCTTTACTAAATCCCTACTGCAACAAATACCTATCTAGCCTTGCATACCAAGCTCTAGGAGCTTGCTTCAGTCCATTAAATGCCTTCTTCAATCTACATACCATATCTAGTTTGTCTGACAATTGAAATCCATCTGGTTGCTCTATGTATACTTTCTCTTCTAACTCATCGTTTAGAAAAGCAAACTTCACATCCATTTGATACACTTTGAAATCTTTATGTGTTACATAGGCCAGAAACAGCCTAATAGCCTCCATTCTTGCCACCAGAGCATAAGTTTCCTCATAGTCTATTCCTTCCACTTGTGAGTACCCTTTACACACAAGTCTTGCTTTGTTCCTTACCACTTCTCCATTCTCATTCAATTTGTTCTTGAATACCCACTTAGTTCCAATCACATTCTTATTCTCTGGTCTTGGGACAAGTTCCCAAGTCTGATTCTTCTCAGTCTGCATTGGTTCTTCTCTCATAGCCTTGACCCAATACTCATATTTGCATGCTTCCACCACTATTTTAGGTTCAACTTTAGAAATTAAACATAGGTTTACCTATTCTTTAGCAACTTTCCTTCATGTCAATACACCTTTGTTCTTATCACCAATGATTTGGTCTTTAGTGTGATTCCTTTGTACATACTTGGGTGTTTTAGGGATTCTTTATGGAGCTTCTTGTTCTTCAACCTATACTTTTTTTTCTTTCATCTTTTCTTCTTCATTGCTTGGAGACTCATCTGATTCATATCCATTCACCTCTGAGTTCATCTATAGATCCCAAACACCTCCAATCAACATGAATACTGCTCTATACTAGAAACAACTGTGTTCTATCAAACTAAACTTCTGTTACTCATTACTTTCAAGCCAATCATCAAAATCGGACAAAACTTTGAATGTAGATGTATCCAATGATTAATAACCATATGCCAAAACTATAGAGTAATATCTTCACTAGCAGACTAATGCGGACCAAATTACTGGAACCCTGTAGCTTGGTTTTACTAGATAGATACTTAGACAAAATTCATAACATGTGTCATCTTAACTTTTCTTGCACAACAGACTTCTTGTGGAGGATAAGAACCTCATTACCAACCAAGCTAATTTGCACAACTCTACCTTGATCATTTGCAATCAAAGGCTATGTCCTGGCTTAAACCTTTGTTTCTAATCCTTGACCTTAACCCTTCATGCTGAGACATAAGCACCATTCCTTTGGCAGGGGAAAAAAGATTTTCAATAAGACTCTCCCTAAGCCAAAGCTCTCATCTTAATTTTCAGAGGAAATATCTGCACAGGATGTTGGTACAGGTTCACCATTAACCTTTGTTACTTCCTTCTTTATCCAAATCTTACTCATCTCCTTCTTAGTCTCTGCCAGATCAACTTTTTGTATTGGCTTGTTCTTCTACACTGGATTATCCTTCTTCATGCTTCTACTTCTGTAGAACTTTGAAATGTGTCCAAGCTTATTGCAATTGTAACACACAACATTCCTCTGACCAGTGTTGCTTTCAATCATTATGGATCTACATTGGTTAGCTTTGTGGTCAAATCTATTGCATGTATAATAGTAGCCATTAAAGCATTGAATCATTATGTCATTGTTATAGCCATTCATTCTTTGATTTCTGCACTCATTAGCTTTATGACCAACTTTCATGCATGTGAAACATTGACTAGAAAAAGATGGAACATTTTGATTCATTCTGCTCCTACATTGTGTATCCTTATGTCTAAATTTATTGCAAGAATGACAATAACCATTGAAAGATGGGTACCTTTGAGCATTAGGTTGTTTAACCGGTGGTCTTCTAGCTCCTTTCTTCTGATTCCAGATCTACTTTCCATTGTTCCTCTGATTTGAAGTCTGATCTATTTTGAACTTTCTCCTTTTTCAAATCCTAAACTCTCTTTATCATTGGGACTTTTCTAACTTGCAATCATCTCATCAAGCCTTATAGAACTTATCTTGAATTTTTCTTCATAATTCTTTTCCTTCTCTAGATCTGATTTCAAATTCACAACTTCTTGTTCAAGCCTTATACATTCTTTAGATTTTCCTTTCACCATTAGGTTCAGATATTCCTCAATCCTTGCCTTTACTTCAACTTGTACTTTTAAACCATTCATAGATTCATTTGCTAGCCTTAATTATCCACTGATCTCCTTATTTCTTTCTTTGAACTTCTTGACTTGTTCTCTTAATTTTCTGATACATCCATATGCTTCTTTGATATTCTCCTTCAGATCTTTGATTTCTTCTTCAATCCTCTCTAGGTCTTCAAGAGCAACCTTGAGTTCTTCACTACTGATAGACATGCATTCATCTTCTGAAGATGCATCAAACAAGGGAACATCTTTCTTGTGTGTGTTGTGTGGTTACACAACATGCCGGACTTTGCCCCAGAAAAATAGGGACCCAACTTTTTTTGCTTTTGTTTGGCTTGCTTGTTCCCTTTGCTTTTGGGCAGTATGGTAAAATTAGTACCAGGTTTATGTCAAGATGTTATCCTATGCATATCAAGACCTCAAAATATAGGTCAAATTTTCAAAGCTCAAATTTCTTTCTACAAAGCCTACCAAATGAAAGAGTATAAAATTCTATGCAGAATTACATTTTGAAGCACCCAAAAATTTGTTAAAACAAGGAAGTTGCACTTGGTCAAAGTTCGGTCAACAGGTCATGGGGATATTCTCATGGTCATAACATTTGAATATTAACTTAATATCCTGACATCCGTTAACATCAAGACATCAACTTTAATGTACTCAATGGATCAAACCGTCTCGTGCATGGAGATTAGTTAACATTTAGATATTAAATTAATATCTGGACCTTAATGTAATATCCATATTAGAATCAATATGCCAATCTATATGACGTCATGTCATTTTGATTTCATGAAGACCCTCAATCTTGATTACGTCACCCAGACATTAGATCACATGGATATTAGCTTCACTAATATCTAGACCTTATTTTAACATCCTGATCTAGATGACATCATATCATCCTAATCCTGTGAACAACACTAAACTTGCTTACATTATCCAGATATTACTTAACATCCAGACATTATCTTAAGATACATATCCCGATGACGTCACAATCACCCGATGTGATACTAGGGATATACCTTGCTTATGTCATCAGGACATTAAGCCATAGGACTATTTTACATTCTTATTATCATGACCTTATTTTAAATATCCTGATCCTGATGACATCACTTTATTACACTATAATGAAGGAGTCTCCTCCTGCTAACGTCATCCGAATATTTTGACTGGATGGATATTTTGCACTTGTAATGTCTAGATCTTAGCTCAATATCACAGTCCTATGATTAAACCAATGATATCATGCCACATGTCCACATGAACATCCGGACATATTAAAAGCAAATTTGTGGCTCGATGGTGACTCTTTGGTCAACAAGCATTGACACAACCTATGCTGACGTTATTTGGATATCCTCATCCGAATATCCATAGGGATATTCCTTACAGGATATATATCCTCATATCCCCATGCCTTTTGGCATTAAATGTTGAAAAAGGGATGTTGGCTTTTAAATTTCAAAGTGTGGCAATGAACACTTGTATGAAAATATTGTGATTCCATTGGGGTAAGATTGTCAAATCTCCCGGAAACCATTAATAAGCCCTAAAATCAAATTTTGGTTGAATAAAAGGGGATTTCACTACCATAATTAATATAATTATATTCCGAGAGCTATTATTTCACACTAAGAACCTGAGAACTCCATTAAAGTTGATACAACGAACCTGTGACCAGATTTGCAACACAGTGAAAGATCAGGTACATGATTTTAATCCTAGTATTCATCTGCATTTCTGATTTAGGTTTCAAAAACCAAGTATATATGAATATGAGCCCTAACTGATTATTTCACCATGATATTTCATGATTTCAAGCTAGAAATTACATAAAATGCTGAAAGTGGATGGATTTTAGGGTTAATTATGGTTTAAATGTATATTTGAATGCAATGTTTGTTAGTCTTGTAGATCTGATAAGTGCTAACCCTAGTATTATAGAATGCCTTGGTTAAGACATATCCATGAAATTTTAGGAGGAGATGTCACAACCAAGGATGGATAAGCATGATGCGGAATTCAAACTGAATATGTTTCAAAAATCACGGAGCACCTAAAACAAACAAGGTTTCACAGAGGACACGCACTATGGTGCTATAGACATTGAAGCCTTTAGAGCTAGAATCAATGGCTGAGAAGATCATCCTGTATTGAATATATTAACTACAGGGATGTACTATGCGGTTGGGTTCCCTTTTGCAACAGAGGCTCTAGAACTTCTGATTGCATGTGTTCAAAATTACAATGTCATCACCCAGAGAGTTGAGAAGCAAGGAAGAGTCTATGCAAACCTATTTGTAGATGGAATAGTTGAGGCATTTAATTTGCCAATAGCCAGAGGGATCTATGTGCCAGATATAGATGCGTTGGCCAAAGAATATGACCTCAACCAGAAAAATTGCAAGAAGGTGATCTATCAAGGACAGAGGGATCTGGCCAACAAGGCCAAGGTGGTGGCTAAAACACCACAACACCTTTATAAGTATGATTTCAGTGACGAGGTACAGTATATGATTTTCTTGCTTAGCAGAATGAGTGGGAGGGCAAACTATGGAACGTTTGAATCCTGGATGTTTGGTCTGACCAGGATGGTCATTGAGAACAAAGATGCCAAGATTTAGTGGGATAGAATTATTAGTGATACCCTATATGACCAGATGATAAATTGGAGGAAGATGAAAGATAGAGTATTCAGAATGACTTCCTATCTGGTCTATGCTTGTGCCGCAAAAGGCACTTTTGAGGGCTTGCAAACAATAGGGAAAATGGGAAAATTGCCCCATGAGAAGACTCCCTAGGAGCACCCCCAGTTGGAAAGAACATAATCCATATAGTGTTATAGGTTGGTGAATGACTATTTCATAATTGTTAGACTCCTTGAGGGACATAGAGATAAAAGATTCTCAGTAGGAGCTACTAAGTTGATTGATGCATATGGTTCTTGGTTTATACAAGCCAAGACCTACTCTTATATCTAGATGGAAAGATTTAGTGGAAATCCATTCATGTTGCCAAGGTATCCATCAGATAAGGTAGTCCTAATGGAGATGGTGAGACAACAACTCCCCATATTTGAGTTGTCCAAGGTGAAGGAAGGGAAACCATACAGAAAATTCCCTATACAAAGTGACTGGTTCTTGGTAGGGTCTCTAGATAATGCAAAGGATGTTGAATCAGATTTGAAGGATTTGAGTTTGTAATTATTTCCATTGGCTAGGGACTATGACCCCTATCATAGGATTGAGAAGAGGTTCAATAAGAAATACAAACACAGCACGCACCTTGAGGACTATTGGGCTGATTGTGATGATGAGCATAAGGTAAGAAAAATAGAATATTAGAGGTTGACCTTGGATCAGATGAGGACCATTGGGCAACTTGGGATGCCTCCATAGATTAAAAAAGATGATGGTGACATCATGGATCTAGAGTATGAAGAAAAGAAAGTATATAATGACACCATTTCCTCTCCAAATCTACACAGGGAGATGAAACATCAATTGATGTCCTTATTGCCAAAGTCATGGCAAGGACTAAAAATTGGGTGGCCTAGAAGGTCAATGAGTTATAAGAAAAGGGTATTGTTGTCACTTATGATAAGAAGAGAAAAATGAAAGAAAGAGAAGAACTAGGATATGATGAATTCCTGTTACGCAAGAGGCAAGTCCTTGGGATTGTTGGTCTTTGAATCGGCAGATGGTTTTCCAGTTCCAATGCACAGGTAGATTTGGCCAACAAATACAGGAGGTAATGTGAGCTGCCTCCCCTTCACTTTTGGTTCTACCGCACCAAGGGGGTATCCCTATAGCTAAAGATTTGATTAGCGACTCACCTAATGACAAAAAGATTTAGCTTTACAACAACAAGCAGAATACTCTCATGTTTGGACCAAGATTTGGATGATAGATCACAAGGCTGGCATTGTTCTTGGACATATCTAACTGGTTAGGTATGAGAGTATGTAGGGGTCCTATTTCTACTCCTACAAACTAACAGTTTGAAGATTTGAAATGATTTGTTTAAATGTTCTAGATGTAAGATAGGGGGTTTTCGATCATAACTACTACACAGGGAGTAGACTGGTGCCTATCTCAGGGCAAGGAGTCAACTAGATGTATACAAGTGAATGATTTGTACTAGCATTCAAGTTTCAAGGGGTTAGGACTGGTATTTGCCTTACAAACACCACCCAAGACTGAGTATTTAGCTACCTCTACTTACAAATATCCTGGCTGACATACATTCTTCTTCATACTTAACCTAAAACAATTTAATCCACTCCTTGAATGGAGGTCACAGATCAAGCATGTAATACAGAAAGTCTATATTCTAGAATCTGAGGAACCCTTAGCAACTAGATTCAGAAGAAGCTATGCATACAACAAATGGAGACAAACAACTAAACACATGCAACAATGCATTTTTCATATAGAACAACACTAAAATTGAACATATGTGCAACCTGCATTCAAAATGCAACTCATAAACTCCAACAGAGACAGAACAGCTAAGAAAGGCTTTGTTCTTCATTATTTCTCCAAAAAATTTCCCAAGTCTTCAACAACCACCAAAATAAGTAACACAGTTTGCTATATAGCAAGAACGTGCACTCAACATTAATTACATGGCATTTCAAAATGCTGCTAGATACAGCACACCATTTGAGTGGTGCCTAAAACATTTAATGCAGCTAAGAGAAAATAGAGGAATGAGGCAGGTGAACTCGGGATATGCACCGGCGCCTGGAGATTTTACCTTTGAATATGGTAGTTGGACAGTAATTTCGACCCATACCTCTGCATCTCTTGCCATTAAAGCCAACCTACCCGCAGCCTCAAGATGCAACAATGGCTCGCGTTCCCCTGAAGCTTCTTCCCATTTAAAATGATGTAGCAAACACAGGAAATACCCCTTCCTTGAAGATTTGAAGCAGGCCGTCGATTTCCTCCTCATCGCCAAGATCTATGGCTTCAAATTGCTTTGAAAAGTCAACAACCAATTAAAACATGCCACGTAGTTGTCTTTTTCCTATCGCTAACTTTTCCCCCTTCCATTTTGCCTTTTTCACCTATGTATATGCAAAAGCACATACATAGAACTGCCACATACAAGCCGCAGACCCCAAACCATTATGAAGCACATTGAATTTTCTATCGGGTCTAGCTTGCATCTCCATTCTTTGCATCTCAGCCTTGTATATAGGCATATACATATATACAACATGGATTCTAGCATAGTTGTCAATCGGATTGGAAGAGCCTTTGAAATCTGACTTGCATCTTTTCCTTTGCACCTTCCATTGTATGTCATACATACAATGTGCAATATACAATCCGCGGACCCCAAAACTGTATAAAATAAATTTGAAATTCTAATCGGGTCTAGTCATTGTATGTTTTACCTTTGTATATCGGCCATGTATATCACACATACAATGTGGATTCCAACATATTATGAGGCAGATTTGAATAACTTTAAAATCCAGCACTTGTATCTACCACTTTGTATGCTTCCTTGTATATTGCATATACAACATGCAATATACATATCGCGGATGCCAACCACTTATCTGCCAAAGTTAAATCCTCCTTCAAGTCCAGATTGTATATGCGCTTTGTATATTTTGCATTGTATATGCACACACATACAATTTGGGACATACAACGGCGCGAGCCCCACCAGGTTCCTGAATATTGTTGACTTTGGCTGCTCCTGCCTTGCATATTTCACTTGTATCTTTTCGTTGTATGTGGCAAATGCATGTCACATATACAATGCAACTTGTGTATGAAGCGAGCCCCACCAATTGTATCTCCTTTTGTTTCGCATATCTGCCTTGTATGTGCGCGATGTACATTTCCTTTGCACATTTCCTTTGTATATCAAATATACAAGGCGAACATACAATGAAACCTGATGCACAAACATGTGGACCCAACCACCATTTTTCAACTTGATTTGAATCTTTTGACGTTGGCTACTTGTATATACCCGTTGTATATCTGAATATACAACAACAACATACAAACCCCTACATACAAGCACAAAATCTGCGATGAAATATTCGCCGAATGCATCCAAATGCCAAATACAAACCCGATATGCATGCAGCAATACATACAACCATTTTTTCCACTTTTTGAAGCTGATTGACTTCTCCTTTGGGCCCTCCAATGTACATTTACGCTTGCACATTCAAATGTACATACAAATAGCAATGCATATACAAAGATACATGCATAAAATCCAGGAGGCCGAGGGACTTAGAATTTTTTGGAAAGTGCCTACAAATTTAAATGCTTGAAATCTGAATGTTTATGCAGGCACTAACATTGGCTCTATCTGGGGATGCATACCTCTTGCAGGCATGGCAAGAACCATAGATCTTTGGGATGCAGACTAGTCCCTTATCCATTGGGCTACAGAGAGTCAAACACTGCACCAACCTGCATCACAAATCAAACCTTTTTAAATTTTACTTGGTGGCCCAGGGCCACCAAAAAGGAAAAACTAGAATTTCCCTCTGTCGAATGTCTTATTTTATTTTGATTTCTTCAAATGAAGCTGAAAAACACTTGGCTGTCTGCAGTACCCAGCATTGCAATTGGCTATGTTGCTACCCATTTTGCTTTCTTTAACAATTCTACAGCAAGCTTCATCAGCATACATTATCATCATCTATAGAATGTCATCATCATATGTGTTACTGATGTTGCTTGGAAAAATAATAGACTCACATGAGACAAATGAATCCACATCAAAATTTTTCCCTTCTTCACAAAATAAGAGCTCCTATGTGTCAAACATGCAATATTCAGGCACAAGCAACATCTCATAATCATATTCATTTTTATAAACATTCAGATATCCATCATCATGCTCAACAATTTTATCATTAAGGTCCACCTAGAATGCCTCAAGAGAAGGCACAAAGAACTCATAATGCATCCCTTCATCAAAAGCTTTATAGTCACCCCTGTAACCAACACTATCCCCAACTGTATGAGGACACACATCTTCAACTTGTCCATTCACATCTGAATAGTGACCCTGATTTTTCTCTTCACCAATGCACTAATGATCAACAATAAAAGTTTCAACCTCTACATTGTAGAGGTGGTCATAATCTTCAAGGAAACACTCGTACTCAACATCCATATATATTTCATCATCTGAAAGGCTCACATATGCATCTGAATGCTGACAACCACTAACATATTCACTGTTGTCCCTTGAATCTACATCTTCTGTATTCAGAGTGAAGCTCTACATATCCACCTCATATAAATATTTAGGAATAACTGGGATATGCCTATTGTTGTAGGACACAACCTCATGTATATCTTTCAGTTGATCATTTGAAGGGCATTTTGTGTCTACAGGCTTCTCTTCTAGAGGCTGATAACAATCTTTGTCTTCACCATTATAGGATGTGCCTACATTTTCTACAACATCTTCTTCATGTTCATGCATCACATCATGACTGCACCCATTGTTGTGAGATATATTCCCCTTTGCAAAATCATCTCTCAATGAACACACTGGGAAAGCTAAAATATATTCACCTTGAAAACTATTTTGAAGGCTTGTAGTCATGAATCCTACTGGCATTCCATATTTCTGATTATTTTCAATATCCATAGCAAATTTGTAGGCTTGGTGAAGTGTAGTTGGTTCTTTATTTCTCAATCTATAACTCATTTTCTTATCAAATGCAGCCAAATAAATTGCCAAGCACAATGCATCATTGGGTCTCATATATTCAGGGATCTGCTTGAGCAACTTAACAAATCTAAGATTAAAGGCTAGAACTAGTTCCTCATCTTCCTTTTGGATATTCATGAAATGTATGATCAATGAGGCCACATCAAATCTTTCACCAAACTGCTCTAGGAATGCAATTTCTAAATCTACCCATGAAGAAACTAAACACATTGGCAGGTCTGAAAACTAGACCCTAGCATCATCCTCTAATGATTGAACAAAGAGTCTCATTACTACATCTTCATCCTCTACCTCATAATCTTCTATCAAATTACAAAACTTTTGCAGATGTTTGTTTGTAGACTCATAATTTAATCCACTATATTTCGGCAAACATTTTCTAATCTTATTGGGAATAACATTTGGGTAACCATTTATTCCTTTAAAATTTAGAGCTTTATATCTTTCAATAAAAAATGGTCTTCTTTGAGAGCACAACCAGGACTGTTGCTCTAAACTCATCATTTTGAGTGAAAAGATGGAATACCTAGGAATATGTTGCAGCTTTGATAGGTTCGATCAACAGAGTTGCCACCTCTCATAGAGAGGACAGAATATCAACAAGGCACTTTTGTTTTTTGGATTCACCATGCCAGCAGAGCACCACATGGTTGTTCTTTGGTATTGCTGCAACAACTTCACTGGAAACTAGACTTTCCATCCTTAAATTATGTGACTCAATCCCTAGTAGAGTCACCATTTTGTTGGTCTCCGAATCGGTAGAGGGTTTGCCAGTTCCAATGCATAGGCAGATTTAGCCAACAAATACAGGAGGTTGCATGAGCTGCCTCCCCTTCACTTTTGGTTCTACCCCACCAAGGGGGGTATCCCTATAGCTAAAGATTTGATCAGTGACTTGCCCAATGACAAAAAGATTTAGCTTTACAACAATAGGTAGAATACTCTCATGTTTGGACCAAGATTTGGATGATAGATCACAAGGATGGCATTGTTCTTGGACATATCTAACTGGTTAGGTATGAGAGTATGCAAGGGTCCTATTTCTACTCCTAAAAACTAACAGGTTGAAGATTTGAAATGATTTGTTTAAATGTTTTGGATGCAAGACAAGGGGTTTTGGATCATAACTACTACATAGGGAGTAGACTGGTGCCTATCTCAGGGCAAGGAGTCAACTAGACGTATACAAGTGAATGATTTGCACTGGCATTCAAGTTTCAAGGGGTTAGGACTGGTATTTGCCTTACAAACACCACCCAAGACTGAGTATTTAGCTACCTCTACTTACAAATATCCTAGCTGACATACATTCTTCTTCATACTTAACCTAAAACAATTTAATCCACTCCTTGAATGGAGGTCACAGATCAAGCATGCAATACAGAAAGTCTATATTCTAGAATCTGAGGAACCCTTAGCAACCAGATTCAGAAGAAGCTATGCATACAACAAATGGAGACAAACAACTAAACACATGCAACAATGCATTTTTCATATAAAACAACACTGAAACTGAACATATGTGCAACTTGCATTCAAAATGCAACTCATAAACTCCAACAGAGACAGAATAGCCAAGAAAGGCTTTGTTCTTCATTATTTCTCCAAAAATTTGCCCAAGTCTTCAACAACCACCAAAATGAGTAACACAGTTTGCTATATAGCAAGAACATGCACTCAACATTAATTACATGGCATTTCAAAATGCTGCCAGATACAGCACACCATCTGAATGGTGCCTAAAACATTTAATGCAGCCAAGAGAAAATGGAGGAATGAGGCAGGTGAACTCGGGATATGTACCGCCGCCTGAAGATTTTACCTTTGAATACGGTAGTTGGACAATCATTTCGACCCATACCTCTGCAACTCTTGCCATTAAAGCCAACCTACCCGCAGCCTCAAGATGCAACAATGGCTCGCGTACCCCTGAAGCTTCTTCCCACTCAAAATGATGCAGTAAACATAGGAAATTCCTCCTTCCCTGAAGATTTGAAGCAGGCCGTCGATTTCCTCCTCATCGCCAAGATCTACGGCTTCAAATTACTTTGAAAAGTCAACAACCAATTAAAACGTGCCATGCATGTGTCTTTTTCCTATCACTGACTTTTCCCCCTTCCATTTTGGCTTTTTCACCTATGTATATGCAAAAGCACATACATAGAACTACCACATACAAGCCGCGGACCCCAAACCATTATGAAGGACATTGAATTTTCTATTGGGTCTAGCTTGCATCTCCATTCTTTGCATCTCGGCCTTGTATATAGGCATATACATACATACAACATGGATTCCAGCATAGTTGTCAAGTGGATTGGAAGAGCCTTTGAAATTTGACTTGCATCTTTTCCTTTGCACCTTTCATTGTATGTCGCACATACAATGTGCAATATACAATCCGCGGACCCCAAAACTGTATAAAACAAATTTGAAAATCTAATCAGGTCTGGGCATTGTATGTTTTACCTTTGTATATCAGCCATGTATATCGCACATACAATGTGGATTCCAACATACTATGAGGTAGATTTTAATAACTTTGAAATCTGACACTTATATCTACCACTTTGTATGCTTCCTTGTATATTGCATATACAACATGCAATATACCTATCGTGGACACCAGCCACTTATCCATCAAAATTAAATCCTCCTTCAAGTCTGGATTGTATATGCGCTTTGCATATTTTGCATTGTATATGCACACACATACAATCCGGGACATACAACAGCACAGGCCCCACCAGGTTCCTAAATATTGTTGACTTTGGCCGCTCCTGCCCTGCATATTTCACTTGTATCTTTTCATTGTATGTGGCGGATGCATGTCGCATATACAATGCAACTTATTTATGAAGCGGGCCCCACCAATTGTATCTCCTTTTGTTTCGCATATCTGCCTTGTATGTGTGCGATGTACATTTCCTTTGCACATTTCCTTTGTATATCAAATATACAAGGCAAACATACAATGAAACCTGATGCACAGACCTGCAGACTCGACCACCATTTTTCAACCCGATTTGAATCTTTTGACGTCGGTCACTTGTATATACCCATTGTATATCTGAATATACAACAACAACATATAAACCCCTACATACAAGCATAGAATCTGCGATGGAATATTCGATGAATGCATCCGAATGCCAAATACAAACCTGATATGCATGCAGCGATGCATACAACCATTTTTTGCACTTTTTGAATCCGATTGACTTCTCCTTTGGGCCTACCAATATACATTTGCGCTTGCACATTCAAATGTACATACAAACAACAATGCATATACAAAGATACATGCATAAAAATTAGGAGGCCAAGGGACTTAGAATTTTTTGGAAAGTGCCTACGAATTTAAATGCTTTAAATCTGAATGTTTATGCAGGCACTAACAGGGACCAAACTGGAAGAGCCCATTTCATTTGGAACTATAGAACAACCTACAACAAAGGGGGTCTCTTTAGTATATCACCCTCCATCACCTCCTATAGGTCTTGTACTTGAAGCAATTCCTATATCTGCACCTCAAGTGCCTGCAATGGAAGAGGAGGAAGACATAAATGATGAAAGGAGAGATCATGTCCCAATTGAGACATTGCTTGGGATAGAGAAAAATTTGTTGCAAGGAATCAAGGTGCCCAGACAAATAAGATATCAAGGCCCTCGCATGAGAGGGGCAATATCACTTCCTATAGCTGAACCACAACAACCTAATCCATCCTTGAATGTAGTCAAGGAACTGTAGCATGATGTGCCAGTTGAAAGCATAACCAAGGTGAAAACCAAAATAGCACAACAGGCTCAAATCCAAGCTATAGATAGGGAGGCTACCAAGACCTTCCCATTAAGTGAGACAATTGATCTCACTAAAGATGATGTAGTGAAAGACATCACTAATCATCCTATTGAAACCATGCTCCAACATACGAAACCTATAGGTGGAACTACTACTATAGAGGTGCTTGGTGAACAATTTAGCAAGGCAAAATCCCTTGAAGTTGAGGTACAAATGGGACCTCTAAATATTTTGATTGAGACTATAACTAGCCTAGTAGTAGTCAATTTGACTTAGCCTGAACAAGAGGTAGAAGGAGAAGGTGTTAAGATTGATGAAGCACTAAAGGAAAGTGTCCAAATGGATGTTGATGATCAACCACTCCATGGCCTTAATGAAGAAGCACAATAGAACATCTAGGTAAGTAGACCTAAATAAGATATGGAGATGGAAAAGGTAGTGAACAAAGGTTTTCAAGAACAAGTGCTAAAACCTCCTCAGGATAATCAGCTATCAGATGAGCAACAAAACATCCAACAAGTACAGGTGCATGAAAGGAAAGTAGAAAATGTGCCTAAGGATGGTGTTGGTCAAGATAAGCAAGGAGATATGGGATATGCAGATCAGCCACCTCCTAAACAAAGGCAAAAGGATTCAGAACCTGAGAAAGATAAACCAAAAGTTTAGGAGAAATAGGATCAAGAGACCACTGGACCATCTATGCTATCATTGGTATCCTCAGAGGTAGGCCATCCACAGGAACAACCGACACCTTTTGATTTTAAATCATTATTCACTTTAGATCCATCTAAGTCTAAAAGGAGAGCTAGGGTAGTATCCATAATAAAGAGAGATCCAGTAACTGGGAAAAGAATAGCCCAGGTAGTTGTTCCCATGGTAGAGAAGGCCAAGAGAGAAATTAGGCCTAAATAATTCCAAGTGACACAATTTGATTTAGGCCATACTACTATAGATCAAGAAGTTCAAGAACATATTGAGAGTTTCGAGGCTATAGTATCTAGGATAAAGAAACTAAAGGCTAGAAAGAAGGAATTAAAGGAGAAGAATGTTCAATTACAGTAGTTTATCCAAGGATTGGTGAAACCGGATAGCTTAGCCTCCACTATGTAGGCTACAGAGAAGCCCATTGCTCTAATACTAATTAGTGAGGAAGAGATAATAGGCTTGGATGTTCAAAAGCATCAAGCTCATGTCATGAACAAATGGTTCATGAGATTCATGGCCTTAGGGGAGAAATTAATAAGGACATCCAGGTCCAATTAGGACACATTGTCCAATTTGAAGAAAGGTATTGATTCTTTGAAGAGTGAATTCACTCAAAAAACAAAGCAATGCAATTATGCATTGGGTAGGATTAAAGAAGCCAAAGGGATGACAGATGAAGAACTATTAAGCAATAAGATTGTCACGAAAATGACCCTGCTGCTATTAGACACCTATATTATAGAGCTTCAATTTGAGTTAGAAGTATTAAAGGCAAGCATGTCCCGAGTCAGGGATACTCAAACCAAGATAAATGATATAATATCTGATGAGATGAAGGTGTTAGAGGAATTATTGGATGATGTTGTTCAAGAGGAGGCCATTTTAGATGTGGATGAGTCTCTCTAGATACTCAAAGAAGTGGTAGAGGATGCAGTGAATCATTTCATGAAGGATGTCATGGATGAAATAGTTGAGCTGAGTGTGAAGGTGAAGGCATATGGAAAGGAAGCAGAGAATAGAGCATCCATGATGAAGTCCTTGGATGAGTAGATAGGAGCATTGAAATATGCTAAAGCAAGAGCTCAAGTCATTAGTAAGCAACAGATAGATCAAATGGTGATGGCATGTGATTATCATAAGAATCTAGATTCCAGGATGATAATACATGAGGTGGATGTATCTGAGCAAGGAGATATAGAGGAGCACTTTGATAGAATGAGAGGTGAAGAGGTCATATTGACCAAATTCAGATTTAGAGCATATTTGCTCATACCTTGTAGATAGTTGTTGGTTGGTGACTTGTGCCACGTATTTTTGATTGTTGACTTAGTCCAAAGCTTTTGGATTGTTGATTATCATAGATAAATCTTGATCGTTGGATCTTTTGTAACAACATCCTCTCCTTGTTCTATAAAAGGAGGTGGATTACCATTTGTAAAATATTAGGATCTTAATTGAGACTGAATTGTTGAATGTCATGGTTCTCTCTCAAGACTAATTGTAAATATTCATACTTTTGAATGTTGAATGAAAATGGAGATTCAAATTACCAATCAATCATAAATTTTGAGTAATCTTGTGTGGATGTCTTCTTGATATTTCACTATGATTTGTTGTATCCCTTGGAGTGCATGTCAATTGGTGGATATTGTTGTCATCTTATACCTTGTGGAATGACCTGGCAACACATGGTTTGATTTCATCTCTCTTTCATGAAATGTTAAATTGTGCATATGGACCAACTATCAAAGACTCACTCATTTTAAACAATCTCAGAATTTCATTTCAATTTATTTAAATTTCATTAAATCATCACCATCGAAATGCAAAATACTGAAAATGAAAAGTAGAACTTAAAATATGTAGACATCTATAGACGCATGTATATCATATGCATATTTGAGCAACTCGCATGTAGAATTGAAAATGTTATGTAAGTAATCCTAAATAATGATCAAGATCATAGAAATATCAGCTTGTAGGCACATTATTTAGAATCATTTGAAATACAGAAGCAAAATCAAGTGCAAATTAGTTTAATTTTGAGTAAATTGGAGATAGTTTCAAAATAACTAATCAAAGTTAAGTACATCATCATGATCAATCTTAGTCAGAGTGATAATTAGAAGAATTGATCAAACTTAACATAATCTAGTTAGATATTCTAAGATTTAACATCTGTTTGTTGAGATTTACATAGAACAAGTGAAACAGAGCAAATATTTGCATATCAAGATACAAATTACTTCAAATTCATGTATAAGGCCCCAACATGGAATACAACAATTCACATCAAACCAACTAAGAGATTATCAGAAGATCATGTTCGGATCAACAGAGACTTGGAATCATTAATTCATTCTAAATTAATCATATTCTTCAAGAAGATAGAGGTTTGTTTTGATGAATTTTTATCATTGTTGTTATGACTAACATCATCATCGACAATTTTTGGTGCTAGAAGGAGGGTCAAGCAGCTTGATTTGAGGATTTGTCATCCTGATATCGTTTCTCATGCTCCAATGAGAAGATATTTTCAAATTTCTTAGAAATACTCCCAATCCTGTGTATTTGTGCAAAGATTCCACCAATATCCAACAATTTGAGGAGTCTAGTCACAAATATCCCATCTTTGTGGACATCTATCCCTATATTTATAGACAGTTGTCTGGAATTCCAGGTTTGAGTCAAAATTTGCAGTCTCTATAAACATCCTGTAAATATCTTGTTATTTTGGACATTTGTTCATAAATATCCACTCTAGAAGAGTAGTTACTTGCATATTTGCAAAGATTGTGTCAAAATATCCAAAGTTTGTCCTGAGATGTGAAGCACTAGCTCATTGACCTAACACCAGGTCAAGATCTTCTAGTCCTTTAGAAGAATTGCCAATAGTTAGACTTAGACCTGCTATTATCAGTCTTCCTATATCCCCAGTAGTAGCTATTGTAATACCTCCAGTACATCCTGCAATTTCGTTCTTTGCTACTAAGTCACCACTTCACTTTATGGCTTATAATTATTTGCCTAAAAATCTAGACAAGATTTGTCCAAAATATCATCCCTATCAAGATGTAGATGATCACATATGGACATATAAGGAGGCTTCTTTTAGGGCCAGAATACAACATGAGGATGTGGTATGTAGGTTATTTTCTTATTCATTAGGAGAGGAAGCATACGGCTGGTATGTCAGTCTTCCTCAAACTTCCATAGATTCATGGGATGCATTGGAGAAAGCTTTCAAAGACAAATTCAAAATACCTATAGATGCAGCCATGATGTATAATCTCTTTGCCACAATTAAAAGAGTTGAAGGAGAGTTGATTTCAAACTTCAATGCTAGATTCCAAAGGGTGTATTCCAAGATAATAGCCCCTTATAATGTTGATGATGCGGCAGCTAGGTTAGTTTACTACTTAGCTCTAGATCCTTTGACATCTATGTTCATTAGGACACACCCTGCCATCACATCCCTGTCAAGTGCCTTTGAAGAAGTTGTCAAGGTTAACTAGTAGTTAACACTAGGTTTTACACCTAACTTAGGATATCCTGCATATCATAGTTAAACACAAGTTAGTGGAGCTTTGATGCCCCCTACTAATCCATTCCAAGTGCCTCCACTTAGCATCATGCCTCCTCATGGTCAGATCATACCTCACCCTGGACATGCACCTCAGGATGCTGCACAAAATAACAATGGTAGTTCATTCTTCCAGCCACATCAGGACACAGTAGTAGCTAAAGTGTAGGAAGGAAAGGATGTTATTAAAGAGATATCAACCCAGTTAAGAAAGTTGACTACTGAGGTCACTCATCTAAGAACTCAAAACTTTTATGCCTAGTCAAGCTCTCAGAACCAAAATAGAGGATATCCTGATAGAGGATGTAGTAACAATAATGAGAGGTCCAGATATCCTGACCATGGATATAACAATGAGAAACTTCAACAACAGTAATAAAAACACCCCTAGGCCGCCTAGGGTTTGTAATACCTAGCCTAATAATGGTTCATTACCTTCACCATTAGATAATCAACCCCCTATTGAACCTAAGCAGACAACTAGAGTTAATTTAGTAGAAGATGCACTCACCAACTAGTGCAGGATGCATAACACAAATGCACATGCTGAGTTGGACTGTCCACAGTTCAAAATAGTAGCTAGCATATTTCAAGCTGAAGTGTCAAACACTGCAAGAGATCCACCTTATCCTGAGGGTAATGAGATAGTACCTCTGGGATATGAGTCAGCCTTGGTACTTGAGAGTTCCTTAGACTATCATCAGAACCATCAGATAAATGCAATCCATGAGAACTATACCCTGGCATGTGAGGAGTCGGCCTTGATCTTTGAAACAAATTATGTTTTTCCCTTTGAGAAAGAGAATGATCCCAAACAAGAAGTTGAAGAGGTTCATGCATATCAGCAGCAATATTAGGGAAGACATAATTACAACCTTAGGAGCAATCCTAATCATCCTGCCAGTCTATTGACTACATCTATTCCTCCTAACAATTTCAATACACCTTTGGATCCTAAGGCTAGTAATAATCTAGGTCTTCCAAAAGTGAATACACAGTACTTTACACCACAAACAATAATAACAAAAGGTTTGAACCAGCTACCTGAATTAGACAAGCTTATTGCTTACCTTGCTGAGGAAATGAAGAAGATAAAGATTAACCTATCTTTATCAGAGTTACTAAAAACCCCTGTCATCAAGAAATATTTTTTGAAGTCCCTAGATGAACCTACATCTAAGGAAGATAGTCCCAGTCACAATCCTAGTCATATCCTTGCTAGAGATCCTATACCCAGGGATAATGTTGTTAAACCAAAAATGAAAGCCACTGTTCATACTGCAGATGCAGTACAAATCACCCTGTACAAAGATAAATCAGAGTCACCCCCTTTCTTACTGACACTTAGAATCTTTGGTAAGAACCTACACAATTGTCTTGTAGATTTAGGTGCCTAACAAATGTGATGCCCCTGTCTATCTATCAGACTTTAGGGCTGCATCCAGCAAAATCACTCAGGAAAGTAACTCAGCTAGACAAGTCTGAGGTTAGTGTCGTTGAAAGTTGACTCACATACATATGCAACATACATCAGATCCAAGAGTGCAATACTATATAGATATTTAGGTAGTGGACATACTTGACACATATTGCATGCTCCTTAGTAGAGATTGGTCCAAGACCTTAAATGGTTGCATGGCTACTAAATTTTCCCATATGTGGTTTCCCTAAAAAGGCATCCCTAATAAGCTTAGGATTGAGACTAAACCCTGAATGCAACACATGATCACCGAGTATAACCATAGCAATGAAATACTATATGTGGACGTTGAGATAGGGGTCTATGCATTGAGACCTTAGGGAGTCAGAATAAAGGAAGTGTTGATGGCATCTTGTCATAGGCAGGAATATAGTGACAAAGGGGAAATTATGCCAGAGGAGAGATCGATGATAGAATCTGATTATAGTTCAACTGATGAAAATGAGGTGGATCACTTCTTTGAATTTGAGAAGTATCTAGCAAATGAAATTCAGAGATGTCAATTGATAGGGACATCCATAGAGGATATCCTGATGACTGGATGGTGTAGACTACATGAGGAAGCACACTTAGAAAGTACATGTGAAGCATGTCTGGATATGATTGAATTAGAGTGAGTATGCATAGAGGATGGATCATCATCACCCATGGTAAGTGAAATACTTGACGTTGATGATCATGATCATTTGTTGTTTTCCTCAGATGCAAAGGAACATGAACAAGTAGCCCTTCAGGTAAATATCCTGATGCCTAGCTCAGAAGAGGTGTTTTTATGTGATGATGCACATTCTAATGATAAGGCAAGTATAATCATGTTGGGAATTGACCTTCTCATTGAGTCTGATTATGAGTTGTCAGACAAGGATAGAGGGAGTTAGTTGACACAATTTGAGGAATTCTTGACCAAGAAAATTTAGAGACACATTCTGCAATGAATTCCACTACATTGGGTACTAATTAAAGGCTAGTGTAGGCTACATGAGGCTCCACATTCAGAAATAATTTGTGCTTTGTACTTACACATACTAAACAAGGAGGATTAGTTATACTCAAGTGACAAATTACATGAGGTCAAGGATATTTATGAAGATACAAGAAAAGAAGTTGCAACATATCCTGATGACAGAGATGATGACATCAAGTCCATGAAAAGGAAAGATGTTCAAAGGGATGATGTTCAAAAGAAACAAAAAGAGGATGTTCTATTTCCACCAAAACATCTGGATGTGGTGAAAGATGAACCACAGAAGATTAAATGGATATCTGCAGGAGCAGCTACACGGGCCAAGAAGAAAAAAGAAGGTCATGATAAACCATTAACAGAAGACAAACCATGGATCCTGAGATTTGATGGCTCCAAGTCAAAGCAGGGAGCTAGAGTAGGTGTAGACCTGATTAATCCATCAGGGAAGTCATTCTTGGTAGCATACAGGCTACAATTCCCCTGTACCAATAACGTGGTTGAATATGAAGCCTTGATACATGGTTTGTTATTTGCTTTGAAAAAGAAAGTAAAAGTTTTGCATGTCTATGGAGACTCAAAGCTTGTAGTGAAATAGGTTAGAAACATATATGCATGCAATTACAAGAGGCTATCAAGTTACAGACACAGAGTTTGGGACTTGATAGAAAGCTTCGATGCTTTCAATATTATGCATGTTCCAAGGGAACTTAATCATTGTGTAGATGCATTAGCACTGGCTGCTAGTATGCTAGAACCTTTGTCCATATCTGAGATGAAGAGGTTCTCTATCAAGCTGGTATCAACACCATCTATTCTTGATAATGTCACCAACTTTCAGGTGTTTGATGATGATCATCACATTCTGGACTTCATTGCCAATAGAGACATATTTGAAGCCTAGCTAGTAGATGAGAAGAATTTGGAAGACCATATTTGGGATGAAGAGGACATAATAGATCTGCCTAGCAACAAGATTCCTAAGGGTGTGATTAAACTAGAAAGAGCCTTTGATCTGGATAACATGATCAAATAGAAATATCACCCAAAGATGGAGGAGAGTATGCACTCGTCAACATAGGACAAGATACAAATGAGAGAAATGTCCTGATAGGTAAAGTCTACACAAAGAAGAAAGAGAAAGGATAACCCAGGCCTTAAGAGACAACATTCATGTCATTACATGGACATATGACAAGTTAAAAACTTATGACACATCTATTATAACTCATACAATTCCCCTAAAGCCTAATGCATAGCCTTCAAGTAGAAACAAAGACCGGTGAATGTTCTGCTGGAACCTCCCATTTTTGGAGGAAGTCAAGAAGCTACTTACTACAAGGATCATATTTTTTAGTCAGGCATTCAACCTAGGTTGCTAATCTAGTTCCTGTCAGGAAGAATAATGGAGACATACGCCTATGTGTGGACTTCAGGAACTTAAACAAAGCATCAGAGAAGGACAATTTTCCTTTGTCTTCTTTGGATGTTCTCCAGATGGTGAATGGTGTAAGAATGATGTCCTTTTTGGATGGTTTTTTAGGATACAACCAGTAATGGTTAATAAGATAGATAGATTGAAAATAGCTTTCACCACTGAGTGGGGGCTTTTCGCTTATAGACACATGCCATTCAGCCTTATCAATGCTGGAGAAACTTTCTAGTGAGCTATGGATATATAATTCAGAGGACTGGTAGGTCAATGCATTGTGATTTATATGAAAAAGTGCTAAAGTAATGTGAGAAGTATGGTATTTCCTTGAACCCAAAGGAATGCATTTTTGGGGTGACCATAGGGAAGTTGCTTGGTCACATCATAATTGAGAATGGGATAACTATTGACCCTACAAGGGTTGATTCAATAATGAATTTGCAACTTCTAGGAAGAAAGAAGGAACTGAAATCTTACTTTGGTAAGATCTGACTTCATCAAGAAGTTTATTACTGGATTTGTAGAGATCATGAGACCTCTCAATGCTATGCTAAACAAGGATGCTAAGATTGAATGGACTCTAGAAGTAAAGGTGACATTTGAGGATATCAAGAAATCCATTGCAGATGCCCCAGTCCTTATTAGCCCAGACTATACTAGAGATTTCTACATTTACTCATTTGCATAAGAACATACATGTGCAGTAGTCCTAGCTCAAAGAAGTGAGGCAAAAGAGGAGAAACCTATTGCATTCATGAGCTCCTCATTCAGAGATGCAGAGCTAAGATATATGGATGTAGAGAGACAGGCTCTTGCCTTAGTTAGAACTGTAAAGAAATTTAGGCATTATATCCTGAGAAGCAAAGTTATTGCAGTAGTACTAGATTTGGCTATAAAGATGCTCCTCATGCAAAGTGAACTAGGAGAGAAAAGAGCTAAGTAGATTAAAGTACTACAAGAATATGATATGGATATAACTCCTATGAAATTAGTCAGGGGACAAGCCCTTAGTTAGATGATAGTAGAGATAGATCCCAATCTGACGAGTCAACAATATGCAGTAGATACAAAAGTACATGATGACTGGTACTCCAATATAAGGCATGTCCTAATTACTGGGAAATGTCCAGCCAATATGCATGCATCCCAGAGAAGAGCTTTGAGAGTCAAGTAACAAAAATATATGATCAAAGGAGTCCTGTTCAAGAAAAATTATGAAGGGATATACCTTAGGTGCTTAGACAAGCAAGAGGCTTCCAAAGTCCTTGAGTTACATGATAAATTTGGTACAACCCATGGATCACACCTGGCTACCACACATGCCATCTTGAGGGCTAGATATTATTAGCCAACTATCTTTAAGGATACTATTGAGCATATCAAATTCTTCCATACATGTCAAACTACTTCAAACAAGGAAAAGTATGCAGCTCAACCATTACAACCTATGATGGAGATGCGCCCATTCACACAATGGGGCATGGATTTCATCGGTCCCATCAATCCTCCATCCTCCACAGTCACAGGTATGTGCTGACCATCACAGATTACTGCATTAGATGGACAAAAGTCGTCAGCAGCAAGACTTGTACCTCAAATGATGTGATCAAGTTTCTAGAAAGAAACATCACCACTAGGTATGGAATCCCTTATGCTCTAGTCTGTGATAATGGACCTGCTTTAGCATCTCTTAAATTTTCTAGTTGGGTGTTTGATCATGGGATAATTTTAAAGTTTTCATCAAATTACTACACTCAGGGTAACAACCTGGTTGAATCAACTAATAAGAATCTATTGAATATCATTAAAAAGCTCATTGAAAAGAACCCCAGGGAGTGGAACACTTTACTTAAGTATACCCTATGGGTAGATAAGACCAGAATTAAGACTGCCTTGGGAAATTCTCCCTACTAGTTAGTTTATGGGTTGGATCCCATCCTCCCTGTCAATCTGAAGATCCCTACCCTACAATTTGCCCAAGAATACCTAGGCATTGATAATAAACAAGAGGTCAGGTTATTGCAACTGATGCATGTAGAAAAGAAACAAGATAGGGCAATTGATCAATGTGCTAAACATCAGGCTACTGTCAAATGTTGGTTTAACAAAAGAGCCAGGGTAAAAGCTTTTAGGATATCAGACTTGGTCTTATCATGGGATAAAGCCCACGAGAGGAAGGGTGATCATGGAATTTTTGATAAAATCTAGATTGGCCCCTTCCAAATATTAGAAATCTTAGGTGATAGCACCTATAGGCTCAAAACTTTAACAAGTGAGGATGTTGCATTGCCAGTCAATGGAAAATTCCTCAAACACTACTTTCAGGCCTAGGTAGGTCATATTAGGATAATGTACTATATGTACACCTAAACTATAGTTTGCTTTGTGTGTTTGCTTTGCTTGTGGATTGTTGAGTCCCTGTTTTGGCCAGGCAAGATAGTGCACCTTTCCACTTCAGAAAACTAGTGAAATTGTTAGAATTCAAGAAAAGAATACAAATTCTTACATAGGTTGTAACTCCTATCAGTTTAAGTACTTTTTATCAGGTCTATGATGTCCTGTTCATCAGTGGTAACTCTTTTGTTCAAGGAGATCCTCACATAATACACCTAACAACCTTGGATTTGTTGAAGCCACTAGTGTAGTGTTAAGTTAAAAATCTAGAGGTTTGCCCTTGCTACCATTACAATTCTCAACCTAAACAATCAAGTGTCCACTCCTTGCAAATGTGCTTACATGGTCATATCTCATGAAAATTGAAAATAGAAAAGGAATATATTGAAGATAAAAAAAATATACTTAGGCCATCCAAGTAACTCTACCAGGGCTATGGACGCATGTCTAGTAGTAGGGCTCTACTTGGGAGAATTGCAACGATAACCTTGTCAGTGCTATGGATGCCTGCTGGCAGCAAGGCTCTATCCAAGTTGGCTATGAGGGTTAAATCTAACTATGTAGCTTAACACATGTCACTATTGTTTTCAACTTGTCTTAGAGACAAAGGAAATGAATCATGCACACACTTGATTCCTTCTCACAATATTGTTATATTGATGAACATGATATCATTCAGGAAGGTCAAGATGCTTATATTTGATAAGAGTTAGAATAGCATGTCCTAATTTGTCTTCACTTCTTGAATTATTTGAAATTTATTTGTTTTCTTTGGTGGCAAGTTGTTGTGTGGTTACACAACATGCCCCATTTTGCCCCAACAAAATAGGGACCCAACTTTTTTCACTTTTGTTTGGCTTGCTTGTTTCCTTTGCTTTTGAGCGGTATGGTAAAATTAGTACCAGATGCATGTCAAGATGTTATCCTGTGCATGTTAGGACATCAAAATATAGGTTAAATTTTTAAATCTTGAATTTCTTTCTACAAACCCTACCAGATGAAAGAGTATAAAATTCTAAGCAGAATTACTTTTTGAAGCACCCAGAAATTTGTTAAAACAAGGAAGTTGCACGTGGTCAAAGTTTGGTCAATAGGTCATGGGGATATTCTCCTGGTCATAACATCTAGATATTAACTTAATATCCTAAACTCTGTTAACATCCAGACATCAACTTTAATGTACTCAGTGGATCAAACCGTCCTGCACATGGACATTAGTTAACATCTGGATACTAACTTAATATCTGGACCTTAATGTAATATCCATATCCGAATCAATATGTCGATCTAGATGAGGTCATGTCATTTCAATTTCACGAAGACCCTCGATCCTGATTATGTCACCCAAACATTAGAGTGCATGGATATTAGCTTCACTAATATCTGTACCTTATTTTAACATCCTGATCCAGATGACGTCATATCATCCTAATCTTGTGAAGAATGCTAAACTTGCTTACATCATCCAGATATTACTTAACATCTAAACATTAACTTAACATCCAGACATTATCTTAAGATCGATATCCCCATGACATCACAATCACCTGACGTGATACTAGGGATATACCTTGCTTATGTCATCAAGACACTAAGCCACAAGAATATTTCACATTCTTACTATCATGACCTTATTTTAAATATCATGATCCTGATGACATCACTTTATTACGCTACAATGAAGGAGTCTCCTCCTACTGATGTCATCTAGATATTTTGACCGATTGGATATTTTGCACTCATAATGTCCAGATCTTAACTCAATATCCAAGTCCTATGATTAAACCAATGATATCATGCCATGCATCCACATAAACATCCAAACATATTGAAAGCAAATTTGTGTCCTCATGGTGAATCTTCAGTCAACGAGCGTTGAGCTAACCTATGCTGACATCATCTGGATATCTTCATCCGGATATCCATAGGGATATTCCTTGCAAGATATCTTTCCTCATATCCCCACGCCTTTTTGCATTAAATGTTGAAAAAGGGTCATTGGCTTTTAAATTTCAAAGTGTGCCAACAGACACTTGTATGAAAATCCCGTGATTACATTGGAGTAAGACTGTCAAATCTCCCAAAAACCATTAATAAGCCCTAAAATCAGAATTTGGTTAAATAAAAGGGGGTTTCATTGTCATAATTAACATAATTACATTCTGAGAGCTAATATTTCACACAAAGAACCTGAGAACTCCATTAAAGCTGCTACAGTGAACTTGCAAGCAGACTTGCGGCACAGTGAAATCAGCTACACAATTTTAATCCTGATATTTATCTGCATTTTTGATTCAAGTTTCAAAAACCAGGTATGTATGACTATGAGCCCTAATGATTATTTCGCCATGATATTTCATGATTTCGAGTTAGATTTTACATAAAATGTTGAAAGTGGATGGAGTTTAGGGTTAATTGTGGATTAAATGTATATTTGAATGCAATGTTTGTTAGTCTCATAGATTTGATAAGCACTAACCCTAGTATTGTAGAATGCCCTGGTTAATACATATCCATGAAATTACAAGATGAGATTGTTGGATCTAGGGCATACAACTGAGAGGGGGGGGTGAATCAGTTGTATAAAACTTCTTCTTCTTTCAAACACTTGATTCTTGTTGTTAGTTAGCAGCATATCAATTAATCATCCATGAAAGCATGATACATAAACACAAGAGCAGATAAGCATCAACACATTGAACACCAAGATTTTGACGTGGAAAACCCGGTTAAGGGAAAAACCACGGGGTGATTAACCCAAGAATTATTCTCTGTTAGAAGAATAAAGAAAAATGAATGGCACATGCCAATTAGGGCTCACTGCCCGAGCACACTGCTCACAAAGAGGCCCACTGCCTACAAGGAGACACACTGTCTACAAAGTGATAAAAATCACAGTCTTGAACTGGAGAATGACATCTCTACCATGTCCGGATCAGTTCCAATTAAGCCCAAAAACTTCTGCTCTGCCTTTCGCACTTCCCTTCACTATGCCACACTCATCCACAAAAACCACACTTTGAAATGAACTCACAAACCGTTATTTATACAAGACATCGACTTAGGAACAAACATCTAAGTCAGAAAACAACCATAAGAGTATCCGCAAGATGAATAACACATCCGGTCGGCCACCACAAGAACATTCGCAGGATGAACAACTCATCCGGTCAGCTAAATAGAGCAAGAACTTCATCCGGAAGAATAACTTCAATTCCGGGCTCTACCATCAATGCGGACCAACAACACAACCTAAACATGATCCAAGAACCTTCACAAGCCTGTCTGAATGACCGAATACATCCGCACTTCCTCTACTTACTGGAATCTCTTGTCTTCCTCATCCGGAACTTCAAGAACACAGTCTGTCGCCACTGTCATAATGCAAGAGGTACTTCCGGACCTCCAAATCATACACAAATTAGGATGACACATCACAAGGACATCCCAAACACTCCTTCCAATCCGCAAATTAGGATAATACAATTCCGGACCTCACCGGACTTTTTTGTGATCCTCTGTCACCTCTGGATACTTGCCGGAACCGGTTCTATACCGACAGCCACAACTCCTTCAGATCTTCATGCGGACCTCTGAAATCTTAACTAAAGCATCTCAAGACTCATATCTACTAACCCTTTAATCCGCATCCTCCGGTTCTCATCCTATACAGTACATTTGCCTTCTTCTCATCACTGTTCTTCACTGTTCCTGACTGAGGCTAATTTTCTCAATATCCTCAGCACACAGCTCATCAAATCCTTCTTGTCAATGCAATATGAGTATGTTGACATCAATGACAACACTGGCTCACCTCATACTTGCAACAATCTCCCCCTTTGTCATTGATGGCAACATATGATGTGAAAAACCATTAAGACAAGAACTTCAACTTTTCACATGTCTTCTCTTCCTTTACTGCTCCCCCTTTGATCATCAACCACTTGTTTTTCACATGTCTTCTCTCCCCCTTTGACATCAATGGAAAAGGGCTCATACTTGCAATTCTCATACATCAGAATCATACTAGCTGCTCCCCCTTAGTTGCAGCTCCCCATCAGTCCGGATCACAAGATATGACTGTGATAGCCACCGGACTGATGCACATCAGTGCATCTTAGCTCATCACCGGAGGGGCCATGACCCCTAACTTCTCCCGGAGATATTCAAAAGAGTCCTTGGGAAGAGGTTTTGTAAAGATATCTGCAATCTGATCCTTGGAGGGAACATACTCCAATCTGACTTCTTCCTTGTTTACTTGTTCTCTCAAAAAGTGAAATTTGATAGATATGTGCTTAGTCTTAGAATGCAATACCGGATTCTTGGAAATATTAATTGCACTTGAATTATCACAGAAAATTGTGATAGGCTCCTCATATTCAACTTTGATGTCTCTTAGCATCTGCTTCATCCATAAGATTTGAGTGCAACTACCTGCTGCTGCAATGTATTCTGCTTCAGTTGTAGACAGAGATATTGCATCTTGTTTCTTGCTTAGCCAAGAAACCAATCTCTTCCCCAAAAAGAATGCTCCACCACTAGTGCTTTTCCGGTCATCCACATCTCCTGCCCAATCTGCATCTGTGTAAGCATGAAGAGAGAAATCCGGATCTCTAGGGTACCATAGACCATACTCAACTGTTCCTTTCAAGTACCTAAAAATTCTTTTGATTGCCATAACATGAGATTCTCTAGGATCAGCCTGGAATCTTGCCACAAGACCAACAGCCTGCATTATATCTGGTCTAGTTTGAGTGAGATACAACAATCCACCAATCATTGATCTATACTTTGTCTAATCTGCCTTTGGAGAATCATCATCTTTGCTTAACTTACATCCGGTTGCCATAGGAGTGTTCATTGGCTTTGAGTCTTCCATACCAAATTTCCTTAACAATTCTTTCACATATTTGGTCTGAGAAATGAAGATCCCTTCTTTTGTTTGAGCAATTTGCAGACCCAAGAAGAAATTCATTTCACCAAGCATAGACATTTCAAACTCACTTTTCATCTGATTTGCAAAAGTTTTGCACATACTATCTCTTCCTCCAAAAATGATATCATCCACAAACACTTCAACAATCAAAATGTTTTCATGATCAATTTTGAAATATAAGTTACTGTCAGCAGTACCTTTGTTGAATCCAATCTGCACAAGATGCTTATCCAACCTTTCATACCATGCTCTTGGGGCTTGCTTCAATCCATACAAAGCTTTCTTCAACTTGCAGACCATATCATCATTATCAGACAATTGAAATCCATCCGGTTGTTCAATGTAGACTTCTTCTTCCAGATCACCATTTAGGAAGGCAGACTTGACATCCATCTGATATACCTTGAAGTCTTTGAAGGCAGCAAATGCAAGAAGTAATCTGACTGCTTCAATTCTTGCCACCGGAGCAAAAGTCTCTTCAAAGTCAATTCCTTCTATTTGAGAGTAGCCTTTGCAGACCAATCTAGCTTTGTTTCTGATTACTTCACCAGCTTCATTTAGTTTGTTCCGAAAGACCCACTTGGTTCCAATTACATTCCTGTCTCTAGGTCTGGGAACAAGATCCCAAGTATGATTTTTCTCAATTTGCATCAATTCATCTTCCATTGCTTTGGTCCAGTTTTCATCATTGCAGGCTTCATTTATTGTTTTAGGTTCAATCTTTGAAATCAGACAGCATTCATCCTGATTTTGAGCAATATTCCTTCTAGTTTGTACACCTTTGCTTCTGTCACCTATGATCTGATCTTCAGAGTGGTTCAGTCTTACATACCTTGGAATTTTGGGAGTATCCAGCACTGTTATTTCTTGATCAGGCTCATTCAAACCTATCTCTTCTTCCTGATTTACCGGATTAGGCTGACTCTGTCTCACCGGAGAGGATTGAGTTCCTTGAACACTGTCTTGGTCATCTTCATCAAGCTCATAAAATCTTGAAGGTTTCTCAATTCCTTCATCAACTTTCACATTGGTGCTTTCTATCATCTTCCTCAATCTCTTATTGTAACACCGGTATGCTTTGCTTTGAGTGGAGTAGCCCAAGAAAATTCCCTCATCACTTCTAGCATCAAACTTTCCTAGATCTTCATCTCTTTTAATATAACACTTGCTACCAAATACTCTGAAATATTTCACAGTAGGAGTGATGCCAAACCAAAGTTCATAGGGGGTCTTACCGGTGTTGTTTCTGATTTAAACTCGATTTAGAGTGTAGACTGCAGTGCTGATAGCTTCTTTCCAAAACATTTGAGGAACATTTGCTTCCAACATCATTGTCCTAGCAGCTTCCTGGATGGTCCGGTTCTTTCTCTCAACTACTCCATTCTGCTGTGGAGTCTTAGGAGCAGACAACTGTCTCCTTATACCCTGTTTCTCACAAAAGTCAATGAATTCACCAGATGTAAATTCACCACCTCTATCAGACCTTAGACACTTTAGTTTCAATCCGGTTTGATTCTCCACCATAGCTTTGAAGATTTTGAACTTCTCAAAAGCTTCTGATTTTTCTTTTAGAAAGGTAACCCACATCATCCGGGAATGATCATCAATTAACAACATGAAATATCTATCACCTTGCAGACTCTTGATTCTTGTCGGACCACATAGATCAGTATGTACTAATTCCAACAATCCGGTAGAAGACTGATCTTTGCTTTTGAAAGAGACTCTGCTTTGTTTACCTAACTGACATTCTTTACACACACTATTTGTAGGTTTCATCAATTTTGGAAGATCTCTCACAGCCTGAGTATTGCTTATCTTGATGATGTTATCAAAATTTACATGACACATTCTTCTATGCCATAACCAACTCTGATCAATTTGAACAAACAAACAACTTTTATTTGAACCAACCAGATGAAAGATATTACCTTTTGTCTGAGTACCGGATGTAATTTCAGTTCCGGAGCTTGTAAAGATTCTGCATTTTCCATTCTTGAACCGGAGATCATAGCCTTTGTCCACTAACTAACCAACACTGAGAAGATTGTGCTTCAATCCTTCAACATACAGTACATTACCTGTTTTGCTCTTACCATCAAAGGAAATAGTTCCCCTACCTCTGATTCTGCCAGCAGAATTGTCACCAAACTTTACCATTCCTCCTTCATATCTTTCCAAATCTAAGAACTTATTCTTGTCACCAGTCATATGGTGAGAACATCCACTGTCAATAACCCAATCATCCTTTTCTTCCACTTGAGCAGCCAAAGCTTTTTCAACAACTTTGTGATTGACAGATTCAGAGAGTATTGAATCTTCTTCCTTGATGGCAATAAACACCCACTCATTTCCGGATTTGCTTCCTAGTTCTAATTCATCATCTGTTACTCCTTCATTGTCATCTTCTTCATGAACATAATAGCAATTCTTTTGAAACCTTTGTCTGTTATTATTAGACCTTGCAGATCTTTCCGGACATCTTGAAGCAAAATGACCAATCTTATTGCAATTGAAACACTTAAAGGGTAGTTTTCCTTCATACTTACCGGATCCTCTTGGCAGTCTCTTTGCAATGAGGGCTTCAAGTTGAGCTGTTTCTGCTTCTTCTTCCATGTCTCTTCTTGCTTGATCATACCATGACATCTTCCTTGATGAGTTTTCTCCCGGATCAAATCTCTGCTTGCCTTTCACATAGGCACTGGCTTTGAAGGCAGATTCAGTCTTGGGAGGATCATCTCCAAACTCGGTCATTTCAAATGCAGCTAGTTTGCCAGCCAGTTGTTCTCTTGTGACAGTTGTGTGGGCTCTAAATTCATCAATGGCAGCAACCTTGATTTTGTAGGCAGCAGGAAGGGACCTTAGGATTTTGCAGACAATCTCATTTTCATCTAAAGTTCCACCAGCATTTCTGATTCCACATACCAGCTCATTCACTCTTGGCATAAAGGTAGTGATGTTTTCATCATCTCTCATTTTCAATCTTTCAAATTTCCCTTTCAGACTTTGCAAACTTGCACTTTTGACAAACTCATCTCCTTCATACAGAAGTTCCAGTTTAGTCAGGATCTCATATGCAGTTGGTAGGTCAATAACATTCGAGAGATCTGAGTCATTCAATGCGCTTAGAAGAGCTTCCTTGGTCCGCAGATTGTTTTCAACTTCTGTGATTTCATTCAGAGTTGTCGGACCACCTTGTGGAGGTACATATGGTTTTGAAACCATAGCCAAGTATGCTTTTCCCATACATTCCAAGTGACACTTCATGCGACCTTTCCAGAGAGTGAAGTTGGTTCCATCGAACTTCGGACTATCCTTCTTGTATGACGACATCCTGGATCTCCTCAAGCGGTTAAGCTCCTATCAGAGGAACTTAGCTCTGATACCAATTGTTGGATCTAGGGCATACAACTAAGAGGGGGGGGGTGAATCAGTTGTATAAAACTTCTTCTTTCAAACACTTGATTCTTGTTGTTAGTTAGCAGCATATCAATTAATCATCCATGAAAGCATGATACATAAACACAAGAGCAGATAAGCATCAACACATTGAACACCAAGATTTTGACGTGGAAAACCCGGTTAAGGGAAAAACCACGGGGTGATTAACCCAAGAATTATTCTCTGTTAGAAGAATAAAGAAAAATGAATGGCACATGCCAATTAGGGCTCACTGCCCGAGCACACTGCTCACAAAGAGGCCCACTGCCTACAAGGAGACACACTGTCTACAAAGTGATAAAAATCATAGTCTTGAACTGGAGAATGACATCTCTACCATGTCCGAATCAGTTCCAATTAAGCCCAAAAACTTCTGCTCTGCCTTTCGTACTTCCCTTCACTATGCCACACTCATCCACAAAAACCACACTTTGAAATGAACTCACAAACCGTTATTTATACAAGACATCGACTTAGGAACAAACATCTAAGTCGGCAAACAACCATAAGAGTATCCGCAAGATGAATAACACATCCGGTCGGCCACCACAAGAACATTCGCAGGATGAACAACTCATCCGGTCGACTAAACAGAGCAAGAACTTCATCTGGAAGAATAACTTCAATTCCGGGCTCTACCATCAATGCGGACCAACAACACAACCTAAACATGATCCAAGAACCTTCACAAGCCTGTCTGAATGACCGAATACATCCGCACTTCCTCTACTTACTGGAATCTCTTGTCTTCCTCATCCGGAACTTCAAGAACACAGTCTGTCGCCACTGTCATAATACAAGAGGTACTTCCGGACCTCCAAATCATACACAAATCAGGATGACACATCACAAGGACATCCCAAACACTCCTTCCAATCCGCAGATTAGGATAATACAATTCCGGACCTCACCGGACCTTTTTGTGATCCTCTGTCACCTCTGGATACTTGCCGGAACCGGTTCTATACCGACAGCCACAACTCCTTCGGATCTTCATGCGGACCTCTGAAATCTTAACTGAAGCATCTCAAGACTCATATCTACTAACCCTTTAATCCGCATCCTCTGATTCTCATCCTATACAGTACATTTGCCTTCTTCTCATCACTGTTCTTCACTATTCCTGACTGAGGCTAATTTTCTCAATATCCTCAGCACACAGCTCATCAAATCCTTCTTGTCAATGCAATATGAGTATGTTGACATCAATGACAACACTGGCTCACCTCATACTTGCAACAGAGATGTCCCAACCAAGGATAGATAAGTGTGATGCAGAATTCAAACCAGATATGTTTCAAAAATCACAGAGCACCTACAACAAAAAAGGTTTCGTAGAGGACACACAATATGGCACTACAGACATTGAAGCCTTTAGAGCTAGAATCAATGGTTGAGAAGATCATCTCATGCTGAAGAATATAGTAACTATAGGGATGTACTATGCGGCTGGGTTCCCTTATGCCACGAAGGCTCTGGAACTTCTGATTACATGTGTTCAAAATTACAATGTCGTCACCCAGAGAGTTGAGAAGTAAGGAAGGGTCTATGCAGACCTATCGGTAGATGGAATAGGTGAGGCATTTAATTTTCTAACATCCAGAGGGTTCTATGTGCTAGATATAGATGCGCTGGCCAAAGAATATGACCTCAACCAGAAAAACTGTAGGAAGGTGATCTGTCAAGGATGGAGGGATCTGACCAACAAGGCCAAGGTAGTGGCTAAAATGCTACAACACCTTTATATGTATGATTTCAATGACAAGGTACAGTATATGATTTTCTTACTCAGTAGAATGAGTAGGAGGGCAAACTGTGGAATGTTTGAATCCTAGATGTTTGGTCTGATCAAGATGGTCATTGAAAACAAAGATGCCAAGATTCAGTGGGCCAGAATTATCACTGATGCCCTGTATGACCAGATGATAAATTGGAGCAAGATGAAAGATAGAGTATTCAGAATGACTTCCTATCTAGTCTATGCTTGTGTTGCAAAAGGCACTTTTAAGGGCCTGCAAACAATAGGGAAAATAGGCAAATTGCCCCATGAGAAGACTCCCTGGGAGCATTACCCCCAGTTGGAAAGAACACAATCCATACAACATTATAGGTTGGTGAATGACTGTTTCATACTACATATTGTTAGAATCCTGGAGGGAGATAAAGCTAAAAGATTCTCAGTAGGAGCTACTAAGTTGATTGATGCATACAGTTCTTGGTTTATACAAGCCAAGACCTACTCTTATATCCAAATTGATGGATTTAGTGGAAATCCATTCATGTTTCCAAGGTATCCATTGGATAAGGTAGTCCTAATGGAGATGGTGAGATAGAAGCTCCCCATATTTGAGTTATCCAAGGTGAAGGAAGGGAAATTGTACAAAACATTCCCTATACAAAGTGACTGGTTCTTGGTAGGGTTTGTAGATAATGCAAAGGATGCTGAATCCGATTTGAAGGATTTGAGATTGCAGTTATTTCCATTGGCCAGGGACTATGACCCCTATCATAGGATTGAAAAGATGTTCAATAAGAAATAGAAACACAACATGCACCTTGAGGACTATTGGGTTGATTGTGATGACGAGCATGGGGTAAGAAAAAGAGAATATTAGAGGTTGACCCTAGATTAGATGACCATTGGGCAGCATGAGGAGCCTCCACAGATTAAAAAAGATGATGGTGACATCATGGATCTAGAGTATGAAGAAAATAAAGTATATAACAACACCATTTCCTCCTCGAATCTAACAAAGGGAGATGAAACATCAATTAATGTCCTTACTACCAAAGTCATGGCAAGGACTAAAAATTGCGTGGCCTAGAAGGTTAATGAGTTAAAACAAAAGGATATTGTTGTCACTTATGATAAGAAGAAAAAAATGAAAGAAAGAGAAGAACCAGATATGATGACTTCCTGGTACGCAAGAGGCAGGTCCTTGGGACCAAATTGGTAGAGCCCAGTTCATCCGAAACTACAGAACTGCCTACAATAGAGGGGGTCTCTTTAGTATATCGACCTCCATCACCTCCTAAAGGCCCTGTACTTGAAGAAGATCCTATATCTGCACCTCAAGTGCTTGCAATGGAATAGGAGGAAGACATAAATGATGAAAGGAGAGGTCATACATGTCTCAATTGAGACATTGCTTGGGATAGAGAAAGATCTGTTGTAAGGAGTCAAGCTGCCCAGACAAAGAAAATATTAAGGCCCTCACATGAGAGGGGCAATATCACCTCCTGCAGCTGAACCACAACAACTTGATCCATCCTTCAATGTAGTCAGGGAACTACACCATGATGTGCCAATTGAAAGCATAATCAAGGTGAAAATAGAAATGGCACAATGGGATCAAAGCCAAGCTGTGGAGAGGGAGGTTGCCAAGACCCTCCCATTAAGTGAGACAATTGATCTCACTAAAGATGATGTAGTGAAAGACATCACTAATCATCCTATTGAAACCATGCTCCAACATACGGAACCTATAGGTGGAACTGCTGCTATAGAGGTGCTTGCTGAATAGGTTAGCAGGGTAGAATCCCCTAAATTTGAGGTACAAATGGGACTTCTAAATACTTTGATTGACTATAACCAACCTAGCAGTAATTGATTTGACTTACCATCCTGAACAAGAGGCAAAAGGAGAAGGTGCTAAGACTGATGAAGCACTAAAGGAAAGTATCAAAATGGATGTTAACAATCAACCACTCCATGGCCTTAATGAAGAAGCACAACAAAACATCCAAGTAAGTAGACTCAAATGAGATATGGAGATGGAAAAGGTAGTGAACAAAGATTTTCAAGAAGAATAAGTGCTAAAACCTCCTCAGGATAATCAGCTATTAGATGAGCAACAAAACATCCAACAGGTACAGGTGTATGAAAGCAAGTAGAAAATGTGCCTAAGGATGGTGTTGGTTAAGATAAGCAATGAGATATGGCACATGCAAATCAGCCACCTCCTGAACAAAGGCAAAAGGATTTGGAAGCTGAGAAAAATAAACCATAAGTTTAGGAGCAACAGGATCAAGAGAAAGAAGGAATTAAAGGAGCAGAATGTTCAATTATAGTAGTTTATCCAAGGATTAGTGAAACCGGATAGCTTATCCTCCACTATGCAGGCTACAGAGAAGCCCATTGCTCTAACACTAATTAGTGAGGAAGAGATAATAGGCTTGGATGTTCAAAAGCATCAAGCTCATGTCATGAACAAATGGTTCATGAGATTCATGGCCTCGAGGGAGAAATTAATAAGGGCATCCAAGTCCAATTGGGACACATTGTCCAATTTGAAGAAAGGTTTTGATTCTTTGAAGAGTGAATTCACTCAAAGAACAAAGCAATACAATTATGCATTAGACAGGATTAAAGAAGCCAAAGGGATGACAAATGAAGAATTATTAGCCAATAAGATCATCACCAACATGACCCTGCCACTATTGGACACCTGGATTACAGAGCTCCAATTTGAGTTAGAATTATTGAAGGCAAGCATGTCCTGAGTCAGGGATACTCAAACCAAGATACATGATATACTATCTAACAAGATGAAGGTGTTAGAGGAATTATTGCACGATGTTGTCTAAGAGAAAGCCATGCTAGCTGTGGATGAGGCTCTCCAGATATTCAAAGATAAATTCAAAGAAGTAGCAGAGGATGTAGTGAATCATTTCACGGAGGATGTCATGGATGAAATGGTTGAGCTGAGCATGAAGGTGAAGGCATATGGCAAGGAAGCAGAAAATAGAGCATCCATGATGAAGTCCTTGGATGAGCAGATAGGAACATTGAAATATGCTAAAGCAAGAGCTCAATTCATTAGTAAGTAATAAATAGATCAAATGGTGATGGCGTGTGATTATCATAAGAAGCTAGATTTTAGGATGATAACACATGAGGGGGTTGTATCTAAGTAAGGAGATACAAAGGAGCACTTTGATAGAATGAGAGGTGAAGAGGTCGTCTTGACCAAATTTAGATTCAAAGGGTGTTTGCTCATACCTTGTACATAGTTGTCATGTGGCAACTTGTGCCACGTATTTTTCATTGTTGACTTGGTCAAAGGCTTTTCGACCATTGATTATCATAGATAAATCTTGATCATTGGATCTTTTGTTATGGAATCCTCTCCTTGTTCTATAAAAGGAGGTGGATTGTCATTTGTAAAATATTAGGAGCTTAATTGAGACTGAATTGTTGAATGTCATGGTTCTCTCTCAAGACTGATTGTAAATATGCATACTTTTGAATGTTGAATGAAAATGGAGATTAAGATTACCAATCAATCGTAAATTCTGAGTAATATTGTGTGGATGTCTTCTTGATATTTGATTGTGATTTGTTGTGTCCCTGGAGTGAATGTCAATTGGTGGATATTGTTGTCATCTAGTACCTTAGAAGATTAGCATCGATTGTGTGAAGTTGTGGAATGACCTGGCAACACATGGTTTGATTTCATCTCTCTTTCATGAAATGTTAAATTGTGCATATGGACCAATTGTCAAAGACTAACTCATTTTAAAAAATCTTAGAATTGCATTTCAATTTCTTTAAATTTCATTAAATCATCACCATAGAACTGCAAAATACTAAAAATGAAAAGCAGAACTTAAAATATGTAGACATCCATAGACACATGAATATCATATGCATATTTGAGTAACTTGCATGTAGAATTGAAAATATTATGCAAATAATCATAAATAATGATCAAGATCATAGAAATATCAGCTTGTAGGCACATTATTTAGGTTCATTTGAAATACAGAAGCAAAATCAAGTGCAAATTAGTTCAAATTTGAGTAAATTGGAGATAGTTTTAGAAGAACTAATCAAAGTTAAGTACATCATCATGATCAATCTTAGTCAGAGTGATAATCAGAAGAATTGATCAAACTTAACATAATCTTGTTAGATATTGTAAGATTTAACATCAATTTTTATAGATTTACACAGAACAGGTGAAATAGAGAAAATATCTACATATCAGGATACAAATTACTTCAAATTCATGTGTATGGCCCCAACATGGAATACAACAATTCACATCAAACCAACTAAGAGATTATCAAAAGATCATGTTCTGATTAATGAAGACTTGGAATCATTAATTCATTCTGAATTAATCGTATTGTCCAAGAAGATTGAGGTTTGTTTTGATGAATTTTTATCATTGTTGTTATGACTAACATCATCATCAATAGTGCGCCATCCCAGATCTACCTCAATTTGTTAAGATTTCTTCAAAGGAACCTTTCTCTGATACCAATTGTTGAATGCACAAGACAACTAAGAGGGGGGTGAATCAATTGTATCAGAAATTTCAAACCCTCATAAACACATTCACATCCACATCAGTTCACTTAAACCCTTAATCTATCATGATGATTAAACATGAGAATTAAATAACAAAAACTTAAACACATCAACACCGTACAGAAGAGAACACTATATTTTATGTGGAAAAACCCTAAAAGGGAAAAACCATGGTGAGGATTAGCTCACAATATAATGTAGTAGCATTATCAAATTACAAAAGGCTCACTGCCATAGAGAGAATGCTCACTGCAGGGGACTCACTATCCAAGTGGACTCACTGCCCACTAAAAAAAGAAAGAAAGAAGAGAAGAATGGCTCACTGCTATGCTTTGAATTGATATAATTGCATTCTAACCTATGCATGGAGTTCAATTCCAATGAAGCTCAATATCCATCCCAACATAAACAACATCTTCGAAGCCACTGTAAAAATAGTAGACACCTCCTTCTCATTACATCTAGTAGCCTAACACAAGAAAGCTCTTGCTGCCTTGATCAAATTCACATCACTCACATCATATCTCCCATTTGCAAACTCACAAATGAACTAACCTCTTGACGCACTTATTTATACAACCTTCAGCCTTTAAATCAATCTCAAAGGTTTGGAAACACCATCTTAAATCAAAATTTAAGTTAGGTCTGGCCTAAACATCCCCACAGAGGAAGGGAAAGAATGCAGACCACATCATGCCTTAGCACAGACCCAAATCCATTCTAACATGCTTCAACATGCTTTCACAATCACCAAAGCATAATCAAAATTAGTGCAAACAACCAAGTCGGCCAAACTTGTGTTAATACCAAGAACTTTTGAGCACACACTTCCTCAAAGATAAAAAACACCTTGAAAACCTTGCACAAAGCTTTAACACAATCTAGAAACATGCCACAAACAACTTGAAGTCACCTGGAAACCAACAAATTCAACCACAACTTTCACCTAAAGGAGGTTCACAGTCTACTTACAAACCACACTGTCAAACTCTGCTACACCATAAATTGCTTTCCAGAGAACCAAATCACAAACCTTCTAGATAGAAGATAGATAAGGACCTTATAAGAATATATCCAGAACTGCAACACTTAAGACCATTCTGCGAAGAAATGCGGATAAAAATACTCTCCTAGATACAATGCAAACATTGTCAGACACTGTATTCAAACTGGTGAACATAAATTTCACTTCATAGGGATCTGGACTACCAAATTATAGATTTAGCATCTTCAAACACTTCTCACAACATATCCAAATTGCACACTCAGATCTCCAACACAGAAGAAACCTAGAGCAAAAACTCAATAGTATTCTATAAGCAAGAGGACTTCTTCAACACACTATTTCCAATATTAATCAAATTTTCTCAAAAGCACTTGGAAACCCAGCAAGAGGAACATATTATTAACACCTTCAACACTTCTTCAATGCAATCACATCATCATTAACTCAACAAATTAATCAAATAACAATAGTAACAATAGAGGACACAGTTGACACCAATGGCAACACAAACATGTTGACATCAATGACAACACCGACTAGCACATACTTGCAACACCCTAACCCTAAACCTGACCAACCCTAAACCCTAAATAATGCCCATAAACCAAAACCCCCTAAACTAGAGAAACCCTAAACCCCTAAAAACCTAAACCCTAACCCCTAATCCCTAAACCATAAACCATAAACCCAAGCAACCCTAAACCTTGATATCTCCCTATCTCACCCTTATCTCCCTATGTCTATCATCCCTCTACCTCTCAATCTCTCTCTATGTCTCTAGCATGCCCCTCACTCTCTATCTCCCTATCTCTCCCCTTTGTCTCCTCTCTCTCTCTAAACCCTAAACTCTAAACCCCTAAACCCTAAATAATGCCCCTAACCCCTAACCCATAAACCATAAAACTGAGCAACCCTAAACCCCTAAACCCTAAACCCTACCCTCTAAACCATAAACCCTAAAACCTAAATAATGCACCTAAACCCTAACCCCTAACCCCTAACCCCTAAACCATAAGCCCAAGCGACCTTAAACCTCTATCTCCCTATCTCTCCCTTATCTCCTATCTCTATTATCGCTCTACCTCTCAATCTCTCTCCCTATGTCTCTGGGCATGTCCCTCACTCTCTATCTCCTTGTCTCCCCTTTGTCCCCTCTATCTCTCCTATCGGTCCCCTCTCTCTATCTCTCTCTTAACCCTAAACCATAAAACCCTAAACCTTAACCCCAAACCTGAGCAACCCTAAACCCCTAATCCCTAAATAATGCCCATAAACCTGATCCCCTAACCCCTAAACCATAAACATGAGAAACCATAAACCCCTAAAACCTAACCCCTAACCTCTAAACCATAAACCATAAACCCAAGCAACTCTAAACCTCTATCTCCCTATCTCTCCCCTATCTTCCTATCTCTATCATCCCTCTACCTCTCAATCTCTCTCCCTATGTCTCTGGACATGTCCTCACTCTCTATCTCCTTATCTCTCCCCTATGTCTCCTCTATCTCTCCCAATAGGTCATGTCTCTCTCTAAACCCTTAACCCTTAATCCCTAACCCCTAACCCCTAAATCCTTAACCCTAAATAATTCCCCTAAACCCTAAACCCTAATCCTAAGAAACCCTAAACTCATAACCCCTAAATAACTCTCTCTCTCTCTCTCTCTCTCTCTCTCTCTCTCTCTCTCTCTCTCTCTCTCTCTCTCTCTCTCCTCTCTCTCTCTCTCTCTCTCTCTCTCTCTCTCTCTCTCTCTCTCTCTCTCTCTCTCTCCTCTCTCTCTCTCTCTCTCTCTCCTCTCTCTCTCTTCTCTCTCTCTCTCTCTCTCCTCTCTCTCTCTCTCTCTCTCTCTCTCTCTCTCTCTCTCTCTCTCTCTCTCTCTCTCTCTCTCTCTCTCTCTCTCTCTCTCTCTCTCTCTCTCTCTCTCTCTCCTAGTTTTCCTTTTCCTTTCTAATTTACCTTTAGATCCCACCAATTTCCCCTATTTTACTATTTTCCACCTCTCCTCTCATCATTCTTCCCATCTAATCAACTTTCATTTTATCTTATTTCCATTTCATCCCTCCTAATTTATATCCTCATCCCTCTTTGCATGTCCTAGTTTTCTTGTTTCCATTTTCTTTGTTGATAAGGGAGATGCAGAGGGAGAAGAGAGAAAGAGGGGAGAGATGGAGGGGAGAGAGAGAGAGAGAGAGTCCTAGTTTTCATTTTTCCATTTCCTCTGTCGATAAGGGAGAGGGAGAGATAGAGGGGAGAGATAGGGAGCTATAGGAATGATAAGGGAGAGAGAGGCAAGAGATAGGGACATATGGAGAGATAGATAGATAGAGAGAGAGGGAGATAGATAGGGAGAGATAGAGGAGATAGAGGGGAGAAATAGGGAGATAGAAAGTGAGTGAGATGTCCAAAGAGATCGGGAGAGAGATTGAGAGGTAGAGGGATGATAGAGATAGGGAGATAAGGGAGAGATAGGGAGATAGAGGTTTAGCATTCCTCGGGTTTAGGGTTTAGGGGTTAGGGGTTATTTTTTAGGGGCATTATTTAGGGTTTAGGAGGGGGAGAGAGAGAGAGAGAGAGAGAGAGAGAGAGAGAGAGAGAGAGAGAGAGAGAGAGAGAGAGAGAGAGAGAGAGTACTTTTGACATGCAACCCCTAAACCTCTAAACCCTAAATAATGCCCTTAAACCCTAACCCCTAACCCCTAAACCCAAACAACTCTAAACCTCTATCTCTCTATCTCTATCATCCCTCTAACTCTCAGTCTATCTTCCTATGTCTTTGTCCATGTCCGTCACTCTCTATCTCCATATCTCTCCCCTCAGTCTCCTCTATATCTCCCAATCAGTCCTCTCTCTCCAAACCATAAACCCTATACCCTCTAAACCTTAACCATAAAACCATAAACCCTAGACCCTAAATAATGCCCCATAGAGTGAGAGGGAGAGGGAGAGGGAGAGGAAGAGATAGAGAGAGTTTTGCTTTTGCAAAATGCGCTCATGTTATGACTTGTATGAGACCAAAAAGTCATGTGGTGACTTTTTGGTCCCTCATATTTATGCATATACCCTTGTGTTATTCTTTGCTTTGGTAATTTCTAAAAAAATTGGATTGGATTTGCCTTGGGCTTCCAACCCAAAGGCTCGGACTGAGTTTTGAAAGTCCAAAAACGTGTTTTTGCAGATTTAAAAAATTACATAATCTTGAGCGTGCTCCCCATCAGGTTTGTACTTGTTTCAATGACAAGTTAAAAAAAATGCCATGATAATGTTAAGCTCTCTCTTATCTTTCTAACCACATAATTTTTTTCACATTTTGGAGTATGTTAAGGTTTTCATCTTTAATTTCTTTTGTTAGTGCATCCATGTTTTGTCAAAAACCAATGTGTGGTATTTTTAACTTTTTTTAACCATTCATCGAAATTTCAAATAAATTACATTTTTATAAACTAGACTCCATTCTACACGTATTAAAAAAAATAGATTTTTGATTAGTTTTCAAAAAATTTAGGGGAGAGCACTCTAAATTTTCTATTTTTTCAGGATGTGTCCACTTTGAAAATTAGTAAAAAATTAATTATTCATGAAAAAATTATCAGAAAAACCAGGGATAAACTACATGGTGTTAGCTAATTTCTCACCATAGTGATTTTTGAAATACTAAAAAAAGTAACATTTTAGGGGGGGCACACCAGACGATATGTTATGTTTTTTTTGAAAAAAAAAAGGGACCAATTTATGTGACCCCCCTTTTTGAACCCCTTAATCTCAACAATTTTTTAAAGAAATAGTAGTTTAGAAACTAGATTTGGAGCACTACTCCTCTTGTTTTTGTTGCATCTTCAAATTTTGAGTGTAACTATCTTCAATTTCTCATCCAACATCAGTCTTTCTTGATTTTAGAAAAAAAAAAAAGTGGCATCTTAAGACCCCCTTTTGGTCCCCCATCTTTGTGCACTTACCCTCCATTGATTTGCACTTATTGTATGGTCTAGGATCTATAAGTGTGTAGCAAAGATTCCTTTTATGCCAAAATTTTACCTATTGATGTAATGTGGAGGGAAGAACTTTCATGTCATGCAACCATGGATACCCAAGAAGGATGTTATAAGTTAATTTTTTTGAGCATCACATGTAATAGCATATGTAACTTGCATAGACTAGCTTGAATCAGAAGAGCAATAGTAATCAAACAAGATATAGGTGTATTATCAAATCCTCTAATGGTAAGATCCAATGGTTGTATCTTTGACATGTCTACAAGTCCCATTATTTTAAACAATCCTTAGTGCATATGTTAAGGCTAGATCCATTATCAACTAAAAATCATTTAATGATCAAATCTTCACATTCCAACATTATATGTAAGGATAATGTTTTCTTAAGTACTTTCGTAGGTGGAATTTCTTTCTCATTGAATGATTTATCATGACTTTACATGTATCCAATAGACTATGAAAGATGCTACTAGTTATAAGGTAGTATCGGATCCGACTTGGATTTTCTCTAAGACCTTTTACATTATATATAATGACAATGTACATACTAAGTCCCATAGAGATATTTTATCTTGAGGACTTTGAATTTTTTGAATGATGTCATACTCCTTTCTATTAGATGTAGCTTTAGGAAAATAGGAGGTAAATTAAGTACATTATTTGGTAGAATGGGTGGTGGTAGTTTGTCATCTTGCCCTTTTCCTAACCTTTGATACATATGACCCACAAAATTATAATCATGTGAATTTGTGTTGGAATGGAAATAAGGTGTAGGAGAGACATAATACATATTAAATTGATTTAGATCAAAAGCTATATTGTGAGGGGTTGTCTCTAAGTCCATATTATCCTCATGTGAACTAAGGATATAAAAATATGTGATAAAAGCATTGGTCAACTTTTTAAGGGAAGTATAGAGCAAGCCAAATCAATCAAACCATCGTATGGATATACCACTTAGGTATAATCTAAAATTACTAATCAATATAATGTCATCACCTATGTTTTCATAATTAGCAAATAACAATGAATTTACATGTAGGGATGCATTAGTAGACCCATCATAATCATCGTGTAAAAGTTCTTCACTAAGGCTTATGATGTCTTCACATAAGGTTAATAAGGCAATGAAGAATCAATGGACACATGAGAAGATAGTATATTATCATTAATGCATAATCTATCATCATGTTGAGGATAAGTATTCATATATTCAACATGATATATAGAAGAATGATTGTCACTATACTCATCACCATGAACATAAGAAAGTAATTCATTCAAAGCACATGAATATATAGGCATACATGTAAAAATGTATCATCAAATGGTATACAATTGTCATGGATGGGTAAAATAGGTGTGGTATCACATGATAAATATTGGCTAAGTAGATTCATGGATATCACAAAGCATAAGGTCATCATGGGAAATATGGATGAAAGTCACAAGTATCCATAACATAAGAGGATAGGCACTAATCAACTCATTGAAGGATGGGAAGGATGAGACATGATAAAATAAGACCTCCTTAGATAAGACACTCACATCCATAGCATAAAATTTTACAAGTAAATCAAGGATGGATGTATCGTGTGAAATGTTTGTGATAAGAACATGTTGAAATCTGAAGGAAGAACCCCTAAGAGATGCCATAAATGTAGAATAATCTAGGGTACAAGTGTGGGGTAAAAGATAAATTATAATGTGTACCTAAATCCTAAGCACAAGGCTTAAGCCTATAAAAATCAAAACCCAAGAAAAATCTAAAAATAAATGATAAATTAGAGTTATATCAAATCTAAAAATCTTAATGTTGATGAAGAGAACCTTAGAAGAAAACTAGGTCATGTAGGATTAATCAAATTCACTAAATGAAAATGAAAATAAACTTTCCTTAAGTGTGGTCTAGCTTAATCCAATGAAGTACATACACAAGAATAATTAACCTAGATTAATAAATGAGTAGATTTGATGGCATACATTTTCTAAGATAATAAATGTTATCTAAAATATGTAAATAAATGTAATAAATAGTGGTACTTAGTTTTGTGACCAAATAATGAATGCAATCTAGTATGGGGATAAACTCTAGATGCCTCATGATTAAAAAGGGATCATGACAATATATTATTCACCTTGGGATCATAATATTCTATTTTCTCTATGCAAGGTCAAGTCCAAGGATTAGGGTCGAGACTATGATTATATAAATGGCATGCACTTGTGAACTTGATCTAGTAGTTTATACAACTTTGCTTTATATTTTGCCTGATTTGCATTTGCATTTGCTTCTTCTACCTTTTATGATATCTAGTGGTATTTAAGAATACCTTTGAAGGATTGTCATTGGTATCACAAAGGGACACATTCTCCTAGGTTGGCCCTTAGAAAACATGCGTAAATGATTGAAGTCAACCCTCTTCAATCATGCATATGCTCCTAGAATGATCGTGTAGATCTAGATTCCTTTTATTACACCAAAAGTGTTGTAATGCAAATGATATGTCAATAATGCTTGGAAGATGTGATGATGTAAATTGGATGCATTGAATGCCTTTAAACATAAGTACATACCAATAAATATTACAAATTTGTGTCTAGTCGATGCAAGTGGAGGGAAAAGACTTGGTGAGAGTCTAACTAAAATTTGAATTTGAAAGGGTCAAATCTAGGACAACGAGGATGAACCCATAGTTGCGAACTTGACCTAGGACATAAAAGGGGCCAAATAAAAGAGAATACTAGGTACATGGAAGTATGTACATATATAAGTGTGATAAATATAGAGTGAATACATTGAAATATGTGAACATATAGATAGGGTAAAAGAAGTGTATAAAAATGTGTGTAATTAATAAGTAAATGGCGTAAGAAAAATGACTCAATTTTATATAAAATACATCATTTTTAATATATAAATACATTAAAAACTCTCTTTAAAATAAAAATAAAACTAATTAAAAAATAATATAAACATACAAATTTCATCATTACAATATAAAACATCTTATATATAATTTTATCCTCAATCGTAAAAAAGACATCTTACCTTATACTCATTAAATAGTATTTTATTAAAAATGCCCCCTCATCTTCTCTAACTACTCAAAAAAATCCCACACATAATAGAGGGGGAAAAGAATATAACCTGTGCAAAATAATATAGATTAACTGCAAGAAATCACAAAGCTCAAATATACCTAAGTGGCCTTTAGTCATTAACTATATGAGGGAAAAATAATAATAATTGATTTTTAAATATTTAAAATACTAAGTTTTTTATTAGAGGGTAAAACATGATTTGAAAGGTCCCGAACCTTTTACAAAGAAACTTCAACCTCAAAAGAGGTTGACCAATAGCACAACAATATCCCAGCTGCCTAGAGATCAAGTGCCAAACACAAACAGTGCAGCCAATGCAAAGAACATCACATAACAAAGATAGAAAAACAACCTAAACTATGCCATAAGCATATATAGCTAGCCTCGCACCCTTAACACGAGTATGGGAATGAGAAATTGACTTCAGAAGACCCTTCTTCCTTCGTTGCACAAACGTCCACGAGACATCATTATCCAAGTCCACCGAGCAAGGGGAGGGGGGAGGGGAATCCTCCAAAAAAACATTATGCATAGGAGAACCTCAAGAGGAAGACCTAGATGGAGAGGAAGACCACTAAGGAACCATAATAGGAGCCTCTGTAAAAGATGCAACTCTAGCAGGAAAATAAGTTTCATCCAACCATCACCACCACCACTAGCCAAACCACTAGAGATGGGTGTCACAGCCAAATTAGCGCTGTCAGTGGAAGTAGGAGCAACACCACCACCAACAACCAAACCATGACAAGAGGGCACAACAGAGCTAGTGTCGAGAGCAATGGCCACACTATAGCCAGAAAGCAGTAAAGCAACACCACCCATTTAGAGGGGGTGGGAACAGATGATGGATCGACCACATAACAAGGGACTATGGAAGCAGTAGGCCTTGAGATCGTCACTACAATATCAGATAAAGACTTGGGAGACTCCATTGTAGAGTCTTCAAAATCTACGATAAATTGATCAGGAGAAACATCCTTCCACCATGAAGAAGATCTAAAAACCTTTAGGCAAGGGGAATTTGATGCGAGATGCCCTATAGCAAAGCACCTATGACATTGAAAGAGAATACCTTCATAATCAAGAGATTGGGTCCAAGCCTGATCTACTACCATTAAGATAATCTTTGCAGGAAGGGGCTTGGACATATCCATTTAAACTAAATTTGTGCATAGGTGGTATTAGTGAAAGAAGATGTAGGTGAATTCACCTTCCTAAAATGGCCCAAAGAGATTCCAACTATTGAAAAGCTCGAATCGTACCAGAAATGAAGGGGAAGATTTGGGAGGTGGATCCATGCTTGTTTTTTATGGAAAGATTCAATGAGAGGGTTAAAAGAGGGAAACCATGGCTTCACCAAGAGGGGGTACTTGCCCATAAACCATAAATGCTCTTCAACAAATTTTTGATCAAAGATGGAAGCAAAAGTTACCACAAAGCATCCCCTTGCACAGGGGTAAATTTCAACTTTCCCATCTATATGGGGAAGCCAAATAAGTCAAATCCACTTATTAAGAGCAAAGAGTGGAGGCCACACACCATCTGTTGGAAATATGCAGCCATATAGACTAATTCCTCATAACCCAATAAGAGATTAATGTGCAACAATAACCAAAAATCCACATGCAAAAGAAATAGACAATCATACTATCAATGGGTGACAAAAGATATACTATAGGAAAACCCTCAGAGGTAAAAAGCCAGCCTCCAAAAGCATTCATCTCTCATGTATTATTTAACAATAAAGATTACAATACAAATGTAGAGATCACCTCTGAAACATCAAGCTCTCTACTTGCACTCTATGTGAACAAGCATGTAACCACACATCGAATGCCATGCTTCAAACCCTCACAAATGTAGCCTACAAGTGATGCTCAAACAAGCTAAACCCAACCAAGGCTAACAAGTTGTCACCTCACTCTCTTGCTACAACAACTACCCATGTGTTTTTTTTATAGACAGCTCACACAAATACAACATGTGGTATGGTAAACCATCTTCCCCAAAACCATGAGTCTACAAAACTATTGACCCCCACATTTGGTTGGAAAAAGGGAGAGAGAAGAAGGTAATATTGTAGCTATGTAGTTTTAAAATGTTTTCAAATCTGAAATTAATAGCATGTGTAAATCTAAAAATTACTTTCAATTTAGATAGAGTATTTCTCTAATTTAATCAATGTAGTAGAAGAAAATAGCTTGCAAGAAGAAGACAAGTATTTACGTGGAGAAACCCCTAAGGGAAAAAACTCCACACTAAAGGTGTTTATGCTTGTATTAAATCTCTTGTGCAAGATTACATTCAATACTGAAATCCTTTGATTCCTTGATGCACTTCAAAAGCTTCTTCAATCTTCAAACTTGTAAAAACTTCAAAAAGCTTCTTGTTTTTTCTTCTAAGTCTTTTACAATCTTCAAACCTGTAAAAAACTTCAAAAAGCTTTTTGCTTTTTTCTTGGAAGTCTTTTACAAAAAACTTCTTGCTTTTTTTTCTTTTAAGTCTTTTTCACAATTCAACACTCTAGAAAATGTATGGGGCTTTTTAATTAATACAAAATCTTCTTAATTCAAAAGCTTCTTAATTGGAAAGCTTAAAACTCAAATTACAATAAATTGTAATTGATAACATAGAAACTAATCCTCATACAAAAACCAAGCGCTCCAAATAGAGAAGACTGAAGTCAAACAAAGTCAAGCCTTCTGTTAACTACCTATTATGAATGTGGGTGCCAAAGTTTGCTCAAGTAAACTTTGCCAACATCAAATAGATTTCCAAATAAAAACAACAAAAAGTCCTCAAATTAGGCATCCAAGTTTGCCCAATCTCTTTCTATTAACTGAAGTAATCAAATACACACCAATCCCATGCAAACAACATGCCAGATTGATGTCCCCAAAGTTATTCTGAATTACCTTATTTTGTACATGCAAGTGACATGCAAACACCTGATTCAACATACAACTGATACCCATTATCTGAAACACTGAGATGCACCATCTTGCAAGTTTCTAGAGTTGGAGTGTTCTGTAAGCAACCTCTCAAAACTGACATGCAACAATATGCAAGATCATATAACTGAGATGGAACAACATGCAAGATCATATAACTGACATGCAACAACATGCAAGCATATGCAATTCCATAGGAGCAACATGCAACAACATGCAAGTGACATGCAACAACATGCAAGCACATGCGAGTCCATAGAAGCAACATGCAGTAACATGCAAATTCATGCAAGTAACATGCAACAACATGTCAGCATATGCAAGTTCATGCAACAACACACAAGCACATGCAAGTAACATGCAAGCAACATGCAACAACATGCAAGTACATGCAAGTAACATGCAAGTACATGCAAGTGACATGCAAAAATATGCAAGTCCATGCAAGTTTTTATGAACTCATGCAAGCAATATCTAATTCATGCATCTCTAACACTTTAGTTAACTCCAACATTATATCCATGCAAGGTGTCTCAACATTATCCACTCATGCACATAAAAAAGCACAACTCCAAGTCTAAATATAAGTCCCCATCAAAAAGGGATGCCCAAGTTTAACTCCCACTTACTAGGAGTTATCAAACTCTCAAAATAGACTTAGGAGAAGTCAACAAAGTCTTCATGGCCCCCACTCCAAAAGTGGACGCCCAAGTTAGACCCTATCAAATAGGAATTGATTGCAATAGTCAAAGTGATATAATTAATCAATAATTAATTTCTCAAAGTCCTTATGTGTTGAGGAACACATTCCAAGAACTTTGGAGACACATGAATTGGTTAGGATTGCAAGTTAATGGCAACTTATCCCAACACATTTGATTATTGGTACTAAGTTTTCCCAAATAATCAAATAATTACAAATAAATAATTAACCCAATGTTACATACAATGATTACAAGTGGCCCTAAATAAATATCTAATGTGGATAAACACATCACCCATGATGCACCACAATTAAATATTTATTTTACATAATAAAATAATACCAATGTTATGCAAGGTGTACAACACACTTCCAACACCATCAAACTTGTAAATCAATCCTTTTTTCTAAATAAAACTTCACATTCTCTAAAACATCCTCACCCATTACCACCATGGGAGGAGGCTAGGAACTTGGGTCCACAGTAATCCTCGCCATCATAGAGGCACTCCCAACACTAGCACGCACTGTACCTACAAAAGATATGCCACCAACGGTCACTCCACCTGAGTTGGGAGTTGCAGCCAAATTGCCACTGCCACCAACAGCCAAATCACAACCATTAGGCGTTGTTGCAATAGAACCATCGCTACGAGCAGTCAAATTACTGCCTGAGAGCAATGGAAAAAACCTCCTTCAATTGCACAAGATTATAAGAAAGTTATAATGCTAAGTTATTATTAGTGAGAAATCTACAAAATTAAGTTGCACAAACCTCCTTAAAATACTATGTTATTATTAGTGGGAAATCTACAAAATTGGGTTGCACAAGATTATAAGAAAGTTATAAAGTATATTAAAAGATTAATAAGGAAGATAAATTATTTCTATTAAAGAGATTTAATAAATTAATTTTTTTTAATATAAAGAAATTTTAATAGCTAGATTTTTAAATAAAATTAATTTAATTTTTTTATTTGTAAAATTTCATTCAAAATATATTTAAAATGTAAATAATTATTTATTTTAATTAAACTAGTTTAAAATTTTATTTTTAAATTTTGATAAATATATATATAAATCATCCTTTAATAATATAAATATATTTTTTAATAATTTAATTTTAAGAAATAATATCTAATTAAAATGAGAAAAAATAACATAACTTTTTATTAAATTATATATTTAAAAAAAATTATTAATTCTTTTATTATAGAAATAGAAACCATAAAAATATAACAATTAAATAATATTACAACTATCTTATGACTGGAGGGTCTATGCAATATTAAATATGTCACCAAACAACTTAATTTGATATTTTGGTGGAGATTTACTTTTACAAGTAAAATCATTTATGTTAAGAAAAAATATATTTATTTTTCTAATATATTGTACTAACATTTATCTATGTATTATGTTTTTTATTAAGTCGGCTGGAAGAAAGGGTACAGATCCCTATACAAAGCATCCCTAAGGGCAAAACATGGCCTTAAACAAGCCAGAGACAACACATTACCAGTTCATAAATAGCTAAAGAACAACACCAAAAAATGAACAGACTATAATCAAAAACAACAAAAGACCCAGAGACCAGCTAGGGATTCTTAGAAATCCTATACTTGGACAGGAACTTAAGCATTTCCTTGTAATCCCCTAGACTATTGACCCCAATTCCCTTAACCTTATCATCAAATTCTTTGGCAACAAAAAAAACTGAAGCCGCACGGCGAAGAGCTTTTGCGGTGAATTCTGCCATAACTTGCCATTTCTTCTGTAGCTTCTCCATCTTGGTCTTGAGCTCTACAACATCATCGGTTGTTTTACTACACAAAGAGCAACCAGCTTTGTCATCTTTCTGATCCTGTGCTTCTCATGTTTCCTCCTCAACCTCAAAATAAGGTAAGTTTAGCTCAGGGAAATGGCTAATGAGCTTCCAAAGGTGCCTTGGGTTATAGGTGGAGAGTTTAACATGATAGAGAAGAAGGAGGATAAACAAGGAGGTAATCCACATGAATGGAAAGGAAATGAGAGATTTTTCTAGGGAAGAATGAAAAAGATGTTGAAATTAATGGATCCATTGGAAGGTATGAAAAAGACCAGCAAAGGCATTTGGTACTCTTGGTGCAATAGCCAAAAAGCAAATAGGAGGATATATTGCAAGCTAGATAGATTTTATGTTGATAAGGAAACAATTCATTTTCAGAATGTAAAGAACATGAATAAGGTGCAAGTTATACCAAATACACTCTCTAACCATCACCCTATTAAAATAGTAATAGTAGTTAAAAAACAAGAGAAAAGTTACAAAACTGAAAAAGAATGCAGTTTCAAGTTAAATTGTGAGCTTCTTTTGGATGAGAACTGTATAAATGGCATCATATCCCTAAGATATATTTGTAAGACCTTATATAAGGAAAATAGTGCTTCTCAATATTGGAGCAAACTAATCAACTCTTGCAAATTTGTCTTCCAAATAGTGGGGAAGAAATATGCTTTAGATAGAAGGAAAGAAGAACATAAGCTACAGGAGGAGTTCCTAAAATTAAAAGAGAGGATTCAAGAAAAGCCCAATGAAGATGAATTAATTGAAAAAGTTGGAGAAATAAAGCATAGACTGAGAAAAATACAAGTTATAAAAGCCCAAAGTGCAAAAATAAGAGCTAAATTGCACTAGTTGGAGGCAGGGGATAAGGGTACAAAGTATTCTTTGATCTCCTAAAGTATAAAAACATAAAAGAGAAAATAGGCCAGTAGTAGAAATAGAAATTGTTTTGAGAAGGATGAGGGCATAATTGAGGCTTTTAGGGGGTTTTATGAAAACATGTTCAAAGCATAAGACAATAAAGAATGTTGCAAGGAAGCACAAGAGCCCTACAAGAAGCTGTGTATTGAAAAGGTGGATATTGAGATGGAGAAAAAACTCAATGCTGAGATATCTAAAAATGAAATAGAGAATGCATTAAGTCAATAGAAAATGGAAAGTCACATGGGGCTGATGAGTTGCCAATTGAATTCTACAAATCAAACTTGAGTTGGATTGTTGATGACTTGTTTGATGTATACTAAGAATCTATTCAGATAGGAACATTGGGGAAAGAAATTAGTAGGGGAATTATTAAATTGTTGCCTAAGGATGGTGATAAGGTAAACATCAGAAATTGGAGACCCATTACTTTATTGAATGTTTCCTATAAAATAACAGCTAAAGTGTTGGCACTTAGATTAAGGGAAATACTACCAAAGATCATAAGAAATACCCAAACAGGGTTTATCAAGGGTATGTATATTCTAGAAAATTTGATCTAGTTGGGAAGCATTATATTGGTCCAAAGAAACTAATCAAAAGGCTAGGATTTTAATTTTAGACTTTGAAAAAGCCTATGGTAGGAAGGAATGGCCATTTGTTTTAATGATGTTAAAATCTATAGGGTTTCATGATCATTACTATAACATGGTAAAAATGTTATTCAAGGATGCCTCGGCTCAGGATGAGGTAAATGGAGCTTTATCCTTACATTTTGATATGGGGAGATCAATAAGACAGGGTTGTCCTCTTGCCCCTGCCCTATTTGTCATTGCCTCTAAGGCTCTCCATTACTTGCTAAGAATAGAGTTCATTGAGGGACAATTAAATATCATTACTCTATCGAATGGAGAAAAACTATTAAATGTCCAATTTGTTGATGACACAACACTTTTCCCCAAAATTGATAAGAAGAAAATTGAAAATCTGGAAGCCAAACTGGATATTTTCTGTCTTGCATCTGGTTCTAAAATTTCTCCAACTAAATCTATTCTACTCTGTTGGGATGACAGTGCCCCAAGCTAGCTTAGCGACTGTAAATGGCAATGGGGGGCCTCAGAAATAAGTGAGGTTTCTAGGCATCCCCTTTTCCATTTGTCCTTCACTAGAGAGGATGTGGGAATGGATTTGTGCAAAAATTGAAAGGAAAATGAAAGGTTGGAATAGACATTATCTCTCACTTGCAGGAAGAATTTAGGTATGTCAATAGATCTTGTCAACTTACTCCATTTACTACTCCTTAATGTGGTTATTCTCCAATTATCAATTTGATTCTTACAGAAGATTATAAGGCAGTTCCTATGGTCAGATGGTAAAACAAAAAGGAAAAAACACTTGGTCAGATGGGAATGGTGCTGTCTAGACAAAGATTTGGGGGAAGTGGGTCTGAAGGACTTAAAAATTCAAGGTGTTGCATTAGCAACAAAATGGATTGTCAATTCCTTAGTTGGTGAGGAGACTTGGAAAGTTTTGGTGAGAAACAACATACAAAATGCTCTTCCAGGTAAGAAAAAGGATTGGGGCACCTTACATCTTCATGACACCCTACTTGGGGACTTCTATGCCAAGCCTATGGGATCTATTATTTTTTGCAGTATTTGGAAAGCTTGGGAACATGCTAAATTGATTATTCTAGATAGAGATGTTATTAACTTTGAAAAAACATGATTTGGGGTCATAGATTCATATGGTGGAATGTGAAACATAAGGGAAAACATTTATCCCTTCTTCAAGGCTGCTCTACTAAAAATTGGAATAGGTAGGGCTTATCTATTCTTAGTGATCTATTTGATGAGAATGGACCTATATCCTGGGTTTAGGTTAAAGAAGAATATGGTCTAGCTGCTAATCATATAAGAACCTTCTCCACTCTTTCTATGGCTCTACTAAGTAAGCTTTCTTGAGAGATCTTTGTTCTGGGGGAAGAGTGCTTTGGAAACCTAAAATGGATGGATGGGATGAAATTTTTGAATGTGGAGCCAAAAGTGATAGATAAGTTGTTAACCAACTCACAGGCGGTACTTGAACATATCATCACAACTTGGAAAGACACCCTAGGGCAAAAAGTTTTGTCTAAAACCTTTAAACTAATCTAGTCAAGGGACATTGAACCCCAAAAATCTTGCTTTAGATGGCTTTTTATCCTCAATAAGTTATTTATAGGTTTTGACAATTTATTTTTCCCTCTATGTCAAGTTGTTGAAACTTGCTTTCATGTTTTTTTTAAATGTGAATATGCCAAGTATGTCTGGTCTTTATTTATGGGGAATATTTCTAAATGGTGTCCTACAACACATACCAATTGGAAAGAAATTTTTTGTAGGTTTGTTGATGGTTTAAACAAAAAAGATAACAAATTCTGGTTTGTGTTATCAACTAAAATCCTTTGGTTTTTATGGAAGATGAGAAATGAGGAAAGATTCCAAGGCAAAGAGAGAGTTTTCACTGAGACTTTTCTTAGACTCACAAAGTGTAAAATGTTTGAATAGGTTGTAGTCACCTTGGAGCTGACATAATTAGACAAATTAAGGAGATCATGGATGGGGGTACTATGATTTACAAGGAAGACATACATGAGATAGATTTCTGCTCGAAGAACTTGAGAAGATTTGATGAAATATTCTACAATGAGTATACAGATTTCTAGGAGCTCTATTGTAAACAACATCAATTAGAGAAGACAAAGGGTGAGATGCATAAATATTTGGAAATCACTTGTCAGAACTACAGTGTTAGCACTGAACAGCTTAGAGTCTCTCCTAGTATTGGCAGAATTCATGGCATGGACTCCTATAGAGACAATGATAATAGGGACTACATAAAGGCCCAAGAGAAAGGTATATTTGATGAACAATGGAAGGAAAACAATGAAACTCCAATGGCAGATGTAGAATAATATGGAACAGACTTGGATGACAGCCAAGGATACTATAATGAAACAAGGGGGATGCGATCAGAAGAAGATCCAAATCAACCATACAGGGACTCAGAAGGACACAAAAATCTAGAGGAAGGAAACAGAAATAGTGATATATTCAATGCAGCAGTCAATACCTTTGAGAAAATGGAACAGTAATGGGAAAATTGTTGATATGTCTAAGCCAAAGTGTGTTGTTGAACTTATAGTTGATTTTATTAACTAGGAAATGTGATATAATGTAATGACACTCTATTACGTACTTATGTTTTGAAGTGGACAAAATATTTTGTATGTAATAGGATATAGTGTGTTCTAGATTGACATTGGTTGTTGATAAACATTTGATGTGGCCCTCTTGACCATTAATTTGTAGCTACTTTGCCTTTTGAATATAATTTGTGCACAATTTTCAATCCAAAAAAAATATCTTTGGCAGACTAGATAGAGCTTTCCAAGGATGATAGCAGGAACAAGGGGAGGCTTAACTCTAAGCTATGCCTAAAATGATTTAGCAAAGAAAAATGATAGTGGTAAAAAACCCTAAATCCCCCCTCAAGGGTGAAGTATTTCATTATCATGATACAAACCTAGTCCCATGGGACTGGCAGCTTCTCCTTTCTTAAAAAACAACCCCATATTCTCTAGGTCCAGAACCTTACTCCTTCGGAAACACTTCTTGCCTCTGGTGGGCATACCAGTGGCCTACCCAATCACCTCCTTCGACACTTCAAAGCCAATGCCCCAACATAAACCTACCTGTTGTTATCCCAGGATTCAACAAATTGCCTAAAGAGGTTCTCGTCATATCCTCTCATAGATTCCAAAAAATAAGCCACCTTGCCCTCTTGGATAACATGCCACAACATGGGATTATGTTTGAATTCCTCAGGCGAGGATGGCTCAATTTTCATAATGTCACCCCCATGTTGATCGTCTGGAACCTGAGCAATAGTAAAATTAGGAGACTATTGTTAAATAAATTCTTGTGTACGGGAGGCCTACCAGAATTCTCATTAAGATAAATGATGCCACACGTGCATTTCCATCTCATTTGTGGTCTATGAATCTTTAGATTAAATTTGATGTAATCATAAAATTGATATGAAGGGTCCTTGCCACCTTATTTCACCTTCTGAGAAATGACCTCTACCCACCACTCCGTGTGGGAGTAAATATCTTAGATAATGGACATGGAAATAAAATAATTATGGGCTTGCCAACTTGTCAGCCATCCTCTGTCACATGGGACCCCTTGCCACCTCAGCATCAAGTCAGCAACCATCAACTGAGTCAACATCTGCCAGTCAAAACCATCTCCTTCGCCCCAATGGATTTGAAATCCAATGGCTCCTTCAACCATTGGAAATTTTCCACCCTCCTGCCTATTCATGTTTTCCTTTTGGCTCACCCAAACCATGCAGAGGTAAAAGAGGCCACCCCTCCATCTGAAACCCCCTCCCCACAATAGGTCAAGAACAAAGAGTAGACTTGTGTCCATCCTTCTCGATAAGGGTTTGTATTCTACGAGGCAGGTTAAAGGACTGCCTCCAACATCTCCATCCATTCCTATTGATGCCCAAGTTAGCCATGGCATTCTCCAACACATTACCTTCTCTATAAATGTGAGACACTTTATGTTCTTCAAAGGCATTGAGAAGCAAACGGATGTCTCCAACCACATCCATTAAATTTCATCCCGGGTTGACCGAGCCAAGAACAGCATTGACAAGGAGCTGGGAGTCACCCTCCACATGTAAATGATTAATATTTATATAATAAGCAATATTAATTCTCCAAAGCATAGCCAGAGCCTCAGCTTCATTGTTACTCTTAGTCCCTAATCCTCCAGTATAGGAAGCCACAAAGGTTCCAGAATCAATCCTAATTATACCCCCTCCACTGCTCACTCTGGGGTTTCCTTTGGTAACCCCATCAAAATTTAATTTATACCAGTTCTTCTAAGGAGGAGCCCAGCAATTTTTGGCCCTAGTAATGTTCTTGGAAGCATCAATATTGCAGATGTTCAAATTGACAACCCACTATTTCAACATATCCACTTCATCCTGTCCTAGGGGATTCGCAGCTGCCTTGAAATCAATAGGTGTTGATGTTCTCAGTTCAGAGTTTAGCAAAGGCTTGAAAAAACTCCACAGGGGTTTTGTATTTTTCCCTAAAAATCTTATTATTTCTCTCCTTCCACAAACTCCAAGCTAAGTGAGAGGGAATTAGATTCCATAGTTCCTTAGTCATAGGGAATGAGGGTCGAAAGGGTGATCTCCACTCCCTTACAAGAGTAGTCACACTATCATTCGAAACCCAAGACACATTCAAACATTACAGGATAAGACTCCACAGCTCCTAAGAAAAGTTACAGAATAGTAGTAGATGAGGAATAGTCTCCTCCTCTTTGCCACATAGAACACACCAATTGGGGATCTGAAACCCTCTCTTCTTCAAATTATCCAAGGAGAGGATCTTATTATGAATGAAGGTCCACCAAAAGAGTTAATTTTGGGGATAATTTTTGGTAACCAAACTTTTCCTCACAAGTTGTCCTCACCCGAGTCTAACAACAGACCACAAGCACTCTTCACAGTGAATAGGCCCTTACTGTCCTTTTCCCAAACAATTTGACCTTGTTTAGGGAGTAAGGTAAACCTAAAATTATTCAATTCCCCCTGGATCTGAAAAGAAACATGTGTATCCTCATTATGAGCAATACCACAATCAATAAGGCCTTTCCAGCTTCTAATAAACCCATTAAAACTGATATGATTCAAAACCAGGTTGCCAAAGAAACACCTGACTCTGTCAGCAATCCTGCCATAATCGAGTTCTCTGTGGTGAAGGTATTTCAACCTATTGATGTGTGCCAGACAACTGAGAGGGGGGGTGAATCAGTTGTCACAAAAACTTAAACACTTTTAGCAATTTAAACATTCATCATTTATCCACAATTATTATGATTTAATAATGAATGCATAAAATCATAAACTTAACCACAGATACAACATCAAATAAAAGAGATAATAGATTTACATGGAAAACCCCAAGGTGGGGAGGATTAACTCTCAATATATATTGCAATCTTGAAATAATGATGTTCATGCTTGGTCACTCCATGGGCCTAAACATACTGGCTTATTGCCATGAAGAACAACTAGGTCTAGTAGGCTCACTACCTCAACCCTAAACCTAGCAAGATTACAATAAGGGTTGTTAAACCCTACTGGTGGCTTACTACCAAATTCACTGCCATGATCAACACCTTCCTATATTTGCAACTGAAGTACAATATTTCCCCTACTATGCTCTTCCCCTACTCTACTCTTCCTCTTCTCTGATCTTCCTCTTCTTTCCTCTGCCTCTTCTCTGCTCTGCCTTTTGGACCTTTCTTAATATCTTTTCATTTTCACTCAAGGACATCTTTTTCATGACTCAACTACAATTATTTATACACTACATCAACCTTAGAATGATCATCAAGGTTGACATCACAATCATCAACCATTGGACTAATCTCCAAGGTCGGTATTACAAACATTTACAAAATAGGTCCTGACCTATTACAGCAATGTGCAAAGGAAATGAAATGCAGATCACACCATGCCTTAGATGGGACTCAAACATGATCTTACACACCACAACACACTTCTACAATCTTCCAGAGATCTCCGCAATCACTGGGATCAACCAAGTCGGCCAAGACTGGTTACACGCTACATTATCTAGGAACAATCTTCACACACCATCTCAATTTCTTAATGCGGACCAAAGTCCAGATAGGAACATGATTAGGAGATATCCACAAGCATGCTATAATCATTAGGAGCAACCGTACGAACCTTAACCACTTTATCCATAGGAATCTTCTCACCGGAACACATGAACTTCACTATCTTCAACTGTCATAAAAGAAAGATAGCTTGCGGACCACTAAACCAAGAACCATTGCAACTGTAGGCACTTATCATCATCCTAGACTTACCTCTAGAACCGTAGAACCAAATACTTTATTGCAGAGGAATACGGAGCATAATACTTTCTTCCTATCTAACTGAACTTACAGAAAAAGTAGGTTTCACTCTAGTGAATACAACTCACTCAGATCTTCATGCAGATGGGTCAAACCCAGAATGTAGCGTCCTCAAACATACCTCTAACTTACTTTCAATCGGTAGACCATGATCTTTAAGTAGAAATAAATACGGACAATTTACCAGACTGTTCTTCAACATACAACTTACTATCTATACTGCACTTCTCTGTAGCTCACTAGTTTCTTCCGGAGAGGCTAATTTTCTCAATATCCTCTCAACATACAAGTCTTCTAAACAAGTAATAGAATAAGATATAGTTGACACCAATGACAAGAAGGATATGTTGACATCAATGACAACACTGATTAGGCACATACTTGCAACAATATCTCCCTTTGTCATTGATGGCAAGATATGATGTGAAAAACTGCAATAGCCATCAAGACAAGATTCTCCCCCTTTTTCTTTACACACCTACACTCTTTATTTCTCCAAAAATCTCCCCCTTTCTCTTACACATGCACTCTAATTTTTTCACATGACTTCTCCCACCCTTTGACATCAATGGCAAAGGGCACATACTTGCACTCATCTTCTCTGATCTAATCTCTCTTCTGAACTCTCTAACTACTCCCCCTGAGAAGTAGCCCTAACACCTCCGGACTGATGCACTATTGTGCATCTTAGTTTAGAGCAAGAGGGGTGATGACCCCTAACTTTTCTCTGAGATACTCAAAAGTATCCTTAGGCAAAGGCTTGGTAAAAATGTCTACAATATGATCCTTTCTAGAAACGTACTCCAACTTGACTTCATTCTCTATTACTTTTTCTCTCAAGAAATGATACCTAATGGATATGTGCTTGGTCCTTGAATGCATCACTGGTTCTTTGATATGTTTATGGCACTTATGTTGTCACAAAAGATTGCAATAGGTTCTTCATACACAACTTTGATGTCCTTCAAAGTCTGCTTCATCCATAACACTTGAGTGCAACTGTATGCTGCTACAATATATTCTGCCTCTATAGTGGATAAGGATATTGAATTCTATTTCTTGCTCAGCCAAGATACTAATTTTTTTTCCAAGAAGAATGCACCTCCACTTGTACTTTTTCTGTCATCCACATCTCCAGCCCAATCTGCATTAGTATATGCACTGAGAGTAAAGTCACAGTCCTTAGGGTACCACAAACCATAATCTATTGTGCCTTTTAAATATCTCAAAATTCTTTTGACTGCCATCACATGTGATTCCTTGGGTTCTGCCTGAAATCTTGCCACAAGACACTGCATGCATTATGTCAGGTCTGGTTTGAGTAAGATAAAGTAATCCTCCAATCACAGATCTATACTTTTTCTGGTCTGCCATGGGTGAGTTATCATCTTTGCTCAACTTACAACTAGTTATCATAGGTGTGCATACTGGTTTAGAGTCTTCCATCCCAAATTTCTTTAACAACTCTTTCACATACTTAGACTAAGAAATGAAGATACCCTTATTTGATTGACTTATTTGCAGACCTAAAAAGAAGTTCATCTCTCCAAACATAGACATTTCAAATTCACTTTATATTTCTCCAGAAAAAACTGAGCACATACCTTCATTGCCTCTAAAAATAATATCATCAACAAAAATTGCAACAATCAGGGTTTGTTCATCATTGATCTTGAAGTAGAGATTACTATCTGTAGTACCTTTATTGAACCCTATCTGCATCAGGTACTTGTCCAACCATGCATACCATGCCCTGGGAGCTTATTTTAATCCCTACAATGCTTTCTTCAATCTGCATACCATGTCCCCTTATTTTGATGACTGAAATCCTTCCAGTTGTTCAATATAGACTTCCTCTTCCAACTCTTCATTTAAGAAGGCAAACTTCACATCCATTTGATAAACCTTGAAATCTTTTTATGTTACAAAAGCTAGAAACATCCTTATTGCTTCAATCCTTGCTACTAGACCAAAAGTTTCTTCAAAGTCTATTCCTTCAACTTGAGCATATCCTTTGCATACCAACCTCACTTTGTTTCATACCACTTCACCATTCTCATTCATTTTGTTTCCGAAGACCCATTTTGTACCAATTACATTCTTGTCTACTTGTCTGAGAACAAGATCCCAAGTCTGATTCTTCTCTATCTACATCAATTCCTCTTCCATAGCCTTTATCCAGTTCTCATCTTTGCAAGCCTCATCCACAGTTTTAGGTTCAATCTTGGAAATCATATAGAAAGTTACTTGTTCCTGTACAGCTTTTCTTCTAGTTAAGATCCCTTTGCTCTTATCTCCTATGATTTGATTTTCAAAATGACTGATTCTTACATATCTTGGAGTTTTGGTAGCACTTACCAGAGCTTGTTCTTCTTCATCTATGTTGTCTTCATGTTACACCACTTCTGAAACATCTAGATCATCTGACTCATATCCATTTGATTCTGAAGACCTTTTCTTACATTCATCAACTTTAATATTTACACTTTCAATGATCTTATTTAGCCTCTTATTATAGCACCGGTAGGCCTTACTCTTGGTGGAGTAACCAAGGAAGATTCCTTCATCACATCTAGCAGCTTCTTGAATTGTTATGTTTTTCCTTTCAACAACTCCATTTTATTGTGGAGTTCTAGGCGCAGATAGATGTCTCTTGATTCCACGTTCTTCACAAAAGAAATTGAATTCATTTGATGTGAACTCTCCTCCTTTATCAAACCTCAAGCATTTGATTTTCAAATCCATCTCATTTTCAACCATTGCCTTAAATGCCTTGAATTTATCTAGAGCTTCAACTTTCTCTTTCAAAAAGGTGACCCAAGTCATTCCAGAATAATCATCAATGAGCAACATGAAATACTTGTCTCCTTGCAAACTTCTTACTCTCGTAGGTCCACACAAATCTATATGTACTAGCTCAAGTAGTCCCCCAACTAATTGGTCCTTTCTTTTGAAACTTGTTCTTGTCTATTTCCAAAATTGACACTCCTTGCAAATAGGATTAGCAGGCTTCACAAGCTTAGGCAAATCTCTAACAATCTATGCAGTACTTATCTTCATAATATTATCAAAATTTATGTGACACAACCTTCTATGCCATAACCAACTCTCATTAGTCTGAGTCAACAAGCAATAGCTCTCAGTTCCTTTCAAGTGATAGATATTACCTCTGGTCTTCTTACTAGTTGCAATGACTATTCTGGAGCTTTCCCTGATCTTGCATCCATTATCCTTGAAGCTTAATTCATAGCCCTTGTCACACATTTGAGCCACACTCAGAAGATTGTGCTTTAATCCTTTCACATACAAAACATCTTCAGTATTATGCTTGTCATCAAAAGAAATAGATCCTTTTTCCACAAATCCTACCAACTGTATCATCTCCAAACCTAACCAGTCCACCATCATACATTTCCAAACTTACAAACTTACTTTTGTCACCAGTCATGTGGTGAGAGAAACCACTAGCAATAACCCATTCATCCTTGTCCTTAATGACCTAAGTAGCCAAAGTACTTTCCACTAGTTTTTCTTCCTTCACACAGCTAGAAGAATTAGTCGACATGAGATCTTCCTTAATAGAAATGAACAAGTATTCATTTACAAAGGAATTAGCATTATCTGGTTCACCATTATCTGATACTCCATCATCATCAAATTCTTCAACATAATAACACTTCTTTTGGGTCCTAGGCCTGTTCTCATATTTTCTTCTATTTATTTCAATTCTTTCAAGACATCTGGAAGCAAAATGACCTACTTTACCACAGGAAAAACATTTGAAAGGTTATTTGCCTTTATACTTACTGGATCCTCTTTGCAATCTATCCACAAAGTTGGCTTCAACTTCATCTAACTCATCATCGGATTCTACATTGTACTTTTCTAATTTGGAAGTACTTCCAGGAGTACTGCCTTTGAAGGTTGTCTCAACTTTTGGCAGAGCATCATCTAACTCCCTCATTTCAAAATCAGTAAGCTTACCAAGCAATTGATCCCTGTTAACAGTTTTTACTTCCATGAATTCTTCAATCTCGGCTACCTTGTGACAGTAGGACTTGGGCAGAGATCTAAGAATTTTCATAACAATTTCCTTTTCTTTGAGAGTTCTGCCTATGGATATTATCCCTGTAACAAGTTCATCAGCTCTTTGCATAAAAGCTGGTATGTTTTCATCATTATTCATCTTCAAGCTTTCATATTTCACTTTCAGACTTTGTAACTTAGCTTCCTTCACATAATCATCTCCTTCATACAGATTTTTCAACTTTTCCCATACCTTATTTGCAGTTTCAAGATCCACCACTTTTGTCAATATTGAGTCAGTTAATGAGCTTAGCAGAGCATCCTTTGCCTTGATATCTATCTCATATTCTTTGATTTCATCTTTAGTCATTGGACTATTTTGAGGTATGGTGTATTCTGTTTCTGCAGCTTTCCAAACTTTGTAACCAAGAGAAAGAAGATGGCTTTTCATCCGAGCCTTCCAGAGAACATAATTTGTTCCATCAAAATGTGGTGATTCCTTCTCGTAAGACATTTTGGATCTTCCTCAAGCTATTAAACTTTCTTCAAAGGAACTTGGCTCTGATACCAATTGTTGATATGCATCAGACAACTAAGAGGGGGGGCTGAATAGTTGTCACAAAAACTTAAACACTTTTTGCAATTTAAACATTCATCATTTATCCACAATTATTATGATTTAACAATGAGTGCATAAAATTAGAAACTTAACCACAGATACAGCATCAAACACAAGAGACACCAGATTTACGTGGAAAACCCCAAGGTGGGGAAAACCCATGGAGAGGATTAACTCTCAATATATATTGTAATCTTGAAATAATTATGTTTAGGCTTGGTCACTCCACGGGCCTAAACATACTGGCTTACTGCCATGAAGAACAACTAGGTCTAGCAGGCTCACTGCCTCAACCCTAAACCTAGCAAGATTACAATAAGGGTTGTTAAACCCTACTGGTGGCTTACTGCCAGACTCACTGCCATGATCAACACCTTTCTATATTTGCAACCGATGTACAATAATTCCCCTACTTTTCTCTTCCTCTACTCTGCTCTTCCTCTTCTTTCCTCTGCCTCTTCTCTGCTCTGCCTTTTGGACCTTTCTTAATATCTTTTCATTTTCTCTCAAGGATACCTTTTCCATGACTCAACTACAAGTATTTATACACTACATCAACCTTGGAATGATCATCAAGGTCGACATCACAATCATCAACCATTGGAACAATCTCCAAGGTCAGTATTACCAACATTTACAAAATAGGTCCTGACCTAATACAACAATGTGCAAAGGAAATGAAATGTGGATTATGCCATGCCTTAGCTAGGACTCAAACAGGATCTTCCATGCCACAACATGCTTCCACAATCTTCCAGAGATCTCTGCAATTACTGGGATCAACCAGGTCAGCCAAGACTAGTTACACACTACATTATTTGGGAACAATCTTCACACACCATCTCAATTTCTTAACATGGACCAAAGTCCAAATAGGAACATGATTAAGAGACATCCACAAGAATGCTATAATCATCAGGAGCAACCACATGAACATTAACCACTTTATCCATAGGAATCTTCTCACCGGAACACATGAACTTCACTGTCATAAAAGAAAGATAGCTTGTGGACCACCAAACCACAAACCATTGCAACTATAGGCAATTAACATCATCCCAGACTTCCCTCTAGAACCACAAAGCCAAATACATTATTGCAGAGGAATGTGGAGCAGAATACTTTCTTCATGTCCAACTGAACTTACAAAAAAAGGAGGTTTCACTCTGGTGAATACAACTCACTCAGATCTTCATGTGAATGGCTCAAACCTAGAATGTAGCATCCTCAGACATACCTATAATTTAATTTCAATCCGCATACCACAATCTTCAAGCAAAAATAAATGTAGAGTAGTTTACTAGACTATTCTTCAGCATACAACTTACTGTCTATACTGCACTTCTCTGTAGCTCACTAGTTTCTTCCGAAGAGGCTAATTTTATCAATATCCTCAACATACAAGTCTTCTAAACAAGTAATAGAATAATATACAGTTGACACCAATGATAACAAGGATATATTGACATCAATGACAACACCTATTACGCACATACTTGCAACACAACCATCTTTCCTCCCTGAAGCTAACACTTCTACCATCCCCAATCTTCCACATGACTCCTTTACGAAGAAGACCCCTAGTTTTAAGAGTCCCATTCCAGATAACCAAACCTTTAGTATGGTTTTTCTTAGAAAAAAGTCTACAACCCTAGTCCCCTCTAAAGTATTTAGCATGAATGATGTTTCCCAATCCTTGTTACCTTGGATCAGATTCCATCTAGTCATAGCCATGAGGGCTTTGTTGATGAGATGGATCCTTCTTAACCCCAACCCATCTTGGGCTTTAGGTAAACAAACTTTCTCCCAACTGACAAGGGAAATCCTCCTTTTCTCCTCAACCCCAAACCATAGAAACTTCTTCTGGATCTGCTCAATCCTCTCATCTAAACATTTTGGGATTTTAAAAAGAGTAAGAAAATATGTGGGGATACCTTGGAGAGAGGCTTTGAGTAGCTAAAATTTCCCTGCTTGGCTTAGCAATTTACCTTTCCATCTTGCCAACTTCCTCTACATTCTTTCAATGATAGAGCTCCAGTAACTTTAGTGGTCATGAGGGGGCGGCCTAGATAGGTGGTCGGTAAACAAGCACTTGAACAACCAAGGACTCTCTTGATTTTGTGTTGTAGAACATTAGGAGTGTTCAGAAAATAGATGTGGCTCTTTTCAAAATTGATGATCTACCCAGAAGCATCCTCATAATCAATGAGATGACCTCTCCATCTCCTATCCTCCACCACAAATTCAATCCCAAAAAAGATAGTGCCATCCACAAACTGACGTATCACTACAGGTTGGGCTGTAGAAGTCAGTTTTACACCTTGAAGGGACCCATGCCCCAACGTCCTACAAGCATTTCTTCCCAAAACCTTAGCCAAAAAAATGAAAAGATATGGTGAAGGAGGATCCCCTTGCTTGAGGCCTCTACTTGAAGAAAAAAATCCCTGGGGTGAACCATTAACCATCACTGAGAATCAAACCATGGAGACACATTCTTTCACCAGTTTGATCACACGGTCATTCAATCCAAATCTCTTAAGGGCACCGAAAAGGAAATCCCAATTGACCCTATGATAAGCCTTAAAAATGTCAAGTTTGAAAATTATACTTGTTGCAAGTATGTGCTAATTGGTGTTGTCATTGATGTCAACATGTTTTGTATTGTCATTGGTGTCAACTATATCTTCTGATATTGTTGTCTATTGATTGATTGAGTTGTCATACTAAGGACATTGTTTGAGTATTTTGGTCCACATTTCCTCTGTGTTGAATACTGGAGTATGATATTTGGATATGATTTAGAGAAGTGTTTGAAGATGCTAAATCCATAATTTGGTGGTCCAGATCATTGTGCGGAAAAAGTTCTATTCACCAGTTTGAAGATTGTGCCTAACAGCATTTGCAGAGTGATAGGGAGAAAGTATTTTTCTCCGCATTTCTCTATAGTTTGGAATTTGGTCTTGCGGTTCTGGACTTAAGTTTATAAGGTCCTTAGCTATCTTTGTTCCAAAGGATTTGTGATTTGGTGCTTTGAAAAACAAGTTATTGATTAGCAGAGTGTGACAGTGTTTGTTGTGAAGCAGTCTGTGATATGTCTTCAAGTGAGATCTATTGCAGTTGGATTCTTTGGCTCCTAGGTGATTCTATGTTGTTTATGGATGTCTCCAAAATGTATTGAAGGTGTGTTCTTGTTCCACAAGCTATAATGAAGTTCTTGGAAGCGTGTATTCCAGTATTCTTGATGTTTGCACTAGTTTTGGCTGACTTGGTTATTTCCACTTGTTGCCGAGGTGATTTATGGATTATGGAAACATGTTGAAGCATGTAAGGATGTGTTTGGGTCCAATCTAAGTTATAAAGTGCTCTTCCTTCATTTATTTGCTCTGCAAGTTTGTTTAGGTCCAGACCTAATTTGAATTATGTATATATGCTGACCTTGGAGATAGTTCCAATGGTTGTAAATTGTATTGTTGACCTTGATGAGTGTTCCAAGGTTGATGATTGGTATAAATATATGTAACAAATCCATGAGTTGTGTGAGTGAGTGCAAAGATGTGAAGATAAAGTGTGTGTGTTGTAAAGGCAGAGAAGAAGAGATATATTATGGCAGTGAGCCACCCTTTGGTAGTGATCCTTTTTGCAGTGATCATTTGGGAAGTGAGCCTCTTTGTTAATACCTATTGTTACTACATTATATTGTGAGATAACACTCACCATGGTTTTTCCCTTTTAGGGTTTTCCATGTAAAAATCTGGTGTTCATGTGTGTATGGTGTTGATGAGTTTATGTTTTGATTCTTGTATTCATGTTTAATCTTCATAACAAATTAAGGAGTTAAAGTAAGTGAATGTGAATATGATTTTGTTTAAAGAAGTTAAAGTTTTTGATACAACTAATTCACCCCCCTCTTAGTTGTCTTGTGCCTTCAACAATTGGTATCAGAGCAGGTTCCTTAGAAGAAAGCCTAACAGCTTAAGGTAGATCTGGGATGGCACACAAGAAAGACATTCCTCAGTTTGATGGATCTGACTATGCCTACTGGAAGGTACGAATGCAAAGTTATCTTATTTCTATTAGTTATAATGTTTGGACAATGGTTAAAGATAAATACAGAGTACCTGAAAATGGTCCAAAGAGTAATGAAGAGATTAAGGATTATGAGACTAATCACAAAGCTAAAAATTCTCTATTAAATGCTTTGTCTAACACTGAAATGGTGAAGGTTGTGGATCTGGATACTACTCATGAGATTTGGGACAAATTGAAAAACATCTATGAAGGTGATGAATCTGTCGAGAAGGCTAAGTTGTAGAACTTGAAGAGCACATATGAAACCATGTGAATGGTTGAGGATGAGAACATAACAAGTTACATACAGAAGATTGATGAAATTGTCAGTAGCATCAAGGGTCTTGGTGGAAAGTTAGAGGATGTGGATGTTGTAGATAAGATACTCAAAACTCTTCCCAAATCTTATAGTCACAAGGTATCTGCCATTGAATAATTGTTTGATATGGGAAATCTTACAAAAGATCAATTACTTGGTAAACTGACTGCTTTTGAGATGAGATAATTTGGTACTATTGATGGCCCTGTGAAAACTGAGACTGCCTTTAAGGCCAGAGAAGAAAAGACTGCTAGATCAGATAAATATGTTGTGGAATTAGATGAAGAATATTTTGAAGAGCTTGAAGTAAAATTTGCAAGAAGAATGAAAAGAGGTAGTAGAGGAAAGTTCAAAGGTAAGTTACCTTTCAAATCTTTCAATCATGGTAAAATTGGTCATATGCTTCAAGATGTCCTGACAGAACTTTGAGGGTCAAAAACAATGAAAATAAAGGAAAGATGGTAAGAAAGAGTTACTATGTTAGAGATGATGATGGTGTAACTGATGATGAACCTAATTCTAATGATGGTAATAGTAGTGAATTCTTGTTTATTGCACTTAGAGAGGAGCATGTTTCTGCTAACCTTGCTAGCTGTGTGAAGGAAGGAAGTCCAAGAGAGTTGTCTACATTTCATGCTGAAAAGAGAGATGAATGAATCATTGACACCAAATGTTCAAATCACATGACAAGAGATAAGAGTAAGTTTGTTAAGTTTGAAAATTATGATGGAGGACTAGTGAGGTTTGGTGATGATGCAACTGGTAAGATTTTTGGAAAAGGATCAATTACTTTTGATGGCAAGCATAATACAGATGATGTTCTTTATGTCAAAGGCTTAAAGCATAATCTTCTAAGTGTTGGACAAATGTGTGATATAGGGTATAATAGGATGTTTAAGGACAATGGGTGTGAGATAAGGAAAAGCTATGGAACTTTAATTGTTGCTGGTAAGAAGACTCATGGTAATGTCTATCATTTTAAGGGTACTAATAATTGTTGTTTATTGGCTCAGACAAATGAATACTGGTTATGACATAGGGGAATGTGTCACATTAACTTTGATAGTCTAGTGAGAATAAGCATAGTACAAGCATTAAGAGACCTACCTAAGATTGTGAAGCCTGCCAGTGTTATGTGCAAATAATGTCAGTTTGGGAAGATGACAAAGACCACCTTCAAAAGAAAAGAACAATTCTCTACCAGTTTGCTGGATTCGGTGCATACAGACTTATGTGGCCCTACAAGAACAAGAAGTCTACAAGGTGACGGGCACTTCATGCTTATTATTGATGATTATTCAAGAATGACTTGAGTTACCTTTCTTAAAGAAAAATCAGAAGCCCTAGACAAGTTTAAGGCATTAAAAGCTATGGTTGAAAATGAGTTGGATTTGAGAATCAAGTGTTTGAGATCTGACAGAGGAGGTGAGTTTACTTCAAATGAGTTTAATGCTTTTTGTGAAGAACATGGAATAAAAAGACATTTGTCTGCCCCTGGACTCCTCAACAAAATGGAGTGGTTGAAAGGAAAAATAGAACTGTTCAAGAAGCTACTAGAACAATGATTACGGAAGCAGACCTACTAGAGGTATATTGGAAAGAAGCAATACACATTGATGTCTACATTCAAAACAGAGTGTAAATTAGAGCAAAAGAAACAAAGACACCTTATGAGCTATGGTATGGTAGAGCTCCTACTGTCAAATACTTCAATTATTTTGGAAGCAAATGTTACATCAAAAGAGATGAAGAATTAGGAAAGTTTGATGCTAAATGTGATCAAGGCATATTCCTTGGGTACTCTACTAAGAGCAAGGCTTATCGGTGCTATAACAAAAGACTGAGAAAAATCATTGAAAGTGCAAATGTGAAGGTAGATGAGGATATTCAGCTAGATGGATATGAGTCAGATGAATCTACTGATATAGAAGATCAGATTATTGGTGACAAAAGGAAAGGTGTGTTAACAAGAAGCAAAGCTGCAAAAGATCATGTAAATCTATGTTTACTCTCAAAGGTGGAACCTAAAATAGTAAAAGAAGCATGCAATGATGAATATTGGGTCAAAGCAATGGAAGAACTAATGCAGATTGATAAGAACAAGACTTGGGAACTTGTCCCTAGACCTATAGACAAGAATGTGATAGGAACAAAGTGGGTATTCTGGAACAAATTGAATGAAGTTGGAGAAGTTGTGAGAAACAAGGAAAGACTTGTGTGTAAAGGCTACTCACAAGTAGAAGGAATAGACTATGAAGAGACCTTTGCTCCAATAGCAAGAATGGAATCTATCAAACTATTTTTGGCATTTGCAGCACATAAAAACTTCAAGGTATACCAGATGGATGTGAAGTCTTCTTTCCTGAATGGTGAGTTAGAAGAAGAAGTCTACATAGAGCAATTGGATGGATTCCAGCTATTAGACAAACCAAATATGGTATGCAAATTGAAGAAGGATTTGTATGGATTGAAGCAAGCTCCTAGAGCTTGGTATGCAAGACCGGATAAGTACCTATTACAATAGGGAATCAACAAAGGGTCCGTAGATAGTAACCTATACACCAAGATATAAGTGGAGACCAAATTCTAATTATTGAGACCTATGTTGACATCATATTTGGTGGAAATGAAGGTATGTGTAAGAAGTTTGTAGATGAGATAAAAAAAGAGTTTGAAATGTCTATGTGTGGTGAAATGAACTTCTTCCTTGGACTACAAATCATTCAAACTAGTAAAGGTATTTTCATTTCTCAATCCAAGTATGTTAAAGAGTGATGTAAGAGCATCTAATGGTGTAAGGGCAATCTTGCATCACCCAAAAAAAAGTTAATTCAAAATCATTACAGTTGTTTTCATTTCTTTCCATAATTAGTGTTTCTGGTTCCATAATCTCCTGAATAATGATGTAGGACTTTCAGTTTTTCCAAACTGCTAAAAAATAGCAAACTGCCAGTTTTGGAAAGTTTAACTGCCATTTCAGGAAAGTTTACATTTGGGCATAGATTGAAGAGAAAAGTTACAAAAAGCTTCATAACTGAAATATAAGACCTTTGGTGGAGGAATCAGGCAAAGATCATATGTGAGCTGAAAGATATTAAAGTTTTTGTTTTTTGAAAAGCCCCTGAAAATTTTTGAAACAAGATATGAGGCACTAAAACATCCCATAACATCCTAAAAATTTGATGGAAATCCATTTATGAATTTATGGATGATATTTCATATCACAAGTTTTCTGACGCTTTAAACGGTTCGTCAATCAGACACCCGGATCAAAAGTTATGCTTCCTGAAAGTTGACCTACTTTTGGAGGAAGTTGCAAATTTTGAAATTTAGCTGGAGGCCGCCAAAAAAATGCTATTTATGACTATTTTGGGAACCCTGGGCAATAGTAGAGTTAAGGGGAAAAGTGTAGAGTCAAGAACAAGTGGGAAAATAGAAACCCTAGTTGATTTGGGGGTTACAGAAGGCAGAAGATTCTAGAGCTTGGTGATGGTAGTTGTAGTGTGTTGTAGCCTGTGGAGGATTGATTCCTCTTATTGTAATTGAGCTTCTGTAATGAAATGAGTTGCCCAGATCAATAAATAAATATTCTATTTTTTGTGTTCCATTTTTGTTGTTGTGTGTTTTATGATTTACCACCTTCATCAAGTGGTATAAGAGCAAGGGTTCCTAAGTGTGTAGATAGATCACCGACCGTGAGGCAGTTTGCACCAGGACCTAAGGTTGTGGGTTTGCTGTAGAGATCAAGATGCCTCCATGAAGAAATCGTATTGGGAGGAATGCTTTGATGGAAGAGGGTTTGAGCTAAGAACAAGAGAAGAAAGCGAGGATGAAGCTGAAGAAGAGTTATCTGAGGAAGAACAAGAAGCTGCAAGAGATCCTGTAGAAGTTAGGTTGTTGAGGGCCATTTCGAAGATTGGAAAAAGGCCCAGAATCAAAGTTTCTACATATTCTAGATATTTGAATCCAGAACAGCTTATTAATTGGATCAATGACATGGAGGAGTATTTCGAGTATGAAGATGTGGAGGACCCAAATCAGGTCAAGTTTGCAAAAACAAAGTTGAAGGGCCATGCCAGTATTTGGTGGAAGGAGGTCCAATTAGAGAGGAACAGAAGAGGAAAAGGAAAGATCACCAGATGGGATCAGATGGTGGAGAAACTAAAGAAGCAGTTCATTCTTGTGGACTATGAGATGGAGTTGTTGAAGAAGATGCAAGGAGTGAAGCAAGGTAACAAGTCTATTAAGGAGTATACAAAAGAGTTTTATAAGATTACTATCAAGATAGGCCATGCAGAGGCCAACAAGGAGAAGGTAGCCCGTTACATTAATGGGTTAAGGCCAAGTATTCAAGAGGATCTGAGCCTAGTCAAAATGACCACCATAGAAGATGTGTACCACTTTTCCTGAAGGTGGAAGATATGCTGAATAAAAGATTCGACAATAGGCAAATGGGAAGAGGTCAAGGTGGAAGGACTGGTGGAAGACCCTATGGAGGCCGTAATGAAGATCAAAAGAAAAGTGAAGAAGTTGGCACCAGTCAAAATCAGAGAGGAGATAACGCCTACCACCGTTGTGACCAATACAATGGTGAGCAAAGAGGAAGAGGAAGAGGCTGACCTGGGCAAGGAACCAGAAGAGGAGGTTTCAGAGGAATCTGTTTCCAATGTGGGGAAGAAGGGCATCGAGCATATGAGTGTCTGCAACATCAAGGAAGGACAAATAGAAGACCTGAAGGTAATGCACGAGTTGTACATGTAGATGAAGATGTGCAATATGAGTGTTCTGAAGATGCTGAAAGGGGAGAAACCCTAGTTGTCAGAAGAACCCTGCTGAATGAGGAGAAAGAACCAAATCAGAGGAAGAGTTTATTCTGCACAAGGTACAAATGTGAAGGTAAGTGTTGTGATATTATTATTGACAATGGAAGCACTAATAATCTTGTTTCAGAGGAGATGGTTGACAAGTTGAAGTTGACAAGAAGAAAGCATCCACATCCATATCAAATTGCATGGTTGCAAAAGGACCACAGAGCTTTGGTCAATGAGTAGTGTTTAGTGAAGTTTAAGATTGCGGACTACCATGATGAAGTGTTGTGTGATATCATACAGATGGATGCATGTCATATGTTGTTGGGGAGGCTGTGGTAGTATGATAGGAGTGTTGTCCATGATGGGTGTGCAAAAACATATTCCCTAACAAAGGATGGAGTTTGTCACAAGTTGAAGCCCTTGAAGGAGGTGGAAGAAAAGGTATGTAGTACTGCCAGAATTTGCTTGGTAGATGGTAGAAAATTCTTAGAGGGTATGAAGCATGAGCGTCATTGTTTTGCATTAATTCTTAAGATTAGTCAAGATAAATGTGAAGATGTACCAACAGAAGTTTCAGATATGTTGGAAGAATTTTAGGACATTATTTCTGACAATGTACCAGAAGATTTACCACTAGTGAGGAAGATAAGTCATCAAATGGATTTGATACTAGGAGCCAGTTTGCCAAATAAGGCAGCCCACAGAATGACTCTAGTAGAGAATGAAGAGTTGAACAGACAAGTTCACAAGTTGTTAAGGAAGGGACTAATAAGGGAGAGTCTAAGTCCATGTGCGGTACCTGCAGTACTAGCATTGAAGAAAGATGGGGAGTGGAGAGTGTGTACAGATTCTTGGGCCATCAATAAGATCACGATCAAGTATAGATTTCTGTTGCCGAGAATGGATGACATAATGGATTGTTTGAGTGGAGCCAAGTACTTGACTAAAATTGACTTGAAGAGTGTGTATCACTAGATCCATATCAGAGAAGGAGATGAATGGAAGACAGCCTTCAAGACAAAGGAAGGTTTGTATGAGTGGTTAGTCATGCCATTTGGGCTAACCAATACACTGAGCACATTCACACGGCTCATGAACGAGGTATTGAAAGAATTTTTGGGAAGTTTTGTTATTGTTTATTTAGATGATATTTTAATTTTCAATAGGACTTGGGATGAGCATCTGATGCATATCAGAAGACTTTTAGAGAAGCTGAGGGAGGAGAAGTTACTGATTAATATGAAGAAATGTAGTTTTGCAAAGGAGTTGGTATACCTAGGATTTGTTGTCTCAAAGGAAGGTCTTAATATGGACCCAGAGAAGGTGAGGGCTATCATTGAATGGCCTACACCAAAGAATGCCCCAGAGGTACAATCTTTTTATTGTTTGGCAAGTTTTTACAGAAAGTTTATCAGAAACTTTAGTAGCATTTGTGCACCCCTAACTGAGACAATGAGAGGGGATAGAAAAGAGTTTAGATGGACTAAAGGAGTAGACAAAAGCTTTGATACATTGAAGCAAAAAGTCACAGAGCAACCTATTTTGGCACTTCCATATTTCAATAAGGTATTTCAGGTAGATTGTGATGCAAGTGGTAGTGCTATAGGAGTTATTTTGAGTCAAGAAGGTAATCCCATTGCCTATTTTAGTGAGAAGCTTAATGATGCCAAAAAAAGGTATTTTGTTTATGATCAAGAATTTTATGCAATAGTTGAGGCTTTGAAGAAATGTAGACATTATTTTTTGCCAAAAGAGTTTGTTTTATATATTGATCATTAGGCTTTGAAGTATCTCAATAGTCAAGGGAAGTTAAACCAAAGACACTTAAAATAGGTTGAGTTTTTTGTAAAGTTATACTTTTGTTTTGAAGCACAGGAGTGGGAAGTCCAACGGAGTTGCAGATGCCTTGAGCAAAAGGCAAAATTTGTTGACAGAAATGAAGATAGAGGTTGTTGGGTTCAATGAGCTCAAAAGTTTGTATCCTGAAGATCTAGATTTTGTAGAGGCTTGGAAAGCTTGTTTGGAACCTGTTACTTTGAACAGGACAAAATGGTTGGATTTCATAATCCAAGATGGCATGTTGTTTAAAGGAAGCAAGTTGTGCATTCTAAGGAGTTCCATGAGAGAGAACTTGATTAAGGAGAAGCATAGTAGAGGATTGGCTGGACACTTTGGTTGAGATAAGACCATTTCTATTGTTGGTGAAAATTATTATTGGCCACAGTTGCAGCAAGATGTGAGGAAATTTGTGCAGAGTTGCAGAGTATGTCAGATGGCGAAAGGAGCAAGTTAGAATACAGGTCTATATCAGCCACTACCTGTACCAGAGAAGCCATGGGATGATATTATAATAGATTTTGTTCTTGGTTTACCAAGGACATAGAAAGGGCATGATTCCTTTTTTTGTGGTGGTGGACAAATTCTCAAAGATGGCACATTTTATTCCTTGCAAGAAGACTAATGATGTTGTTCATATTACAGAGTTATTTTTTAGGGAAGTGGTGAGACTACACGGTCTACCAAAGACCATAGTTTTAGATCGAGATACCAAGTTTGTTGGTTATTTCTGGAGGACATTGTGGAAGAAGTTGAAGACAGAATTGAAGTTTAGATCTACACACCATCCATAGACTGATGGATAGACAGAAGTGGTGAATAGGAGTTTGGGTAACTTGCTATGATGCTTAGTAGGAGATAAGACCAAGGGATGGGATTTGATTTTACCACAGGTAGAATTTGCTTACAATAATTCTATCAATAGGAGTACTGGTAAATCACCATTCTAGATTATATATGGCAATAGTCCAAGAAATGCTTCTGAGTTAAGGAAGCTGGACAAAGGAGAAAAGACAAGTGTTGAAGTCAAACACTTTGCAGAACACCTAAAGAATTTCCATGAAGAGGTGAGAAAGCATATTAATAAGATGAATATTCAGTACAAGGCTAAGGCAGATTAGAAGAGGAGATATAAGGAATTCCAAGTAGGAGATGAAGTCATGGTTCACTTGAGAAAAGAAAGGTTCCCAATTGGAACTTATAATAAGTTGAAAATGAAAAAATTTGGACCATGTAGAATCTTGCAAAAGCATGATTTAGGAAATGCATATGAGGTAGAGCTGCCAAGTGAGATCAATATTTCCCCTGTTTTCAACATTTCTGATTTAACAGAATATCATGAAGGTGGCATAGAGGATGGACCGACACAAAAAAAGTGGAGTATTCTGACATCTACTTCAACAGAGGAGATAGAAGAGATCTTGCATAGTCATGTGGGAAGAAGTACTCGGAACAAGCAATATGAAGAATATTTGGTGAAATGGAAAGGAAGGCCTGTTGAAGATTCTTCTTGGTTGTCTAAGGCAGAGGTTGACCATTTGGGTTTTTCTCAAACAAACACCTGAGACGTGACAGGGTCACTTCTCAAATTACCTTGGGTGTCTAATGCAGGAGCATCCAGTGGTGTAAGGCCAATCTTGCATCACCCAAAATTAAGTTAATTCAAAATCATTGTAGTTGTTTTCATTTCTTTCCATAATCTCCTGAATAATGATGTAGGACTTTCAGTTTTTCCAAACTGCTAAAAATAGCAAACTACCAGTTTTGGAAAGTTTAATTGCCATTTCAGGAAAGTTTGCATTTGGGCATGGATTGAAGAGAAAATTTATAGAAAGATTCATAACTAAAATATAAGACCTTTGGCGAAGGAATCAAGCAAAGATCATTTGTGAGCTGAAAGATATTAAAGTTTTTATTTTCCAAAAAGCCCCTGAAAATTTTTGAAATGAGATATGAGGCACTAAAACATCCCATAACATCCTAAAAAGTTGATAGAAATCCGTTTATGGATTTTTGGTGTGATAGTTCATGTTGCGAGCTTTCCGACGATTTAAATGGTTCGTCAATCAGACACCCGGATCAAAAGTTATGCTTCCCGGAAGTTGACCTACTTTTGGAGGGAGTTGTAAATTTTAAAAGTTAGCTGGAGGCTGCCAAAAAAGTGCTATTTATGACTATTTTGGGAACCCTAGGTAGTAGTAGAGTTAAGGGGGAAAGTGTAGAGTCAAGAATAGGTGGGAAAATAGAAACCCTAGCTGATTTGGGGGTTACAGAAGGCAGAAGATTCCAAAGCCTGGTGGTGGTAGTTGTATTGTGTTGCAACCTATGGAGGATTGATTCCTCTGATTGTAATTGAGCTTCTATAATGAAATGAGTTGCCCATATCAATAAAGAAATATTCTATTTTCTGTGTTCCATTTTGTTGTGTGTTTTGTGATTTACCCCCTTCATCAAAGAGTTGTTGAAGAAGTTTGGAATGGAGGATTCAAAACTAGTATGTACCCCTATGGTTACTGGTTGCAAGTTTAGCAAGAATGATGAATCACCTAAGACTGATCAGAGCAAGTATAGATCAATGATTGGAGGACTACTTTATCTAACCTCTACTAGACCGGATATCATGTACATAGTTTGTCTTGTGGTCAGATTTCAATCAGATCCCAGAGAATCACACGTTATGGCAGTGAAGAGGATATTCAGGTATTTGAAGGGCACTGCTAATCATGGCTTGTGGTTTCCTAAGAATAATGATTTTTCCTTAAGTGCCTATGCAGATGCAGATTGGGTCAGATGTGTTGATGACAGAAAGAGCACACGTGGAGGTGCATTCTTCCTTGGAGATAGGGCAGTGTCCTAGCACAACAAGAAACAAGAATCAATTTCCTTGTCCATTGCAGAGGTAGAATATATTGTTGCAGCATCATGTTGTACTCAGGTGTTGTGGATGAAATAGACCTTGAAGGATATCAAAGTTGAGTATGATGAGCAAATCCCTATTCTTTGTGATAACACAAGTGCCATAAATATATCAAAGAATCTAATGATGCATTTGAAAACAATGCATATTTCAGTTAAGTGTCATTTTTTGAGGGAGAAAGTTGCATAGAATGAAGTGAATCTTGAGTATGTGCCTACAAAAGATCACGTTGCTGATATATTCACTAAGGCTCTTCCAAAGGATACATTTGAGTATCTTTGGGAGAAGTTAGGGGTTGTTGTCCCTCCTTCCTTGAACTAGATGTATAAGAAGATGCATCAGTCTAGTGTGCCTCAAAGTACATTTCTCCTTTTTGGACTGATTGATGCAAAGGAAGGACCTTCTTTAGGACAACACAAAATGACAAAATATTCTTACACCTTCTCCATTATTTCTCCTAGGTGTACCTCTATAGGACCCTAACATTGAACTCTTTTGAGACTCTTGATCCAACAGATCTTGGGACAATGTAGTTGTCATGGGACAGGCTTGACTTGGTGTTTAAATGATCATAAAAACTCTTATGTGATGACTCAACAATGCAACAATTTATGGGACTCACAACCCTTGTATTGATCAGCCTTGGAGAGACAACTTCAATGTACTAAGGCTACACCAACATAGACTGATTCAAACCTTCAACCACTGACTTAGAGGCCTCTTTCCAATGTTTCAAAGGTGACTCCATCAAGCATTCAATGCCAAGACTCCTACACAACCCTGTCTTGTTTGGACACTAACATCATACCTATGACTGGATAATCAGTCCTCTTGGGACAATCAATTATAACTGGAATCAATCCTTCAAAAATGTTCAAGACTCTTGGTTTAGGTCTGCATGACCTCTCCCTACATCCCTCTACTATTTCCAATGACTAACAAACAAGTTTCAGACCTTGTTTTGCATATTTTTCCTTGCTATGCTGCTACATAGTCTAATACATGTAAATATCAGACCTACTGGTGAACCAAGCACGTTGCAAACCTTCCCATGGGCCCCTGCAAACTTGAAATAAGATAAAATACATGTGCATAGACCTTTCCACCCATTTTGGAGATTTCCCACAGGTGGAAGGTCAAATTACATCATTTTTTTCTACCCACTGGTTACCCTAGGTAGGGTTTTGACAATTTTTAAAGAAAATGCAATAACTTTCTAATAACTCAATGAAATTTGATGCCACTAGAAGAAAATGAAAGAAGATTCACATGCTAACCCAAGCCAGATGATTTCAGACCAATATATGGACCGTACAGTCCGTACAAAGTGAAGGAACAAGTCTGTAACGTTGGAAATGCACAAAAAATGATTGCTTTCATTCACCAAAACTTCAAAAATAGTGTCTCTAATCCCCTATTCAAGTTTGGAGGGCGCCTTTATGCATATCCAATCAATTCCAACTGTTTAGAAATGGTTTCTTGATTTTCTTGTAACTGTTTCTTGATTTTTTTGATTTGTAATTGTGCCTTTTTGAGCAACATGACAACTTTTACAATTTTTAACCAAAGACCTTATTAACACTCCAAAAATGGATCAACATGATCCCACATGGTCATAAATGACCTTATTAGACTCCAAAACACTCAAACAACCTAAAACCAAGACATAACAAGCATTATTTCTATGGGGCTCCTGATGCCCCTACATCATACTACCCAGAGAGAAAAGATTCAAGTCCACTTCAATAGAGGTCTGCAATGTCTTCCATCTTGGACTTCTGTAATCTGTGAAGTTATCGTCCATGCTGCCCTGCACTTCTTTCAAAATTCCTAATACTTGTTTCATTTTTACCTTTGGTCTCCCTAATTCTTTGCAATGACCCTTCTCTTCCACATGGCATACAAATTAGAATTCACTTCCAAAAGTTTCTCTCCCTTTGACCTTGCTGCATTATCTGCATCTCTGACCTTTTCTAGCAACATGACTGCAACAATTAGGATATTATTATCAAATTGTGCAATTGAAGTAGCAAACTCAGATTTCTTGTGTGCTTTGTCTTGAAAATATGTCTGTGCTACCTCAAATAAACCCTCTAGACAGTAGATTTCATCTTGGTTTGGCAAATCTAAATATGTACTGGTTAGGTGAATGCATGCCTCTTGTGATGACAAATTTTGCTTTTCCTCCCTATCAACCTATATCTCTACATTCTCTTTTTCATATACATGATCAAAACCAAGATTTGTACTTCCATTTACCTGTTCAATGGTTTGCTGCATGGATTGTCTTTCTTCTCTAACTTCATTGAGCTTGCAAACTCCTTTTTGTATGTTGCATGTCCTTCTTTTGTAGCATTTTCCAAGGCTTCATGAAATTGTAGTTCACCTTCCATTTTCAAAGCAATCATCATTTGCCTTCTTCTTTTCTGAATAATCTTCTTTATGGGCCACTTGACAATTTTGTTAATGGTGATGTGCCAACTCCACACACTTGTTCCTATACTTTTTTTTCTTTCTTCAAATTTTTACATTTGTTCCAAAGCTTGTCTCAGCCCTGTTATCTCTTGCTGAATATTTACTTGTTTTTCCTTCTCATCTTTCTTCTTCATCTCACTTCTCTCTCTTCTCATCACTTGTTTCTTGCTTGGTAACTCCTTACTCTGGAGGTCTCCATGGACTATTCTCCTCAACACTTCCATTCTCCTCTTGCAAGCAAGTCTTTCACCTTGCTTCTTCTCAATGCTTCTTCTTGTCTTCGTGATACCTCACCTTAGGCCCCTTTGTTTTCCCCTAGCCTAGTCTTTTGGTATCTAGGTTCTTCCTTCAACTTGTAAAAAAAAAGACAATACACAAACTCCCAAAACTTCCTTGCCTAGATCTTTGGGCTCTGATACCAATTTGATGCCACCAGAAACAAATGAAAGAAGATTCACATGCCAACTCAAGACAATTAATTTTAGACCAATATATGGACCGTACAATCCGTACAAAGTGAAGGAACAGGTCTACAACATTGGAAATGCACAGAAAATGATTGCTTTCATTCACCAAAACTTTCAAAATAGTGTCTCTAATCCCCTATTCGAGTTTGGAGGGTGCCTTTATGCATATCCAATCAATTCCAACTATTTAGAAACAGTTTTTTTATTTTCTTGTAACTGTTTCTTGATTTTTTTGATTTGTAACTATGCCTTTTTTAGCAACATGACAACTTTTACAATTTTAAACCAAAGACCCTATTAACACTCCAAAAATGGATCAACATGATCCCACATGATCATAAATGACCTTATTAGACTCCAAAACACTCAAACAACCTAAAACCAAAACATAACAACCATTCTTGCTATGGGGCTTCTGATGTCCCTACATCACTGATGTTGGAAGCTAACTTTGAGGGGGAGTAGGTAGTGGTTTGAGATGATTGTTGTAGTTAGGGGGAGTAAAGAATGATTTCAAGCTTATCAGAGCAGTAGTGTGCAAGTATGTGCAGTGGAATAGATGTGATGCCCTTTGCCATTGATGTCAAAGGGGGAGAGAGATCATGTGAAAAAATCAGGGGGAGAAAGAGTTCAGATGTGTAAAAAGAAAGGGAGAGTCCTAATGCAAAGTTATGTCTTGATGGAGGAACATGTTATTCAATTTTTCACATCATATGTTGCCATCAATGACAAAGGGGGAGATTGTTGCAAGTATGTGCTAACTGGTGTTGTTATTGATGTCAACATGTTTGTATTGTCATTGGTGCTAACTTTATCTTCTAATATTGTTGTTTGTTGATTGATTGAGTTGTCATATTAAGGACACTGTCTGAGTATTTTTCTCTACATTTCCTTTGGATGGGAGTATGAGATTTGGATATGATTTAGAGAAGTGTTTAAAGATGTTAAATCTAGAATTTGGTGGTCCAGATCACCGTACAGAAAAAGTTATATTCACCAGTTTGAAGATTGGGACTGACAACATTTGCAAAGTGACAGGGAGAAAGTACTTTGCTCTGCATTTCTCTGCAGTTTGGAATTTCATTTTGTAGTTCTGGACTTAAGTTTATAAAGTCCTTATCTATCTTCATTCTAAAGGATTTGTGATTTGGTGCTTCAGAAAGCAAGTTATTGATTAGCAGAGTTCGACAGTATTTGTTGTGAAGTAGTCTGTAATATGTCTTCAAGTGATATTTGTTGTCCTCAAGTGAGATCTGATGTGGTTGGATTTGTTGGCTCCTAGGTGATTCTATGTTGTTTATGGATGTCTCCAAAATGTGTTGAAGGCATGTGCTTGATCTGCAAGCTATAATGAAGTTCTTGGAAGTGTGTATTTAAGTATTCTTGATGTTTGCACTAGTAGTGGCCAACTTGGTTATTTCTACTTGTTGCAGAGGTTATTCTTGGATTGTGGAAACATGTTGAAGCATGTAAGGATGTGTTTGGGTCCAAGATAAGATGTGAAGTGCTCTTCCTTCATTTATTTTCTCTATAAGTTTGTTTAGGTCCAGACCTAATTTGAATTATGTATGTATGCCTACCTTGGAGATAGTTCCAATGGTTGTAAATTGTATTGCCGAACTTGATGAGTGTTCCAAGGTTTATGATTGGTATAAATATATGTAATAAATCCATGAGTGGTGTGATTGAGTGCGAAGATGTGAAGATAAAGTGTGTGTTGTAAAGGTAGAGCATAAGAGATATATTGCGCTTCAATGGAACTAAACTCAAGCATGTTGTAGATGCTACTATATTAGTTCATGATAGTGAGCCACCCCTTGGCAGTGAGCCACCCTTTGGTAGTGAGCCTTGTTGCAGTGAGCATTTTGGGCAGTGAGCCTCTTTGTTATTTGGTATTGTTACTACATTATATTGTGAGCTAACAGTCATCGTGGTTTTTCCCTTTTAGGGTTTTCCATGTAAAAATATGGTGTTCATGTGTGTATGGTGTTGATGAGTTTATTTTTTGATTATGCTATTCATGTTTAATCTTCATGATAGATTAAGGAGTTAAAGTAAGTGAATGTGAATTTGATTTTGTTTAAAGACATTAAAGTTTTTGATACAACTGATTCACCCCCCCTCTCAGTTGTCTTGTGGCTTCAACAATACTTGGGGTGTTACTCTTAGAGATAGAGTGTATGACTTCATGAGTGGTGATGGCCACATCCAAGATTTGCCTATCCAGAATGAAACCTTTCTGGTTGGCAGCAATAAGCTTATCTAGAAGGGGTTGGAGTCTAAGAACGAAAATCTTCGTGAAAATCTTGTAAACAGTACTGCAGAGGTTGATAAGTCTAAAGTCAGTCATGGAATTGAGATCGACTTTCTTAGGAATTAGGGCTATGAAAGTGTTGTTCAATTGCCACAGAAGTCTACTAATTCTAAAAAAATCTTTAGTTGCTTCAGTGACATCTTTCCCAACCACATCCTAGAAGACTTGGAAAAAGGAAAGGGGGAAACCATAAGGCCCCGGGGCTTTGAACACCCCCATAGAGAAAACCACCACCTGAACTTCCTCCTCAGTGACGGGCTTATTCAGAAGACTATTGTCATCTGCAGAAAGAAGAGTAGGTATGGAGTTCAGAAGAGAAACATCCTCCCGAGAGGAGAGGTTATTGGGTTGGGCCACCAGAAGGGACTAAAAATAGTTGGAAGCCAACATCCCCAGAGCATCCTCCTCTAGAACCACTACCCCATCCTCATCCAAGAGTCTACTAATAGTATTTTGCTTCCTATGTCTCAGAGTAGATTGATGAAAGAAGGTCGTATTCTTGTCCCCCTCCCTCAACCATTGGATCCTGGATTTCTGTTTCTAGAATATCCCCTCCTCCTTTAGAATCGTAAACCAATCCTTTGAAAGGGATTTTTCCAAAGCCAATATATCCTCCAAACAATCACCCTGATCCATCCTAGCTTGAATGTCAAGCAGCTAACCAGCAACAGTCTTCTTTCTGTCCAACACATTCCCAAGGGTATACGTATTCCATACCTTAACTTGATTTTTAACATCGAGAAGTTTCTGGACCAACCTGAACATAGTCGGCCCTTGAATAGGAATTTTTCACCAATCAGCCAAGTAGCTTCTAAAATTAGGATGAACCATCCACATCATTTCAAACCTAAAGGGGAAGGGCCCTCTAAGATTCATTTCCTGTCAATTTAATAATAAGGGATTGTGATCCGATCCCACCTGGGGGAGAGATTCCAAACTAAGAAGGTTAGCAACAGTCTAGTTGGACAAGATTAGGACCCTATCCAACTTAACCTAAATGAGATGTTTCCCTTGCCTTCTATTAGACCAAGTGAAAGATTGGCCAAGAAGTTTGATGTTCATGAAGCTCGCATTACTCAAGAACTCTACAAGGTCAGCCATGTTGTCATAGTAGTCAACAAGTCCACCTAACTTTTTCGAGGGGTAGAAAGGCGAGTTGAGGTCCCCAACAACCATCTAGTGGGTCTTCCTCGAGTGATTGATTTTATTAGACAAATAATCCCAGAACTCCTTCTGTCCTACCTGTGAATTCGGGGCATAGACATTGACAAGGGACCACAAATTCTCCCTACAAGAGAAAGAAACTTCAAGATAGTACCGGGTACAGGAAACCACTAACCCCTATAGATTCTAGCTCCACAGAGTGACAATACCACCTGAGGCCCCTAGGGCTTCACTAATGGCAAAGTTAGCATTAGGCCAAATGTTCTTCACAACCAGTTTGAAATTATCTTCAAGTCATTTTAACCTCCTGCAGCAAAATAATATCAATCTTATTATCATAAATACAATTCTTAACTAATAGTTGTTTATGAGGGCTGTTAAGCCCTCTGATATTCCAGGAGAGTATTCTCATTTCTCTGGCCTTTTGGGAGGCACCACCAAGGTGATTTGTCTTCCATTGGCTATCTCTCTCGCTACTCGCTACCTCGTGTTGTCTTGTTTCCATGTGCGAGGGTCTTCCCTTACTATGCTCCCCCCACATCTGTTGTCTTTCTATTGGGACCCTTCCCCTTCCTTTTTGTAGTAGACCATACCTCAGAGTCCTCTATGTTCTTACTAGTACCTTCTCCTGGAGAAAGGGAGGAGTTGTCCCCCAACATGCTTGCCCCGATCTTAAAGCCTCTCGTAGCCTGTTTGGGGTTGTTGATTTGATTGACCTGAACATCCTCCTTGACATTAACCGTGTCGTGGCCTTAAGATTGTTTGAAGACTGAAGAATCTCCCCTTCCTCTCTATGGCTAGGCATTTCTCTCAATTCCTCGATAGGGGTATAGGGAAAAGTGGGCCCATTCTCCTGGTGCCCATGGTCCCCATTTGGCTCCTCCTGATTTTGTTCCTCCCTTTTCTATCCAAACGTTGATCATCCCTATTGGCCTCCCCAGTTTTAACAACCTCCACTTCCACCACCTTCTCCGGAGATGCTGGGGGAGAGCTAATGAGATTGAGAATATCTTCTTTAAAAGGGTAGTCGTCCGGGGTTTCCTTCATTTTCTCCAAGTACTCCTTCGGAGGGGGAAAGGATTTTTTAGGAGCTTGGCACTGTGTAATAACATGCCCCGGCTTCATACAGTTCTGACAAAAAACCCTTGAGTTCTCATAGAGAATGATTTGATTCCATCTCTTGTATTTACATTCCAGGATGATGGAGGTAGGAAGTGTTTTGAGGATATTGACATTAACACAAAATATGGCATACACCAGTCTCGCCTTAGCCTTAGTGACATTATCCACTATCACATAATCCCCAAATGAGTTGCCTATCCAAGAAAAAAATTTCCTCATCCCAATATTCCAAGGGTAATCCAGGAAGTCTGACCCAGATTGGGGCTAACTGGTTAAGGTCAGCCTTAGGGTCGAATCTGGGTTTCCATCTGCACAGTGAAAGTGAGTGTTTCCCGTATAGCCATGGGCCACCAAACAACACTGAAAGAGGATCCTCTGGAGAAGTGAACTTAAAGAGGAACATACGACTTGTCATGGCATTGGTCGTGACACTACCCTTCAACAATCACTTAGAAGCGACCCACCTTCTGACCAGGTCTATATTGGGGTGATAGGCAAAGAACTTCCCAACTAGAGTGTTCTCCATTGACGCCACCACCTGTTGGATGGTCAGATTTGGTAATTTAAGTGGTGTTCCTTCCTCAAACTCTAAAAGATCAAGGATACTCGACCCACTAGCATGTCCACCTTGCTTGCGTTGCACCCACGAGGGCCTCCTTCCACCTCTTGGGACCTAAATCCAAGGATGGATTCACGTGAGCAACACTGCTACCCGTGCCAGAATCAGGTCACCCATGCATAAGGAGGGGCGACCAGGCCATGCCCCCTAGACTGTCACTAGCCATTCTCACTCAAAATCAAATTCAAATTTGGGCGAGTAGATGCAGAGTAGAGAAAAATTTAATGTCCCTCGAAATTACTTAACCTAGTTTTCCAATATCTATGTATTATGTTATGCCAATACATTATGGTAACTTTTTTGGAATTTAGACAACATTATATTTTATAATTTTAATTCAAAATAGTTTCTAAAAATTATCTTTTATTATGGTGCCTCCTAATTTTAATATTAAAGACAAGTCATCAAACACTTCATTTTAATATTTTAGGAAGTACCTTTGTCATGTGTTCCTAATTTTTTAATATTCAGGGTTTACCTTTGACATGTGTTAATTTCAATGTTAAATACAAGGCATCAAATAGGTGAGTTGAATATTTTGGGATGCACTTTTGTCATGTGTTCCTAATTTCAATGTGAAATATAAGTCACCAAACATGGCTCTTCCATGTTTGGGATTTACCTTTGACATGTGTTAATTTCAATGTTAAATACAAGTCATCAAACACTTGGGTTTGATATTTTGGGATGCACTTTTGTCATGTACATTTCTAATTTTAATGTGAAATATAAGTCACCAAAATATCAATTTGATGCTTGGGATTTACCTTAGTCACATGTTCCTAATTTCAATGTTACGAGTCACCAAGCACCCTCATTTGGTATTTTGGGATATATCTTTGTCATGTATTCCCAAATTCATTGTTAAATACAAGTCACCAAATACCCCAATTAATATTTTATTATAAATTTATATTTACAAGTAAATCAATCATCTTTCAAAAATATCATTTTACTTATTAAATATAACATATTTCACTAACATTTATCTACATACTGCTTTGACTAAATGACAATATAGTATTGTAACTTTTTCTGTAAATTTATTTTATTTTCCACTTTTAAACCAAGAATTTTTAAAACTTTTGTTTGTCATGAATATAATAGAATATAATTTTTAATTGTATCTTTGTCACATGTATTTTACGTGGCTTTTTGAAAATAAACAACCAATAATTAAAGTAATTAAAGAGATTTAACAGATTAATTTTTTTAATATAAAGATATTTTAATAATTAAATTTTTAAATAAAATTAATTTAATTTTTTTATTTTCAAAATTTATTTCAAAATATATTTTAAATGTAAATAATTATTTATTTTAATTGAATTAGTTTAAAATTTTATTTTTAAATTTTGATAAATATATATTTAAACCATCTTAAATTAATATAAATATATTTTTTTAATAATTTAATTTTAAGAAATAATTAAAATGAAAAAAAATAACTTTTTATTAAATTATATATTTTAAAAAAATTAAAATTATTAATTCTTTTATTATAAAAATAGAAACCATAAAAATATAACAATTAAATAATATTGTAACTATCTTATGAGTGGAAGGTTATGCAATATTAAATATGTCACCAAACAACTTAATTTGATATTTTGGTGGAGATTTACTTTTACAAGTAAAATGATTTATGTTGAGAAAAAATATATTTATTTTTCTAATATATTCTACTAACATTTATCTATGTATTATGTTGTGACAATATATTATTGTAACTTTTTTGGAATTTAGACATCATTATATTTTATAATTTTAATTCAAAATAGTTTCTAAAAATTATGTTTTATCATGGTGCCTCCTAATTTTAATTCAAAATAATCTTTAAAAATTATGTTTTATCAAGGTGCCTCCTAATTTTAATGTTAAAGACAAGTCACCAAATTGAGATTTACCTTTGACATTTGTTAATTTCAATGTTAAATACAAGTCATCAAACACTTGGGTTTGATATTTTGGGATGTACTTTTGTCATGCGTTTCTAATTTCAATGTGAAATATAAGTCACCAAACCCATGAGTTTGATGCTTGGGATTTACCTTAGTCACTTGTTCCTAATTTCCATATTACGAGTTACCAAGCACCCTCATTTAGTATTTATATTTACAAGTAAATCAATGGTCTTTCAAAAATATTATTTTACATATTAAATCTGACCTATTCACTAACATTTGTCTACATGCTGCTTTGACTAAATGACAATATAGTATTGGAACTTTTTCTGTAAATTCATTTTATTTTCCACTTTTAAATCGAGAATTTTTTTAAAAAATTGTCTTATGATTATAATTGGTAGTCATATCAATTAGTTGTACCTTTGTCATGTATATAATAGAATATAATTTTTAATTGTATCTTTGTCACATGAATTTTACGTGGTTTTTTGAAAATAAACAACCAATACATTATAATCAGTGTGCCAACTGTTTACATGTTCTGTGTGTGGCTTGGGTTGGCATGTTTTGCCCGGCCTGGGGGCTCTTGTTTGTAAAGGGTTCAGCCCCTTGTTAGCTGCTTATCATTATCAAAAACTATAAATTATGCGTAATTCCAGATCTCTTCTCGACTGCAAGCTTGTCATTAGGCCTCCTCCATCATCTGCCAAGGAGATCCCTTTATGGACTGCAAGCTTAGATGGATGTAAAGATTTCTTGTTATGCCTCCTCCATCTCTTAGAATTATCAGGTAAAGATATTGGATTTGGAATCTCAAATCACAATTCTATGTTAATCTGATTTCTCTTATCATACAGCATCATTCCTATCTCATTTTCAATATTTTTTAAGTATTAGCTTTAATTTTTTTCTCATTTTCAATATTTTTGAAATATTAACTTTAATTTTATTTTAAAGCTTTTCACAGAAGTGTAAGGTTTGTGATCCAAAGCCTTGAGTCTCAAGAAAAATTAATAAACATTTTATTTAAAATGTATTATCACCTATGAAATCAGATCTAAGGATCTTTACTTATCTTATCCTATATGTGTTTCTCAGTCTACAGTAGATATCATATGAAAGTTTTTTTATGGATTTAGCTTGCAGGATATAATAAGATTATAATCCTTAAAATAGTTCAGCTGTAACTTTACTCATCCATGGAGGATACGTTCAATATGAATCAAAGAGCATTTGCAGTATCGTTAGAAATTTTTGGTTCATATGTTTGATTTTTTATTTTTCTTCTTAAATCCTGCTCTATATTTCTATTCTATAGATCTTCTCCAATGTGCAAGACACTTTCATTAGTTTGTTTTTAATTGTATACTTGTTTCAATTTAATTAGTTATGCTCTATATTTCTATTTTATAGATCTTCTCCAATGTGCAAGACACTTTCGTTAGTTTGTATTTAATTGTATACTTGTTTCAATCCAATTAGTCATTTGTGTTTACCTATTAGTGAAAAATGGTCAACATGGCAAATTTTGATCTTTAATTGAAATATTTTATTTTAAGGAATTTTAAAATTGTATGAAGTACTACCTACAGGGTGTTCTTTCTATTAATATTAATAATCTTGAGTGCATTCAAATCATAAAAATTGTAGTCCATTCCTGATTCTAAATGATGAGGATTAAATAGTAGTTGGTTCTTTGCCAAATAACAGTCTACCTCTCCTTTGCCAAATAACACTCTACCTCTCAATAGTGATGTTGAGTTGAAGAAATATCTAATTTTTTGAGTGTATTGACCACAACACAATCCTCATCCCCAGTAACATTTGTATTTTGGTGGATTTTTACAGTAGTGGCCATATATGATCTTCATCAGAAGTTTGATCTAGTTGGTTATATATATATATATATATATATATATATATATATATATATATATATATATATATATATATATATATATATATATATATATATATATATATAGCTTTTAAATTATTAAGCTTTGTTTTACTTTCATATTTACGAGTCTTTTGTTAGCTGCTATTTTTTTTGGATTGATTAGGCTTAGAACCTAGGGTCTCTTATGTGTATGTTGAGTATCTTATGGTTGAGTTATCCATTTTTTTAATTTAGATTTTTTAATTAGAGACATCCAATATCCACAGTGCATAATAGTAAGATGTGATTGCTTCTCGATATTAACTGTGTAGTGCTATTTTTTATATCAACATTTTGGATCATAGTCCATGATCCATTTTTCATTCTCCTCTCTTGCTCTCTTCATCCTGAGGATGGATCATGGAGTATGATCCGAAACTACATAGTTAATATCTAGAAACAGTCACATCTTAAATTTTTTAAGTTTTCTACCGTAAATTGTTAATACATCATAGTTAATGTGTTGGTTGTTTATGTGGGAACTCAAATCTCTTTATAAACAGTTGGCAAGTTGAGAGTTGTTTAACCTCTTCCCTTCTAATAAATTTTTTATTATGATTCTAAAAACCTCCCATATATATGATAGAATTAAATTATACTAGCCTTTTTTGTGAAAAAAAAAATTAATAAAATTTGAGATTTGAGATTAGGTGTTTAATAGGTTGAGATTAAATTTTAGTTCTCTAATCTCAAATTTTAGTAAACTTTGGTAGAGCAAGCACCAAAGGAAATGAGTTTTCTTAGGATCAATAGTGACTTTGCAACTTTTGGCAAAGTGATGAGACTAGATGTCAGCCACATATTGAATATTCCAATAAAAATTCAAGGTTAAATTGTTGTGGGTAAATCTATCCATAACTAAGTTAAGCTTTGTATAACTTAGAGGGGTATCCATTGGCCATTTTCATACTTTCCACCAAAAATCAAGGGTTTGCAAACCTATTTTCTATAAATATTCTACTAGCATGACCATTGGCACTTCAAAGATGGACTCTTAAGTCTTTGGAATTGGATGAAACTTAGCCTTTAAATCTTGCATTAGTCTTAGTATTAAACACATATATTGGTTATGCATACATGTTTTAATTTGCTTGGAAGCAAATTTGTTCCTTATTTCCTCCTTTTTAGGCCAAAATTATTCACTTGGTAGATGGTCTTTTAAGGGATTTCTATTTCTACAATCTTACATAAACATTATAAACAAATTTAGCAAATCTTCAACACAAAAACTACATTCCAATTATATAAAGAAAAATCAATCATGTTACTATTGGTTATTAATTCTCTATGGCTAACAAAGTCTTTGTTATTTCCAATGTCATGTTCCAGAGTCAAGTGCAAGAAGAGAAAGTTTGTCTAGAGGTGGATCACCTCGTAGCCCTTCTTAACCATTAGGGTAATTCCCCATGCATAGTTAGTTAGGATTTTCAGACTCCCCTCACCATCATTTGCCTTTATGTTGAGGTTTTGGAGGACATAGTAGGCACTACTCTTGCAATCAGCCACAATCAATCACATTTTTTCCCAAATTGAATGCACCCTTCCTCATATCATAGTAATAGCAGTGGTGGTTGTTATAGTGCGGGACCAAACAATTGGGAACCCTACTACAAGAAAAACCTCCCACCTTGGTTATGGTTATTTTGTCCTCCTAACAAGACATGGACTAAGTAGAAGAGCAAGAGCAAGCTCTTATTGGTTAGGAGTTCATAACTGTAGATGCTAACCTCACTAGTGGAATTGGTTGGGTATATAAGTTGCACAACCTCCACTTCCACCTCTATATATGGGTTGGTTGCTTTTGTGGCCCATTTATCTTGTATTTTCTACACTCTTTTTTTATTGGGATTGTTATTTATAAGTTCTTTTGGTTTGTTTAGTTATCTACAGAATTTTTTTAAGTAAAGATATTCTCTTAGGGCTTATAGCCACTTTTGACACCCTTATGTTTTTAGGTGTTTTAAAAGTTAGTTTTTTAATTCTTGACCAACATAACTTTCAGGTGTGAAATTCCTTCCACTATCTTTTATTTTTATTTGTATGATTAGTGATGTATTATATCATGAATTATTAATGAAATTTGCTCTTCAATTAAAAATAATATTTACCATAGAGCTCATGGCAGCCATTTTCATGAGAATTTAAACATTAATAAAACAAAATTATATCTTCATAATAAAACATAAATATAGATTTAATGTTTTTTTAGTTTGTTTCTCTTAATTTTCACCTTTCATGTTTTTTTTTTAGTGTCTAATTAATTTTCCTTGTGAGAAACTTGATTGCATTCATATATATGTTTTTATTAATAATACTAATAACATTTTATATTCTGACTTGAAATGTGCAGGTTTATAAAAGAAAATGTGTGAAAGGAGATGTTGGAGTCAACTCCAATTAAAAAGTAAGTTAGTGTGCTTGAGAGGGCAGTGGCCATGGCCAGTGACCTAAAAAATTGAAGGGTACGTTGATCTCATTAATGAGTTTAACTGCATGTTTGATATTGAAGGAGGACTATATGATCTTAGTTTAATTGCATGTTTGATATTGAAGGAGGACTATATGATCTTAGTATAGGATGGCTGGTTGTGTACAAATATGATGAAGGAGAGATGATGCGTATGGGAGTGAGTGCATTAATTTCATATTCCACTTTGAAGAGAAAAATATTGATAGATATATGTAAGAGAAGTAATGCTAACAAAACTTCAAGTATAAGAGAAAGACAGAATGTTATAGAATAACAAGATAAATTAAAATATATATTTTAGAAAAACCTCCTAAAAGTAGTGCCCACTTACTATATTAATTCAAATGTTGACAATACAATAATATGTTTCACACTTGTTAGTTAACCACTAGTCCATATGTGAGCATTTATGAACACGAATATAAAAACCCGTTATCCTCATATAGAGAACTACTAACCCCATTATCCCTAACCACTAGTCCATATGAGAGCATTTATGAACACCAATATAAAAACCCACTATCCTCATATAGAAAACTACTAACCCCATTATCCCCATCAAAAATGATGCCTTAAACCCCACTATGATGGTAAGATGTACAGTTTATAATGTCAAACATATAACACATTTAGTTAACTTTCAAGTGAAAAAATTGTTTGAATGTTTTCTTTATAATCTAATTTTAAATCTTATAATTATGTTTTAGATTAGTTCTAAATAATTTTATAAAAAAATATTTGTACTTAATATGAAGAGGTTTGGAAATGATACATTTGAGTATGAAGCTTTGAGGATGGCATGCACCAAATGGTCAAAATCAGAGAGTCCTGCTTAGCAAACAAGGGTGTTAACCCTAAGTGCCAAACTAGAGGGAAATAGATGGTCTCTGCACTATTGTTATATCTTGATAACTTTAGTATTAATAATTTCTATAACTTTTTTTCAAAATATTTGATTAGTAGACATTAAATTTCCACAGTCCATAACATTGTAATTCTATGTTTCAGAATTTAACTCTGTGATGGTTTTTTCCTGGATCACACTCCATGATCCATCATCAGGAAAACAGAGAACAAGAGTTAAATCCCAAACGTTGAGGAAAAAACCATCACACTGTTAAATCCTGAAACCCAGAATTACAATATTTGATTATTCAAATTTTATGGACTGTAAAAACTTTACTCTTAAATTTGTTTAAGACGTGATGACATTAAACAATCTTTAGGATCTTGAAGAGTCACTGAGTTATCAAAACAGAGCAGCCCAAGCATAAAATGTGCAGGCTCTATTTATAATTACTCTTGCTTTTATTATTCTATTATTATTAACCATAACCGCAATGTTAAGAAAGCTACTAATGGGTTGCACCTGTACATGGTTTCTCAGCTGCTCAAAATAGAAATGGCTAAAACTCTGACAAAGATACCATTTACCGACTGAAAAGTTTGCGGTGTCAGAGTCACACGATAAACATGATCACATTTTTCAAGGCTTAACTAGTAAACTCAAGTGTTGGGCAAAGTTTGATATTCCCCACACATAATTTGACAAGCAACATCCTCAACAGACCTTCGCCGAACATAAAAATGGGTTTTAACATTTCTCCTCTCAGTATTATACATGATATAACTGTTTGTCAAGATGCCTGCTAGTTTTAGAAGTTCTGATATAAGTTTCTGTATCAGAACTTACTGATCTCTCTGCAATTTGAAGAAAACACACCTCAAAATAGTGCAGTTCGTTGGTGGACACAGGTTAGATATGTACCCTCGCAGACTTTAATTGGTGGCAATCATAGGGCCATAATAAGTTTGGAAGTAGAAATAGTCCATGGAAAGGGGAAACCCAAAATGGTTCTTAGTACAGATAATGAATGGTAACAGACATGAAAAAAGCATAAAGGTGCTTGCTCATGGGGGCAAAACCATCCCATGATTGGATGCACCTAAAAACAGATACAAAAAGTGGACTTCAGCTAAAAGAATACCATAAAAAAGGGTCCCTTATGTAGTGCAGCCCCTGGCTATGATCTGTAGGGACTGAGTTGTTCCCCGTGCTTGAGGAGGTAATGTATTGGGAAGAACTTGTTGAAATCATAAGCAGCTGAGAAATCCAACTCAGTACCTGCAGCACCTTAGTAGCTTTTATGTGCCAAGTCATATGCTTGTTATAACTTAATGAAAGAGCAAAATCCCCTGCATGATTTACCTAAAGCTTCAAAGTTTATAACTATGAAAAACTTTTGAATAAAAAATTCTAGATAAGCAACGACAATACTGATTATGACTCCGCCGAAGAGTTTTAGAATTCTAATTGATATTGTTCCACGTGTCAAAGAATAATTTTTAAATTGAGATGCTAATTATTTGCCTAGCCTGGAAAAACTTACCCTCCACTTAAATCTTAAATTGAAGGGCAATGATTTGCATTTAAATCTTAAATCTTAAGTCATGTAGTCCCTAATTTTGCATCGGGAGCAGCCATCAATCTTTGATCATTATAAACATGCATTAGAAGTTCTAAAACATTAGATAAAATTTGTGGAACTTAACCATACACATTATTTCACGGAGCCAATGCAAGAGTGTACGTTTTTATTAATTGGAGTTGAAAATACATCTGTTTTACAGCTGGACATTAGAAGATTGCCTCTTACCCAGATAACTCTAGCGGGTAAAGCACTTGGCTAAAAGCAACCATCAGCCTATGTTACATAACGTCTACCGATAATATAAGATTGCCAACATACCTATCTATATCCGTTCATTAACGTCTACCAGTTCATAGTTTGAAGTTCTTTTACAGTGCCTTCAAACTAACGACGCATAGGCTCAGACAAAATTATAGAGACGGTTGAGTTCAACCACAAACAACAGTCTAAATGCTTAGGAAAGTATGACCTCGCAGTATTGCTTATAGCGTAAATTATCCAAAAGCACCACACGAAACAAAAAACAACTTTCCTCTGTATTTAGTCAGCAATCTTCATATACCGGTCAATATAAGATTGCCAACATACCTATCTATATCGGTTCATTAAGGATTATACTGAGACCAAAACTGGGGAATTATATCCCCTTCCTTGAACATAATAGTTCACAAAATACAAAAACGGTTCTTCCAATGTGCACCATGTCCCTTATGTTGTTGACAGTAAAATAAGGTATCATGGGTGCCTTGAAATTTAGATCTCTTAACCCTCATCATAGACAACCAAAATTTGCAAATTAATGACTGATCAGCCTTGCTAGACATTAAGGAATGGTGAAAAAGCATCAGAAACTGGATTTCAGTTCTGCAGCAGATGAAGGAATGGTGGATTCTCCAAGATCAGAACATTTGGATATTTCTCTCGTGCCTGCTAAATCTTCAGAGCATCCTTGAAGCTTCATATTCCAAGGTGTCATTTTCTCCACCTCTTCAGAAGTATAAATGAAAAATTTTCGCACAATGCTACAAAATTCCCTGTGGTAAATTAAAACATGTATATAAATAAATTCAGTCAAAATACCAAATTGAATTTTAACGATAAAAAAATCAATAATCATTTCAGTCAGGTCTAAATCAGTAGAATATGAAGTATTGCACTCACTGCCATTGATCGTCTCCCACAAGCATCATGTCCCCTTCATCGTCCGTGTAGACAACCTGCCACCCTCTACTAAGGTCTTGTAATTCTCCTTCGATGCTGAACATGTGCTCAAGTTCTCGAATGAGCTCGGAGTACCCTTCAAACTTTGTCAAATCAACAGCCCTACCAAGGGCACTACCTTGCTTGTGAACCTGGAAAATAATAGAAACCAATGCCAAATGAAAATGCTAGTAACAGAAAATATCCTTGGAATAAGCAATTTTCTGCATCCCGAAATGATACCTTAGTGCAGCGCCTTGTAGGATTATTCAATATCTTGCCACAGGTTTCTTTTGGCAACATTTGGGTAAATTTTCCCTCAGCACTTGAAGGAGTTGGATCAGATTTTACAGCCTTCAATGGCTCTGACTGCTGCTCGGACCCTGCAGATTGTGATGGATTTGTGCATGTGGCATTAGCAACAGTTTCTGTGATCTCTCCCATCTTTGCGCCTATTAGATGCATATCCACAGTAGAACTATCAATAAGTTGAACACCAAACAATTTGGCAGAAAATGCACCAGATTCAAGCCCCTTATCTTTATACATTTCTCTGGAAGGAAAGCTAGCTTGATGCACATTGATTCCCTGGTTCCTGTGTTGCATGATCTTGTCACCCTCAACATTTCCTGTCCCTACTGGCAGTGAAACCTCTGGTCTTGATGATGAAACCAGTGACATGATCCAGCTCCCTGGCGACTCTTTAACTCCAAAGCTGGGAACAATAGGGGCACCATCTGAGCCATCCTGCAGTACTAATGAAACTTGTTTAGAAGTTATAGCAGAATACTTTGAATCTGATTCTTTCTTATTATGTCCATTGTGAGATAGCACTCTTGATGACATACTTGATAACTGCAGGTCTGTCCCTGATGGTTCACCTTTGTTATCTTCTTGATGGTGGTACTGTTTCATTGGTGGCTTCAGTTTCTGGTAATTTGCCATATTTTGGTTTAGCTATGGCACTCTAAACTCTAATACCTCACTTGTACCCTGAAGACCAGAAAAGCCATCAGCAAAGTGCAATTGATTCTTCAGTGAGTGCAACCAATTTTCAGATCCCACTCTTCTTACTGCTCCTAGGTCATCTACTGTGAAGTCTTCCAATTTAGATCCCCATATCATTGAACTGTGGGTGTTTTCAACATCACTGTCACCAGATCCCAAGGCCCTTGCCTCTTGACCTTGCAAGACCCTAGTAAATCTGGGAACCTGCACAGAATCACCAGAGGCCTGACTTGAACCTGCAAAAACACATAATGTTGCTAATTATGATACTTGAAAATTGCAATCATATATCTCCAGCTACATTTAAGTGTTTCTGTGATAAGTCTACTGAAACCTCTACCCAAAATTGATAAATCTGGAGACAATGGAGGTCTATTTGCTCTAGGTCGTTTGCTTCTAGGTGCAGGCAAAGGCTTCAGTGCAAGTGGCTCAATTTCCCATGGTGAGACCCTTTCTGGACGAGGAACCATTGAGTTTTCATCCCATTGCACCTGAATGCAACAACTGTCACAATTCCAAATCCCAAAATAGGAAATCCATAAGCATACAAAGATTGTTGTGGTTGCATAGTCCATGGAACCTTAAGGGACCTCCATGCTGAAGTTGGCCATCTCACTGGATCAACATCACCTATGCCAATGATGGTGCCACAAAACACTCCATCCAGTGGTAAGTAAATGCCTCCTTGGCTGGCCTGCCATTTTGTGCACAGAGACAGAAATGGTTAGAGTCAAAAGACTTCTGCAGTGATTTTGTTCTTGGACACCAGCTGGTGCCATCATGTCATTAACTTTATAAGCAAAAGGTCAAGAGAAGAACCAAGGGCTGTAATATTCTAGACTCTATGCTTCAGCTAACAAGAAATAGGATATAGAACATGCAGTATGTTATTCAAAAAGCTTGCCATACACATCCCGTTTTGGAATTTTGATTTTCTGGAAGTACTTTGTTCCAAATGAAGTTTGGGGTTTAATTAGATTACCTCTAAATACTAACAGCATGTCAGCAAGCCTACGAGAACAAAGACTATAAATGAAAAAACAAGTATAAAAGACATATGCAGAACTGTCTTTCAGAAATGGCTGCCGAATACGGATAATTTTCCTTTGCAACCTGAAGATAAACCATCATATGTTGAAACTTGAAAAGCAGACCATGAACATGAAATAAAGATCTCCATCTACATTCTTATTTTATCCCGACTATCAATGGTCATTAAAATGATTATTTCAAGCCTCCTCCTTTCTATGTATTTATGCATATGTGTGTGTGCGTCTGTCTGTAAAACTGTAAAAACAGTTTTACAGACAGACACGCACACACACATATGCATAAATACATAGAAAGGAGGAGGCTTGAAATAATCATTTTAATGACCATTGATAGTCGGGATAAAATAAGAATGTAGATGGAGATCTTTATTTCATGTTCATGGTCTGCTTTTCAAGTTTCAACATATGATGGTTTATCTTCAGGTTGCAAAGGAAAATTATCCGTATTCGGCAGCCATTTCTGAAAGACAGTTCTGCATATGTCTTTTATACTTGTTTTTTCATTTATAGTCTTTGTTCTCGTAGGCTTGCTGACATGCTGTTAGTATTTAGAGGTAATCTAATTAAACCCCAAACTTCATTTGGAACAAAGTACTTCCAGAAAATCAAAATTCCAAAACGGGATGTGTATGGCAAGCTTTTTAGCTGAAGCAGCTGAAACCTGGCTGGCCAACCATAGAATCTAGAATATTACAGCCCTTGGTTCTTCTCTTGACCTTTTGCTTATAAAGTTAATGACACGATGGCACCAGCTGGTGTCCAAGAACAAAATCACTACAGAAGTCTTTTGACTCTAACCATTTCTGTGTCTGTGCACAAAATGCCAGGCCAGCCAAGGAGGCATTTACTTACCACTGGATGGAGTGTTTTGTGGCACCATCATTGGCATAGGTGATGTTGATACAGTGAGATGGCCAACTTCAGCATGGAGGTCCCTTAAGGGTCCATGGACTATGCAACCACAACAATCTTTGTGTGCTTATGGATTTCCTATTTTGGGATTTGGAATTGTGACTCTGATGCAAGTTTGCACTCTATTTAATGTATATAGTTGTTGCATTCAGGTGCAATGTGATGAAAACTCAATGGTTCCTTGTCCAGAAAGGGTCTCACCATGGGAAATTGAGCCATTTGTGGCTCCGGTTGCACTGAATCCTTTGCCTGTACCCAGGAGCAAGCGACCTAGCGCAAATACACTTCCATTGTCTCCAGATTTATCAATTTTGGGTAGAGGTTTCAGTAGACTTATCACAGAAACACTTAAATTTAGTTGGAGATATATGATTGCGATTTTCAAGTATCATAATTAGCAACATTATGTGCTTTTGCAGGTTCAAGTCAGGCCTCTGGTGATTCTATGCAGGGTCCCAGATTTACTAGGGTCTTGCAACGTCAAGAGGCAAGGGCCTTGGGATCTGGTGACAGTGATATTGAAAACACCCACAGTTCAATGATATGGGGATCCAAATTGGAAGACTTCACAGCAAATGACCTAGTAGTAGTAAGAAGAGTGGGATCTGAAAATTGGTTGCACTAGCTGAAGAATCAATTGCACTTTGCTGATGGCTTTTCTGGTCTTTAGGGTACAAGTGAGGTATTAGAGTTCAGAGTGCCATATAGCTAAACCAAAATATGGCAAATTACCAGAAACTGAAGCCACCAATGAAACAGTACCACCATCAAAAAGATAACAAAGGTGAACCATCAGGGACAGACTTGCAGTTATCAAGTATGTCATCAAGAGTGCTATCTCACAATGCACATAATAAGAAAGAATCAGATTCAAAGTATTCTGCTATAACTTCTAAATGGGGTTCATTAGTACTGCGGGATGGATCAGATGGCACCCCTATTGTTCCTGGCTTTGGAGTTAAGAGTCGCCAGGGAGCTGGATCATGTCACTAGTTTCATCATCAAGACCAGAGGTTTCACTGCAAGTAGGCACAGGAAATGTTGAGGGTGACAAGATCATGCAACACGGTAACGAGAGAATCAATGTGCATCAAGCTAGATTTCCTTCCAGAGAAATGTATAAAAATAAGGGGATTGAATCTGGTGCATTTTCTGCCAAATCGTTTGGTGTTCAACTCATTGATAGTTCTACTGTGGGTATGCATCTAATAGGCACAAAGATGGGAGAGAGCACAGAAACTGTTGCTGATGCCACATGCACAAATCCATCACAATCTGCAGGGTCGGTCCGAGTGATGCAGCGTCTCCCAGTTCAAACACAGAAAAGATTCCAAGACTCATCAACCCAACACAACAAACAGAAAAGGAGGACATCCATTGTAAATGTTCAGGCTAAGAAAAATTTCACAAGAAAAATTCATTATAAGCTCAAACAGAAAAATAACGAGGACTTTTTCATTCAGAGAAAAAGAAACAAATATTTACATCTCTGCCGTCTCCTTCCCAAAACCATCCTATATTTACCCTTTTCTAACTTCCTCTTCAACAGACTGCATCCCTATCCTAACTACCAGCAAACTTCTAACAAGACTTGCCAATTCTAAAATTAACTCATGCAGCTACAGCTGTTCGCTTAACTCCCAGAAAATAGGGCAGTTGGGAATCTGCATTTATTAATAAACAACTCCTAAATTTACTTCTAAACAGCTAACTCCTAAATAGACTCCTACTTAACCTACTATAGCAAACTTCATGTAAAGTCATGGCATGAAATCGGCCTCATCATGCTCTGCATCTCTGGTTCAAAGAGTTAACACACTAAGAAACTTAAAAAAAAAACTCAACTATTACATTTTTTTGTTTTGTTTTGTGATATAGGATTGCTTTTATCCTAGGATGCTACTGCATCAAACATATAGGAAAGTGTTCAGGCTAGATGGTAGAACCATCCTTTTGACCCAAAGAATAAGGCCACGGCTTGCCCTTCCACCAGATTAAATATCTTTACAATTTTCCACATTTCTTCTTCCTTTGCTTCCAGCCTCTTGTTGGATCAGAGTTTGTCCTACTCTTCCAAATTATGCTCTCCCTCTTTACCCAGCTCTTGGAAGACTTAATGGTCCTCCAATGAAAACCATCATGGCTCTTTGCATCACTCACCTTCTTCTGCACCTACACAAAACCCGAAATCAAATTTCCCATCACTGCTTCCTCTTCTACATTATGCCATTTAGGCATGCTTTCAAATTCTTCTTTTATGAGGTGGTTTTCGTTTCCTAGCTCAGTGTGATGTTGTTCACAAGACAACTCCTTTTTTGCATTGTACTCCTTTATTGCATTTTCTGCATTGTCCTCCTTTGTACCACAAATGGACATGTCTCTACTCTCTCTATCGATCATCCTCATTGCTTCTCCAATAAAGAGCTGATCTCCTTCTTCTCTCTTCTCATTATTCATGGGATGCTCTAGACATTCCTCTAGCTGTTTTTGGTTGGTTGTATTATCTAAAACCAATAGGACTTCATCACATATGGGGCTCCCAAAGATCTCCATCTTTGTTGTAGCTTCCTCTCTAATGTGGACTGCTTCCACTACTACAACATTTTGGGCCTCTTCTTTTGATAGGCTGCATTCCTCTTCATTGCAGTCTTCAAACTCTTCTCCTTTTGTATTGTAATCTTCAATACCTTCCCCTTCTTCCGGGTAACATAACTCTCTCTCCATTGAGCTCATCCTCTTCATTTCCATCTCATTCATTCTCTGTTTCCAACTCTTCACAAATCTTATTTATTGGCCTCTTATCCAATAACAATCTTGCTAACTCATCCAGTGTTCCACGAGTTCTATCCCTTGGCTAATCCTTGTCTCTATGGATTTCCTCTTTGAAGATAAGTCTTGGTCATAAGGTGAGTACTTATTCTCACCATTCTTTTTCACTTTCTCAGAACTCTCCAATCCCTTTGCTGCCGGTTTCTTCTTCTTCTTGTTTGTCTTCTCATTATTGCATGCCTCACACTCCTCCAACATTCACCACAACTCCTCCAATTCATACTCTAATTCTTGCAACTCCTTTTGCTAGTCTTTCATTCCCTTCTGACTGTGTCTCTTCCTTATTTTCTCTTCTAACTTGGTTATCCTCTTTCTTACATCATGATACCACTCCATATTTGCATCCACATCCCAAAAAAATAAATACAGAGCTACAACTCAAAATTATTAAAACTCTTCTCACAATTCATCTAAGAATTGGAGCTATTTCACACATGACAGTAGTCTTCCCCACACTAGGCCTGCATAGAAATAAAATGCTCTCTCCATAAGGTAGATGGTCGCAGACCATGTCAACAAGGCCATTCACTGCTCGGCCAACTCTACGTCTCAAATCAGCTATCATGCCCTTTCTGCTCCTAATTGCAGATATTTCTCACCAAATTTTCACTAACACAAAAAATGTCTGATGAAAAATTCTTCTCTTTTAACGGCCCCCTTGGTATTTTGCTCAGAACTTGACATCAAAGACTTTATACTGCTCCCTTAACTTGAACAACACTTTGTGGACAACTAAATCCACTTGATCTTCACTAATTCTCCTGTCTAGAAATGCCCTTAAGAGTGGACAACTTCTGAACCTTTGCCTGCCATTAGCATGGGATGCTTCCAAACTATGATAGCCACTTAAGCATTCAAGGACATCCTTTCAATCTGTATGTCTGTTACGCAATGGAAAATGGGATTTAAAAAGGTCACTAAACGGTATAGATATATTATAATTTTTAAAATATATAAAATAAACAAAAAAAACCTAAAAATGTAAACAAATATATAATAAAAGTTAAAAATCAGACGCCTCAGTTAAACTATCATTTTTACTAACACTCGACAACAAAACCCTGCCACTAGCACATAATAATAAACATCGCATATCCAAGAACTGATTTGAGTGTATAAGGTTCAAACAGATCAGTTTGTCAGTAAATCACATGCTTCCTTGCAAAAATATTGATGGAGATGTAGATTTTACCTAATAGGGCCACTCTTTCTTATGCCTAGAACATCCAAAAACCAAGAAAGGCCTCAGCCAGTGGGATTTTTCTGTGATACCAAACTGATGCAGCGTCTCCCAGTTCAAACACAGAAAAGATTCCAAGACTCATCAACCCAACACAACAAAAAGAAAAGGACATCCATTGTAAATGTTCAGGCTAAGCCAGGAAAATTTTCACAAGAAGAATTCATTATAAGCTCAAACATCTTTGCGGTCTCCTTCCCAAAACCATCTTATATTTACCCTTTTCTAACTTCCTCTTCAACAGACTGCATAACTCCTAACAAGACTATGAGACTTATGTTACCCAAAAGAGAGAAGAGGGCAGTTGGGAATCTACATTTATGAATAAACAACTCCTAAATTTACTCCTAAACAGCCAACTCCTAAATAGACTCCTACTCAACCTACTATAGCAAACTTCACCGAAAGTCATGGTATGAAATCCGCCTCATCATGCTCTGCATCACCGAGCAGCAGTCAGAGCCATTGAAGGCTGTAAAATCTGATCCAACTCCTTCAAGTGCTGAGGAAAAATTTACCCAAATGTTGCCAAAAGAAACCTGTGGCAAGATATTGAATAATCCTACAAGGAGCTGCACTAAGGTATCATTTCGCGATGCAGAAAATTGCTTATTCCAAGGATATTTTCTGTTACTAGCATTTTCATTTGGCATTGGTTTCTATTATTTTCCAGGTTCACAAGCAAGGTAGTGCCCTTGGTAGGGCAGTTGACCTAACAAAGTTTGAAGGGTACGCTGAGCTCATTCGAGAACTTGAGCACATGTTCAGCATTGAAGGAGAATTACAAGATCTTACTAGAGGGTGGCGGGTTGTGTACACAGATGATGAAGGGGACATGATGCTTGTGGGAGACGATCCATGGCATTGAGTGCAATATTTCATATTCTACTGATTTAGACCTGACTGAAATGATTATTGATTTTTTTATCGTTAAAATTCAATTTGGTATTTTTGACTGAATTTATTTATATACATATGTTATAATTTACCACAGGGAATTTTGTAGCATTGTGCGCAAAATTTTCATTATAATTCTGAAGAGGTAGAGAAAATGACACCTAGGAGTATGAAGCTTCAAGGATGCTCTGAAGATTTAGCAGGCACGAGAGAAACATCCAAATGTTCTGATCTTGGAGAATCCACCATTCCTTCATCTGCTGCAGAACTGAAATCCAGTTTCTGATGCTTTTTCACGAGTCTATGAGACTTAATGTCTAGCAAGGCTGATCAGTCATCAATTTGCAAATTTTGGTTGTCTATGGTGAGGGTTAAGAGATGGGAGAATCGGGATGTGTTAAATTAGATTTGGACTCTCTATCAGCAGCTGTCTAGTAAGATTTTCAGCCTCAGTTTTGAAACTTCAAGGCACCCATGATCCCTTATTTTACTGTCAACAACATAAGAGACATGGTGCACATTGGAAGAAGTGTTTTGTACCATCTGTTAAGTATTTTCTGGACTGTTATGTTCAAGGAAGGGGATATAATTCCCCAGTTTTTGTACCAGCTGTTAAGTATCATGCAGGGGATTTTGCTCTTTTCTTTAAGTTATAACAAGCATATGACTTGGCAGGTAAAAGCTACTAAGGTGCTGCAGGTACTGAATTGGATTTCTCAGCTGCTTATGATTTCAACAAGTTCTTCCCAATACATTGGGTGATTCCTCAGGAACCCTGAATGTATACAGATCTGGACAGAGGTATCATAGCCAGGGGCTGCACTACATAAGGGACCCTTTTTTATGGTATTCTTTTAGCTGAAGTCCACTTTTTTTTTTATCTGTTTTTAGGTGCATCCAATAGTGGGATGGTTTTGCCTCCATGAGCAAGCACCTTTATGCTTTTTTCACGCCTGTTACCATTCATTATCTGTACTAAGAACCATTATCTGGACTATTTTTACTTCCAAATTTATTATGGCTCTATGATTGCCACCAATTAAAGTCTGTTAGGGTACATATCTGACCTGTGTCCACCAACGAAATGCACTATTTTGAGGTGTGTTTTCTTCAAATTGCAAAATTGATCAGTAAGTTCTGATACTGAAACTTATATCAGAACTTTTAAAACTAGCAGGCATCTTGACAAACAGTTATATCATATATAATACTGAGAGGAGAAATGTTAAAAATCATGTTTATAATAAGATATAACACCATTGTTTCCTAAGCACGAGACTCTCTGATTTTGACCATCTGTTGCATGCCATCCTCAAAGCTTCATACTCAAAGGTATCATTTCTAAACCTCTTTTTTATGAAATTGTTTAGAATCTAAAACATAATTAATAGATTTAAAATTAGATTATACAAAAACATTTAAACAATTTTTTTTTTTTTTTTTAATGAAAATGTCAATCTATCTATTATAGGTAAATAAAAACATCTTCACAAAAAATAGATGGGTGGTATAAAGGCACACCCCCAATGTCAAATGGGCCTAGCCCAGAAACTTCTAGAATATCAAAGCATAAAACCATAACAGAAATATCGAAAACATAATAGAAAGCAGAATTTTTTCACTTGAAAGTTATTAAATGTGTTGTATATTTGACATTATAAACTGTACATCCTATCATAATAGTGGGGTTTAGGACATCATTTTTAATGGGGGATAATGGGGCTAGTAGTTCTCTATGAGGATAGTGGTTTTTTATATTGGTGTTCATAAATGCTCTTATATGGACTGGGGGTTAACTAACAAGTGTGAAACATATTATTGTATTGTCAACAATTGAATTAATATAGTAAGTGGACACTACTTTTACCTAGGTTTTTCCAAAATGTATAGTTTAATTTATCTTGTTATATTATAGCATTCTTGCTTTCTCTTATACTTAAAGTTTTGTTAGCATTACTTCCCTTACATAGATCTATCAATATTTTTCTCTTCAAAGTGGAATATGAAATTAATGCACTCACTCCCACATGTATCATCTCTCCTTCATCATATTTGTACACAACCAGTCATCCTACACTAAGATCATATAGTCCTCCTTCAATATCAAACATGCACTTAAACTCTTTAATGAGATCAATGTACCCTTCAATTTTTTAGGTCATTGCCCTCTCAAGCACACTAACTTGCTTGTGAAACAAGTTTTTAATTGGAGTTGACTCCAGCATCTCCTTTCACACATTTTCTTTTATAAACCTGCACATTTCAAGTCAGAATATAAAATGTTATTAGTATTATTAATAAAAAAACATATATATGAATGCAATCAAGTTTCTCACAAGGAAAAATAATTAGACATAAGACACGTTAAAAAAAAACATACATAAAAGGCAAAAATTAAGAGAAACAAACTAGAAAAACCTTAAATCTATATTTATGTTTTATTATGAAGATATTATTGTTTTTATTAATGTTTAAATTCTCTTGAAAATGGCTACCATGAGCTCTATAGTAAATATTATTTTTAATTGAAGAGCAAATTTCATTAATAATTCATGATATAGTACATCACTAATCATACAAATAAAAGATAGTGGAAGGAATTTCACACCCCAAAGTTATGTTGGTCTAAGGTCAAGAATTAGAAAACTAACTTTTAAAACACCTAAAAGCAGAAAAGCATAAGGGTGTCAAAAGTGGCTATAAGCCCTCACAAAATATATTTAGTTAAAAAATTTCTTTAGATGACTAAATAAACTAAAAAACTTATAAATAGCAACCCCAATAAAAAAAGAGTGTAGAAAATACACTAGTGAGGTTAGCATCTAGAGTTATGAACTCCTACCCAATAAGAGCCTGTTCTTGCTCTTCTACTTATTCCATGTCTTGTCAAGAGGACAAAATAACCATAACCAAGGTGGGAAGTTTTTCTTGTAGTAGGGTTGCCCAATTGTTTGGCCCCACACTATAACAACCACCACTACCATTACTATAATATGAGGAAGGCACATTCAATTTGGGAAAAATGTGATTGATTGTGGCTGATTGCAAGAGTAATGCCTACTATGTCCTCCAAAACCTCTACATAGAGGCAAAGGATGGTGAGGGGAGTCTCAAAATCTTAACTAACTATGCATGGTGAATTACCCTAGGAATAGAAATCCCTTATAAGACCATCTACCAAGTGAATAATTTTGACCTAAAAAGGAGGAAATAAGGAACAATTTTGCTTCCAAGCAAATTCAAACATGCATGCATAACCATGAAAGGTGTTTAATACTTTGAGACTAATGCAAGATTTAAAGGCTAAGTTTCATCCAAATTCTAAAGATTTAAGAGTCCATCTTTGAAGTGCAAATGGCCGTGCTAGTAGAATATTTACACAAAATAGGTTTGCAAACCCTTGATTTTTGGTGGAAAGTTTGGAAATGGCCAATGGATACCCCTCTAAGTTATACAAAGCTTAACTTAGTTACTTTAGTTACCGATGGATTTACCCACAACAATTTAACCTTGAATTTTCATTGGAATATTCAATATGTAGCTAACATCTAGTCTCATCACTTTGCCAAAAGTTGTAAAGTCAAGTGTTGATCTTGAGAAAGCTCATTTCCTTTGGTGCCTGCTCTACCAAGGTTTACTAAAATTTGAGATTAGAGAACTAAAATTTAATCTCAACCTATTAAAAAGTTGTTTTCACGAAAAATGCTAGTATAATTTTATTTTATCATATATATGGGAGGTTTTAATAGTTCTCAACTGGTCAATTGTTTATAAAGAGATTTGAGTTCCCACATAAACAACCAACACATTAACTATGATGTATATACAATTTATGGTAGATAACTTAAAAAATCTAAATTAAAAAATGGATAACTCAACCATAAGATACTCAACATACACATAAGACACCCTAAGTTCTAAGCCTAATCAATAAAAAAATAATAATAGCTAACAAAAGACTCATAAATATGAAAGTAAAACAAAGCTTAATAATTTAAAGGCTGTAGATATATATTGAACCAACTAGATCAAACTTTTGATGAAGATCATATATGGTGAACTACCATAAAAATCCACCAAAATACAAATGTTAATGGGGATGAGGATTGTGTTGTGGTCAATACACTCAGAAAATTAGATATTTCTTAAACTCATCATCACTATTGAGAGGCAGAGTGTTGTTTGGCAAAGACCCAGTTACTATCTAATCCTCATGTATAAATTGTATGAGATGGGTGTTCATTTAAAATCAGGAATGGACTACAATTTTTATGATTTGAATGCACTCAAGATTATTAATATTAATAGAAAGAATGCCCTATATGCAGTACTTCATACAATTTTAAAATTCTCTATAATAAAATATTTCAAGTAAAGGTCAAATTTTGTTCTATATTATTATTCTCAACATTTGTTGTTGGCCAATTTTCACTAGTATGTTCTATTCTCATAAACAAAAATGGTTAATTAGAATGAAACAAATATGCAATTAAAAACAAACTAACGAAAATGTCTTGCACATCTGAGAATATCTGTAGAATAGAAATATAAAGAGCATAATTTAAAAAGAAAAATAAAAAATCAACATATGGACCAAAACTTTCTCATGATACTACAAATGCTCTTGGATTCATATTATGATACTACAAATGCTCTTGGATTCATATTGAATGTTTCCTCCATTGATGAGTAAAGCTTTTTAAGTAAGGATCCTTAGATCTAATTTCATAGGTGATATGACATTTTAAATAAAATCTTTATTAAATTTTCTTGAGACTCAAGGCTTTGGATCACAAACCTTACACTTCTGTGAAAAGCTTTAAAAAAATTAAAGTTAATATTTCAAAAATATTGAAAATGAGAAATAAATTAAAGCTAATGTATTGAGAGTTTCAAGATTTAACTGTGTAAATGTTTTTTCCTTCAACGTTTCAGATCACACTCCATGATCCTTCATTGATTTCTAATTCTCTTCTTTGGCTCTCTTCTTCCTGATGATGGATCACCGAGTGTGATCCGAAACGTTGAAGGAAAAAACATTTACATAGTTAAATCCTAAAACTCTCAATACAATATCATGGACTGTGGAAATCTGATGTCTATAATTAAAGCTAATACTTAAAAATATTGAAAATGAGATAGGAATGATGTTGTATGGCAAGAGAAATTAGATTAACATAGAGTTGTGATTTGAGATTCCAAATCCAATACAAGAAATCTTTACTTCCATCCAAGCTTACAGTCCATAAAGGATCTCCTTAGCAGATGATGGAGGAGGCCTAATGACAAGCTTGCCGTCCAGAAGAGATCTGGTGTTACACATAATTTATAGTTACATTTAAAGAGATTAAATTTAATTAATTTTTAAGTGGAAAAAGTTTTACGTAAACAGTTGGCACACTCATTATAATGTGTAATGGTTGTTTATTTTCAAAAAGCCTGTAAGATTCATGTGACAAAGATACAATTAAAAAATATATTCTATTATATACATGACAAAGGTACAACTAATTGATATGACTACCAATTATAATAATAAGACAATTTTTTTAAAAATTATTGGGTTAAAAGTGGAAAATAAAATGAATTTATAGAAAAAGTTACAATACTATATTGTCATTTAATCAAAGCAGTATGTAGATAAATGTTAGTGAAATAGGTCAAATTTAATAAGTAAAATAATATTTTTGAAAGACAATTGATTTACTTGTAAATATAATTTACAATAAAGTATTAAATTGGGGTATTTGGTGACTTGTATTTAACAATGAATTTAGGAACACAGGACAAAGGTATATCCCAAAATACCCAATGAGGGTGCTTGGTCATTGAAATTAGGAACATGTGACTAAGGTAAATCCCAATCATCAAACGTTTGGTGACTTATATTTCACATTGAAATTAGAAACACATGACAAAAGTACATTCCAAAATATCAAACCCAAGTGTTTGATGACTTGTATTTAACATTGAAATTAAAACACATCAAAGGTAAATCCCAAACATGGAACTTACGTGTGTGGTGACTTATATTTCACATAAATTAGGAACACATGACAAAAGTACATCCCAAAATATCAAACCCAATTATTTGATGACTTGTATTTAACATTGAAATTAACACATGTTAAAGGTAAATCCCAAATTTTAAACTAATGTATATTGAAATTAGGAACACATGACAAAGGTACATCCCAAAATATTAAAATGAAGTGTTTGATGACTTCTCTTTAACATTAAAATTAGGAGGCACCTTGATAAAAACATAATTTTTAAAGACTATTTTGAATTAAAATTAAAAAATATAACGCTGTCTAAATTCCAAAAAAGTTACAATAATATATTGTCACAACATAATACATAGATAAATGTTAGTAGAATATATTAGAAAAATAAATATATTTTCTCTCAACATAAATCATTTTACGTGTAAAAGTAAATCTCCACCAAAATATCAGATTGAGTTGTTTGGTGACATATTTAATATTGCATAACCCTCCACTCATAAGATAGTTGCAATATTGTTTAATTGTTATATTTTTATGGTTTCTATTTTTATAATAAAAGAATTAATAATTTTATTTTTTTTTAAATATAAAATATTAATAAATTTATGTTATTTTTTCTCATTTTAATTATTTCTTAAAATTAAATTATTAAAAAAATATATTTATATTACTTTAAAGATGGTTAAAATATATATTTATCAAAATTTAACAATAAAATTTGAAACTAATTCAATTAAAATAAATAATTATTTATATTTTGAATGAAATTTAAAAAATAAAAAAATTAATATAATTTTATATAAAAAATTAATTATTAAAATTTCTTTATATAAAAAAAAATTAATTTGTTAAATCTCTTTAATTACTTTAATTATTGGTTGTTTATTTTCAACAAGCCACCTAAAATACATGTGACAAAGATACAATTAAAAATTATATTCTATTATATACATGACAAACAAAGTTTTAAAAATTCTTGGATTAAAAGTGGAAAATAAAATGAATTTATGTAGATAAATGTTAGTGAAATATGTTAGATTTAATAAGTAAAATAATATTTTTGAAAGATGGTTGATTTACTTGTAACAATAAAGTGTTAATTGGGGTATTTGGTGACTTGTATTTGACAATGAATTTAGGAATACATGACAAAGGTATATCCCAAAATACCAAATGAGGATGCTTGGTGACTCCTAACATTGGAATTAAGAACACGTGACTAAGGTAAATCCCAAGGTGACTTATATTTCACATTGAAATTAGAAACACATGACAAAAGTACATCCCAAAATATCAAACCCAAGAGTTTGATGACTTGTATTTAACATTGAAATTAACACATGTCAAAGGTAAATCCCAAACATGGAACCCACGTGTTTGGTGACTTAAACATGGAAGACGAATTTGGTGACTTATATTTCGCATTGAGATTAGGAACACAAGACAAAAGTGCATCCCAAAATATTAACCCACCTATTTGATGACTTGTATTTAACATTGAAATTAACACATGTCAAAGATAAATCCCAAATATTTAAAAATTAGGAACACATGACAAAGGTACTTTCCAAAATATTAAAATGAAGTGTTGGATGGCTTGTTTTTAACATTAAAATTAGGAGGCACCATGATAAAACATAATTTTTAGAAACTATTTTGAATTAAAATTATAAAATATAATGTTGTCTAAATTCCAAAAGAGTTACAATAATATATTATCATAACATAATAACATAATACATAGATAAATGTTAGTAAAATATATTAGAAAATAAATATATTATTTCTTAACACAAATCATTTTACTTGTAAAAGTAAATCTCCACCAAAATATCAAATTAAGTTGTTTGGTGGCATATTTAATATTTGCATAGACCCTCCACTCATAAGATAGTTGCAATATTATTTAATTGTTATATTTTTATTGTTTCTATTTCTATAATAAAAGAATTAATAATTTTTTTTTAAATATATAATTTAATAAAATGTTATATTATTTTTTCTCATTTTAATTAAATATTATATCTTAAAATTAAATTATTAAAAAATATATTTATCTTATTAAAAGATGATTTAAATATATATTTATCAAAATTTAAATATAAAATTTTAAACTAGTTTAATTAAAATAAATAATTATTTATGTTTGAATGAAATTTTAAAAATAAAAAAAAAAAAAATTAATTTTATTTAAAAATTTAGTTATTAAATTTCTTATATTAAAAAAAAAATTATTAAATCTCTTTAATTACTTTTCATTTTTTAATAATAGAAACAATTTAGCTGCCTTATTAATCTTTTAATATGCTTTATAACTTTCTAATAATCTTGTGCAACCCAAGTTTGTAGATTTCTCACTAATAATAACATAGTATTTTAAGGAGGTTTATGCAACCTAATTTTGTAGATTTCTCACTAATAATAATTAGTATTATATAACTTTATTATAATCTTGTGCAATTGAAGGAGGTTTTTTCCACTGCTCTCTGTGGCAATTTGGCTATTGGTAGCAATGGTTCTACTGCAACAACACCCAATGGTTGTGATTTGGCTGTTGGTGGCGGTGGCGATTTGGCTGCAATGCCCAACTCAGGTGGAGTGGCCACTGGTGGCATGTCTTTTGTAGGTGCGGTGTGTGCTAGTGTTGGGAGTGCCTCTTCAGTGGCGAGGATCGCTGTGGACCCAAGTTCCCAGCCTCCTCCTGTGGTGGTTATGGGTGAGGATGTTTTAGAGAATGTGAAGTTTTATCCATAAATAGGATTGATTTGCAAGTTTGATGGCGCATGGCCTCCGCTCTTTTCTCTTAATAAGTGGATTCGACTTATTTGGCTTCCCCATATAGATGGGAAAGTTGAAATTTACCCCTGTGCAAGGGGATGCTTTGTGGTAACTTTTGCTTCCATCTCTGATCAAAAACTTAGTGAAGAGCATTCATGGTTTATGGGCAAGTACCCCCTCTTGGTGAATCCATGGTATCCCTCTTTTAAACCTCTCACTGAATCTTTCCATAAAAAGCCAGTGTGGATCCACCTCCCAAATCTTCCCCTTCATTTCTGGTGCGATTTGAGCTTTTCAACAATTGGAAACTCTTTGGGTTGTTTTAGGAAGGTGAATTCAGCTACATCTTCTTTCACTCATACCACCTATGCACAAATTTTAGTTTAAATGGATATGTACAAGCCCCTTCCTGCAGAGATTATTTTACAAGTATCAGATCAGCCTTTGACCCAATCTCTTGATTATGTAGGTATTCCCTTTTGATTTCATAGATGCTTTGCTACAGGGCATCTGGCATCAAATTTACCTCACCTAAAGGTTTTGAGATCTTCTTCATGGTGGAAGGATGTTGCTCCTGATCAATTTATCATAGATTTTGAAGACTCTACAACAAAGTCTCCCAAGTCATTATCTGATGTTACAACGATGGTCTCAGGGCATGTTGCTTCCATGGTCCCTTGTTGTGTGCTTGATCCATCATCTGTTCCCACCCCCTCCAAATGGGTGGTGTTGCTTTGCCGCTTTCTAGTTGTAGAGTGGTTGTTGCTCTCAACATCAGCTTTGTTGTGCCCTCTTTCCATGGTTTGGCTGTTGGTAGTAGTGTCACTGCTACTTCCATTAACAACCTTAGTTTGGCTGTGATGCCCATCTTTGGTGGTTTGGCTAGTGGTGGTGGCGATGGTTTGGCTGAAACTTATTTTCCTACTAGTTGTGTCTTTTGCAGGGGATCCTATTGTGTTGCCTCAATGGTCTTCCTCTCTAGCTAGGTCTTCCTCTTAGGTTTCTCCTATGGGTAAGGTTTCTGTGGAGGATTCCCCTCCCCCTCCCCTTGCTCGGCAGACCTGAATAATGATGTCTCTTGGAAGTTTGTGCAACAAAGGAAGAAGGGTCTTCCGAAGTCAGTCTCTCATTCCCACACTCATGTTAAGGGTGTGAGGCTAGCTAGATCTTCTTATGGCATAGTTTATGTTGTTTATCTATCTTTATTATGTGGTGTGCTTTGCTTTGGCTACACTATTTGTGTTTGGCACTTGATCTCTAGGTATCTGGGATACTATTGTGTTGTTGGTCAACCTCTTTTGAGGTTGAAGTTCGTTTGTAAAAGGTTCAGGACCTTTCAAATCTTTTTTTACCCTTTAATAAAAAACTTAGTATTTTAAATATTTAAAAATCAATTAGTATTATTTTTCCCTCATATAGTTAATGGCTAAAGGCCACTTAGGTATATTTGAGTGTTGTGATTTCTTGTAAGTATTTTATATTCTTTTGCATGGGTTATATTATTTTCCTCCTCTATTATGTGTGGGATTTTTTTGAGTAGTTAGAGAAGATTAGGGGGCATTTTTGATAAAATACTATTTAATGAGTATAAGGTAAGATGTCTTTTTTACGATTGAGGGTAAAATTATATATAAAATGTTTTATATTGTAATGATGAAATTTGTATGTTTATATTATTTTTTATTTAGTTTTATGTTTATTTTAAGGGGAGTTTTTTAATATATTTATATATTAAAAATAATGTATTTTATATAAAATTGAGTCCTTTTTCTTATGCCATTTACTTATTAATTACACACATTTTTACACATTTCCTGTAGGGATACACATGAAGCCATCATGAAGCTACAGACTTCCAGGATCAAACCAAGGAATAAACAACCACTAGAGAATGCTTGAGCAAGAGTTTGCATAAAGAGAGAGAAAATAAGATTGAAGGAAATGCTTCAATTGATATATTACAATGATATCTTACAAATGTATTATATTAGCTTATATAGCCTTACATTTCCTATAAATAAACTACTCTAACTTATTACGAGAATAACTTCCCAAACCTAACTATAAATTATTATGTGCACCCTAAGTAAACTTAAGCAAGTAAATAAGTAAAATCCTATTTACTCTAACACCCCCTCTTAAGTACAATTTAGGGAGAAGAATTATTATGCAAGATTAATATGCAAAATGCAATATATGGGTCCTGACAACTAGGCCATGTTAGGTACCCATGCACAACTAATCATGCAACTAAATCTCTTGCAAACGGAGAAAAGCAAAAAATCATGTGGAACAAAACTCCTCTCCAAAAAAGAGATAATGCAAGTGATAGATCATGTGATGTATGGAGGTCTCCACAATACCCCCCAAGAACTACATCCATCATCAGAATACAATACAATTACCCCTCCAATGAAGGGAAAGATAGAGACAACATTGCCCCCCATAATGAAGTATCCTCAAAGCCACTGAAGTATGTTTGAAGCCAAAAGAGAATACAATGACGACAAACATGTCTCCCCTTGGGAAGAAAGAAATCCACTGGTGCATGCAGAAGAAACTCCATATCCATGATGAAATAAGAAGGAAGAACTCTCACAAATGAAAGCTCGAAATAAAATTCAAGTGTCTCCAAAAGTGTTTGATCAAGAGTGGGAAGACCCTCAATCAAAGAAGAAACAATGTGTTGGTAATTTTTTCTGAATCAGCAGAGGGTTTGCCAATTCCAATGCACGGGCAGATTTGGCCAACAGACACGGGAGGTTGCGTGAGCTGCCTCCCCTTCACTTCTGGTTCTACCGCACCAAGGGGGGTGTCCCTATTTGATAAAGATGTAACATTTACTCTCCAAATGATAGAAAGATTTAACTTTTTAATAACAGGTAGAATACTCTCATGTGTGGACCAAGATTTGTGTGATAAATCACAAGGTTGGCAACGTTCTTGGACATATTTGTTTGGTGAGGTATGAGAGTATGCAGGGGTTCCTAATCCTACTCCTACAACTAACAGGTTGGAAATATGAAATGGTTTAAATTTGATGGTTTGGATGCAAGACAGGGGTTTTGGATCATAACTACTTCACAAGAACAAACCGGTGCCTATCTCAGGGCAAGGAGTCAACTAGACGTATACATAAGAATGGCTTGCAACTATCATTCGAGTTTCAAGGGGTCATATTTGATGCTTGCCTTACAGGCACCACCCAAGAAAAGGTATTTAACTGTCCATACTTACAGACATCCCAATTGACATACAATCTTCTCCATACCTTAACCTAAAATGATTTAATCCACTCCTTGAATGGAAGTTAGAGATTAGGCATGCAATACATAAATCTGTATTCTAGAATTTGAGAAACCCTTAGCAACCAAATTCAGAAGAAGAAAAGCATACAACAAGTGGAGACAGACAACAAAACACATGCAAGAAGCATTTTTCATATAACATTAACACTGAAACTGAACATATGTGCAAGATACAACTTAGATGCAACACATAAACTCCACAGAGATAGAACGGACCGAAAATGCTCTGTGTTTCATTATTCACACAAAAAATTGCCCAAGTCTTCCACCCACCACAATGAGTAACACAGTTTGTCTTTTATACCAAGACTGTAAACTCAACAAAATTAATTACATGGCAAGTCAAAAAATTTGCCAGATATAGTGCATCTTCAGATTGGCGCTCAAAATAATCAATGCACCAAGTAGAGGAAGGAGAGGGAACAGGTAGAATCGGGAGATGTGCCGCCGTTTCCAGATTTTCATCATCAATTCGGGTGGTTGACCTATCAATCAACGACCCTTACCACTGCATCTTTGCTATTAACGCTTCAACTACCCGCCGGATGCAACAACGAACACACCTGTGGTTTCCCGCTCAAAACAAGCCCGAGGGAGCAAGGAAAACCAACTCCATAATCTTAAAACCTGGCCATTGATTTTGATTCCATCGCTAAGATCAAACGGCCCAAAAACTTGTATAAAAGTAAAGAACCCATGGTCACGTGCCACATAGGCACACCATATTCCTATTGCTGACTTTTCCCCCTTTCATTATGCCTTTTCTATCCTTGTACATGCAAGGAAAGATGCATATACAATAGTCATTGTTTGCCTCTCAAAATCCTTTGTACATGCAACAGTCCCCAGGCATGTGGCAGCTTGCGATTCATCCTCCGTTGCAGTGCATTTGATCACCATCAGCCATCAGAATGACCCAAAAAGGTTGGTCGATATATAAATGGTCTTGGCAATAATCTCTTTGTATATAGGCCCTTTGCACATGCATACAATTGCTTATCATACAAGGCAGACCCCAAATGTTCATTAGGCAAATTAAAAACTTATTCAGGTCCGGCTTGTATCCCTTTCATTGTACCTCGGCTTGTATATCAGCATATACAAGCGCCTTATACAACCCATGGACCTCAAATCACCATTCGCTATATTTGACTCCTCCTTCGCGTCTGGGTTGTATATCCTTGTTTTGTATATCGGGTTGTATGCTACATATACAAACCCAATATACATGCTACGGACCCCAAACCTGTGTGAAGCATCTTGGAATTCTACTCGGATCCGGAATGTATATCTTTTCACTTGTATATACCTGCGGGCCCTAAATTTGTATCTCTACTGTACTGTAGCAAATGTATGTGCGTCAACCTTTGTAAATTTTTCAATGTACATTTCCCCTTGCATGCCGAATATACAAACGCAGACATACAAACCCCTGTGTGCAAGCAACGAATATTCCTAGAAGATTCCCGCTTGTATATTTCACCCTTGTACATTTTCCTTTTGAGCCCGATATGCATTTGGGAATGCATAAAACTGCAGAATATTCTTGGGAATCTGGGAAAGATTCCCCTAATGTATATGCAACCTGATATACATTTTGAAAATGCATACAACTCATTTTTCACCACATTTTGAAGGCCGATGGAGATTTTTGCAAGCCCGCCAATGCATATTTGACTTGCATGTATATACAAACACCTTTGTATATACAAAGACACTTGCACTTTAACTAATTTTTTACATTTCTTCAACTGCAGAGGCTGAAAGTAGAGTTATTTGGATTTTTGGGAAGGTACCTGCATATCTAAATGCTTGAAACCTAAATACTTATGCAAGCACCACCAGTAGCTTGAGCCTAAAACCCTAAACATAAATGATTACCAACACGCTCCGTCTGGGAACGCATGCCTCTTATAGGCATGGCGAGGACCTCAGATCTCTGGGATGCAGACTAGTCCCTATCCATTGGGCAACAAAGTCGAACATTGCACCAACCTGCATCACCAATCACACTTGGTGGCCTAAGGCCACCAAGAAAGAAAAAACCTGTGTCTTCCTTTGTCAAATACCTTGTTTTCATCTGATATCACTGAATCAGGCCTGAAGAAGCTACCATGATCTGACCACAAACAAACCTTGTCATTTGCATATACAATTATCTCATTGAGCCGGCTCCTCTCAACCTTATGCAAACAACCATCAACATCAAGCAACATGTGAATGCTATATTTATCAAACAATGCATGTTCAAATGAAATATAACACATGTTATCATCTGTATCAGCATTATGCATTGTAAAATGGTCTCCCAGCTGGACTAAAAATTGAAAACATTCATAGTCCACCATACAGCTAGGAACATCAGATATCATTCTATCATAAGCTGGTATATCAAAGGAGAAGCTCTTAAATCCATATTTGTGCATTTCATGCACACAAATTTCAGCTACACCGAATAGAAAAAACTTAGATTCTAGCACCTTCCTGCAACAATCTTCATGATATATGTTGGTTGCTCTTTCATCAGGATGAAAAACAGAATCCGTATCAATTATATTGCTTAGATCCTCACCATACTCAAACAGATCCTCCTCACTAAATGTGTCAGAAAAAATTGATCCAAGTGTTGCAATTTCATTATAGTATGCTATTGTTTCATGGGCAGCAAAACATGCATCTTCATTACTAATGGATTCTCTTTGTGGAGGAGTATCAGCCTGTGTATCATAAGCACAACTATAATCAAATAAAGAACAATCATGCTCTGCACTAGCACTTGTTTCAATCCCTGATTGCTCTTCATCATCCCCATGTGTCTGAATAAAAGGCAGTGATTCAAACATGGGATTGTTCCTCTGTTTGCTTACTTCTTCTCTATCTTGTGCACAATACTCACAATCATCTCCACAAATACATTCAAACAGATGTTCATTTCTGTCCATAACCCCATCATTATTTTTAGAACTAGACACCTCAACCTTGCAATGGGGGTTATCATTGATCCTTCTACTGGCATCCTCAACTGATGTATTTTCATTCTCATTTTTGTCTTCACATGATGCCATAATCACTTGGTCATTCGCAGCCTTACAACCATCATTCATACCAAAACCTGTGGACAGGGAATTTTGCATGTGCTCGTTTCTCATTTTTTCTATATTTTCTACAAACTTGTATGCCATCTACTTACTTATTATCTTGAATTCCCTCAACAACGCACTAGAGTCCTCAAAAGCTTCAAAATATATGCCAACACAGGCTGAAATATCAGGTCTGAAGACTTTTGGGATTTGTGAAAGGGCTACTGCAAATCTATGACTGAAATCAATACAGGGCTCTTTATCTTGTTTTCTGATTTCCATTAATCTTGCAACAAGATCAGCAAGCTCTCTTGCAAAGTCTTTTCTAAAACAGTCAGCAAGTTCATCCCAACAGGCAAAGAATTTCTTTGGAAAGCTCAAATACCAATCTCTAGCTCTAGCACCAAAGGATCTAACAAAAAACCTCATCCACATATCCTCATCCCTAAATGAATGTCTCTCCATGAAGTAGTGAAAGTTTTGGATATGTGCACCCCCATTACACACATTGTGCCCACTAAATCTAGGCATCTGATTGTAAATTTTAGCAGGCATACTCTCAACTTGATAATCAACCCATGACAAATCTAATTGGTCATACAAAGGATCAAAAGAGCTTACAAGAGGGTTAGCTTTCTGACTAGCAGACACAACAAGGTTATTACTATTTAACTGGGCCTACCTAGCCTCTAAGAATATCAACCTATTTTTTATCTCTTCCATTCTTTTACTCAACATTTCATCCCCCTCTTGACTGAGTATGGGTGAATATATACTTGGATTCATATAAACTTCACTCTTAGACATCATATGTCTGTCTAAGACCTAAGGCTTCCCCCTGGCATCTAACTTATGCAATAAAACAACAAATATAAATGGGAAGGAGCTAGGTACCTTTTCTCATCCAAATGTTGAAGCTTTGAACATAATATTTTTAGATCTCAATAACATACATCAGCCTTTCATGTGCACTAAAATTTTTTTGCAGAGTCACCACCTCTCTAAAGAGGATAAAAATTTCAAATAGCTGAAAGCTCATCAAACATTTTTCTGAGTTCATACCGCCAGCAGAGCACCATCATTCACATGAAAGAACTAGATATCACTCCCCAACAGAGTCACCAATTCTGTTGGTAATTTTTTCTGAATTGGCAGAGGGTTTGCCAGTTCCAATGCACGGGCAGATTCAACCAACAGACACGAGAGGTTGCGTGAGCTGCCTCCCCTTCACTTCTGGTTCTGCCACACCAAGGGGGCTGTCCCTATTTGATAAAGATGTAACATTTACTCTCCAAATGACAGAAAGATTTAACTTTGTAATAACAGGCAGAATACTCTCATGTGTGGACCAAGATTTGTGTGATAAATCACAAGGTTGACAACATTCTTGGACATATTTGTCTGGTCAGGTATGAGAGTATGTAGGGGTTCCTAATCCTACTCCTACAACCAACGGGTTGGAAATATGAAATGGTTTGAATTTGATGGTTTGGATGCAAGACAGGGGTTCTAGATCATAACTACTTCACAAGAATAAATCGGTGCCTATCTCAGGGCAAGGAGTCAACTAGACGTATACATAAGAATGGCTTGCAACCATCATTCGAGTTTCAAGGGGTCAGATTTGATGCTTGCCTTACAAGCACCACCCAAGAAAAGGTATTTAACTGTCCATACTTACAGACATCCCAATTGACATACAATCTTCTCCATACCTTAACCTAAAATGATTTAATCCACTCCTTGAATGGAAGTTAGAGATTAGGCATGCAATACATAAGTCTGTATTCTAGAATTTGAGAAACCCTTAGCAACCAAATTCAGAAGAAGAAAAGCATACAACAAGTGGAGACAGACAACAAAACACATGCAAGAAGCATTTTTCATATAACATTAACACTGAAACTGAACATATGTGCAAGATACAACTCAGATGCAACACATAAACTCCACAGAGATAGAACGGACCAGAAATGCTCTGTGTTTCATTATTCACACAAAAAATTGCCCAAGTCTTCCACCCACCACAATGAGTAACACAGTTTGGCTTTTATACCAAGATTGTAAACTCAGCAAAATTAATTACATGGCAAGTCAAAAAATTTGCCAGATACAGCGCATCTTCAGATTGGCGCTCAAAATAATCAATGCACCAAGCAGAGGAAGGAGAGGGAACAGGTAGAATTGGGAGATGTGCTACCGTTTCTAGATTTTCATCATCAATTTAGGTGGTTGACCTGTCAATCAACGACCCATACCGCTGCATCTCTGCCATTAACACTTTAGCTACCCACCGAATGCAGCAATGAACACACCTGTGGTTTTCCCGCTCAAAACAAGCCCGAGGGAGCAAGGAAAACCAACTCCATAATTTTAAAACCTGGTCGTTGATTTTGATTCCATCGCTGAGATCAAACAGCCCAAAAACTTGTAGAAAAGTCAAGAACCCATGGTCACGTGCCACGTAGGCACTCCATATTCCTATCACTGACTTTTCCCCCTTTCATTCTACCTTTTCTGCCCTTGTACATGCAAGGAAAGATGCATATACAATCGTCACTGTTCGCCTCTCAAAATCCTTTATACATGTACAATGCATATACATGCAACAGTCCCTAGGCACGTGGCAGCTTGCGATTCGTCCTCCATTGCAGTGCATTTAATCACCATCGGCCATCGGAATGACCCAAAAAGGTTGGTCGATATATATATGGTCTTGGCGATAATCTCTTTGTATATAGGCCCTTTGCACATGCATATAATTGCTTATCATATAAGGCAGACCCCAAATGTTCATGAGGCAGATTAAAAACTTATTCGGGTCTGGCTTGTATCCCTTTCATTGTACCTCAGCTTGTATATCAACATATACAAGCACCTTATACAACCCACGGACCTCAAATCACCATTCGCTGTATTTGACTCCTCCTTCGCATCTTGGTTATATATCCTTGTTTTGTATATCGGGTTGTATGCTGCATATACAAACCCAATATACATGCTACGGACCCCAAACCTGTGTGAAGCATCTTGGAATTCTACTCGGATCCAGAATGTATATCTTTTCACTTGTATATACCTGTGGGCCCTAAATTTGTATCTCTACTGCACTGTAGCAAATGTATGTGTGTCAGCCTTTGTATATTTTTCAATGTACATTTCCCCTTGCATGCCAAATATACAAACGTAGACATACAAACCCCTGTGTGCAAGCAGCGAATATTCCTGGAAGATTCCCGCTTGTATATTTCACCCTTGTACATTTTCCTTTTGAGCCCAATATGCATTTGGGAATGCATACAACTGCAAAATATTCCTGGGAATCTGGGAAAGATTCCCCTAATGTATATGCAACCCGATATACATTTTGAAAATGCATACAACTCATTTTTCACCACATTTTGAAGGCCAATGGAGATTTTTGCAAGCCCACCAATGCATATTTGACCTGCATGTATATACAAACACCTTTGTATATACAAAGACACTTGCACTTTAACTGATTTTTTGCATTTCTTCAACTGCAGAGGCCGAAAGTAGAGTTATTTGGATTTTTGGGAAGGTGCCTACATATCTAAATGCTTGAAACCTGAATACTTATGCAGGCACCACCAGTAGCTCGAGCCTAAAACCCTAAACATAAATGATTACCAACACAATGGATGAAGAAGACTCAAGAACATCCTTCAATGTAAAATATGCAAAGAGAAGTGATACCTCCTGAAACATGTCCTCTATATCTAAAGCAGTAGAATGAGAAGCCAAGTCAGATAGGCCTGAAATGAAACCATCCTGGAGCCACAAATCTGAAGAACCAATAAAGTCCTGCTATGTCAAAGTCTTGGAATCCATGTCGAGACTGACAACTTGATGTAGCAGGTAATGGGGGAATCATGATTAGATCCACAAACCCATTTGATGGAACTGAATTATTCTGCACACTAGATGGAGTCAAAGGAACATAAGGATCATCATCATCAATGAAGTGATCAAATGTAAATACCTTGGACTGATGATTAACCCTACCCACTGCAAACATTTCTCCTGTAGCACGACGAATAAACACCGAATCTAAAGTAAACTCAATTGTGTTGCCTACCTGTGTAATTTGATATACTGAAAGTGAATTATGGGCAATCTCAGGAATGCAATGAACATTAGCCACCAAACCATCACCCAAATCAATATTACCTATTGCAGCAACATGAATGACCTAATTATTTGCAATCAAGAGTCTATCATAATATGGCTCTCTAAGAGTACCTAGACCCATAAGATCAAGTGGACGAGTAATATGAATTAAATCTCCTGAATCAATAATCCATCCGACATCTCTAGGTGTATGAGTAGTATAAATGCATGAACCTTTCCTTTGTAACTAGGGGAAGTATCCTCATGTTTGGTAGAAAGAGAAGAAGATGAACTAGATGAAGAAGGAATGACAATATGATGTTCCTTGAGTAATTGTTTCAACTCATGAATTTCCTTCTTGTAGTAATTTTGTTCACTATGCCCATCTTTCTTACAAAGTAAATTTGGGTCTCTCCTTCTTAGGATTAACCTCTTTAGAAGAGGTGGTGGAAGTCTCACTAGATTTTGTCTTGGGCTTTTTCTTTTTCTTCCCTTTCCCTTTGGGTGAAGTGGCAACCAATGCATGAGACTTAGTGACATCATTTTGACGAAGTTTTGATTGTTCCCTAGTCAACCTCTCACAAAATGTCTTAAAAGATGGCATATCAAATTTGTCACCCAACCCATCCATAGTGGAATAAAAGGAAGTGACAAAATATGAAAAGACACCCAACAATTTAGACAAAATCAAGAATATGCATTCCTTATCAGTTTTCTCTTTCCCACAACCCATCAACTGAGAACGTACAAAATTGAATTTAATCAAATAATGCTCAATAGAAGGAAATGTATCAATATAAAGAGATGTAATTTCTACTTCTAACTATATAGCTCTAATATCACTAACTGAACCAAAGAGATCCTTAAGCTTATTCCATACCTCTCGTGGTGTATTGTAGCCCTCAATGTGGAAGAATAAGGAATCTAAAATATGTAGTGCAATCAAGCCCATCGCTTCATCACACTTATTCTGATGTGCAAACTTCTCATACTCCTTAGTGAGATTTGGTTGTTCTTCATTCAAGGTAGACCATAATCCCTTGGACCAAATTAATTGTTGCATTCTCACTTTCCATGTATGATAATTATGAGGAGTAAGAACCTCAAATCCTGGTGTAGCCATGTGACTCACAATATATTGAGCAAAAATAGCCAAAAACTGAAAGAAACTGATCTGAAACTCCCTAGATAAAAAATAGCCAATGGGGCCAAAAAATGAGGCAATATGATTTGGTGGAAAAATGTAGGCCCCACTGATTGGGCTAGGCGATAGCCTATGTGTTGGTGGGCTAGTCGTGCCAACCAACTTCCAAGTTGCCACAAACCACACCACAAAGATTTACGCGAGCGTGAGCCTTTACAAGCGCTCACAATATGGACAGAAGCATTGTGCTATAAGAATAGCCAAAAAATAGTACTTCACCACCAATGTGGGACTAAAGTCCCTGCGAAATGCCCAAGAGTTGAGTTGCAGGCCCACTACGCTTGCATTGCGCACGAGATCAAAACCCTAAACACAAATATTTTTCTGAGACTTTGCATATGCTAAAGTCTGCACACCAAATATTTTAGCCAATGGGAAATGCTGTGTAGGTGCTTGGATGTCACCCTCTCTATGAAAATATGCCACCTTCAATTTGAGGTAAATGATGCCTTTACAACGTAGTCTATGTCTAGTTGGTAAAGCCAATTCAGGAGGGAGCAGTCAGCTTGGAATCCAAGTGAGAGAGAGGTGCAAAGGCGGGGGATGTCTTGGTAGGAGGAGGCAGAGGAGGAAGAAGCCTCTTGCCTGTGCCAACTTTTCTTTATCCTCTACCACACTTCCATATTTGGTTCTCCATGTACTGCAAATGCACTCAAACAAACACAAACACCAAGCTTCTGCTCTGGATATGTGCCAAATGAAATGGTGTTGGAAAAATGTTTAAGGTCATCGTGTATATGTAAATTATGTGCCACTGGGAAGTATTGAATATGTGGTTTCCGGTTATAACAAAGGCCTAGGTAATCTTAGGCGAAATAGAAATTTGGATAAAATTTCAAACGCCAATATATATTGTACCTCAGACTAGAATTCATGAAGGCACAGATTGATTCCTCTTTAATCAGATGCATACATGGATTAATGCTTGTGTAATAAATCTATATTCTTGGAACTCAATTCTCCAATACGGGCTGGAATCTCCTTGGTTCAGGCTCTGATACCATGCAGGGATACATAGGAAGCCATCATGAAGCTGCAGACTTCAGGGATCAAACCAGGGAATAAACAACCACCAGAGAATGCTCGAGAAAGAGTTTGCATAAAGGCAAATAAAAAAAATTAAAGGAGATGCTTCAATTGATATATTACAATGATATTTTACAAATGCATTATATTGGCTTATACAGCCTTACATTTCTATAAATAAACTACTCTAACTTGTTACAAGAATAACTTCCCAAACCTAACTATAAATTATTATGTGCCAAAGTAAACTTAAACAAGTAAATAAGTAAAATCCTATTTACTCTTTATCACACCTATATATGTACATACTTCTATGTACCTAGTATTCTCTTTTATTTGGCCTCTTTTATGTCCAAGTTCACAATTATGGGTTCATACTTGTGGTCCTACATTTGACCCTTTCAAATTCAAATTTAGTTGACTCTCACCAATTCTTTTACCTCCACTTGCATCAACTAGACACAAATTTGTAAGATTTATTAGCATGTACTTGTATTTAAAGGCATTCAATGTGTAATGCCCCATCATGCAAACCTAGAGAGTAAGGCTAACAAAAGCAAAATTCTAGAAATAATTTTTTTTTTAGCAAGTAAATGCAATAATAGTAACCAAGGATATCATAATACACAACATAAAGAAAAGTGCACTTCTAACTTCTCTAGGTAAACATAACTGCATTAGAGAATATAAAGTAAAAACCACACAAGTGATAAACATTTTACTGCTACTTCAGTTAAGAACAACTTTTACATTTGTAAGATAGTTTATTTACAAAGTTACAATGCAAGATTACAAGACCGATCGTGTTGGTTTACAAAGGAATACATATGATAGTATATAACATCACTGAAGGTAGAAAGCAATTTGGAATAGGAACACCTCTGTGCAAGACTCAAACCGAATCTTCAAGAAGTCCAATGGATAGCTCTGCCACCCAACCATGTGGAACCCTGAGGTCCACCCCTTTGAGCTAGGAGATAACGACGAGGATTCCACTAAGCCAAGAAACAACCTCCAAAATAATAGAATGAAAACTGACTTGACACAACCGACTGTCAACAAAATTGTGCAAGAGAAGACATCACTCCAGAGGCACAACCAATAAGAAAAAATTGAACTGCGTAAGAAGAGTGTCATCGCATGGTCCTAGCATGGGTTACCCAGGCTATCTATCACCAGAAGCAGGTCCCCATCTATGGTTAGACTGGCAACCTCTCTCTAGGCACCGACCCTATAGGGTGACACATGCGGAGCTGACAGGTCCTCTCATGGAGACAAGGAGGTTAGCCTTGCCAACCAGGCCTTCTCATCCCATCCTTAGCTTGTGAGAGCACTCAAGGCATGGGTGAGGTTTCTTACTTATCTTGTTAAGTGCTTTTAATATCCCATTCCTCTTGATTAAGTTATTAAGTTTCCACATTCTTACAACTTCCATGGGGTTACCTAGGCGGCCTCTCACTAGGCACCGGCCCCACCATGAAAGCCACTCCCTTAGTGTTCTCTGATCAATCATACATACCACAACATACAGGTATAAAAGTCCCAAATCAGTTCTGACCCATAACTTATGCCATTCACTAGGCCACAACAATAAGTCCTTAGATTCCCTTCAAAAAAATTGAAGCAATACAATCTAGAAACCAAGTACTATATCCAAGAGACCATTTCCCATTCATTACAAGACACGAAAATCCAGTGAACCCCTTGCATTGACATGCCATAATTCTGAACCAAAACCAAGAACTACACCTTTGGAGTTAGGTACATGACCAATGATAAGGTGACCATTATCCGACGAGGACAACGCTTCGCGTCTTAACACCAAGTGCACAAGACACCCTCAATATTCCCACTTCACAAAAACTCAAATCATAGACCAAACTCCACCCCAAGGTAACATAATGATCCAATACAAGCATAAAGATACAACAAGGAGGGCAATCAACATATGAAATACAATGAACTCCTAATTCAATCAAGGAATCAACTTATGAGATTATAACTTTATTTCAAATAACATACAGAATAATAATTTCCCTACAACTACAAGGATAATAAATTCCTATCTAATCCCTAATAAACATCCTTTCAATTAAAACAATCATAATATAATGATAAACATAATTTTTCCAACTAAAAACCGCTTATTTCACATCCTAAAAAGATCAACCTCAATTACAAAAATATTCTTGCTATAATGAAAGAACTTTTCGTAATCCTTCTCACTGCACTATGAACTAATAACGACTACAACAAGTACATGAACTTCCGGTGATCATTAACTATCTCAAATTCTAATAAACAACTTTAACCACAATTATATTTTCTTAAGAACATAAAATACCATCTTCCATTAGACAATTACAATTTCACAACAATACGACTATAAGCATCGATGATTCAAACTATCAACATGAGACACTAGAAAACATTTACTATTTCCAACAACTTCTAACAACCTTCACAAACAAAATTAATCCTTTTCCATACAAAAATTAACTATCTATCATGTTAAAATTTTAAAACAAACCTTAATGGTTTTCTACAAGCTTAAATTTCTATCTAGCATTTAACAATTCCCAACATAACACATTACCAATGTTTTCCAAAATAAAAGTATCTAAATATATAAGTTTTAATCTACTCTCACTAGACCACATTTTATCTAATACGTCATTGTAAGAAACCTATTTCTATAATCCAATAACTATCAACAAACAAAACAACTATAACTATTTCCATCTTTTGCTACAAACATTTTCTCCTATTTTACCATTCATAACATCTATTGAACTAACTACAAGTAATTATGATCCTTCTAAATGTGTAAGTCATTCGCCATCATGTTAAGATTTAAATCGAACATTAGCATTCTAATAGTCTTCTATGACCTTAACTTACTAACTAACATTATCCATTAAGCAACAAAATACGTAACTTTTCTAACCAACTTCTATTAACATATAACAACTACAATTCCTAAAGAAACCGATACAAGCATTTACAACTATTTCCCTAACATCACCATTTACTAAATTCAATTACCACAGCAAAAAAAACCACTATAATTGTTTACATGTAATTTCCAACATATTACACATTTCAATCAAGCATCAAAACCTTAAATAAATTCCTATACACTTAACTTGCTATCAACATTTGCCACTAACATAAACATATACACGCATTTTATCTTACCAACGTGTAATATCCTCTAACATATTACTCATTTGTAAATTCTAATGAATACCACTAAGAGTATAAAACAACCACTACATCCACCATTAACACTGCACTACGACTTTAATGACTTAATAAAGAAAACAACTATTACAACATGCATAATGCTAACAAATTTTGAACAACTCTAGACCATCTCCAAACGAACACAACACGACTTAAAAAAACAACTACCAATTACATGCTTTGCAATGAATATCGATCATATCAAATGCCAACTAAGACTAAAACAAAACTTGAATATACTGCTAGCTTCGACCAACAAAAGGACTGCTACGACGACAACAAAAAGCTAAGGTAAATACTTTTTTGATACTAAATGTTTCAACTAATCACAAAAACATCTACTTCAGAGTTTCAACTACAACCATGAACCACGGTGCCCCCAACTACATTCGACGACAGCCAACAAAAGTGGCTACCACATACACCTGTACGCAAACTTCTACTACTACCTAAATGAACAACATGATACCAAACCACCTTCGGCCTAAACGGCTAGCTAAGCGACCATAGGCTACTTACGTGATCCCCACTCCATAACATGAGCTGCAAAGCTTACTAAAACTACATCAAAACAAACTACCATGCCTAAAAAGACCAACCACATAGTATGGATACCAAACGTTGGACACACCCAGATCACACGGCAATCAAGTCGAGCTATCATGCATGGGGTTGATACAATTAGAAACTGTAGAGATCTGAAGATGATTGACAGTAGTCACAGTCTATGCCCCCACACAAGGCATAGTCGGCCATCAAAGTGGAATAGAAACTTGAGAAAGAAAAGTAACTGCCAAACAAAGTGACTCACATAAAAATCTTAATACACATAAATTAACTCTACAGCCATTCGTCTAATCAGGAAAAAAAACTCAAAGCTTGGTTGAGAAAATTGGTAGCGGTCTATAGAAAGAGCTAATGAAAGTGATATGGCAAAAATTTGCTATCGGAGAGTGATATCAAGACACTGCCAGGGGTTCCAAGAGATCCGCAGTTTAGGGATTGAAGTTCAAAAAGGTCGAGGAATAGCAGGGTAAGGGCGTCATAGCTCCCGGCTTGCCCAAAGATCCTAATGCTAACATAAATTATGGATGCAGGATTACAATAGGATTCGAGACTCATCCTAATGCACGACCACACAGAGAAGATAAACAACAACAATGAGCACGGTTTAAGGACACTCTTCGACTAAACGCCCAACCTCAGCATAGGAAAGTTTTCATAAAAGTCAAAATAAATCAAAGGCAACAATCTGCACAGGTACGGCCGTACGACGTTAGAATGAGAGTTGGCCAAATCAATGCATAAAACATGGTATAATTTCCCAATTAAATCTATCAATTTAAAAGAGACAATAAGCTGCTGGCCGCAAGACAAAAGAAAGGTTTAAGGAATCTAATTTCAATCTACCAAGGATAGACTCAAAGTATGGCCACAATTTTTCTTCTCAAAGATCAAAATAAATGAAGGCCCAACAAAGGTTGATTAAAAGTTCTAATAAGGGCGATAAAGAGGTTCAAGAGACATTGACATGCAAGTCGATTAGTTCAAAACATAGATCAATTAGAACATAGTATTTAAGAATCCAATACGGGTTGAGAATTTCTCGACAAGCTGGTAATTTTGCATAGACTGGTGAAGATCGCCATTGTAGACCAAAAAGATCCCATAAGGATTAAACAATTGAGATCCAGAATAAAGGATTAAGAAATGATCATTGACCAAAATGAAGCCTTCAATTATAGATGCAAGATGATTAATTCAGATCATTAATCTCAAATCAAAATCACAACACAACCAGATCAATAGATGATTCCAGGCTTGAGGAAATAACATTGGGTTCAACAACTTCGATAGGGGAGTATAAAACTTTTCTTAGATTTTAAAGAAGAATAGATGACAGGAATAGATCCATCAATGGCAGAAGCACACAGGTAAAAATAAACCCCATTAATCAAGCAAGTATATTTTCATAATGAAAGCATACCCAGATTTCAGTCCCCTTCCAATTTTCTCTAGTTCCTGAAAAACCAAATTCTCTTGTTTTTTTTCTTTTTTTGCTTCCCTCCTCCCTTCTGCCTTCTCCTTTTTCCCATAAAAATTGTCCAACTCATAAAATCAATGCAGACATGCATCCGTTACCCAAAAACCCACTCCCCAAGAAATTCAAAAATTTGCTATATCAAGAGATGCCACATCTTCCAATTTCCAAAATGACAACTCAAGGCATTAATTCCTCATATCACCATTTATTCTGTAACCAATTCTATACTAATTACCCGCAACTACAACTTATGACATAAATACTTTAGAATAGCAGATAATTTAATCTAGTCTATTTTAAAATTTAACCAAGGTGTCATACAAAGCTTTAAGCTAAACCAATTATTATCTAATAACCATAATAGAAGCATCATTAATTAATAATAAATCATTAAAGTATTTTCCAACCACACATGAACATAATTACGCATTATAAAACACAACTCGACTGTGCTCCAAAACACAGATTACCAAACATACAAGGCAACAACCAAGCGACACAACACGACTCGAGACCACAACAGAAGACATAGACTGACCTAGTGGAATAGACCTCATGTTATCTCCCATCACTGATACCCATTGGTGCAAGAACCCGCTCAAACCTGCTATGTCAGGTGGAGTCGAGGTTCGGTACCTACAACCTGCATTCAAACAATTGGTTGTATACGATCAAGTGCATATATGTCTACACACAGAGAGTCAGAGAATCGCGCCATAGTAGGGTACTCTAAGTGAGTAGTACTACACTGTCTCTACTCTTGAAACAACATCATAACAACTTTTATCTGAATTCAAATACCAACAAATCAAATGACACATGATAATATTAATTTTCATCATAACTGGAATAATAGTAATGCCATCATAACTCATAACACATGTCTAATTATATCAGTCGAACATAGTCCATCAAGACTAAAATAAACATAAATCATAACCTACTAATCAAATGTCTCCGAACTGTATCAATGTAATGAAAGATTACAAATGTCTCCAACTAACAGAGAGCAATGCAGAACTACCACTATCACAAGCCAAACAACGAGGGGGCACTACATCCTCCCCCCCTAAAACTTGACTTACTCCTGGAAGTCACAGATTAGGGTAGAAACATAATATATTAATATTTCTATATTCCATTGCCAACATACTCATCCATATTAAACCATTGTTCATAAAACAAGCACAAATGTTAAATAAAAGACAAGAAGAACATCTATTCTTTACCTTTATGGCGTAACATGTGATCTACTTATATCTAATTACACTTTTTTTTTTTCAAAAATCTCATACAAACCAAAGAATGGCAGTCTCATAAAACTAAGGAAAAATACATCTCATCTCTATTTCCACTAATTACCAACCACGCAAAGTGCAATTCTCCGGGGAGTCCTCCCTTGAACATACTATCAGAGGTTTGAAATGAACTTGATAGAAACAACACTTACCACAAAATGGACCAACAGAATCAAATATTTGAAATATCCACTATAGAAAATTTAAAAATAGATACAAACCCACATGGAAAAACAAACAAATCTAACTTTAAGTCACAAAGTGCCGACAAATTTCAATAACTCAAGAATAAAGGAAAGAGTCTTGGTGACCATTCCTGACATAAGAAGTTTCAAAGAAAGAAAGCTCACTGTTAACCCCCGTACAACACATGAAGCAACTATCAAAATTTCTAAAACAACCAAATTACAACAAATTTACATCACGATGTGACTAATTTTAGCCACAAAAAGGGAGTATCCGCTTCACAACACTCAAGGACACAAGATCCAAAATGTGTTAGAGAATGTACACCAACACTCAAACAATTATGTTAACTACATCCTCTTATCTAAACAACTTCTATTTTTATTACAATACAATTTCTTTCCACTAAACTACGGAAATATGCAATTGCTTCCTTATGCAAGAAGATATAAAAGGAATATATGATGTCACACATAGGAATAATTTAAACTATAATTGAATTACATTATCACATTCCTAATCTCATAGGCCCAACACAAGCTCTCATTTGATCTCCTGCATATAGTTCTTACACATGCATATACAATGATTACAACAATTCTTCCATAAGAGGTCATGACCATCTAGGGGTTAGATATAGATTTTCAAGCAACCATGTAAAGATGTCAGCATCACATAACCACATAACTCATGATGCATGATGCCACCAGATAATTAGATGCATTAACATTCAGGGAGAACATATTGTTAGATGTAACATCACATTTCCAAAGAAGAAGACAACATACACATAAGTAGAATAAAGCATAAAGAATTCATTTCTTAAAGAGCAAGTCTATAACCTTGTCAACTTTCTTACTAATGCATACAGGTGGGAGATACTATTACCAACACACTACAACGAGAAGATCATTTAACCTAGGCCAACAACAACAATACATAGGTCTCAGTGTTGCAACCTGGGATACAGTTAATCTACAGAGTTTAAGCACTAGGTCACATAATGGGCTCAATTGTAGCCAGAGTACCCAGTGTTTAAACCTAGCTCTAATACCAAATGTAATTCCCTGTCATGCAACCCTAGAGAGTCAGGCTAACAAAAGCAAAATTCCAGAAATATATATATATATATTTTTAGCAAGTAAATGCAATAATAGTAATTAAGGATATCATAATACACAACATAAAGAAAAGTGCACTTCTAACTCCTCTAGGGAAACATAACTGCATTAGAGAATATAAAGTAAAAACCACACAAGTGATAAACATTTTACTGCTACTTCAGTTAAGAACAACTTTTACATTTGCAAGATAGTTTATTTACAAAGTTACAATGCAAGATTACAAGACCGATCGTGTCGGTTTACAAAGGAATACATATGATAGTATATAACATCACTGAAGGTAGAAAGCAATCTAGAACAGGAACACCTCTGCACAGGACTCGAACCGAATCTCCAAGAAGTCCAATGGATAGCTCTACCACCCAACCATGTGGAACCCTAAGGTCCACCCCTCCAAGCTAGGAGATAATGATGAGGATTCCACTAAGCCAAGAAACAACCTCCAAAATAATAGAATGACAACTGACTTGACACAACCGACTATATCAACAAAATTGTGCAAAAAAAGATATCACTCCAGAGGCACAACCAATAAGAAACAACTGAACTACGTAAGGAGAGTGTCATCGCATGGTCCTAGCATGGGTTACCGAGGCTATCTATCACCAGAAGCTAGCCCCCATCTATGGTTACCCTGGCAGCCTCTCTCTAGGCACCCGCCCCATAGGGTGACACATGCGGAGCTGACAGGTCCTCTCATGGAGACAAGGAGGTCGGCCTTGCCAAGCAGGCCTTCTCATCCCATCCTTAGCCTGTGAGAGCACTCAAGGCATGGGTGAGGTTTCTTACTTATCTTGTTAAGTTTTTTTAATATCCCATCCCTCTTGATTAAGTTATTGAGTTTCCACATGCTTACAACTTCCATGGGGTTACCCAGGCGGCCTCTCACTAGGCACCGGCCCCACCATGAAAGCCACTCCCTTAGCGTTCTCTGATCAATCATACATACCACAACATACAAGTATAAAAGTCCCAAATCAGTTCTGACCTATAACTTACGCCATTCACTAGGCCACAACAATAAGTCCTTAGATTCCCTTCAAACAAATTGAAGCAATACAATCTAGAAACCAAGTACTATATCCAAGAGACCATTTCCCATTCATTACAAGACATGAAAATCCAGTGAACCCCTTGCATTGACATGCCATAATTCTGAACCAAAACCAAGAACTACACCTCTGGAGTTAGGTACATGACCAATGATAAGGTGACCATTATCTGACGAGGACAACGCTTCACATCTTAACACCAAGTACACAAGACACCCCTCAAAATTCCCACTTCACAAAAACTCAAATCATAGACCAAACTCCACCCCAAGGTAACATAATGATCCAATACAAGCATAAAAATAGGACAAGGAGGGCAATCAACATACGAAATACAATGAACTCCTAATTCAATCAAGGAATCAACTTATGAGATTATAACTTTATTTCAAATAACATACGGAATAATAATTTCCCTACAACTACAAGGATAATAAATTCCTATCTAATCCCTAATAAACATCCTTTCAATTAAAACAACCATAATATAATGATAAACATAATTTTTCCACCTAAAAACCGCTTATTTCACATCCTAAAAAGATCAACGTCAATTACAAAAATATTCTTGCTATAATGAAAGAACTTTTCGTCATCCTTCTCGCTACACTATGGACTAATAACGACTACCACAAGTACATTAACTTCTGGTGATCATTAACTATCTCAAATTCTAATAAACAACTTTAACCACAATTATATTTTCTTAAGAACATAAAATACCATCTTCCATTAGACAATTACAATTTCACAACAATACGACTATAAGCATCAATGATTCAAACTATCAACATGAGACACTAGAAAACATTTACTATTTCCAAGAACTTCCAACAACCTTCACAAACAAAATTAATCCTTTTCCATACGAAAATTAACTATCTATCATGTTAAAATTTTAAAACAAACCTTAATAGTTTTCTACAAGCTTAAATTTCTATCTAGCATTTAACAATTCCCAACATAACACATTACCAATGTTTTCCAAAATAAAAGTATCTAAATATATAAGTTTTAATCCACTCTCACTAGACCACATTTGATCTAATACGCCATTGTAAGAAACCTATTTCTATAATCCAATAACTATCAATAAACAAAACAACTATAACTATTTACATCTTTTGCTACAAACATTTTCTCCTATTTTACCATTCATAACATCTATTGAACTAACTACAAGTAATTATGATCCTTCTAAATACGTAAGTCATTCGCCATCATATTAAGATTTAAATCAAACATTAGCATTCTAATAGTCTTCTATGACCTTAACTTACTAACTAACATTATCCATTAAGCAACAAAATATGTAAATTTTCTAACCAACTTCTATTAACATATAACAACTACAATTCCTAAAGAAACCGCTACAAGCATTTACGAATATTTCCCAACATCACCATTTACTAAATTCAATTACCACAGCAAAAACAACCACTATAATTGTTTACATGTAATTTCCAACATATTACACATTTCAATCAAGCATCAAAACCTTAAATAAATTCCTATACACTTAACTTGCTATCAACATTTGCCACTAACATAAACATATACACGCATTTTATCTTACCAACGTATAATATCTTCTAAAATCTTACTCATTTGCAAATTCTGATGAATACCACTGGGAGTATAAAATGACCACTACATCCACCATTAACACCGCACTATGACTTTAATGACTTAATAAAGAAAATGACTATTACAACATGCATAATGCTAACAGATTTTGACCAACTCTAGACCATCTCCAAATGAACACAACACGACTTAACAAAACAACTACCAATTACATGCTTTGCAATGAATATCGATCATATCAAATGCCAACTAAGACTAAAACAAAACTTGAATGTGCTGCTAGCTTCGACCAAAAAAAGGTCTGCTACAACGACAACAAAAAGCTAAGGTAAATACCTTTTTGATACTAAACATTTCGACTAATCATAAAAACATCTGCTTCAGAGTTTCAACTACAACCATGAACCACGATACCCCCAACTACATTCGACAACAGTCAACAAAAGTGGCTACCACATACACCTGCACACAAACTTCTACTACTACCTAAATGAACAACATGATACCAAACCACCTTCGGCCTAAACGGCTAGCTAAGCGACCATAGGCTACTTACGTGATCCCCACTCCATAACACAAGCTGCAAAGCTTACTAAAACTACATCAAAACAAACTACCATGCCTAAAAAGACTGACCACACAATACGGATACCAATTGTTAGATACACCCAGATCACACGACAATCAAGTCAAGCTGTCATGCATGGGGTTGATACAATTAGAAACTGCAGAGATCTAAAGATGATTGATAGTAGTCATAGTCTACGCTCCCACACAAGACACAGTTGGTCATCAAAGTGGAATAGAAACTTGAGAAAGAAAGGTAACTGCCAAACAAAGTGACTCACATACAAACCTTAATACACAGAAATTAACTCTATAGCTATTCGTCTAATCAGGAAAAAAAACTCGAAGCTTAGTTGAGAAAATTGGTAGCAGTCTACAAAAAGAGATAATGAAAGTGATATGGCAAAAATTTGCTATCAAAGAGTGATATCAAGACGCTGCCAGGGGTTCCAAGAGATCCACAATTTAGAGATTGAAGTTCAAAAAGGCCGAGGAATAGCAAGGTAAGGGCGTCATAGCTCCCGGCTTGCCCAAAGATCCTAATGCTAACATAAATTATGGATGCAGGTTTACAGTAGGATTTGAGACTCATCCTGATGCATGGCTGCACAGGGAAGATAAATAACAACAATGAGCAGGGTTTAAGGACACTCTTTGACTAAACACCCAACCTCAGCATAGGAAAGTTTTCATAAAAGTCAAAAGAAATCAAAGGCAACAATCTGCACAGGTACGGCCATACGGCGTTAGAATGAGAGTTGGCCAAATCAATGCATAAAACATGGTATAATTTCCCAATTAAATCTATCAATGCAAAAGAGACAATAAGCTGCTGGCCGCAAGACAAAAGAAAAGGTTTAAGGAATCTAATTTCAATCTACCAAGGACAGACTCAGAGTACGGCCACAATTTTTCTTCTCAAAGATCAAAATAAATGAAGGCCCAACAAAGGTCAATTAAAATTTCTAACAAGGGGCGATAAAGAGGTTTAAGAGACATTGACATGCAAGCCAATTAGTTCAAAATAGAGATCAAATAGAACATAGTATTTAAGAATCCAATATGGGTTGAGAATTTCTCTACAAGCTGGTAATTTTGCATAGATTGGTGAAGATCAACATTGTAGACCAAAAAGATCCCATAAGGATTAAACAATTGAGATATGGAAGAAAGGATTAAGAAATGATCATTGACCAAAATGAAGCCTTCAATTACAGATGCAAGATGATTAATTTAGATCATTAATCTCAAGTCAAAATCACAACACACCCAGATCAATAGATGATTCTAGGCTTGAGGAAATAACATTGGGTTCAACAACTTCAATAGGGGAGTATAAAACTTTTCTCAGATTTTAAAGAAGAATAGATGACAGGAATAGGTCCATCAATGGAAGAAGCACACAAGTAAAAATAAACCCCATTAATCAAACAAGTATATATTCATAATGAAAGCATACCTGGATTTCAGTCCCCTTCCAATTTTCTCCAGTTCCTGCAACCAAATTTTCTTGTTTTTTTTTTTTTGCTTCCCTCCTCCCTTCTGCCTTCTCCTTTTTCCCCTAAAAATTGTCCAACTCATAAAATTAATGTAGACATGCATCCATTACCCAACAACCCACTCCCCGAGAAATTCAAAAATTTGCTATATCATGAGATACCAAATCTTCCAATTTCCAAAATGACAACTCAAGGCATTAATTCCTCATATCACCATTTATTCTATAACCAATTCTATACTAATTACGCGCAACTACAACTTATGACATAAATACTTTAGAATAGCAGATAATTTAATCTAGTCTATTTTAAAATTTAACCAAAGTGTCATATAAAGCTTTAAGCTAAACCAATTATTATCTAATAACCATAATAGAAGCATATTTAATTAATAATAAATCATTAAAGTATTTTCCAACCACACATGAACATAATTACGCATTATAAAACACAACTCGACTATGCTCCAAAACACAGATTACCAAACATACAAGGCAACGACCAAGTGACACAACACTACTCGAGACTACAACAGAAGACACGGATCAACCTAGTGGAATAGACCTCGCATAATCTCCCATCACTGATACCCATTGGTGTAAGAACCTGCTCAAACCTGCTATGTTAGGTGGAGTCAAGGTTCGATACCTATAGCTTGCATTCAAATGATTGGTTGTATACGATCAAGTGCATATATGTCTACACACAAAGAGTCAGAGAATCGCGACGTAGTAGGGTACTCGAAGCGAGTAGTACTACACCGTCTCTACTCTTGAAACAACATCATAAAAACTTTTATCTGAATTCAAATACCAACAAATCAAATAACACATGATAATATTAATTCGCATCATAACTGGAATAATAGTAATGCCATCATAACTCATAACACATGTCTAATTATATTAGTCAAACATAGTCCATCAAGACCAAAATAAACATAAATCATAACCTACTAATCAAATGTCTCTGAACTATATCAATGCAATGAAAGATTACAACTGTCTCCGACAAATAGAGAGCAATACAGAACTACCACTATCATAAGACAAACAACGAGGGGGCACTACACAATGCATCCAATTTACATCATCACATGTTCCATACATTATTGACATATCATTTGCATTACAACACTTTTGGTGTAATAAAAGGAATCTAGATCTACACGATCATTCGAGGAGCATATGCATGACTGAAGAGGGTTGTCTTTAATCATTTACTCAAGTTTTCTAAGGTTTGACCTAGGAGAATGTGTCCATTTGTGATACCAATGACAATCCTTCAAAGGTATTTGCAAATACCACTAGATATCATAAAAGGTAGAAGAAGTAAATGCATTTATGCAAGTTAGGCAAAATATAAAGCTAAGTTGTACAAACTACTAGATCAAGTTCACAAGTGCATGTCATTTCTACAATCATAGTCTCGACCCTAATCCTTGAACTTGACCTTGCATAGAAAAAATAGAATATTATGATCCCAAGGTGAATAATAGATTGTCATGATCCCTTTTTAATCTTGAGGCTCTAGAGTTTATCCCCATACTAGAAATTGCATTCATTATTTGGTCACAAAACTAAGTAGCACTATTTATTACATTTATTTACACATTTTAGATAACATTTATTATCTTACAAAATGTATGCCCTAAAATCTACTCATTTATTAATCTAGGTTAATTATTCTTGTGTATGTACTTTATTGGATTAAGATAGACTACACTTAAGGAAAGTTTATTTTCATTTACATTTGGTGAATTTGATCAAGCCTACATGACCTAGTTTTCTTCTAAGGCTTCTCTTCATCAACATAAGATTTTTAGATTTGATATTGTTAGAGGAAATTATGAATAACAGTATTAAACAACTAAATATCCAATAACTCAATGGAAATAAGATAAAATGCAATAAATAAAATTATACCTTCGTAGATTTCACCTCGTGACTTCCATTCTTGCCTATCTCTTCTTGATCTTATATGATAATGGAGCTCTCAGAAGTTGTACTTCCTTGCTTTTTGAAGATGACAATAAGAGAATGGATGTATGATGGATTGTGTAATGAAGATGAAGCTACAATGCAACTCTAGGATGTTTGATAATGGAGATATGAAGCCATGGATGATGATTGTGATATGAAGATGAGATTATGCAAATGCAATGAGGATACTTTGGCAAAGGCACGCCGGTAGAATTTCTATAGAGTAAGTTTACAAAAGCTCTTAGATGGTTGAAATGAGGGAATGAGGGTTCCTTTTATAGGCCAAGGAGAGGATAATTCCAAGTGTCACGATCTCAACGGTGGAGAAGAAGTCTTATGATGTGTATGGTTCAGATTTGGTTGGTTGGGATAAGGGAGAGAAATATGGAGGATGATCCTCTCACCTTGACAAGGTGGAGAGAAAGGTGTGACATGAGGCCACATGTCACAAGGCTCACCAAGACCATAGAGTGAAAGTCAAAGAAGGAGACCTTATTGGTAGGATGGTTGGAAGGAATATAGGGACTTATGGGACAAGTGTCTCAAGGTGTCTTTTGACCAAGATGACATGGAGAGACCATGCTCATGAGAATAGGGATGGTTAGAGGAATAATAGGACATGTAGGTGAGGGAAACTAGATAATTAAATATTAAAATATTTAATTATGTGCGCAACATGATGAGGTGGATTGGATGAGGGAGATAATCATGGGAAATGTTCCTACTACGTTTACAAGGCAGAGGAATATGTGGATCCATAAGCCACATGTCATGATGCTCACAAAGACCTATGTGTTAAAAGTGGAAGACTTTGAGAAGATTGTGGAAGGAGGACTCTTGGTTGTTGGAATGTGAGAGATAAACTAGGATTTTGAAAGACAAGTGTCTTTGACCTTGGAGATGATTGAGAAATCATAAGAAACATGCGGAGAAGAAATAGGGCACATGTTGAGGGGATAATTGGTTAATTAAATATTAAAAATATTTAATTATTGGAGCAACTTGGTGAGGTGTCCAATATGACATGGAGGGATGACATGGATTAGGTGACATGGATTAAAACATAAGACTTAGACTTTAGAAGAAATAATTAAATAATTTAGAATTATTTAATTAGATAATACTATAGAGGAGTTAGAGTACTTTAATTAAATAAATTGATTTTATTTAATTATTAGAGGCATAAGAGAAATGTGAACCATTTAAATAAATTAGGATATTTATTTAATTGATAGAGGAATAGGAATAAAATAAATATTAAAATATTTATTTAATTCGACTCGAACCATTTTTAGGTGTATACATTTTTCCCCTCTTTGAGACAATGTGTTTTATCATGTTGTTTCAAAGAATAATTTTTTTTTGGTTATGATACATGCCCTAGTTTGCCCTTGGTATAGGTTAAATAATCATAGGATGCCCCCTCAGGAGATTGGTTAGGTTGGACGGTTTTGGCAAAAAGATGACGAACAATCTCACGATGAACAATCTAATGATAAAGGATGGCTAAGAAAATGGAGGATGCAAGATAAGAGATGGATGAAAGAATTAAATGACATGTTATGCAAGATAAAATGATAACACACACAAGCAAGCAAGCAAGTATGCACAAATGACACAAGAACAAATAAGGTACTGCCCCTGTCAAGCTATAAACCAATGATTAATTGATAATGATTGATGATAGTGTTTTTCATTGCGGGGAACGATATATCCCTAGATCAACACAAAGATGCAGGAAAGACATATCCCACTAATGATGACGATTGATTGATTAATTGAGTTGGTTTATGACAAGATTAGGATCAAGATCATTGATTGTGATTGGATAATTTGACAAGAAGGATTTACGCAATTGGTATGGATTAAAGATGGACTTGCATTTGGATCATTGCTTGGATTGATTAGATTGATTTGCTGATCGGATTGATGCTTGGATTGATGATTGGTGAGGCCCCAGTCACTCAAGAGTGAGGGTGACAAGGAAAGATAATGGAAAGATAGCAAATAAGATGAATGATGATGATGACACCCCCTTGGGAGGACAATTGGTGTGCTCTCAAAACGAAAAGAGAGAAAAGGGTGAGTAGATAAAGAAAGGACTTGGATCTTAAGCCACTTGGAAAATGATATGTATAAAATGCTTATAAATGAAATGAAATGCAATTTGGTATGTATGATAGTGGATTTTGTCATCTTGTACAAGTTTTTGAAGTACTTTGTTTCATCATTGAGCTTTTAAAATGTTGTAAGAAAATACAAGCATATAGGTATGATTAAACCATGATTACCTAAGTATTACTTACATGGATTTTGATTTAGCAAGTTAATACGAGCATCTAAGTATAATTGAACCAAGATGACCTGAGTATTGCTTATGTATCAATAGACAAGGATTACACTTGTTTCATGTTTAGACCTCTGATGTCCTCGATGATCATTTTGTTGATCATGTCTTTAGATAAGGCTTCACATTAGTAGAGATAAACCCATAAACAACAAACAAATAAAACAATTATGCCCCCATAATAGCTCCTCTAGTTTTTGACATCCTTGAGTAGCATAAAAAGACATAATAACAAAAATCATGATATAAGACTTTAAACAACCATTAAAAACTTCTTGCCACAGATATATTTTTCTTGCAATAATTGATAGAGTCCTTTTGATAGTTTTAGGCAGGTTGGTGTTGTCAGGTTTAGTTTGATGTCTCTATGTCAAGATGATGTTTAAAGCTTGCTTGTTGTACTGCTTGCAGTCTAGTGATAAAACCATGATCCGATTTGTTATCCTCTGAAATTTTGTGGCTTTCAAAAATCCAATTCACTAACTAGGTCGAGGATTTTCCCCTAGTCAAGTAATAGATCGATTTATTATGGATGGATTGATAATAGACATGAAGAAATAGGCCCTAAGGGACTGACCTAGTGCCTTGGGGGTTTGTTAATAAATGGCCTTGCCTACGTGATGATGCAGAGGCAACGTAGTTCGCTTTGGGTGGACTATGTGGACCTAAGACCTAGGGGTTGGAAAGCCTCAGGGGCTCATCGATGATGGCCTTGCCTACATTACAACGTAGAGGCAACATAGTTCGACCTTGAAGGCTAACACTGGTAAATGGATGAATGGAAGATATGCGAAGGTTTACGATAGGATTAGAGATACGAATGGAAGGGAAGCCTCAAGGGCCCATCAATGATGGCCTTGCCTATGTGATAACGCAAAGGGAACGTAGTTTAGGATTTGGTGATACTGACAATGGACTTGTGATAGAATGATAGGATGGATGATAAGATTGGATGACCTTATTGGATAAGGTGATAAGGGTGACAGAGCACCAAGATATGATAGGCTACCATTAGGTGGTTGTGAATAGATGTAGTTATTTGATGGATATGGTAGGAAAGATGGATGTGGGTTGGGTTTTTCTAAAAGATGGAGGAAACGGTTTATCGCAAATAGCACTTGTTTCCAAGTTTTCATCACTTGCTTTTTATTGCATCATATTTGTTTTTTTGTTTGTTTTTTTTACATCCCTTGCATTGGGGTTATTTAGGTGTAGAATCTTCGAAGGTGCATACTAATGATGGGGTCATCAAATAGTTCATCTTCTGATGTTGATAGCTAATAAGCCCCTGATCCATAGGCAGCAACTATGACATAGGGACCCAACCAATTGGGTTCAAATTTCCCCTTTTTCTCTCTATCTTGCTAATTTTTTGGATTCTCTCTTAGAACCAAGTCACTCACCTGGAAGACTCATGGTTTGACCTTGTGATTATGACTTCTTGACATTCTCTGCTGGTATGCCTTAAGATGGTTAAAGGCATGTTGTCTTCGTTCTTCTAGCAACTCTAGCTCCTAGAGCCTAGATATTATGTATTGCTCATCATTTTTGAGACCCTTCACTGACACCTTGAGGGAATGTAACTCAACTTCTATAGGCAGGATGGCTTTAGAGCCATAGACAAGGGCGTATGGTGTCACACATGTGGTAGTGTGTATACTGGTTCTGTAGGCCCAAAGAGCGGGGTTCAATTGCATATGCCACTCACGACCAACATCATCGACAATCTTTTTAAGTATCTTCAGGATAGTTTTGTTTGATGCCTTAGCCTAGCCATTACCTTGTGGGTAGTATTGAGTGGAGAAGTGATGTTGAATGTGGAATTTATCACATAGTTCTTTCACATCTTGATTCTTGAAAGGTCGCCCATTATCCGTGACAATGGATAATGGAATACCATATTTGCATATGATGTAGTTGAGGATGAAAGAGGATATTTGTTTCCCTATGATGTTGGTTAATAGAATGGCCTCAGTCCACTTCGTGAAATACTCAGTGGCTATGATAATGAATTTGTGGTCATTGGAGGATGAAGGGTGAATCTTGCCTACTAGATCAAGTCCCCATTGGCAAAAGGGCCAAGGTGTTGTTAAGGGTTGTAACTCTTGAGCAGGTGCGTGTATCAGATTACCGTGAATCTGGCATTTCTTGCACCATTTGACAAAATGATAGGAGTCAGATTCCATGCTCGGCCAATAGTACCTAAGATGCATGCGTTTCTTGCCAAGGTAGGACCACTAGAGTGTGTCCTGCATATTCCTTCATGTACTTCACTCATAGCAGTCTGATATTCCTCACTATCCAAACACCTAAGGAGAGTACCATGTAAATTGCATCGATACAGGGTGTCTGTGATGATGGTATATCGGGATGCTTGGCATATGAATGTTTATTTTTAGTTGTTTGATAGGTCAGGTGGTAGGATATTCTCTTTTAGATAGGTGTAAACCTTACCGTATAAGGGAGAATCAGACCCTACGATGTGGTAAATAGTGTTGGTTTTTGGGATTTCATAAGTAGGATGGGAGACTGGCTCCACCAAGAACTCATAACGAGAATGATTTTTAGATATGCCAAGGAGGTATGCTAAGGAGGGATGCAATAGTAGCCATTGCATCTGCTACTTTATTTTTGAATCTTGGTGTTTTCTCGAAGGATATCATAATAAAATATTCCTTGAAGTCATCCACCATACGCTTGTATGGTATGAGCTTCTCATCCTTAGTTTGATAATCATCATTTACTTGATTAATGACGAGTTGTGATTCCCCGTACACATGAAGTTCCCTGACCTTCGAATCTACTACCATCTTAATGCTAATGACTAAAGCTTCATACTTGGCCACATTGTTGGTGAATGGAAATAAAAGTCTGTATGACTTAGGGATTGTATCTCCATGTGCTGTTACCAATAAGATTCCTGCTTCAGATCCATGTTGAGTATATGACCCATCAAAGTAGAGTTTCCAGGCTATGGTAGTGATGTAGAAGATAGACTCATCTAGAAATTCAAAGCTTAATGGGTTGTCATTTGTCAAAGGTGCATCCGCCAACTGATCTGCAATGCACTTATCTGCCAGCTGAGAGATAAACCTTCTGATGGACTGTAGTTTTCCTTGTAGAGACCACAACTGACTTAGATTCTTGGATGGTGGCATTTCCATGATTTCTTTTACCTTGTTCGGATCCACCTCAATTCCTTTAGCTGAAACTATATATCCTAGGAGTTTGCCGGATGTAACTCTGAATACACACTTCTTTGGATTGAGGCGTACACTAAACTATTCCAGTCTTTGAAATTTCTTATCTAATACTGCCAGGTGTCCTTCCCTTGTGTGTGATTTGGCTAGAATGTCATCTACATAATCTTCCATGATGGTATGCATCATATCATGGAAAATTGTTGTCATGGCTCTTTGATATTTTGCCTCCACATTTTTCAGTCCAAATGGCATGACGCACCAACAATAGGTACCCCATGGACATGTGAATGTGGTCTTGTATTTATGTTCCAATGCTATTTTGATTTGATTATAGCTAGAAAATCCGTCCATTAGTGACAACATAGTGTGCCCTGTTGTTAGATCTATAATGACATCAATGTTGGGCAAAGGAAAGTCATCCTTGGGACAAGCCTTGTTCAAATATCTAAAATCATTGCAAATTTTGATCCTTCCATCTGGTTTTGAGATAGGTACTATATTGGAAACCCATTCCGAATAATCAATGGCTCTGATGAACCCCACATCTAGTATTTTCTTTAGTTCCTCTTTGACCATTAATCCTATATGTGGGTGCATTTTTCTTAGTTTCTATTTAACTGGCTTAGCTCCTGGAGCTAGTGACAAATGATAGTTATAAGATTTGGATCAAGTCTAGGAATATCCACATATGACCAAACAAAGTTAATCTGTCTCTACTTGAAGAAGTTGGTGAATTCTGGCTTTTCATGTTCAAATAAAGATTCTGCCATATGGATTATCCTTGGGTTGTCTTCTGTTCCAATGCTAACAAGTTCTACTGGTTCGATCAGAATTGAGGATCTCTCCTGATGTGTCAAATTGGGAAGAGTGTCAAGCCTTTCATCCTTCAACACCTCAGAGAGGTTTTCACCATCAGATACGCTTTTTATTTTTTTACTGTTTTCACGATCTAACACTGTTGCAGAGTGGTTTTCACCATTAGATCTATCTTTTATTTTCACATTTTTATGACTGAAAGGCTTGGAACTCTCTCCAAAATAAGCCTTGTCATTGAGTTTGATGGCATAGCCAGTCTTGTGATCCCCTGCCGGTAGATGGTTTCTAAGTTCTAGATAATTGATGATAGCATTGTCATTTTGGAAAGTATATAGCTCAGGGGTGGTGTCTTGCAAATCCCAGTCTATGAGTTCAGGATGCACTAAGGGTAATGGATCATCTAGTTGATTTGATTCAAGGGTGGTGATGGTTAGAATGGAGTAGTCATTTGAATAGGTAAAGGTATTGACGAGGTCTATTATGGTACTCTCCTCAAGTTGGTTTGTCAAGTGTGACATCGTACTCTCCTCATGAAGTCCACTTTCATCATATTGCGGATCAAACTCTAGCAATCTAGTCTTAGAGCTTTGTCCCTCATGCGATCTATGAGTAGAGTTATACTGTTGAACCATGTCAACCCCTTTATCTTCACAAGACATTTCTGAGAGGTTGTCCCATTCATACTCATTGGAATCTGTTTCACTAGCTTCTTGTAAGTGATGAATTTGTTCCACTAGGTTAGCAGTAGTTGTTTCTTTGTCTTTTGCTTGGAGTTTCTCCTTACCTTTGATCTTCTCTTTACCCTTGTATCCCAACCTAGTAGTGTCTCTGGATGTGGAGGTAGAGGGTTGAATTGGTTCTATGATACCATCTTTCCTTAATCATATGGGACCATGTCCTTCATATCCCATCCTTTGTAGAATAGAAAACCCTTGACCATATTGTGTAGTGGGTAGCTTAGGTTGATGGTCATTTGGTGTGGTTTCACTATCTTCCTCTTTGTAAAGCCACTATAAGACATCTTTTTCATCACTCTCATCGGATAGGTTTCCCTATCTAATGAAAGGACCCTTAGAAGTTTCCAATGACTTGGCCTTGTTCAGTAATGACTTTCCATAGGATTTTGGTGATATAGGCAGCTATGCTAAATAGAAACTTTGCTCAATGACATACTCTCCAACACCCTTGTCTTTGACTTTGACTTTAAGCTCTGATGTTTTGGAGGTAGAAGCTAGAGAACTTGGATCCACATGGTTTGAAGAAGAAGAAGTTGCTCGATTGGTGGGGATTACAACTTCTAGTTTTGATTGGATGGTGTTGTAATACTGGAATGGATCAGGGTCACCTTGTATGGTAATTTCTTGGCCATTGTGTGGGAACTTGATACATTGATGGTATGTTGATGGAACAACCTTCATCACATGGATCCAAGGTCTACCTAGAAGAATGTTATACGCTAGCTCCATGTCTAGAACTTGGCACACAACATCTCTCTCTACTGGTCCAACTCATATTGGCAAGACCACAGTTCCTTTGGAAGTTCTCTCTTCTTCATCATATGCCTTGATAATTATTTTCTTTTTAGGATCAATGACATTTTCTGAAAACCCCAATGCAAGGATTAACTTTAACATGCATATGTTTAAACCAGCCCCTCCATCTATTAGGACCCTTTTTATTCAGTGTTTGTGAATTTGGGCCTCAATGTGGAGGGATGCATTGTGTGGTTTGTTGATGGACACATCATCCTTCTCTGTGAAAGCTAAGAAATGTGGTGTGGTTAGATGACCCATCATAGATTGGAATTGCTCTTGAGCAAGGTTTGTAGGAACAATTGTTTCCAAGAGGGCCTTCTCTAAGATGGCTTTGTGAGATGGGGATAGAAGCAATAACTCCAAAATGGATATGTGGGTAGGTGTTTTATGGAGTTGGTCAAGGATGCTGTACTAGTTCGATGTGGAGGATGACTTGGATGGAGCCCCTTAGAGAGTAATGTTTCAACGATGAGTGGTCACATTACAGTCGGGCTTATTATTGATAGTGATTACGTTGATGTGTGAATCACTTTGTGAGATATGATTAATGGTGTACTTGTAAGAAACATTATTATAGTTTGCTTTGTCTACACCGTTGTTTTGGTTGGATGATCCTCCTTTCTCATAGTGAGGAAGAGGATTCTTGAATGCTATATGCTTGTCATTAGATCTATGTCCTTCAATTGATATTCATTTTTTATCAATTAAGTCTTGAATGGAATGTTTTAGTCCTTGACAATCATTAGTTTTATACCCTTTGTTTCTGTGATATTCACAAAAGTCAGAATCATTCCATCAAGAGGGTTTAAATTTTGGTTCATAATCTCACACTGATGGAAGTGTTATGAGGTTGCCTACTATTAACTTCTGAAGGGCAGATTCGAGTGACTCCCCAAGAGGTGTGAACTTTCTTCTAGGAGGAAAGTTGGGTGGTCTTTGCTCATTGCCTTGAGGCTTGGTGGATGGTGTGTTGTTTTGCGGGTTTGATAGATTGAAAATTGGTTGTTTTTGTACCGCATGTTTAGCATCCATGACACTATTGTTCACAATGGATTTGTTCTTAGTCCAGAATCATGACTTGTCTGCATTGTTGCTTGAATTAGGGGTGTCTTTGTATAGCTTAATTTTCCCTTTTGTTATCAAGGCTTTCTTGATGAGTAGTCCCATTTCAATGACCTTACTAAAAGTAGTTGGACATTGTATTTGGATTTGATAGCTTAGTTCCGTAGATAGATTGTGAACAAACATTTCTATCATTTTATTCTCCGGTATGTGGTAGGGACACTTGCTTGCAAGTTGTCTCCATCTTTGTAGGAAAGAGGCGAAGGATTCTCCCCCTTTTTGTTTGTTATTACAAAGATCCAACATGGAGATTTTGTGTTCAATATTGTATGAGAAATGTGTGGCAAATTTGTCTACTAGTTCATCAAAAGTGCGGATGCCAAGAGGTAGGTGTGAGAACCACTCCATAGCTTGTCCTCCTAAGCTTCTTGGGAATAGTCACATAAGATATGTTTCATTGTGTGTGACTTCTAGGCATGCGGCACTAAATTCCCTTATATGATCTCTTGGATCACCTTTTCCTCTATATTTGTCAAATTTTGGAACCTTAAACCTTGAGGGAAAAGGTATCATGAGCAAAGATTTATCAAAGGGATAAGGTGAGATATCCTAAAGGGAGTAGTGTTTTGTGGTTGTCCCACTTTGGATGTCCACCAACTATTGTTGCAAGGCTTGGATTTGTGTTGTTAATGTGTCCAAGGGATTGGGTGTATCCTTAGCCTTTTCTGATTTAGAAGCATCTTTGTCATTTTTGGAGCCATCTTTCGAAGACTCAGCTTCATTTGAGGAGTTGATCTCTCTTAGATTTGAGACATCAAAATCTGAGGGCAACTTAGCTCCTTGTTGAGCTAGCATGAGAAAATATTTATGAGGATCCGTGGCAATGACTGTATCCATTATCTTTTGAAATTTTGGATCTTGGAGGTGTTTAAGGATTTCTTCTTGGTTAATTTCCTCTTCATCAGAATCGTTCCCACCATTGTGAATGGAACCCATTTTTTTCTTTTGTTTCACTTGGGACCTAGTTTGAACCATGCATGTTTGAGATGTGGGTGAAGTTGGATTGTGAGATTTGGTGGATTTGGTTTGATGTTTTGATATGATATGATATGAGGTAAACTTGATTGGATATGTTTAGACTAGATTTTGCCAAGGTTTTATATTGATTCTATGTTGTCCAAACAAGGTGCTCTTGAGCTATAGTGGAAATAGAAATCGAAGTGTCGATATAGAAGGTAGTCAAAATAGGGAGAGATGATTTCCACTATTGATGTAGACTATTCTTTTATCAAGATACACAAATATAGTTTCGATGTGAAGGATGATTGGAATCCTATTATGAAACTAGCTAGATATTGTTTGAATTTGGTAGAGTATCAATTATGTCTTGATGCAAGTTTTGGTTTTGGTTTGATGTGTTTGGATAGTAAGATAATGGTATGCAAAGGTGATGTTGTGAAAATGGTATGAGGATGTGACTGCAAGGTTGAAGTTATTTTCCAAGTGTATACTAGAGTACAAAGGGTATCTAGAAATGGTTTCACTTTTGTCTCAAATTGTCAGTTTGTGGTATTGTTTTGCACATTTTCCTAAGTTGCTCTAAAGTTTATGGTATTGTCTTGACTCAAGTTATGACTAGAAAACATAGTAAAAAAGAGGTTTCCATGGTTATTTGATACAATTTTTGATAAATGTAAAACAAACAAGTAGAATCCTAAGGATGGTACTTACATAAAGGTAGACAATTAGTAACTTGGTAGCACCGGCTCCCCCTTACAGTGCACTCACTTCTCATGCATACCAAGTTACAATCCCTCCGAAGAGTTGGATTTTCTATCTCCACACTAGATGAGTGTATGATGTTGGACGGCTTCAGAGGTCTGACCTCCTACGTCAACAATTAGGGGCTTTTGGCTTTCTAAAACAATTGGCTTTTAGTTTGGCCATCCATTTGGGTGGTTATACATGTGGAAATTCACTCCATTATGGAGGCTTCCCAATCTAAAGAGGTTAGGCTCAATAGAGTTAAATGCACCACAAGGATACTAGGGGAAACATTTGTTGGTATAACACAACAACACCTGTTGTTTGTGACTTTCGTCACAAACACAATTTATTTAAAGCAGCTTGGAAGTGGCTTGGCTTTAGCCCATTACTGCTCGAGGTCATCCCACTTGGAAGAAACGCAATCCCAAGCACAAGCCTCTTCTAAAGGTTACATAGATAAAACAATGAGTTTGGCATTTTGATCCCCCAAAAAGGGGAGAGCATAGTCCAATCACCATTTTCAAACATAGAATACACTAGTTCTTTATCCTCCTAGAGTTAAAACTAAGTGTATTTTACTCTACCAAGCACAAGAAATTGACTTGAGATAGCAATAAAGTTTAAAAAGATTGTTAATTTTATCCTCCTAAACAAACTATTGTGAAGATTGTTGTTGAAGAATTAAACAAGTTACTTTCTCCTATTTAAGCTAGATGCGAGTTTGTAGTGCAAGATAGCAATGAAAGATTTGTTTAGTTTTATCCACCTAGATTGGGACTATGTGAAAGTTGTATGCAACAATACAATTTACTTCCTCCTAATTAAATCTAGATGCAAATTTGCATGACGATGTCAAATTACTTCCTCCTAATTAAATCTAGATAAAGAGATGATGCAACTAAATGACTAAACCAGCTTCTACACTTGCAAGATCATTGTGTTAAAAGCCTCCATTTGATGATTAAAATACCTACAACAAAAGTCAGTGCGAAAATTTATCTAGTAAATTTAGGGATAGGTTGAATGTCTGAAATCTGTGTGATAAAATGGCGATGTTGTGCTAGTGTGGATGGGGAGAAGGAAGTGAGTCTATGCTAGTGTAAGAGAGATCATTGGTGATGTGCAAAGGGGAAGTGCACTCCCAAAAATAGAGACCCACAGATCTGGTAAGATGTTGAACCTGACTATGATGTGGATCTGCAACTTAAAATGATTTAGTAGTAACGGCCAGAAATGTAATAATAAAGCAATATTAAGAAAAATAACAAGAACAAATATCACAACAACAATGCATCAAAAACCACCACAATGTCGATCAAACCATAAATGTAAGAGCTATCGGTTAAGTTGCAATGCTGCAAAATGGTGATAAGTCACACAGGGTTAAAACAGTGACTTCGTGTTGATTAAGCTGACGGGAATAGCAACCGGTTCATGTTGAACCGCGATGGATGATTGAGATGGCTGATTGAGCAATGATAGCAGATTCAAAGAGGGAAATATCTGCCACTCCTGGCAGATCGATCTGAAAATAGAGCCGAATGGAGAAAAAAAACAACACTTGGAGTGCTTGATACGGAAAATGGAGTCCAAATTTCAACAGCAAAGATGTGACTTCGAAGAAACAAAAAAATTAAAATAATGAAACAACTTCAAGCTTGAACACAAGAAATTAGAACATGGTGGGCGCCAAAAATGTTAGAGGAAATTATGAATAACAGTATTAAACAACTAAATATCGAATAACTCAATGGAAATAAGATAAAATGCAATATACAAAATTATACCCTCGTAGACCAACTTCACCTCGTGACTTCCATTGTTGCCTATCTCTTCTTGATCTTATATGATAATGGAGCTGTCAGAAGTTGTACTTCCTTGCTTTTTGAAGATGAAAATAAGAGAATGGATGTATGATGGATTGTGCAATGAAGATGAAGTTACAATGCAACTCTAGGATGATTGATAATGAAGATATGAAGCCATGGATGATGATTGTGATATGAAGATGAGATTATGCAAATGCAATGAGGATACTTTGCCAAATGCACATTGGTAGAATTTCTATAGAGTAAGTTTACAAAATCTCTTCGATGGTTGAAATAGGGGAATGAGGGTTCCTTTTATAGGCCAAGGAGGGGCCAATTCCAAGTGTCACGATCTCAATGGTGGAGAAGAAGTCTTATGATGTGTACAGTTTAGATTTGGTTGGTTGGGATGAGGGAGATAAATATGGAAGATGCTCCTCTCACCTTGACAAGGTGGAGAGAAAGGTGTGACATGAGGCCACATATCACAAGGCTCACCAAGACCATAGAGTGAAAGTCAAAGAAGGAGACCTTGTTTGCAGGATGGTTGGAAGGAATATAAGGACTTATGGGACAAGTGTCTCAAGGTGTCTTTTGACCAAGATGACATGGAGAGACCATGCTCATGAGAATAGGGATGGTTAGAGGAATAATAGGACATGTGGGTGAGGGAAACTAGATAATTAAATATTAAAATATTTAATTATGTGTGCAACATGATGAGGTGGATTGGATGAGGGAGATAATCATGGGAAATTTTCCTACTACATTTACAAGGTAGAGGAATATGTGGATCCATAAGCCACATGTCATGATGCTCACAAAGACCTGTGAGTTAAAAGTGGAAGACATTGAGAAGATTGTGGAAGGAGGACTCTTGGTTGTTGGAATGTGAGAGATAAACTAGGATTTTGAAAGACAAGTGTCTTTGACCTTGGAGATGATTGAGAAATCATAGGAAACATGTGGAGAAGAAATAGGGCACATGTTGAGGGGATAATTAGTTAATTAAATATTAAAAATATTTAATTATTGGAGCAACTTGGTGAGATGTCCAATATGACATGGAGGGATGACATGGATTAAAACATAAGACTTAGACTTTAGAATAAATAATTAAATAATTTAGAATTATTTGATTAGATAATACTATAGAGGAATTAGGGTACTTTAATTAAATAAATTGATTTTATTTAATTATTAGAGGCATATGAGAAATGTGAACCATTTAAATAAATTAGGATATTTATTTAATTGATAGAGGAATAGGAATAAAATAAATATTAAAATATTTATTTAATTCGACTCGAGCCATTTTTAGGTGTATATAGATATAAGTCTAATTTATCATTTATTTTTAGATTTTTCTTGGGTTTTGATCTTTATATGCTTAAACCTTGTGCTTAGGATTTAGGTACACATTATAATTTATCTTTTACCCCACCCCTGCACCCTAGATTATTCTACATTGATGGCATCTCTTAGGGTTTCTTCCTTGGATGATCTACATTCATTCATTTCAGATTTCAACATGTTCTTATCATGGACATTTTGAAAGGAAGCCAGGTGTGCGGAAAACACTTCCTACACTAATCTATTGAGGAGAGGGCTATGCAAATTCAACTTTATCCTAACTATTACATCAATGTTAAACCATTAACATGAGATATTGTAGAAAAACACAAGATCCAGAAAGAAGATAGAAGAAGAGAGACAGATTTACAATTGGGAAAACCCTTATCGGGTGAAAAACCCCACACTCAGAAACCTGCACAATGTATTAACAAATCTGAAAGAATGTTTACAATACACTTGCAATGCAAGATTCAATGGTCTTTGACACTCGTGTCTGGAGTCAATCCGGTAGCATAACAGTACCTGTAAACCTGTGATACAAACTCCATCTCCAAGCACCTGTTTAAATAGAACATACAAGGCAATTTTGGACCTTTCTTGGAATGGGGATCCAATATGGCATCTTGGACCAAAACCCAAGCCTAGGGACACTTGGTCAACATTGTAGAATGTGTCTGACACTTGTCCACAACTCCCATCCCAAAGAGGTCGCCTATTTCCAAAATGGGCTATGATAGATGCTCTTACGACACTTACGATCGTCATAGAATCTGTCGTAGCGGTTATGACTTACAGCTATAAGAGAATCTATCATACACATGCGATAAATAGCATATTCTCTTACAAAACATCATATTCCACCTTGGGGCTCCCAAATATGCCTCATTCAAAGATGCTTCATGACACATGTCATTACCTGTCTTACAACCTTCTATTCTCGACTCTTACATGTCATAGATTTGTCATAGGAATCTGTCAAAACCGTTTCGGTCAAACATTCCTCGCACAACATAGAAGATGCCGACACATGGAAGAATAGTCCTACTACTAAGTGGGATGCCTATCTCCTTATGTGAGGACAAAATAACAAGTTGTCATAATCCATGTAGGATTGACACATCATCGTGCCACATCCCACAATATGACAAAGTCAAATTTTCAATTATTTACAACATAGGCAATTGAATAATAAATACAAACATTACAAATGCAGAGAATTACCAAGGTTGAGACACCTTAATTCCCAACATTCTCCCACCTGTCGAACACCTTGTAAGAGCTAATAGAAAAACAAGATTTAACTACTATAGGCCAAGAGGCCCATAGACTCCAAACACCATCTGAACTTCTCTGTGCCCACTAGCTTCGTCAATGCATCTGCAACATTCTTCAAAGTATCTACCTTCTCCAAATTTACCTTTCCATCCTCAACCATGTCCCTCACGAAGTGAAACTAAACATCAATGTGCTTGGTTCTAGCATGGAAAGTTGGATTCTTTACAAGGCAAATTACACTCTGACTATCACAACTGATCGTGATCTGACCCGCATCAACACCAATATCAGAACACAATCTCTTAAGCCAAATGGCTTCCTTACAAGCATGAGTTGCTGCCATATACTCAGCTTCTGTCATGGACAAAGCAACAACAGGTTGTCTCTTACTCATCCAACTAATAGCATCACCAAATAGTGTAAAAACATAAGCACTGGTGGATCTCCTGCTGTCAATGTCACCTGCCCAATCTGAATCCACAAATATCAACAGAATGTGGAGGTCCTGAAACATTACCATGATAGCAAATGGAATACTCGAAAGTACCCCTCAAATATCTGAACACTCGCTTGATTGCATCCCAATGAACCCGTCCAAGATTAGCCATAAATCGACTAAGGACTCCCACTACTTGGGCAATGTCTGGTCTTGTGTAGACCATAGCATACATCACAATGCCAACAGCACTAGCATAAAGTACTCTGCTCATGTCCTCCACCTCACTAGGAGATTTTGGACAATCCTCAATAGATAACTTTGTCCCCAAAGAAATGGGAACACACAATGGTCTACAATCTGCCATGCTGAATCTGTCCAACATGGACTTCACATACTTACTCTGGCTTAACCAAAGTTTTCTGTTGGTTCTGTCTCTTCTGATTTCCATTCCTAGAATGTACTTGGCTGCCCCTAAATCTTTCATTTCAAACTAAGCTGACAACTAAGATTTAAAATTAGAAATCATATTCTTACCCTTCCCAATGAGCAACATATCATCAACATACAGTGCAACAATGTGAATACGATCACCATCAAATTTATAATAAACACAGTGATCTGATTTTGATCTCACAAATCTAATTGACAACATAAAGGCATCAAACTTCAAGTACCATCTCCTAGGGGATTGCTTCAAACCATACAAAGACTTCTTAAGTTTGCAAACCAAACTTTCTTTACCTTTTACTATGTAATGCTCTGGCTGTGACATGTAGATTTCCTCCTCCAAGTCATCATGAAGGAAAGTTGTCTTCACATCCATCTATTCTACCTCCAAGTCACCGTGAAGGAATGTTGTCTTCACATCCATCTGTTCTACCTCCAAGTCATAAGCTGCTGCGAGAGACAATAGGAATCGAATGGATGTCAACTTTGCAATGGGAGAGAAGATCTCACCATAATCTATACCCTCCACATGTGAATACCCCTTCGCAACCAATCTGGCCTTATACTTCTCAATACTACCATCTACACCAATCTTCTTCTTGAACACCCATTTGCATCCAACGGGTTTCCGTCCAGGAGGCAAAGGCACCAAGTCCCAAGTTTGATTCTTTTCCAAGGAAGCCATTTCTTCCTCCATGGCCTCCTTCCAGGAACTTGCATCCTTCATATCCAAAGCCTCTGATATAGTTCTAGATTCATCACTGTTAGTGATTAAAGCATAAGCACAACTAGAATCAAGCAATGTAAAACCAAACCTTTCAGGTTGTTTCTTATCCATGTAGACCTCCTCAAGAGCTGAGGTTGAGGTTCAGCTTCTTCTTCTGAGCTTTCAAAGTTGCTAGAGCTCTCCTCATCATCAGGTCCAACATTGTCTTTCTGTTCAGTCTTCTCAGGGGTGAGAGGAAACTGAACAACATCCTCTTTCTTTTCTCTTTCTTCTGGCTACAAAACAGTGGAAGAAGGTGTAAGCTCTCTGAAGATGACACTTCTTCTATACAATACTTTTTCAGCCACGGGGTCCCAAAGCTTGTATCCTTTCACACCAACACCATAGCCAATGAAGATACACTTAACAACTTTGTTCTCCAATTTTGACCACTTCTCCCTAGGCACGTGCATATGCCTCACAACTAAAAACACGAAGATGCCTTACTGAAGGATTTCTACCAGACCACACCTCCATGGGTGTCTTTCCAACAAGAGATGATGTAGGAGATCTATTTACCAGATAGTATGCAGTGGCAATAGCTTTAGCCCAAAACTTTTGTTCTAGACCAGCTCCACTAAGCATACTCCTAGCCTTCTCCATCAGTGTCCTCTTCATCCTCTCTGCAACTCCATTTTGCTGTGGTGTGTATGGAGTTGTCTTATGTCTTTCAATCCCAAGTTCCTTGCAATACTTATCAAATTCTATAGAACAGAACTCACCACCATTGTCAGTTCTCAAACATTTAATCTTTTTACCAGTCTGATTTTCAGCAAAGGCTTTAAACTCCTTAAACTTGCTATAGACTTTAGATTTGCTTCTGAGAAAATAAATCCATATCCTTCTACTGTAATCATCTATGAAATATACAAAGTATACATATTTTGATAATGAAGGAACATTAATAGGACCAAACACATCAGAATTAATAAGATCCAACACACCAGAAGACTTATGAGAACTTGAGTAAAACTGAACACAGTTTTGTTTTCCATAAATGCAATGTTCGCAAAAGTCAAACTCAAGATTACAATCATCTAACCCCTCAACAAGATTCTTATTTTTCAGGGTACACAGACCCTTCTCACCAATGTGGCCAAATCTGTTATGCCATAACATTATCTTTTCTGCAGGAAGTTTAACTTCTAATGCACAATTACAACCATCAAGACTAGAAACAACAGATTTCTTCATTGCTTGTTCAGCTGGTGGGGATGAAGTGACTGCTGCCCTCTTCCTTGAGTTAGAAGAACTATTACATTGTGCAATGCATGCTTCCAGCTGAAACAAAGTACCTCTCCTAGTACCCTTAGCAAGCACCATAGATCCTCTAGTCATCTTGAATCCTTCTTTTGAAAAGACAACCTACACACCTGCATCGTTCAAACTACTTACAAAAAGCAGGTTCCGTGCTAAGCCTAGGATGTGCATAACCCCAGAGATCCCCTTCACTCGACCATCAGGGAATCAGATAGAGACTCTTCCACAACCAACGATCTTTAGATGAGAGTCATCACCCAGATACACCTTTCCACCATCGAACTCCTCATACTTAGTGAACCAGTCTCAATGTGAGGTCATGTGGAATGATGCACTAGAGTCGATTAGCCACACATCATCAGATGCATGGGTTGCCAGAGCTGCGATGAAAGCATCACCATCATCTTGTGATTTGTCAAAATCTGAATCAGGAGCTTTCTTCTTTTCCTTCTTCTCCTCTTTGCATTCCTTTCGAAAATGCCCAGTCTTTCCACAGTTCCAACAAAGAGCCTTGGACTTTCCAGGAGATTTGGATCTCCCACGGGATTTGGATCTACCCTTCTCAACTTTCTTGTCCTTCTTCTTCCCTTTCTCCTTGGGTCTTCCACGAACTGCAAGGGCTTCTTTGGCTGCCTCAAAAGACTTTCTCCGCATCTCTTCAGACAATAATGAAGAAACCACTTCTTCCATTTTGAATGTGGATGTGGTGCTTCCGATTGCCATGACAAGATGATCCCATGAGTCTGGCAGAGAATAAAGCAAGGTCATACACCGATCTTCCTTCTCCATCTTTACACCAATAGATGTCAGTTGTGCAACCAACATGTTAAAGGCATTCATATGCTCAGCCATGGATCCTTCGTCCTCCATTCGAAGAGAATACGACTTCTTTCTCAGAAAAAGTTTATTGACTAGGGATTTGGCTTGATACACATCCCCCAACTTCTTCCAAAGGAGTTTTGCAGTAGCCTCCTCATGGACATTTAACAACACAGAATTGGCAAGACTAAGTCTTATGAGACCCTTAGCCTTCTGATCCTTGAGATCCCACTCATCTTGAGTCATTGTATCTAGTTTAGTTCCATTCACACTTTCCCAAAGGTCTCAGTCAACTAACATGTCTTCCATCTTGAGCTTCCATAGCTCAAAATTACTACCGTTGAACTTCTCTACTTCAAACCTTCCTGATGTGCTTGCCATCTCCTTGCTGCAATAAGATACATAATTCTCCGCATAGACTCCCACTCAACCTAAGATTAGCTCAAAAAACCCCTACCCTACAACTAGGACCAAAGGTGATCAAGCTCTGATACTAACTGAAAGGAAGCTAGGTGTGCGGAAAACGCTTCCTACACTAACCTATTGAGGAGAGGGCTATGCAAATTTAACTTTATCCTAACTATTACAGCAATGTTAAACCATTAACATGAGATATTGCAGCAAGACACAAGATCTAGAAAGAAGACAAAAGAAGAGAGACAAAGATTTACAGTGGGGAAAACCCTTATCGGGTGAAAAACCCCACACTCAGAAACCTGCACAATGTATTAGCAAATCTGAAAGAATGTTTACAACACTTACAATGCAAGCTTCAATGGTCTTTGACACTCATGTCTGGAGTCAATTCGGCAGCATAACAGTACCTGTAAACCTATGATACAAACTCCATCTCCAAGCACCTGTTTAAATAGAACATACAAGGCAATTTTGGACCTTTCTTGGAATGGGCATCCAATATGGCATCTTGGACCAAAACCCACGCCTAGGGACACTTGGTCAACATTGTAGAATGTGTCTAACACTTGTCCATGGCTCCCATCCCAAAGAGGTCACCTATTTCCAAAATGGGCTATGACAGATGCTCTTACGACACTTACGATCGTCATAGAATCTGTCATAGCAGTTACGACTTACAACTGTAAGAGAATCTGTCATACACATGCTATAAATAGCATATTTTCTTACAACACATCATATTCCACCTTGGGGTGCCCAAATATGCCTCATTTAAAGATGCTTCATGACACATGTCATTACTTGTCTTACAACCTTCTATTCTCGACTCTTACATGTCATAGATTTGTCATAGGAATCCGTCATAACCATTTCGGTCAAACATTCCTTACACAACATAGAAGATGCCGACACATGGTAGACTATTCCTACCACTACGTGGGACACCTATCTCCTCATGTGAGGACAAAATAACAAGTTGTCATAATCCATGTAGGATTGACACATCACCGTGCCACATCCCACAGAATTTTCAATTATTTACAACATAGGCAATTGAATAATAAATACAAACATTACAAATGCAGAGAATTACCAAGGTTGAGACACCTTAATTCCCAACACATTTCACATGATACATCCATCCTTGATATACTTGTAAGATTTTATGCTATGGATGTGAGTGTCTTCTCTAAGGAGGTCTTATTTTATCATGTCTCATCTTTCCCATCCTTCAATGAGTTGATTAGTGTCTATCTGCTTATGTTAGAGATACTTGTGACTTTCATCCATATTTCCCACGATGACCTTATGTTTTGTGATAGCCATGAGAATCTACTTAGCCAAGATTTATCATGTGATACAACACCTATTTTATCCATCGATGACACTTGTATACCCTTTGATGATACATTTTCTACATGTATGCCTATATATTCATGTGCTTTGAATGAATAACCTTCTTTTGTTCATGGTGATGAGTATAGTGACATTCATTCTTCTATATATCATGTTGAATCTATGAATACTTGTCCTCAACATGATGATAGATTATGCATTAATGATAAATACTACTATTTAAAAAAAAACAATGGTTGAGATTAAGGGGTTCAAAAAGGGGGGCCACACAAATTGGTTCTATTTTTTTCAAAAAACATAACATAGTGTATGGTGTTTCCCCCCTAAAACGTTAACTTTTTTTTAGCATTTCAAAATCGATTCAATGAGAAATTAGCTAACACCATGTAGTTTATTCCTGATTTTTCTGATAATTTTTTCATGAATAATTGATTTTTTACTAATTTTCAAAGTGGACACATCCTGAAAAACAACAAAATTGAGCATGCTCCCCCCTAATTTTTTTGAAAACTAATCGAAAATCCTTTTTTTTTTAATGTGCAGAATGGAGTCTAGTTTCTAAAAATTTAATTTATTTGAAATTTTGATGAACGGTTAAAAAAAAGTCTTGAAAATACCACACTGGTTTTTGACAAAAAATAGATACACTAACAAAAGAAATTAAAGATGAAAACCTTAACATACTCAAAACATGAAAAAAATTATATGGTTAGAAAGCTAAGAGAGAGCTTAACATTATCATGGTATTTTTGACTTGTCATTGAAACAAGTGCAAACTTGATGGGGAGCACGCTCAAGATTATGTAATTTTTTTTACAATCTGCAAAGACACGTCTTTGGACATTCAAAACTCAATCCAAGCCTTTGGGTTGGAAGCCCAAGGAAAATCCAAGCCAAAGGCTTGGAAATTACCAAAGAAAACAATAACACGAGCACATTATAATGCACTCATGTTATTTTCATGCATTCACATAACACAAGAGCACTATAATGTGCTCACGTTATTGTGAAATAAAATCATCTATGACAATCTATGACAACAAGCCATATCACCAATTTCAATTTAGATCCCACCAAATTTTCCCTATTTTACTATCTTTCACCTCTCCTCTCATCATTATTCCCATCCAATTAACTTTTATTTTATTTTGTTTCCATTTCATCCTCCCATTTTATATCCTCATCCCTCTTTGCATGTCCTAGTTTTCTTGTTTCCATTTTCTTTGTCAATAAGGGAGAGGGAGAGGGAGGAAGAGGGAGAGAGGGGGAAGATGGAGGGGAGAGAGAGGTAGATATGGAGAGAAAGAGATAGGGAGAGAGAGATAGAAAGAGAGTCCTAGTTTTCTTGTTTCCATTTCCTTCATCAATAAGGGAGAGGGAGAGGGAGGGAGAGAGGGGGAGATAGAGGGGAGAGATAGGGAGATCAAGAAATGATAGGGGAGAGCGAGGCAAGAGATAGGGAGATAAGTAGAGATAGATAGGTAGAGATAGAGAGAGAGGAGATAGATAGGGAGAGATAGAGGAGACAGAGGGGATAGATAGGGAGATAGAGAGTGAGCGAGATGTCCAGAGACCTAGGGAGAGAGATTAAGAGGTAGAGGGACAATAGAGATAGGGAGATAAGGGAGAGATGGGGTGGTGCAGGAGCACTCGTACAAGACAGGATATAGGTTAATTGTCCACATGACAGGACATCAGTCTATTTTTAGTATGTTTGACTTCATCATGTAATAAGGTCCATTGGACCAATGCTATGTATCAGATCAGCCTAGGAGTGTGTGTAGGCAGTTAGAGATCGTGATCAGGTAGTCTGAGCTGTCCTTCTCCCAGCCGCTTGGAAGCTCCCAGCCGCTGGGAAGTGAGTTGGTAGTACTCGCAGGATATTGCTATATATACCTTCGATCTGTTAGGGTTTAGCATGTTATGTTATGATATGTTAGTAGTGTTATGTTATGGTGTTGTGTTAGTGATTGAGTTGAGATTCAGGAGAACAGTTCAGACATTGTGAAACAATATTCAGGACATTTGAATTTCATTTGAATAAGATCTCATCAATTACATTTTGTGGTTTATCAGTTACTGGTGTTTTGATTTCTATTCTGTTTACAGATTAATGGGTACTTTCAACCCTTCCACCGGTTGATTTCTGTGAATCGGTGGAAAGGTCATGTATGATAGCTTAGGTTGCATGTTAGTTTTCTGTTTATGCATTTCATTGCTCAAGAGATCAGGTAGTAGCATGCTGTGAATCAGCCTAGCATCCTCATGTGCTAGGTTTAGAAAGATAAATTGTTAAGTTTTGATCTAAAGGTGATCCGGCCCGATCATCATATTGTCTTTGTGAAATTGTGCAGTTCTGAGTGTTTGCATGCAGCGGACGGATATACAAGAGTCTGCATGTGCTTTTCCAGTCGGAACGAACCGCATCGTCATCTGTGAATACATCGCCATCAGGATCGGGTTATGAAACTGATGAAGTTTGCATATTTCAAGTGCATCAGGATGTTATAAGTCAGATATATACTCAGTGTATATATCGTCATCAGGATCATCTCTCGGGTATGCCCATCATCCGCGTATCGCTAGCAGATGCGGGAGTGAAAGTTTAGTTTTTTGACTAAGTGTTGAAGAGGTCATCAGGATATTGTGTGACGTCATCGTCATCAGGATGTGACGTCATCGTCATCAGGATATTGCGAATATCACCCTATGCAAGTTTATCCTGCTGTCGCTAAGTGTTTAGGCATCGGCATAAGTTATCTGCATAAAGTTAGGGTAACATCATCAGGATGTTTCAATCGGACCGGATAAGTCATATCATGATGCTGTTGTTTGTATAGTCAGCTATCGGGGCATCGAAGGGAAGGTGCAAAGTTGTCATCATCAAGATATTTGGAGCAACTGGATATTTCATATCCTGCTGACGAAGGGGGTGTTGAATATCATGATGATGCCGATAGAGTTTGGCGCCCGGTGAACAGTGAAACAGGAGGATGTTTGCGCTGGCTGAGTATCATGATGATGATGATAGGCGACAGGTGGAGGAAGTGAACAGTAGTCGGCAGGAGGATAATTGTGCTCGTCCGAAATATGATGATGCTGTTGGTGTTTGCAGGAAATATGATGATGATGCTGAGCCGATAGGGATTTTGAACATGCTGTTTGTATCATTGACTCCTCCTTCCTGTTAGTAAGCTCCCGTTGCGTTCTACCTCTGCATCATAGTGGTATCAGAGAAAAGGTTAGGATCTTCTGGAAAAGATAAGCAGGATGTCAGATGAAGAAGGAACATCGGAGGTTCCGGCAAGGATGACCAACGCTGAGTTGGCAGTTCTGGTGAAGAAACAAATTGCAGAAAGCAAGGCCGTGAAGGCTCAGAATCAGGAATTGAAGGATGAGTTAGCAAAGTTGAGGAGCAGAGTAGGTTCTGGTAGAGAAGAAGATAGGGAAGAAGAAGAGATCCCTAATTGGAGCGAGGAGGTCGTTCCTGCAGACCAGAGACCACTGTTGAATGCCCTCAAGGCCATGGAGAGGAGAACCATGGATGTGAAACTGGATTTGCCAGTGTTTACAGGCAAGATGGAACCTGATTCAGTAATGGAATGGATAGACTGTTTGAACAATTTCTTTGAAACAGAGGAAATACCAGAACAACAGAGAGTGAAGATAGCCCAGTCAAAGATGAAAGAAGCTGCCTTGAAATGGTGGAATTTTGTCCAAGATGATAGAGTACAGGAAGGAAAACGTAGGGTTGCTACATGGAAGAAGATGATGGCATTAGTAAAGGAAGCTTATGTCCCATTGGATTACAGTATCCAATTACACAAAAGGAAGCAAAACCTAAAGCAGAAGGAGCTAGATGTCAGTTCATATACAGAAGAATTCATGAAACTCTGTATGAAAACAAAGGTAAAAGAAAGTGAAGAAGAGAAGGTAGCCAGATACCTTAATGGATTGAGGTTCAACATTCAGGAAGATCTAAGTCTGCATAATCCAGATACAGTTCAGAAAAGCTTTCAGTTGGCATTGAAAGTGGAAGAGAAGTTAAAGAGAAAACAGGAACAAAACAATAGAGGAAGAGGAAGACAACAAAGAGGTGGAAGAGGTCCTTTTAGAGGCAGAGGACATGGACAGGGATATCAAGGAGAATCCAGTCATGACAATAGTAAGGGCAACAATAGTCTGAACCAGAGAGAAACTTATAGTCAGCAAGGAAACTTCAGAGGTAGAAGACCTTTCAGAGGAAGATCCCAGGGCAGAGGATCCATCAGATGTTATAACTGTAACAAAGAAGGCCATATAGCCAGCAGATGTCCAGAAAAGGCCAGAAGCTCAGCAGGAGAAAGGAGAACAAATCTGGTCCAAGAACCTGATAATCAAAGTAGGACAAGCTCTAATGATTTTCAGAGTGTGAATGCTCCTGATAATTATGGATACCCAGAAAGTGGAGAGTCTCTAATGATGAGGAGAACAGTGACTACCATGAAGGTACCTGACAAAGAATCCCCTCAAAGAAAGTCTCTTTTCAGGACTATTTGCAAAGCAGGAGGTAAGGCATGTAAAGTTTTGATTGATTCTGGTTCTACTGAAAGTTTTGTGTCTGAACACATGGTGACAAAGCTTAAGCTTAGGAGATTGCCTCACCCATCCCCATATAAAGTCTCATGGCTTACACAAGGTCTGCAGACAACTGTAGAAGAGCAGGCTTGGGTAGAATTTCAGATTGGTGCATATAAGGATAAGTTGTTGTTTGATATTACCAAGATGGATGCTTGCAATCTTTTATTTGGTAGACCATGGCAGTATGATTTGAAGGCACAACATGATGGTGTTAGAAATACCTATAAAATCACTAAAGATGGTAAGGTGACAGAGTTATTCCCATTGGCAAAGAAGGAGGAGAAATCTAAAGGAAAAGAGGTGAAGGTCATGCTGATGGAAGGTAAATAGTTCATGAAAGAAGTAGCAGCAGAAGGTGCAGTTGCATATGCCCTAATCCCATGTATGAGTGTGAATAAAGAACAGCAGCAAGAAGTTAAGAAAGAGAAGAAGCGAAGGTTCATAGACCCAGCTGTCCAAGAGCTATTGGATAAGTACAAAGGTATCATCTCAGAGGGAATGCCAAGATCCCTACCACCTGTCAGAGATATTAGTCATTGCATAGACTTAATTCCAGGGTCAACACTTCCAAACAAAGCAGCCTATAAGCTAACTCCAGAACAGAATGCAGAAGTAGCCAGACAGATTGAGGAATTGTTGGATTCAGGTCTGATTGGGAAAAGTTTAAGTCCATGTGCAGTACCAGCTGTACTAGCACCAAAGAAGGAAGGTACTTGGAGGCTTTGTACAGATTCCAGAGCTATTAACAAGATCACAATCAGGTATAGGTTTCCAATCCCTAGGATAGAGGATTTACTTGATTGTTTGGGAAGTGCTAAGTATTTTACAAAAATAGATTTGAAGAGTGGATATCATCAGATCAGGATTAGACCAGGAGATGAATGGAAAACAGCATTCAAAACAAATGAAGGGTTATATGAATGGAAGGTTATGCCTTTTGGTTTATCTAATGCACCTAGTACTTTTATGAGGTTGATGAATGAGGTTTTGAAAGCATTCATTGGTAAGTTTGTCATAGTATATCTAGATGACATTCTGATTTTCAGTAACACAAAAGAAGAACATCTCAGACACATAGATTTGGTTCTTAAGAGGTTACATGAAGAGCAGCTGATGATAAATTTAGACAAGTGCTTGTTCATGCAAGAGGAGATCACATATTTGGGTTTTGTCATTTCACAAGGAAAGTTACAGATGGATAAGGAGAAGGTAAGTGCCATATTATCTTGGCCTACCCCACAGACTATGAATGATGTCAGAAGTTTCCATGGGTTAGCAACCTTCTACAGGAAGTTTATCAGAGGGTTTAGTCATATTTGTGCACCCATGCTGGATACCATCAAAGGAGGACAAAAGTGCAGATTTGTTTGGACTCAAGGAGCAGATGCTTCTTTTGAAACATTGAAGAAGAAGGTGGCACAGCAGCCAGTCCTTGCACTTCCAGATTTTAACAAAATCTTTCAGGTAGAATGTGATGCCAGTCACATGGCCATTGGAGCAGTACTCAGCCAAGAGGGTAGACCTATTGCATTTTTCAGTGAGAAGCTCAATGATGCTAAAAAGAGGTATTCCTCATATGATTTGGAAATGTATGCTTTAGTCCAGTCACTCAAGAAATGGAGGCATTACTTGATGCCAAAGGAATTCATAGTATTCACAGATAACCAGGCTCTGAGTTTCATAAACAGCCAGGAAAAGCTGAACCACAGGCACATGAAATGGGTAGAAACCTTACAAGCTTTCACTTTTACATTGAAGCATAAGAAAGGAGTCAAGAATAAAGTTGCAGATGCTTTGAGCAAGAGAGTTCTAACAGTCAACCAGATTCAGTTAGAGAGTGTTGGCATTGATTCACTAAAGACCATGTATGAGTCTGATGAAGATTTTGGAGAGATATATTAGGTATGTACTTCTTTTGGGGAGAAATACCATGCTGAAACATTGTGGAGCTATGGCAGGTCATTTTGGTCTAGATAAGACTCTTGATCTGGTCAGAAGGCATTACTTTTGGCCTAAGTTGCAATCAGATGTCAGAAAATTTGTGGAGACATGTGTGATATGTCAGAAAGCTAAAGGCAGGTCAACTAATGCAGGTTTATATCAGCCCTTACCCATTCCTTCCAGACCATGGGAAAGCATCAGTATGGATTTTGTCTTGGGTTTACCAAGGACAAGGAAAGGGTTTGACAGTGTTTTTGTTGTAGTGGATAGATTCAGTAAAATGGCACATTTCTTGCCATGCAAAACCACTGCTGATGCTTCATACATTGCAGATTTATTTTTCAGGGAGATTGTCAGAATCCATGGATTGCCATTGAGTATAGTGTCAGACAGGGATGTGAAGTTTATTGGTCACTTCTGGAGAACTCTTTGGAGAAAACTTGGAACCAATTTGTCTTTTTCCTCTGCATATCATCCTCAAACGGATGGACAGACTGAAGTAGTGAACCGTTCCTTAGGGAATTTGCTTAGATGCTTGACAAAACAACATGGAGAGAAGTGGGATAATATTCTGTCTCAAGCTGAGTTTTCCTATAATGATACTGTCAATAGGAGCACAGGGAAATCACCTTTTCAGATAGTTTATGGTATCTATCCCAGAGGAATTTTGGAATTGAGAGATCTACCTACAGTAGACCCTGTTAGTGCAGAAGGTGAAGCTTTTGCTGAAGCCATAAAAGAGGTTCATGATCAAGTCAAGACCCAACTGCAGCATACAACCTTGAAGTATAAGGAATATGCTGATAAAAAGAAGAAGGATGTCCAGTTTGATGTTGGAGATTTGGTATGGGTTCATTTGAAGAAGGACAGACTTCCTAAGGGAAAGTATACTAAGCTCATGCAAAGGAAAGTTGGACCATGTCAGATTTTGCACAAGCATGGACAGAATGCTTATGGGATACAACTCCCACCTGATCTTGGTTTGTCCCCTATATTCAATGTATGTGATTTAACTCCATACAAGTCTTATCCAGATGCAGATCAGGATCTCCTACAGGATATAGTTGATGATGACATTCCCAAGCATGATCCTCCACAGTTGCAGCAGGTTTTGGACACCAGAGTGGTCAAACAGACCAGGAACAAATAGTACTTGGAGTATCTCGTCTCTTGGAAGGGAAAGCCGAATTCTGAAGCAGTATGGATGACTGCAGAGCAGATCCAGAAACATGGTGCAGATCTTGATACTCTCATCTCAAGTGGACTTGAGATTTCTTCTTCTGGGGAGTATGGTGCAGGAGCACTCGTACAAGACAGGATATAGGTTAATTGTCCACATGACAGGACATCAGTCTATTTTTAGTATGTTTGACTTCATCATGTAATAAGGTCCATTGGACCAATGCTATGTATCAGATCAGCCTAGGAGTGTGTGTAGGCAGTTAGAGATCGTGATCAGGTAGTCTGAGCTGTCCTTCTCCCAGCCACTTGGAAGCTCCTAGCCGCTGGGAAGTGAGTTGGTAGTACTCGCAGGATATTGCTATATATACCTTCGATCTGTTAGGGTTTAGCATGTTATGTTATGATATGTTAGTAGTGTTATGTTATGGTGTTGTGTTAGTGATTGAGTTGAGATTCAGGAGAACAGTTCAGACATTGTGAAACAGTATTTAGGACATTTGAATTTCATTTGAATAAGATCTCATCAATTGCATTTTGTGGTTTATCAGTTACTGGTGTTTTGATTTCTATTCTGTTTACAGATTAATGGGTACTTTCAACCCTTCCACCGGTTGATTTCTGTGAATCGGTGGAAAGGTCATGTATGATAGCTTAGGTTGCATGGTAGTTTTCTGTTTATGCATTTCATTGCTCAAGAGATCAGGTAGTAGCATGCTGTGAATCAGCCTAGCATCCTCATGTGCTAGGTTTAGAAAGATAAATTGTTACGTTTTGATCTGAAGGTGATCCAGCCCGATCATCATATTGTCTTTGTGAAATTGTGCGGTTCTGAGTGTTTGCATGCAGCGGACGGATATACAGGAGTCTGCATGTGCTTTTCCAGTCGGAACGAACCGCATCGTCATCTGCGAATACATCGCCATCAGGATCAGGTTATGAAACTGATGAAGTTTGCATATTTCAAGTGCATCAGGATGTTATAAGTCAGATATATACTCAGTGTATATATCATCGTCAGGATCATCTCTCGGGTATGCCCATCATCCACGTATCACTAGCAGATGCGGGAGTGAAAGTTTAGTTTTTTGACTAAGTGTTGAAGAGGTCATCAAGATATTGTGTGACGTCATCGTCATCAGGATGTGACGTCATCGTCATCAGGATATTGCGAATATCACCCTATGCAAGTTTATCCTGCTGTCGCTAAGTGTTTAGGCATCGGCATAAGTTATCTGCATAAAGTTAGGGTAACATCATCAGGATGTTTCAATTGGACCGGATAAGTCATATCATGATGCTGTTGTTTGTATAGTCGGCTATCAGGGCATCGAAGGGAAGGTGCAAAGTTGTCATCATTAGGATATTTGGAGCAACCGGATATTTCATATCCTACTGACGAAGGGGGTGTTGAATATCATGATGATGCCGATAGAGTTTGGCACCCGGTGAACAGTGAAACAGGAGGATGTTTGCGCTGGCTGAGTATCATGATGATGATGATAGGCGACAGGCGGAGGAAGTGAACAGTAGTCGGCAGGAGGATAATTGTGCTCGTCCGAAATATGATGATGTTGTTGGTGTTTGCAGGAAATATGATGATGATGCTGAGCCGATAGGGATTTTTAACATGCTGTTTGTATCATTGACTCCTCCTTCCTGTTAGTAAGCTCCCGTTGTGTTCTACCTCTGCATCATGGGGAGATAGAGGTTTAGGGTTCCTCAGGTTTAGGGTTTAGTGGTTATGGTTTAGGGGCATTATTTAGGGTTTATGAGTTTAGGCTTTCTTAGATTTAGGGTTTAGGGTTTAGGGTTGCTTGGGTTTAGGGGTTATGGGTTAGGGGTTTAGGGTTTAGGGTTTAGGGAGAGAGAGGACCTATAGGGAGAGATAGAGGAGACAGATGGGAGAGATAGGGAGATAGAGAGTGAGGGACATGTCCAGAGACATAGGGAGAGAGATTGACAGGTAGAGGGATGATAGAGATAGGGAGATAGGGAAGAGATAAGGAGATAGAGGTTTAGGGTCACTTGGGTTTATGGTTTAGGGGTTAGGGGTTAGGGTTTAGCTGCATTATTTAAGGTTTAGGGTTGCTTGAGTTTATGGTTTAGGGCTTAGGGGTAAGGGATTAGGGATTAGGGTTTAGGGGTTTAGGGTTGCTCAGGTTTATGGTTTAGGGGTTAGAGTTTAGGAGTATTATTTAGGGTTTAGGGTTGCTTGAGTTTAGGGGTTAGGGTTTAGGGTTTAGGGTTTAGAGAGAGAGAGAGAGGACCTATAGAGAGTTATATTGGAGACAAAGGGGAGAGATAGAGAGATAGAGAGTGAGGGACATGTCCAGAGACATAGGGAGAGGGATTAAGAGGTATAGGGATGATATAGATAGGGAGATAGGGGAGAGATAGAGAGATAGAGGTTTAGGGTTGATTAGATTTATGGTTTATGGTTTAGGGGTTAGGTTTTAGCTACATTATTTAAGGTTTAGGGTTGCTTGGGTTTATGGTTTAGGGCTTAGGGATTAGGGATTGAGGATTAGGGTTTAGGGGTTTAAGGTTCCTCAAGTTTATGGTTTAGGGGTTAGAGTTTAGGAGTATTATTTAGGGTTTAGGGTTGCTTGAGTTTAGGGGTTAGGGTTTAGGGTTTAGGGTTTAGAGAGATAGAGGAGACAAAGGAGAGAGATAGAGAGATATAGAGTGAGGGACATGTCTAGAGACATAGGGAGAGAGATTAAGAGGTATAGGGATGATAGAGATAGGGAGATAGGGGAGAGATAGAGAGATAGAGGTTTAGGGTTGATTAGATTTAGGGTTTAGGGTTTAGGGGTTAGGGGTTAGGGTTTAGTGTTTAGGGGTTTAGGGCTGCTCAAGTTTATGGTTAAGGTGTTAGGGTTTATGGGCATTATTTTGGGTTTAGGGGTTTAGGGTTTCTCGAGTTTAGGGTTTAGGGGTTAGGGGTTTAGGGTTTAGAGAGAGATAGAGAGAGGGGACCGATAGGGAGAGATAGAGGAGACAAAGGGGAGAGATAGGGAGATAGAGAGTGAGGGACACATCCAGAGACATAGGGAGAGAGATTGAGAGGTAAAGGGATGATAGAGACAGTGAGATAGGGGAGAGAGGGAGATAGAGGTTTAGGGTCGCTTGGGTTTATGGTTTATGGTTTAGGGGTTAGGGTCTAGGTGCACTATTTATGGTTTAGGGTTAGGGGTTTAGAATTTCTCAGGTTTATGGTTTAGGTGTTAGGGGTTAGGGGTTAGGGGCATTATTTAGGGTTTAGGGGTTTAGGGTTTAGGGTTTAGGGGTTAGGGTTTAGGGTTTACAGTTTAGATTTTAAGGTTTATAGAGAGGACCTATAGGGAGAGATAGACGAGACAAAGGGGAGAGAGAGAGATAGAGAGTGAGGGACATGTCTAGAGACATAGGGAGAGAGATTGAGAGGTAGAGGGATGATAGACATAGGGAGATAGGGGAGAGATAGGGAGATATTTAGGTTTAGGGTTTCTTGGGTTTATGGTTTAAGGTTTAGGGATTAGGGGTTAGGGTTTAAGGGTTTAGGGTTTCTCATGTTTAGGATTTAGGGGTTAGGGGTTAGGTTTTATGGGTATTATTTAGGGTTTAGGGGTTTAGGATTGCTCAGGTTTAAGGTTTAGAGAGAGATAGAGAGGGGACCAATAGGGAGAGATAAAGGAGATAGATGAGAGAGATAGGGAGATAGAGAGTGAGAGACATGTCCACAAACATAGGGAGAGAGAGATTGAGAGGTAGAGGGATGATAGAGATAGGGAGATAGAGGCTTAGGGTCGCTTGGGTGTATGGTTTATGGTTTAGTGGTTAGGCTTAGGGTTTAGGTGCATTATTTAGGGTTTAGGGTTGCTTGGGTTAATGGTTTAGGTGTTAAGGGTTAGGGTTAGGGTTTAAAAGTTTAGGGTTGCTTAGGTTTATGGTTTAGGGGTTAGGGATAAGGGTTTAGGGGTATTATTTAGGGTTTAGGGTTGCTCAAGTTTAGGGTTTAGCTGGATTTAGGGTTTAGGGTTTAGAGAAAGAGAGGACCTATAGGGAGAGATAGAGGAGACAAAGGGAGAGATAGAGAGTGAGGGACATGTCCAGAGACGTAGGGAGAGAGATTGAGAGGTAAAAGGATGATAGAGATAGGGAGATAGAGGTTTATGGTTGATTGGGTTTATGGTTTAGGATTTAGGGGTTAGGAGTTAGGTTTTAGTGTTTAGGGCTTTAGAGTAGCTCAAGTTTATGGCTAAGGGGTTAGAGTTTATGGGCATTATTTAGAGTTTAGGGGTTAGGGGTTTAGGGTTTAGAGAGAGATAGAGAGAGGGGGGCCAATAGGGAGAGATAGAGGAGATAGAGGGGAGAGATAGGGCGATAGAGAGTGAGGGACATGTCTAGAGACATAGGGAGAGAGATTGAGAGGTAGAGGGATGATAGAGATAGTGAGATAGGGGAGAGATAGGGATATAGAGGTTTCGGGTCACTTGGGTTTATGGTTTATGGTTTATGGTTTAGGGGTTAGGGGTTAGGATTTAGAGTTTAGGGGTTTAGGGTTGCTTAGGTTTATGGTTTAGGGGTTAGAGGTTAGGGTTTAGGGTTGCTTAGGTTTAAGGTTTAGGGTTAAGGGTTAGGGTTTTGGGTTTATGGGTTAAGGGTTAGGGTTTAGGGTTTAGGGATTATAGAGAGAGAGGACCTATTGGGAGAGATAGAGAGTGAGGGACATGTCCAGAGACATAGGGAGAGAGATTGAGAGGTAGAGGGATGATAGACATAGGGAGATAGGGGAGAGATATAGAGATATTTAGGTTTAGTGATTCTTGGGTTTATGGCTTAAGGTTTAGGGATTGGGAGTTATGGTTTAGGGGTTTAGGGTTGCTCAGGTTTAGGGTTTAGGGGTTAGGGGTTAGGGTCTATGGGTATCATTTAGCATTTAGGGGTTTAGGATTGCTCAAGTTTAGGGTTTAGGGTTTAGGGGTTAAGGTTTAAGGGTTTACAATTTAGAGAGACATAGAGAGATGTGACTGATAGGGAGAGATAGAGGAGATAGAGGGGAGAGATAGGGAAATAGAGTGAGGACATGTCCAAAGATATAGGGAGAGAGATTGAGAGGTAGAGGGATGATAGAGATAGGGAGATAGGGGAGAGATAGGGAGATAGAGGTTTAGGGCTACTTGGGTTTAGGGTTTAGGGTTTTGGGGTTTGGGGTTTCTCAGGTTTAGAGTAGAAGGGTTAAGGGTTAGGGTTTAGGGGCATTATTTAGGGTTTAGGGTTTATGGTTTAGGGGTTAGGTGTTAAGGTTTAGAGGTTTAGGGTTTAGGGTTTAGAGAGAGAGATAGGACCAATAGGGAGATATAAAGGAGACCGAGGGGAGAGATAGGGAGATAGAGAGTGAGGGACATTGCCAGAGACATAGGGAGAGATATTGAGAGGTAGAGGGATGATATAAATAGGGAGATATAGGTTTAGGGTTTATAGGTTAGGGGTGTTATTTAGGGTTTATGGGTTTAGGGTTGCATGTCAAAACCAGTCTCTCTCTCTCTCTCTCTCTCCAGTTTCCATGCACTTAAACCACTTATAACTTTCCATGCATGAAAACATATGCTTGCGTTATAATGTGAGCACATTTTGGGGAACGAAAAATAACAAACAAAAAGCATGTGGGATCCGTGAATCAGAACCACATGCTCTGTTATTCTCTACTTTTCATGCAATATCAAACAAAAAAATGATTTTCATGGTGTTGAAATTTTGACAATCATTGTTTACTTAATCCACCACCTTTTTTTGTTTTTTAAACATAGAAGAAGTGAATTGGATGTTTTTAGATAGAATTTGATTATTTAAACTAATATTTTCATTTTTCATATTGTTTGAATGCTAATTTTCATGTATTTAGATTGAATTTGATGATAAAGATTTGTTATTTTTCATAAATTTGACTCATCCTATTAGAGTTATATAGAATTCAACATTGAATACGAAGGAACTTGCCAAAAAGCTCAATTTTTTGTGGATTTTGAAGCCAAGATTTTGAGGATTGGGCAACTCAAATCTCGAAATCTAAGGTATATTCTTTATGTATTCATTTACTTCACTTTATGATTATGTTAAAGAATGAAATCTCATGTTATAGGACAGTGATGAGGGAAGTGAGAGGATTATCATTTTGATAAGTTATTATCATGCAAAGTGAAAATTTATATTTATTTGAGATAACAATCTATGACAACAAGCCATATCACCATAGGAAGGAAATCATCAAGATAGTATTGGTATATATTTATGAAGGGAGTCTTATCAACATTCAAGGATAATCCTAAACTAGATCAAGGTCATAGAAACACTTTCACTGTGGAGTAGATGTGGAATCATGTTGCTATTATCCCAATTCAAACACTAACCTAAACAATTAGAAGGATACTAAGGGAAATCATGTTAGTCAAATAATTATCATCATGCTAAAATCAAGCTAAGGATTGTCACTTGAGCATACTCACTTGCAAGAACTATCATATCAACCTAAAGACTATTATAGCACAATAGCTATCATGCAACCCTTGGAATAGCTATGACCTCTCGCCCACAGGTAGGATATCAACTAATACACAAGGTGACAATAAACACTAAATGATAAGTCAATTAATCTCAAATCCATGCAAAAAGGTATCCATGATAATATATAAACATAGAGGTGACCGTCTTAAAAGGATATTCATATGGTAGGGAAGATTATCGTGGACACTAGATGGCCTAATTTGACACTTGATTATAATTTCACAACCAATTTGAGTAGGAATGGGTCTAGGATAGCAACTGATACACAAGGTGACAATAAATACTAAATGATAAGTCAATTAATCTAAAATCCATGCAAAAAGGTATCCATGATAATATATAAACATAGAGGTGACCGTCTTAAAAGGATATTCATATGGTAGGGAAGATTGTCGTGGACACTAGATGGCCCAATTTGACTAGGATTAGATAAGAGATTTGTCCTAAATAGGAATGAATATGTTGCATCTTTAATCTAACTTGTCATGTTTTCAGATCTTTCATTGATCTTGATTAAAATCTGTGCTAGGAAAATGTAAAATCAACCTAGAGATTGTGCCTACCACCATTTGTAAATGTTGACCATATCCTAAGAGATCCTTATTCCAATGATGGAGATCTCTTGTAGCCAAAATGAAATGATTTTGAATTGAGATTATAGGACTAAATCTTGTCCATTGATGTAATGCTAAAAAATTAGTATGGAAAAGTTGATTTCTATATAGAGAGAGAGCTAAAAGACATTGTAAGTGTTGGAAAAGTTCCTTTGTATTGATATGATACATTCTTAAATATCATCTAAACAATGAATGTTAGTTACTCCATGAAGTTCAAGAATGGTATGATATGTCATCTTGACTTGTAATTCGAATGTTATCCTAGCTTAATCTTGATTTGTAAAAGATTGCTAGTATATGACATGTGTGTGATCTGTATGTTTCGGGTTGGACCACCCTAGGAAACTATAAATTTTCAGATTTATAATCATTTATTCACTTTAATTATATGATTATTTTGAGATTTGTGTATGATTATTCAAGGATAATCCTAAACTAAACTAAAAACAATGTTAGCACAAGAAAAATGTAAAAGATATGATCATGTTAGCACAAGAAAAATGTAATAATGGGATAGATAACATCATTTAAAACATGTTCAAAATATAATCTTGTAAGCACATGTATCTAGCGTTTAAGTAGACAAAACATAATGGCAAAACACACCTTAAAGAATGTGCTACAAAAATCACATGAAATGGTTATCAAACTAGGGTTTATGATGATTTTTGGAAAAAAAATAGAAGGATTTGCTATTGTTTTGACTATTATAGCTATGGTAGAAGTTTCAAAATGGATTAAATTTCATCTTTTTAGAATTACATTGTGGTTTCATGGTCTTCCATGCATATTTCATTAATGTTTGTGTGTAGGGATATTACCTGTGGTAGGTTCTTGTCTTTAGTAAATTACATCATGGGCTTGCCTTTTTCTAATGAATCCATGAAGTCATCCTATTGAGTTAGTCATTAGACAATCAAGGAAAGCATTATGAGGATACTATGAGGGTGTCATGAGTGGAGGTAACCTTGTTGAGAATCCAAAACCCTCATTATCACTGTCAAAAGCATGCAAAATTGTGACAATCCTAAAATTGTAGTAGCAACAAGAAAATGTCTTATTCATAACTAAAGCCCCTGGTTTTCATCAACGATGTTCTTCCTATGTCTCTCTCCCTATGTGTTAAAGTACATTGGTCACTAATGTAGGTGCATAGAATGTGGGTAAGAATTCTATCTTTTGTTTCAAATTATAAAAGTAACAGGCATAAATAACAAGATTGCAAATTACAAGTTCCGTAAATAATTTTTATAAAAATAACCATTATTATTTTATGTCCAAAATGAACACCACCACTAACTAAAGAAACACTCACCTAAGTCAATGCATGTTTTGGGGTGTTTTATCACATGTATACTTTTTGTTAAGCACATATAAAACTTGTAGTGGTTTATTGTCACATGTTGTAAGCCATGTATGTGAAGATGAAAACATAGTTTATCCATTTGCATGAGAACATAAGGGATATAACATGTATTGATGACATGAGCAACACTAATACATATTCTTAAGTGTTGTAAATATTCATCTTCTTATTTCATCATGTTGTGCTTCATTGTAGCATGAATCACTTGTTGTAAGAATGTACAATTATAGCATGTTATGCACATCACAAATGAAAGAATGCAATGATTGCAAGATGTGCACAAAATGGATTTTTTGATAAGGCTTGAAAGAAACTTTCAATCAAATGCAATTGGAAAGTGTAAAACAAAATTCCACAACCTTATCTGACATCCTCCTTGCCTATGCCAAAATGGGATCTTTAGAACAGGGTGTGGACAACCATCAAAGCATAAAGGATATAGGAATTTTGTTAGATGTTGTATTTGCAGCTACCCTTGTAGACATGTATGCAAAGTGTGGAAGCATAGACAAGGCATGTGAACATTTTGGCATGACACCTCAAAGAGCTGCCATCTCATGGAATGCAATGATTGCATGATATGCAAAAAATGGATTTTTTGAAAAGGCTTTATAAACTTTCAAGCAAATGCAATTGGCACGTGTAAAACCAAATTCCATAACCTTTACAAGCATCCTTCCTGCCTATGCTAAATCATGATCTTTTGAACAGGGTATGGACAACCATGAAAGAATAAAAGATAAAGGAATTTTGACAGATGTAGTTGCAACTACACTAGGAGACATGTATGCAAAGTGTGGAAGCATAGACAAGGCACATGAACTATTTGACATGATGCCTTAGAGAAATGTTGTCTCATGGAATGCAATGATTGCAAGATATATGCACAAAATGGATTTTTTCAAAAAGACTTTAGAAACTTTCAAGTAAATGCAATTGGCGGGTGTAAAGCCAAATTCCACAACCTTAGCCAGCATCCTCCTTGTCTATGCCCATATGGGATCTTCGAAACAGGGTATGGACATCCATCAAAGCATAAAGGATATGGGAAATTCATGAGATGTTGTAGTTGCAATTTGTTAGAAAGAATAAAGGATCAAATCAAACTACTAATCAAACATGTGAATGAAATAAACAAACAAATAAATAAATTACCATCATGCACAAGAATGGAGACCATAGATTTTGAAGGGGGAAAAAACAAAGAAAAAACCCCCATAAATTAAGAAAGATGGCATGAAGCCATGAAATAAAATATTACAGAAAAAGAGGGAGGAGATCCTCAAGAAAATGAATGAGAAGAGAAAAATTAGAGAGGAATAATGAAAGAAGAGGAGAGGGCCCCTCATAAATAGAGGTGAGAGGGGAGTTGCAATCAACTCCCATATGCCACCTTTCATGTGGGTGCGTGCCATGTGTAGACCTCATAAGGAGGTAACTAAATAAATCAAATATTCCTTCAAGAGGAATATTGACGTGAGTTATCCTCACACATATTCCTTCTATTGATGTGAGTATCCTCACACATGTGTGAGGATAACTCACGTCAATATTCATCTTGAAGGAATATTTGATTTATTTAGTTACCTCCTTATGAGGTCTACACATGGCACGCACCCACATGAAAGGTGGCATATGGGAGTTGATTGCAACTCCCCTCTCACCTCTATTTATGAGGGGCCCTCTCCTCTTCTTTCATTATTCCTCTCTAATTTTTCTCTTCTCATTCATTTTCTTGAGGAGCTCCTCCCTCTTTTTCTGTAATATTTTATTTCATGGCTTCATGCCATCTTTCTTAATTTATGGGGGTTTTTTCTTTGTTTTTCCCCCCTTCAAAATATGTGGTCTCCATTGTTGTGCATTCTGGTAATTTATTTATTTATTTGTTTATTTCATTCACATGTTTGATTAGTAATTTGATTTGATCCTTTATTCTTTCTAACATGGTATTAGAGCCATGCACTACTACTAATCTTGCTGTGAGTTTTCTTTTTTTTGACAACTTCCACCTTGGAGAAAATTGCTGATAGAGAGAAGATTTTTTTTGTGTCTGCAGGAACAAGGGTTTTTAACCCTTTATTTTTGTCTAACCTCATTGCATGCACATTTATAATTTATTTATTTTTTAATATTTTTATGCAAGGGTTACAAGAAAAAATTTGTGTTTACAGATCTGTGCAATGATTCTAGTTTATTAAAAAAGAATTTTTTTTTTCTGCAAAAAATTAATCTATTACAGAAAGATCTTCATTTTTTTTCTAACCCTTTTACATGTAAATGTTTTGATAGTTTTTGCAGCAAGGGTTTTCAAAAAAAATCCAAATATGTTTCAGATTAATCATTGTTTTAGGGCCTCAAGCCCTTTAAAAATCATTTTTTTTTAAAAAAGGTTGCAAACATATGCAGATTCATTTTTTTAAAAAAATCTATTCTAAATATTTTATTAAAAATTTTGGGCTTTTACCCAACTTGCAATTGTAAGTCTAAAATTATAAAGAAATATCTATTTTTTTATTTGCAATTGTTAGTATGTATTAAAGCTTTTAATTCTTTGCATTTAAATCAAATTATAAATCTAATTTTTTAAAAACAAATAATTTAAATTAAAAAAAATTGTAATATTTAAAAAAAAAATTTGGGCTCTTCACCCCATCCAAGGGCAACCAGCCCCTCATGTGTGAGGATAACTCACATAAAATAAAAATACTTTGTATTATAAAAATACAAGTATTTAATACAATGAAATAATTTAATGACCTTTACTAAAGTAAGGATTTAATTATTCTTACCAAGTAAAGATTATCTTTTTAACACAATTGCGCGTGTATGCAAAGTGATGAAGCATAGATAAGGTAGGTGAACTGTTTGACATGATGCCTCAAGAAATATTGTCTCATGGAATACAATGATTGCAAGATATTCACAAAATGGTTTTTTTGATAAGGCTTTAGAATCTTTCAAGCAAATGCAATTGGCAGTTGTAAATCCAAATTCCACAAACTTAGCTAGCATCCTCCTTGTCTATGCCCAAATGCCAGGATCTTTAGAACAAAGTATGGACATCCATCAAAGCATAAAGGATATGGGAATTTTGATAGATGTTGTAGTTGCAACTACCCTAGGAGACATGTATACAAAGTGTGGAAGCATAGACAAGGCACATGAACTAATTGACATGATGCCTCAAAGAAATGTTGTCTCATGGAATGCAATGATTGCAAGATATGCACATAATGGATTTTTTCAAAAGGCTTTAGAAACTTTCAAGCAAATGTAATTGGTGGGTGTAAATCCAAATTCCACAACCTTATCCACCATCCTCCTTACCTATGCCAAAATGGGATCTTCAGGATAGGGTATAGACAACCATCAAAGCATAAAGGATATATGAATTTTGTCATATGTTGTATTTGCAGCTACCCATGTAGACATGTATGCAAAGTGTGGAAGCATAGACAAGGCATGTGAATATTTTGGCATGACACCTCAAAGAGATGCGATCTCATGGAATGCAATGATTGCATGATATGCAAAAACTAGATTTTTTGAAATGGCTTTATAAACTTTCAAGCAAATGCAATTGGCACGTCTAAAACCAAATTACATAACCTTTGCAAGCATCCTACCTACCTATTCCAAATTAGGATCTTTGGGACAAGGTATGGACAACCATGAAAGAGTAAAGGATAAAGGAATTTTGACAGATGTTGTAGTTGCAACTACCCTAGGAGGCATGTATGCAAAGTGTGGAAGCATAGATAAGGCACATGAACTATTTTGAATGGTGCTTCAAATAAATGTTATCTCATGGAATGCAATGATTGCAAGATATGTACAAAATGGATTTTTTCAAAAAGGCTTTAGAAACTTTCAAGCAAATGCAGTTGGCGGGTGTAAAGACAAATTCTACAACCTTATCCAACATCCTCCTTGTCTATGCCTATATGGGATCTTTGGAATAGGGCATAGGACATCCATCAAAGCATAAAGGATATGGGAATTTTGTCAGATGTAGTTGCAACTTCCCTATGAGACATGTATGCAAAGTGATGAAGCATAGACAAGGCAGGTGGACTATTTGACATGATGCCTCAAAGAAATGTTGTCTCATGGAATGCAATGATTGCAAGATATGCACAAAATGGTTTTTTTGATAAGGCTTTAGAAACTTTCAAGCAAATGCAATTGGTGGGTGTAATGCCAAATTCCACAACCTTAGCAAGCATCTTCCTTGTCTATGCCCAAAAGGGATATTCCTAACAGGGTATGCACATCCATCAAAGCATAAAGGATATGGGAATTTTGACAAATGTTGTAGTTGCAATTGTTGGAAACAAGGTAGATAACTAAGAGGGGGGGTGAATCAGTTATCTCTATTATCTTTACTTTCTTCTCTTCTTTTATAATTTGTGTAGCATCAAAACATATAAGCATATATAATCATGAGAATAGAAATAAAATTAACACACATGACACAAGGATTTTTATGTGGAAAACCCTGTTAAGGGAAAAACCATGGGGTGACTAACCCAAGATTGTATTCTCTGTTAAAAGAATAAGAAGTACAAAATGGCACTTGCCAATTAGGGCTCACTACCCGAGCACACTTCTCACAAGAGGCACACTGCCTACAAGAGACTCACTGTCTACAAAACTTACAGAAGGTAACCATGTGTTTGAACTGATGAGAGGCATCTACAAATGCTAGAGTTTAGTTCTAATTAGGCACAATATACTAATCTAATGCACTTCATTCTTCCTCTGCTCTAGTACTGCTGCTCTGTCACATACCGAACTTGTATTGCTACTTTCTCACTTATCTCTGCCTTTCTTCACACTTTATTTTATCATATCTGTACACACACACTCCTTCATACTAGAATCCATCTGGCATATATATCCGTACCAAGGATTTCAATAACTTTCTAGTCAGCAACCAGAATACTCAAGATATTTACAAATTACTGATCTATCGACTGAATCCATGCTTGATTTGTGATGCGTATCAAAAACATAGGCATTAAAGTCATCAATCATGTTGGCCAACATTGTATGATCCCTCAAATATCTTGATCAACATCAATTACTCATCCGGATTGAAGTCTGATACTCTGCTAGTTAGTTCTTCCTCAGTCTGCTCTGCTTATTTGGAACCCAACATTCAAATGCTCATATCTTTTCCATGTTTTATCATTGGAAGCTCAATCTCTGGAATATAGTAGTCATGATACTCCTCTTGAAATGTCCAAGTCAACAACTAGCTGAGTTATGCCATCTGAGAGATCTGGACCTGATTGTCAGACCTTGTTGCATGCTCTGTTCTTGTTCACCGGACCAAAACAATCTTCAATTTGACTTTCGGTATAGGCATACTATGTGCTGCGGATGTGTGGGATAGACTTTGTTTCCATCAATGATAACACTCATGAAGCCACATAGTGTCTCTTGCCAATAATCGCCCCCTTTGGCATTGATGGCAACACTTAGTGAAAAATGGCTAAGTGTCACTGTAAACTCTCCCTTGGCTGATGCTCTATCTTTTGCACTGTTATACTAGAACTCCCCCTTAGTTGGATTCCACATTTTTCACTGCTCTTCACTCCCCCTTTGACATCAATGGCAAAGGGTGAGGTTCACATGTTAGACTTAGAGCACACAACTGAGAGGGGGGGTGAATCATTTCTGCAAAACTTTCTCCAATTACAAACTTAAATCCTCTTAGTGATTAGCAGTATATCAATCATAAAACATAATGCATTCAAATCAAAAGCAGAAACATATCAACACATAAGACACCAAGATTTTGACGTGGAAAACCCAGTTAAGGGAAAAACCATGAGGTGATTAAGCCAAGAATGTATTCTCTGTTAGAAGAATAGAAAGAACAAAATGGCACATGCCAATTAGGGCTCACTGCCCGAGCACACTGCTCACAAGGGGTTCACTGCCTACAAGAGACGCACTATCTACAAAGAGATAAGTATCACATACATGAACTGGGGAATAGCATCTTTACTATGCTTGAATCAGTTCCATTTATGCCCAATACTTCTTCTCTGCCTTTCGCTCTCCTCCTCACTATTACAATCTCATCTCCCCAAGCACACTTTTGAAATGACTTCGCAATCTCTTATTTATACAAGACATAAACTTAGGAATGATCATCTAAGTTGGCAAACATCCACAAGAACATCCCCAGAATGTGTAACTGATCCGATCGGCCAATCTCAAGAAGAACACCATCATCTGGAAGTTATTCTTCTATTGCGAGCTCCAACTTCAATGTGGACCATCAACATGAACTGAACATGATCCAGAGACCTCCACAAGCTTGCCTGAATCATCAAGAACATCCACACTTCATCTACTTACTAAAACCCATCTCTCTTTCATCTGAAACCTCAAGAACACAGTCTGTCATTACTGTCATAAAGAAATAGATGCTTGCGGACCTTCAAACCATGAACCAATCAAGTTGACACATCATAAGGACTTTCCCAACACTCCCTCAAATCTGTAGAACTAATCAAGTTGACACATCATAAGGAATTTCCCAACACTCCCTCAAATCCACAGAACAGGATAATGCATTTTCGGATCTCACCGGACCTTTCTGTAACACTCTGTCACCTCTAAACACCTACCGGAACTGGTTTTACTTGAGTGACCACAACTTCTTCATGTCTTCATGTGGACCTCTAAAATCTCTACTGGATCACCTTAAGACACATATCTAAAAACCCTTTAATTTGTATCTTCTGATCCTCATCCTATCTTTGACTTTTACCTTACTGTCATCATTGTTCTTTGCTGATCCTGATTGAGACTAATTTTCTCAATATCCTCAGCACACAGCTCATCCAATCCTTATCATTAATGCAACAAGAGTATGTTGACATCAATGACAACACTGGTTAGGCCCATACTTGTAACAATCTCCCCCTTTGTCATTGATGGCAACATATGATGTGAAAAACTGTTTTAACCATCAAGACAAGAACTTCTCCTTACTGTCACAACTCCCTCTATTAACAACAACCATTCACATGTCTTCTCTCCCTTTACTGCTCCCCCTTTGATCAGCAACCACTTGTTTTTCACATGTCTTCTCTCCCCCTTTGACATCAATGGCAAAGGGCACATACTTGCAATTCCACCACTTCAATATCAAACCTGCTGCTCTCCCTGAGTAGCAGCTCCCCATCATCAATCTGGATCACAAGGTATGACTGTGATATCCACTGGACGGATGCACCTTAGTTCATCACCGGAGGGGCAATAACCCCTAACTTCTCCCTGAGATACTCAAAAGAGTCCTTAGGTAGAGGTTTAGTAAAGATGTCTGCAATCTGATCCTTGGAAGACACAAACTCCAATATGACTTCATTCTTGTTCACTTGCTCTCTCAAAAATTGAAATTTGATGGATATATGCTTAGTCTTTGAATGTAACACCAGATTCTTAGATATGTTTATTGCACTTGAATTATCACAGAAAATTGTGATAGGCTCCTCATACTCCACTTTAATATCTCTTAACATCTGTTTCATCCACAAAACTTGAGTGCAACTACCTATTGCTGCAATATATTTAGCTTCAGTTGTAGATAGAGATATTGCCTCTTGTTTCTTGCTTAGCCAAGAAACCAATCTCTTCCCCAAAAAGAATGCTCCACCACTGGTACTCTTCCGGTCATCCACATCTCCTGCCCAATCAACATTTGTATATGCATGAAGAGAGAAATCATGATCTCTAGGATACCACAGACCATACTCAACCATCCCTTTTAGCTATCTAAAAATCCTCTTGATTGCCATGACATGAGATTCTCTAGGATTAGCTTGGAATCTAGCAACAAGACCAACAACTTGCATAATTTTTGGTCTAGTTTGAGTGAGATACAACAATCCTCCAATCATTGATCTATACTTTGTCTGATCTGCCTTAGGAGAGTCATCATCTTTGCTCAACTTACATCCGGTTGCCATGGGAGTATTCATTGGCTTTGAATCTTCCATCCCAAATTTCTTCAACAATTCTTTCACATATTTGATCTGAGAAATGAAGATTCCTTTCTTTGTTTGAATGATTTGCAGACCCAAGAAGAAATTCATTTCACCAAGCATAGACATCTCAAACTCACTTTTCATTTGATTTGCAAAAGTTTTACACATACTATCTCTTCCTCCAAAGATGATATCATCAACAAACACTTCAATAATCAAGATGTTTTCATGATCAATTTTGAAATATAAGTTACTGTTAGTAGTACCTTTGTTGAAACCAATCTTCAAAAGATGCTTGTCTAATCTTTCATACGAGGCTCTTGGGGCTTGCTTCAATCCATACAGTGCCTTCTTCAACTTGTAGACCATATCACCATGATCAGACAATTGAAAACCATCCGATTGTTCAATGTACACTTCTTCTTCCAAGTCACCATTCAGGAAGATAGATTTGACATCCATCTGATATACCTTAAAATATTTAAAAGTAGCAAAAGCAAGAAATAGTCTGACTGCTTCAATTCTTGCCACCAGAGCAAAAGTTTCTTTAAAATCAACTCCTTCTATTTGAGAATAACCCTTGTAGACCAATCTGGCTTTATTTCTGATTACTTCACCAACTTCATTCAGTTTGTTCCGAAAAACCCATTTTGTTCCAATCACATTCTTGTTTCTAGGTCTGGGAACAAGATCCCAAGTGTGATTTTTCTCAATTTGCACCAGCTCTTCCTCCATTGCCTTAGTCCAGATTTTATCATTGCAAGCTTCATTTACTGTCTTAGGTACAATGTTTGAAATCAGACAATACTCTTCTGAATCTTAAGGAATTTTCCTTCTTGTTTGTACTCCTTTGCTTTTATCACCTATGATCTGATCTTCAGAGTGGTTTAGTCTTATATACCTGGGAACTTTGAGAATTTCTTACACTTCTGATTCTTGATCAGGCTCATTGAAAGTCATCTCTTCTTCCTGGTTTACCAGATCAGTTTGAATCTTACTCTCAGAAGAGGCTTGGGCTCCTTGAATCAGAACACCATTTTGATTATCTTCATCATACTCATAAAACCCTAAGGGTTTCTCAATTCCCTCATCAACCTTCACATTTGTACTTTCTATCATCTTTCTTAGTCTCTTGTTATAACACCGGTATGCTTTGCTTTGAGTAGAGTAGCACAAGAATATTCCTTCATCACTTCTAACATCAAACTTGCCTAGATCTTCATCTCTTTTGATGTAGCATTTGCTACCAAAGACTCTGAAATATCTTACAATAGGAGTAATGCCAACTAACCAGAGTTCATAAGGAGTCTTACCGGTATTGCTTCTGATTTGAACTTGATTGAGAGTATAGATTGCAGTGCTGACAGCTTCTCTCCAATAGATCTGAGGAACATTTGCTTCCATCATCATGGTCCTAGATGCTTCCTAGATGGTCCGGTTCTTTCTCTCCACTACTCCATTCTGCTGTGGAGTCCTAGGAGCAGACAACTGTCTCTTAATTCCATGTTTCTCATAGAACTCTATGAACCCATCGGATGTGAATTCTCCACCTCTATCAGACCTCAAACACTTCAATTTTAATTCGGTTTCATTTTCTACCATAGCCTTGAATATTTTGAATTTTTCAAGAGCTTCTGATTTCTCTTTTAGAAAGGTTACCCACATCATCTGGGAATAGTCGTCAATTAGTAACATGAAGTATCTATCACCTTGAATACTCCTGATTCTTGTAAGACCACAAAGATCAGTATGAACCAAGTCCAATAATCCAATAGAAGACAGTTCCTTACTTTTGAATGTGACTCTGCTTAGCTTACCCAACTAACATTCTTTGCACAAGCTGTTAGTAGGTTTCACCAATTTTGGAAGATCTCTTATAGCCTGAGTATTGCTTATCTTGATGATATTATCAAAATTCACATGACACATCCTCCTATGCCACAACCAACTTTGATCAATTTGAACAAACAAGCAACTTTTGCCAGTACCAACCAAGTGAAAGATATTACCTTTAGTTTGACTACCGGATGCAATCTCTATTCCAGAATTTTCAAAGATCTTAAATTTTCCATTCTTGAACTAGAGATCATAGCCTTTGTCCACCAACTGTTCAACATTAAGGAGATTGTGCTTCAATCCTTCAACATACAGTACATTACCAGTTTTGTTTCTTCCATCAAGAGAAATAGTTCCTCTACCTCTGATTCTACCAGCAGAATGTCACCAAACTTTGCCACTCCTCCTTCATACCTTTCCAAATCTACAAACTTATTTTTGTCACCTGTCATATGGTGAGAGCATCCACTGTCAATGACACAATCATCCTTCTCTTCAATTTGGGCAGCCAGAGCTCTTTCCACAGTCTTATGATTGATAGATATAGAGGACATTGGATCTTCTTCCTTGATGGCAATGAACACCCATTCATTTCTGGATTTGTTTCCTGTCTCTGATTCATCATCTGTTACTCCTTCATTGTCATCATCTTCATGTACATAGTAACAGTTCTTTTGGAACCTTGGCTTGTTAGGATTTTGCCTTAAAATCTTTTCCGGACACCTTGAGGTAAAATGACCAATCTTATTGTAGTTAAAACACTTAAAAGGTAATTTTCCTTCATACTTACCAGATCCTCTTGGCAGCCTCTTGCAATAAGGGCTTCAAGTTGAGCAATTTCTACTTCTTCTTCGTCCAGGTCTTTTCTTGCTTTTTCATACCATGATAGTTTCCTTGATGAGTTCTCTCCCGGATCAAACCTTTGTTTACCTTTTACAGAGGCACTGGCTTTGAATGCAGATTTAGTCTTGGGGGGGTCATCTCCAAACTCTGTCATTTCAAATGCAGCCAATTTCCCAGCCAATTGATCTCTTGTGATAGTTGTATGGGCTCTGAATTCTTCAATGGAAACAACCTTGATTTTGTAAGAAGCAGGTAGGGATCTGAGAATTTTGCCTACAATCTCATTTTCATCCAAGACTCCACCAGCATTTCTAATTCCACAAACCAGCTCATTCACTCTTGGCATAAAAGTAGTAATATTTTCATCATCTCTCATCTTCAGATTTTCAAATTTCCCTTTCAGACTTTGTAACCTTGCACATTTAACATACTGGTCTCCTTCATGCAAAAGTTCTAGTTTTTTCCAAATCTCAAAAGTAGTTGGTAGGTCAATAACATTTGAGAGATCTGAATCAGATAATGTGCTTAGAAGAGCTTTTATAGTCCATAGATTGTTTTCGGCATCTATGATTTCATTTAGGGTTTTCAAACCACCCTGTGGAGGTACATATTGTATTGTAACCATGGACCAGTAGGCCATTCCCATACACTGCAAGTGACATTTCATGCGACCTTTCCAAAGAGAAAAATTGGTTCCATCAAACTTTGGACTATCCTTCTTGTAAGACGACATCCTGGATCTCCTCAAGTGGTTAAGCTCCTTTTAGAGGAACTTGCCTCTGATACCAATTGTTAGACTTAGAGCACACAACTGAGAGGGGGGGTGAATTAGTTGTGCAAAACTTTCTCCAATTACAAACTTAAATCCTCTTAGTGATTAGCAGTATATCAATCATAAAACATAATGCATTCAAATCAAAAGCAGAAACACATCAACACATAAGACACCAAGATTTTGATGTGGAAAACCTGGTTAAGGGAAAAACCATGGGGTGATTAACCCAAGAATGTATTCTCTGTTAGAAGAATAGAACAAACAAAATGGCACATGCCAATTAGGGTTCACTGTCCAAGCACACTGCTCACAAGAGGCTCACTGCCTACAAGAGACACACTATCTACAAAGAGATAAGTATCACATACATGAACTGGGGAATAGCATCTTTACTATGCTTGAATTAGTTCCATTTATGCCCAATACTTCTGCTCTACCTTTTTCTCTCCTCCTCGCTATTACAATCTCATCTCCCCAAGAAAACTTTTGAAATGACTTCGTAATCTCTTATTTATACAAGACATCAACTTAGGAATGATCATCTAAGTCGGCAAACATCCACAAGAACATCCACAAGATGTGTAACTAATCTGGTCAGCCAATCTCAAGAAGAACACCATCATCCAGAAGTTATAATTCTATTGCAAGATCCAACTTCAATGCGGACCATCAACATGAACTGAAAATAATCCAAAGACTTCCACAAGCTTGCCTAAATCATCAAGAACATCCACACTTCATCTACTTACTGAAACCCATCTCTCTTTCATTTGGAACCTTAAGAACACAGTCTATCATTACTGTCACAAAGAAATAGATGCTTGCGGACCTTCAAACCACAAACCAATCGAGTTGACACATCATAAGGACTTTCCCAACACTCCCTCAAATCCACAAAACAGGATAATGCATTCCTGGATCTCACCGGACCTTTCTGTAACACTCTGTCACCTCTGAACACCTACTAAAACTGGTTTTACTTGAGCGACCACAACTTCTTCATGTCTTCATGCGGACCTCTGAAATCTCTATTGGATCACCTTAAGACACATATCTAAAAACCCTTTAATCTGTATCCTCTGATCCTCATCCTATCTTTGACTTTTACCTTACTGTCATCATTATTCTTCATTGATCCTGATTAAGACTAATTTTCTCAATATCCTCAGCACATAGCTCATCCAATCCTTATCATTAATGCAACAAGAGTATGTTGACATCAATGACAACACTAGTTAGGCCCATACTTGCAACACCACATACCAAAAATTTGCAAAAATTATTCTATACATGGTTGCATAAGTATATATGAATTATATGTTAAACTTACATATACTTAAGTATATCTGCAAAGGTGGCCTTCAACTGTACAAATTATGTGGCCCATCTCTGCTTCATCCTATCCAAAATTGATATGTGACTGCTCAACAAAAATGCATATGCTTCTGCCCTTTTTAAATCTGTCGGATCACTGGTCCAGGCTGTGGTCTGGGCATCTATCAAGGCCTCATGCATTGCCTCTAACTTAGGGATAATTATCCCTCTGAGTTCACTCATCTTGTTTATTATATTCTTCTTTTCTTTGTCCAGCCTCTTTATTTCATTTATAATGACAATAGCCTGGCATTCTTGATTCATTAAGGATGTAGTGAGAGGATCAAAATTCTGAGATAAACTTGACAGTTTACCTTCTTGTTTTTTCACCTTCTTCTCAATATCCTCTATCACTTTGGGCCAAGATAGACAAAATTTGTACATGTCCCCACCATCTTTAAGAGCATTGTCAAGGCTCTTTATCCCAATATCTAGGGTCCTCCTATCATTAGTAATGAGTCCCTGTACTTCAGTGAATCTTTTTCCCAAAAACTCCTTCTGGACCTTTTCTTTTGCCGATTTCTCTAAAGAATCAAAATGAGTGCTAACAGAATTTACTAGAGATTTCAAGTTACCAGATGGAGAGGCCAAAAGATCCTTTTGAAAAGATGGCATGATCTTCTCAAGCATCCTAGATGCAATCTCTAACAGCTCACAGTCTTCCATGTGAGAGATTTTAGAAGTTTTTCTTTTGCTTTGGCTTGAGCAAAAGATGCTATTTTCATTGTCTGGACCAGAGAGAGAGAGTCAAAATTTAGTGGCCCTTGAAATAGTTCAAGCTCATCTATCTCCATCATTTCTTTGTTCAAGAAGTTCTTCACTACCTCTGCAGTGTCTCTTGCCAGTGACTAAGTTTTCTTTTCTTTTGGGGTCTCAGAACTATCATCAAAGGTCTTCTCTACTTGTTTTTCTTCTTTTCCCTTTACCTCCTCTTCTTAACTCACTTTCTCCTCATTTCTTCCTTCTCCTTCAGCTCCTGAATCTAGAATGTTTGTAGTGGGATTCGGAGGAGAGATGTTAACTGCTTCATGAACTTCCTCTTTCGGAATAGAGGAATCCAAGTCCTTAGACTTCTCTTCATATATCTCTTTTGACCCTTCTATATTTTTGTCAGAAGATTATTCATTTGATAGATTTAATCCATCAACATCCATGGTAGAAGGTTCTTCATTTGTTTCCTCTATAATAGGAAGATTAAAACTTTTGAAGGCATTCCAGAGGATGTCTTCTATTTCTCTTGCTACTTGATCAGTTTCTCCAAGCATAAGTTTGTTCATTCTTGCTTTGCTCCGGAATTCATCCTTACAGTCCTTAAAGATCATGTCCATTTGCTTTGGAGTAATAGAAGGATAGAGCTGAATTGCAATCTGTTCTCAGATCTCTAGGTCTTTTGCCTTTGCATTCTCTTTTCTAAGTTCAAGTACCTTCTCTAGACTTTTGGGAATTAATGAAATAATTTCAATGAATGCTTTATTATAAATATTGAGGTACCTGACTATAGCTTCTTCCAAGATCCTCTTGTCAGTATCACTATATTCATCATAGAATTCTATTATTGGTTGCAGATTCCCATCCACAATAACTGCCTTAATGATATCATCAATGGAAAGAGTGGGCTTTTCAACAAATTCTTTTGCTTTTTCTTCTTTGTTTTTGCTAGCAAAGAATTCCCCAGATGTTTTCTTCTTCTTCTTCATTTTCTTAATTTCCTCATCAGTCTCTGTTTCTTCATCATCCTTGTGACTTGTGTAAGACCTTGCGACTTTTCTTTTCATTCTCTTTTCTCCCTTTTTGGATGTCTTGACTTCCGATTTGGTGGCCCTTGAGCTCTTATGTGTAGAGCTCTTAGAGGATCTAGTCTGGGAGGAGGCTTGTACCGAAACACTTCCTTTCTCTGCTTCTTGTTTCTCTTTCTTAGCTCTTTCAACCTTTTCTCTATTTGCATCTACTACCTCTTTTGATGTGCCATATCTTTTGGCAATTTCCTCAACTTCCCTTCTAACTTTCCTCTTTATCTTTGGTTGTCTTAGCTCAACATGTATTTTTACACTTAGTTCTTGAAAGGTTCCAAACCTTTCTGCCTCAGGGTCCTTAAGCTGACTTAACAGGTGTTGAATATGCAGCTCCAAGATTTTCTCATCGACCTCATTCCCATTGGCATTATCCAAACTGTTCTAGGCTTAACTGCCTTCATTAGGCATTAATTAGTATCTACCATAAAACACATTGTATCCTTGTATTTCTCAACTATGGATTGAGGTATCCTCTCCCTAGCTTGCATCATGCTTTGGAAGTTCTTAAAGTAACCCTAGAGTGTTGTGCTTTGAGATTTAGCATCACCAAGTCCATACATATAGTCTCTAATCTGTATTGCAACTAGTTTTTCATTTTTCCAAACCCAACCACTTGATCCGGGCAGCTCATTCATGTAATAGAATAATAGATACAGTATTAAACAACCATAATTAAAGGAGTTCTTCTTATCCTTCTTGATCTTCTGTAGGTTTTCTAATAGTTGATTTAAGAGAAGATCACATAGGTCATAGTCTACATTTTCCCTTAACATCTGATATGCTACATATATTGCAGTCCCAAACACAAAATTTTCCCTGCTAGAATGATAGATCTTATACCCAATTATCACTGAGGCAAATTTGACATTAGAATCTGTGATGTCATCTATGGTCATCACTCTCTTGTCAAACTTGGATCCAATTGCTTCAATTATTGTCTGGTCCTTGACAGATTTGAGTGCAGCTAACCCACTGGATGAGTGCAATCCAGTTACTACCCTAATGGCATCTTTTGTTATCTTGAAGGGCCTCATTAACCACATGAAATTATCATGCATTCTACTAAGGACATATCGGACCCAATCATCTTCTACAAAATAGGGAAAGTGGATGCAATGTCCAAAGTGCTTATCCCGGAGGGCCTTGTATTGAGGTTTGAGTTCAAAACTTTCATCTATTAACTATTTATGATAGATGTCCATCAACTTAGATTCTCCAAATTCCTCAATGTTGGCATGGATGTAGACCCTAACATATTCTACATGTAATACCCCATGCGGAATGCTAGAAAAAGTGCCTAAAGGATCAACTTCTAGGGATTTGTAGGGGTGTTTCTTGAATTTTGGGTGTGGCCTATGAGTGATCTTAACAACCATTGGAGTAGCCATTTTGCAAAAGATTCAAACAGAGATTTTCAGAATGGAAGTATCTTTTTATGTCTTAGGGTTCAAAATAAGAGCCAGAACAAATCGCTGGTTGAATTGGATTTTGCAGTTGATCTTTGAGAGAGTTGTAGAAACTTCATGCTGAGCTCTTCTTTTCTTCTTCTTGAATGCAAATGTGCAAATGATGAGTGAAAGAACCCTTTTATTCTTGTACAAACCCTAATTTCCTTTTGCAATAATGCACAACTTAAGTTATCCAGTTGCCCTATTTTGAGAGAGATCTTTTCGAATCACTGTGTTCTACTTAGAATCATTTTTAGTGAGGATTGACAATGTATCTTCTTTTCTCCAATCATGCCATGGATCCGCAGATCAAAGTTTTTCAATTTTGAATCATACCGGATCTGTCTGTGAAAATCCTACTTTATCGGATGGCTGTCAAACTGGATCAATCTTGGATGATTAAACTCTTGCAAAAATCTATGCAGATCTTTCATATTTTTATTAAGGGTTATTTAGATATTTTTCTGAGAACCCTTTCATCCGCAACATTCCATGTGCAAAATTTAGGCACCAATTGACTGGCTGTGGGAATTTATTTTTCTTTGTGACTCCCCCTGAGCCAGAGCTCAACTGTTTAGTTTCCAGAAGGAATATCAACACCAAATTCCAGTGCAGATCCATCCCCAACATTTTGTATACTCTTCTTCACCCAAATCTTGCTCATCTCCCTTTAAACTTAATCCGCATTTACTTTGCCTTTTCCCTTATCTTGTTTTTGATTATGATGCACCAGACCCTTTTTATCCTGATTTTTACTTCTGCAAAATTTGGCAATATGACCGCATCTATTGCAATTGTAACAAACAACATTTCTTTGCATATTTGACTAATATCCTTTTGATCTGCATTGATTAGCCATTTGTCCCATTCTATTGCATGCAAAGCATCTACCATTGAATGAATTGTTTATTTGCATATTTCTACATTTATGAGATTTGTGACCATACCTTTTGTAGTTGAAACATTGTTCAGAGAAGGATGGATTAGTCTGATTCATTCTCCTTCTACACTGAGTTGCTTTATGACTGAAGTTGTTGCAATTGAAGTAGTATCCATTGAAGGATGGATATCTTTGAGCATTTGGTTGCCTTACCGGAGGTCTTCTAGGCATGTTTCTTTGATTTCCTAATTCAAAGTTCTTCTAACCGAATCTGGAACTTTCACCTTTCTCATATCCTAAGCCACGCTTGTCATCTACCCTCTTTTGGTTTTCAAGAAGAACTTCAAGTTGAACTGAGCTTATCTTGAATTTCTCTTTGTATTCATTTGTTGTTTGAAGATCTTGTTTAAGAGTGTCTATCTGACTCTCAAGTTGTTCTTCATTATCCCTAGCTTCTTCAAGATCAGATTCAAGATGGCTGATTATTCTGTCCATTTTGTGGCAGTCCTCTGTCTTCTCCTTGAGGGATTGTTTTAGATTATCTTCAATTTTCGTTTTCTCTTCAATTTCTTGGGTGAATCTCATAACCCCTGATTCTATCTCATGCCTTACCATAATGACCTCTTTTGATAGCTTCTCACATAGCTTGTTTTTCTCATTCAGATCTTCATTAGTATCATTGGCTTAACTCTGACTTGCTAATTTTTGAAGTAGTTCCTTTCTCTTTTTCACAGAGATACTCAGTTTTTCTTTTAGCTCATTTATGAAATCATCAGCTTGTTTGAGTCTTTCTCTCAAGTTATTGACTTCAGAGTGAGATTGTTCAAGATCATCTAGGGCAGACTGAAGTTGTTCCTTCATACCATACATATCCATTGAGATTCCCAGATCTTCCTCAAGCTATTAGGCTCTATTTAGAGGAACTTAGCTCTGATACCAATTGTTGGAAACAAGGCAGATAACTGAGAGGGGGGTGAATCGGTTATCTCTATTAATCTTTACTTTCTTCTCTTCTTTTATAATTTGTGCAGCATCAGAACATATAAGCATATATAATCATGAGAATAGAAATAAAATCAACACACATGACACAATGATTTTTACGTGGAAAACCTTGTTAAGGGAAAAACCATGGGTGACTAACCCAAGATTGTATTCTCTGTTAAAAGAATAAGAAGTACAAAATGGCACTTGCCAATTAGGGCTCACTGCCCAAACACACTGCTCACAAGAGGCACACTGCCTACAAGAGACTCAATGTCTGCAGAACTTACAGAAGTTAACCAGGTGTTTGAATTGATGAGAGGCATCTACAAATGCTAGAGTTTAGTTCTGGTTAGGCACAATATACTGATCTGATGCACTTCATTCTTCCTCTACTCTAGTGTTGCTGCTCTGTCACATACCAGACTTGTATTGCTGCTTTCTCACTTATCTCTGCCTTTCTTCGCACTTTATTTTATCATATCTGTACACACACACACACTCCTTCATACTGTAATTCATCTAGTATATATACCCGCACCAAGGATTTCAACAACTTTCTAGTCGGCAACCAGAATACTCAAGATATTTACAAATTACTAATTTGTCAACTAAATCCATGCTTGATTTGTGATGTGTATCAAAAACATAGGCATTGAAGTCATCAATCATGTCAGCCAACATTATATGATCCCTCAAATAGCTTGATCAACATCAATTACTCATCCGGATTGAATTCTGATACTCTGTTGATCAGTTCTTCCTTAGTCTGCTCTACCTATCTAGAACCCAACACTCAGATGCTCATATCTTTTCCATGTTTTATCACCAGAAGCTCAATCTCTGGAATATAGTAGTCATGATACTCCTCTTAACTTGTCCAAGTCTGCAACTTGCTGATTTACACCATCTAAGAGATCTGAACCTGATTGTCAGACCTTGTTGCATGCTCTATTCTTGTTCACCAGACCAAAATAATCTTCAATTTGACTTCCGGTATAGGCATACTATGTGCTGTGGATGTGTGGGATAGACTTTGTTGCCATCAATGACAACACTCATGAAGCCACATAGTGTCTCTTGCCAATAGCAACTGCCCTAGGAGACATGTATGCAAAGTGTGGAAGCATACACAAGGAACATGAACTATTTGACATGATGCCTCAAAGAAATGTTGTCTCATGGAATACAATGATTGCAATATGCACAATATGGATTTTTCAAAAAGGCTTTAGAAACTTTCAAGAAAATGTACAAAAGAAACTTTCAATAAAATGCAATTGGCACATGTAAAACCAAATTCCACAACCTTATCCAACATCCTCCTTGATTATGCTAAAATGGGATTTTTGGAATAGGGTGTGGACAACCATCAAAGCATAAAGGATATAGGAATTTTGTCACATGTTGTATTTACATCTGCCCTTGTAGACATGTATGCAAAGTGTGGAAGCATAGACAAGGTGTGTGAACTGTTTGACATGATGCCTCAAAGAAATGCACAATCTCATGGAATGCAATGATTGCAAGATATGCACAAAATAGATTTTTTGAAAAAGATTTATAAACTTTCAAGCAAATGCAATTGGCATGTGTAAAACCAAATTCCTATAACCTCAATTGATCATATTATATTTGATGTAAACTGTCATGAACATAACATATAGTCTATATATATAGCCATATAGTCATGTACAAATATATACATCGGTAACATACAAAAGTATGTATACAAAGCTATCTAGGCATACAAAATATGTCCCAAAATCTGATTTCCTATGAACTACTATCAAATAATCGGTAGCCCTTGCTTGGCCATGAAGATGGAGAGTCAATCAATGACTCATCCTCTCTATCCCGTCGACTAGACCTCCTTGACAAAGATTTTTGAAGCTCCACCTGTTAACACAATCAAACAATATCCACATTATTATAGAAAACATGAAATATATAACATGGCATATGTAATCAATCACTTACCACTAGCTGATGATCCCTCTCGATCTTTTTTTACCTCTCTTCATCCATAGTTGGACGGGTTGGAGTTGTGACCTCTTGTGAGAAGCATCAAGAAGTAAAATTGAGTAAACATAAATATCATTTATGTACATTAAATGATATGAGATAAAATAAGAAATAAAAAATGACATTTACATGTTATTGGCTCATACCTCGGTCAAAGGATTTGCAGACAAAATAGCTACAACAATGCCCACCTCCGCTGATTGATGAAGATGAGGAGGAGTCTCCATATTCAACATCTGAAAATAAAGTTCAAGATTATTTGACCAAAATAGATACATAATATTATTTAAATGCATAATGATTACAAATGGTAAAATTTACCTCTGTGAATGTGCTTGTGCATGCAGGAGACCAAGGAAATTGTGGTGGTGGTGGTGAAGCTCCCTATTCATTATCAAATTGTCACTAAATAAGATTACCATTGATATATGTACTATATTTATGATCTTGTGATAAATTACATACTTGTTGACTAGACCTCCTCTCATAACCCTGCACTGGATGACTAACAGATGCAGGATGAATACTTTGACCCTAGAATTTCATAGTGAAAATAATTGCATACATTAATTTTGAATTATAATATAGATAGTCATAGAATTAATTATAAATTTCAAATACAAATATATTTAATCAGGATGACCCTTGTAAAAAATCACCTGGGAGTCAATACCAAACGTACGCTGTAAGAGGTCATATGTGAGAACAATATTATCCAATACGGATGTGTCCATCACTGGTTGTTGTCCTTGTGTCACAACATCCTGACACTCTGCAGTATCATCTAGATAACCTAAATGGCAAGAGTCCTGGGTCCCATAATCGTACAAGTTCCCACATGAACTACAAAGATGTGGGGACAAAAGACACCTACTGCTCTCACCCTCATCGACCTGGGTAAGATCATCACCATGTTGTGCTAGAGACTAGGTGAGAGAACTCAATGAATGCAATGTCTCCACCTCAACACTCTGCTTCAAAATCTAAGGGAGTGAGATATGTGCTGGCCTCATGAGGGGTCTAGGTATGTTGTTCTAGTTTCAATGTGCCCCCTATCTATCTTGGGCAGAGCCACCACATATGCCTTAGGACTCTTGAATGTCAAAGTAATTAGGAATCTTGTTGAGGACAAACTCACAATAGAGTTTCCTCAAGAAATATTACAGCACCTCATTGTTATTACAAGGATAGTCATCAAAGACTATGTACCATCTATCCCAAAAGTTTTGGGATATACCAACGTGCAAACACCAATAAATTGGGAACATTTGCAACTCTCTTCTAGTGTTTGGCTAGTTTTAATATTGATAAAATGTGAATATAATTAAGATTTTGTAATTTTTTGGTCCTTAACTTGTTGGTAAGATAATTTGTCAGCATAGTATTTCCAACTCCTCTCCCTATAGTCATTCCATTCTATGATTTGGTTTGTCACCAATTCAATATGAGAAACAATGACGTCTAATGACTTGGCAAGGGCTCTCCTATGATCGGTGCTTGCATTTGGAGTATTTAATGTTTCAATTAGGGTTTCAAGATGTTTTTTATTTTCTTCAATTCACCCTAAATAGTTTTCTTGTGTCTCTTTGATGGTGAGGACATGAAGGTAGGGGGTTTTGAGGGTTCTCCTTAGTTTGAGGGGGGTTATTTTGAGCCTCCTCTACTGGATTAGGGTTTTGTGGTGGCTCATTGGCTGAAAATTCAACATAAAAATCCAATGAAAATATTACAAAATCAAACAATTCTTTCAAATTCACAAAAAAAAATCAAACCCTACCTTGTTCAGCTACTACACCTTCTGCATTTCATCCACAACGTCCTCGGGAGAGGGATTGATGAGGTGGCATGGTGAAATTATAAATTTCTCTTTGAAATTGCTACTTCTAGGTCTCCTATATCGTGCTCGTGTTACCAAAAGTGAAACCTACGGCCAATTTTTCCAAATGAGCCATGGGTTTCACTTTGTGGTCTTTTTATTTTGTTTTTTAGAAAAGAAAAATGTGAGCACGTTATAACGCACTCACGTTTTAGGCTCAGTAATACGAGCCATAACACGAGTGCATTATAGATTGTATGGGACCAAAAAGTCCATGTGGCGACTTTTTGGTCCCTCATCTTTGTGCATATACCCTGGATACATATAATAATTGTATTACCCAAAATAAGACCTAAACACATGAATATAACACTCTACATGAAAATGATTAAGGATCCTTAAACTTTACGCCTTGTGGTTTTGGTGAATATCATGTGGATACTAGGGCTTATGACATCCCATCTTTGTACATGGATCCCTCCATCTATGAAAAATACCTAATGCATACAAAGATGAAAAGAAGGCATGTATGTGTGAGACCAATCATGAATGTGACTCATCTACAAATGAATCACCATTAGCTCCTCCTAATCCATACTTTAAACAAATCCATGGTCCTAGATATAACCTTATGAAAAAGCTTGGATATAAAGGCACTAGACTAGGCAAAAATGGACAAATTTGTAGATAATTTGTTGAATCAGAAGAAACTAAAAGACCCTATAGTGTGGGTTTCTTGTTCATTTATCATATGTGATATTGATTATGACATTCCTTTTGGCCCATTAACTATGACATCTCTTTAGGAACTTATTTTCATTTTTAGGGTGCATGAGTTGTATTAGATAACATGTGTTACATTATTCATGATACATTTTATATTCACATATACATACGTCATATGAACCTTAGTTACATATGTAGACACCCAAAAATGACCATCGCATTATTAGCTTGCATATACATCATTCTTCTAGCATCAATTCTTCTAATTCACCTTAATCTAACATTAATTAAATGATTCTTAATTATTTAATTAATTTCATCATTTCACCACTTTATTCTTCTATTTGTACTTTAATTAAATAAACCAATTATTTAATTAATTCAACATCTTATTCCTCCTATCCACACAATTAAATAATTTTAATTATTTAATTAGCTAATTATTCCTCCAAAATTAAATAAATTGTTCTAATTTATTTAAGTTGACTTTTCTTACCCTCTAAATATATAAAATCATTATTTTTCCATCCTGCACAACAAATTATATAAATTTATTTATTTAATTTCTAATTTATCTTCTCATCTTCTAAAATTATCTTTTTCTTCTAAATATCTTCCATGCACTATCTATTGCATGTCAAAAAGAAAAATCATGCATTGAATTTAATTGGCTTTAAATCTTTGTTTTTATAAATCAATTCATTAAATAGAAAACAAAATATTCTATTTTTATGAAAATCAATACTATCTTAAGCCAAGAAAGCAATTAACTCTTTAAATCAACTTTTTGCATGGACACTTGTCATGTGCATATTCGTCATGATTCCTCAAGTTATCTCCATCGATTTCATCTAATTTCCTCCATTGTTGATTGATCTTCTTTGAAATCTATAAATACACCTCTTCTCTCATTCACAAACCCTTCATGGATTTTGAGCAATTGACTTCCATATCTCCCAATGATTTTCAACATTCGTTGAAGCAATCACATATCCGTTTGAGCTATCATCCATCCATCTCACTACTAAGGTTATGCTTTTTATATTTGAGCAATCCACTTTCACAAATACACCAAGGAATTCCAAGAAATGGGTAACATATAGTGTTTCATGCTTTTATGTTATCTTTGTTATGTTATTATTGATTTCTTGAGGTTATGATGGAGTTTGGTATTGAATCTTTGTTGTATTGATCTCTTTATGAATTCTAGATTTCCCCATACACATTTTGGCATGCCCGATGGGACCCACTCCCTAAATTTAACACATATTGGCTTGAGAAATTTTATTTTTTAGGCTATAGGTACGGAGTTGTGCTTTTGGCTAATAGAACGACTCATCTGGTATGAACTTTGGTGCTTTTGGTTGACAATATTACGCATCCGATCTGTAGAATTACACTTCTGGTTGACAGTATTGTGCATCTGGTTTGTAGAGTGGTGCTTCTGGTTTTTGCGTTATATCTTGTGATTTCTAAATTTTGCAGGCACTTGCTTTATCTCTTTGCATGCAAGCTAACTTATTTACAGGCATTGACCCTGATTGTTCACAAGCTGATTTATTTGTGGACATGTTTAGTTACCTTTTGACCTAAAATCCATTATTTTGCCTTTTTTTCTAACTGTTCAAACCTGACAGAGTAATGCTTCTGAGTAATCCCCTAACGCATCTGAGATATCCTAATTCTCTTTTGAACAAAAAGATTACGCTTTTCATTCTCTTTCCATTCTCTATTTGCAGGTTACCACAAAGTTGCACTTCTAAGCAACAAAATTGCACATTCGGTCGGTACTATACATGCTTCTAGTAAATTGTTTTGCATAACTAACTTCTGTATTGGAGCTTTTGGTTAACAATGTGTATGCTTTTGGTCAATTTTGTTGCACTTTTGGTTAATTCTGTGTCGCTATTGATCACTGTACTAACACTTTTGATTCTGAAAGTCTTGATTTCATCTTTTCACATCTAACAAGTGGCTTTTTTGAATCTAACATTATTGTGCAACCTCTTATCACTTGTCAAAGAAGTAAAAAGTGAACTACTAATGTATTTGGTGCATGATGCTTGACAAAGATTTGATTTCTCACTAGTCTAGTAGAACACTTCAATTTCATTAAGGGAATATACAATTGTTTGCTATATCTTGAATGTCTATGTACGTATGCTCTCTCCTCGCACTGAAAGGTGATCTTGGATACCAAAAGTACTAGATAATTCACTTTACTCGCTTTATTTGCTTTATTCCTAGGGACCTAAGAGTCATACATATGCTCTTCTCTCTCATCACAAGACGATCTTGAGAATCAAAAGTACTTGGAATCAGATAAATGCACAAAGATGGCCTAGACCAAAAGGGGGTCTTAAGTGGCCACTTTTTTTTTCTGAAATCAGAAAATACTGATGTTGGATGAGAAATTAAAGATAGTTACACTCAAAATTTGAAGATGCAACAAAAACAAGAATCGTAGTGCTCCGAATCTAATTTCTAAACTACTATTTTTTTTAAAAAATGGTTGAGATTAAGGGGTTCAAAAAGCGGGGACACACAAATTGGCCCTGATTTTTTCAAAAAAAATATAACATAGCGTCTGGTGTGGCCCCCCTAAAATGTTAACTTTTTTTTAGTACTTCAAAAATTACTTGGATGAGAAATTAGCTAACACCATGTAATTTATCCCCAATTTTTTTGATAATTTTTTCATGAATAATTGATTTTTTTACTAATTTTTAAAGTGGACACATCTTGAAAAACAAAAAATTGAGCATGCTCCCCCCTAAAATTTTTGAAAACTAATTGAAAATCTATTTTTTTTAATACGTGTAGAATGGAGTCTAGTTTCTAAAAATGTAATTTATTAGAAATTTTGATGAATGGTTAAAAAAAAGTTAAAAATACCACACACTAGTTTTTGACAAAAAATGGATACACTAACAAAAGAAATTAAAGATGAAAACTTTAACATACTCAAAACATGAAAAAAATTATATGGTTAGGAAGCTAAGAGAGAGCTTAACATTATCATAGTATTTACATAATCTTGAGCATGGTCCACATCAGGTTTGCACTTGTTTCAATGACAAGTCAACTCGCATTATTGTGAAATAAAATCATCTCACCCTTACCTTCTCTCTCTCTCTCCTAGTTTAGGGTTTAGAGAGAGAGGACCTGTAGGAAGAGATAGAGGAGATAGAGGAGACAGAGGGGAGAGATAGGGAGATAGAGAGTGAGGGATATGTCTAGAGACATAGGGAGAGAGATTGAGAGGTAGAGGGATGATAGAGATAGGGAAATAGGGGATAGATAGGGAGATAGAGGTTTAGGGTTTCTTGGGTTTAGGGTTTAGGGTTTAGGGTTGCTTGGGTTTATGGTTTATGGTTTAGGTGTTAGGGGTTAGGGTTTAGGGTTTAGGGGTTAAGGTTTAGGAGTTTAGGGTTTAGAGAGATATAGAGAGAGGGGACTGATAGGGAGAGATAGAGGAGACATAAAGGAGAGATAGGGAGATAGAGAGTGAGGGACATGTCCAGAGACATAGGGAGAGCAATTGAGAGGTAGAGGGATGATAGAGATAGGGAGATAGAGGCTTAGGGTTTCTTGGGTTTAGGGGTTTGGGGTTTAGGGGTTTATGATTGCTCAGGTTTAGGGTTTAGAGGCATTATTTAGGGTTTATGGTTTAGGTGTTAGGAGTTAAGGTTTAGAGGTTTAGGGTTTAGGGTTTAGAGAGAGGATTGATAGGAAGATATAGAGGAGACTGAGGGGAGAGATAGGGAGATAAATAGTGAGGGACATGGCCAGAGACATAGGGAGAGAGATTGAGAGGTAGAGGATGATAGAGATAGGGAGATAGAGGTTTATGGTTGCTTGGGTTTAGGGTTTAGGAGTTAGGGGTTAGGGTTTAGGGGTTTAGGGTTTCTCAGGTTTAGGGGTTTAGGGTTGCATGTCAAAACCAGTCTTTCTCTATCTCTATCTCTCCTCCCCTCTTTACCTCCTATCCTCTCTCTCTCTCTCTCTCCCATCTTTACCTCCTACCCTCTCCCTCCCCTCTTTACCTCCTACCCTCTCTCTCTCTCTCGCCTCTCTACCTCCCTCCCTAGTTTCCATACACTTAAAACACTTATAAATTTCCACGCATGACAACACTTAAAACTTTCCATGCATGAAAAAACAAGCTTGCGTTATAATGCGAGCGTGTTTTGGGGAACTAAAAAAATGGACAAAAAGAATGTGGGATCCATGAATCAGACCCACATGCTCTATTATTCTCTACTTTTCATGCATTATTAGACAAAGAAACACTTTTCATGGTGTTGACATTTTGACAATCAGTGTTTACTTAATCCACCACCTTTTTTTTGGTTTTTCAATGTAGAAGTAAATTGGATGTTTTTAGATAAAATTTGATTAGTTAAACTAATATTTCCATGTTTCATATCATTTGAATGTTAATTTTAATGTATTTAGATTGAATTTGATGATATAGATTTGTTTTTTTCATAAATTTGACTAATCCTATTAGAGGTATATAGAAATCAACATTGAATATGAAGGAACTTGCCAAAAAGCTCAAATTTTTGAGGATTGGGAAACTCGAATCTTGAAATCTAAGGTATGTTCTTTATGCATTAGTTTACTTCACTTTATGATTATATTAAAGCATGAAATCTCATGTTATAGGACAATCATGAGGGAAGTGAGAGGATTATCATTTTGACAAGTTATTATTATGACAAAGTGAAAATTCATATTTATTTGAGATAAACAATCTATGGCAACAAGCCATATCACCATGGGAAGGAATTCATCAAGATAGTATTGGCATATATTTATGAAGGGATTCTTATCAACATTCAAGGATAATCCTAAACTAAAGCAAGGTCATGGAAACACTTTCACTGTAGATTAGATGTGGATGTTGACTTTAGCATGTTGTTTGGTTGTCATTGATGTCAAATAGAAAAAAGTTTGTGATGAGTTTGTGATGCAAAGAGTTTGTGATGAGATAATGCACAAGGTATTCAATGTTTGATGTTAATGGTATAGGTGATCAAGGTGTTTGTGTTTTGTAAATGTGCAGAGACATAAAAGATTTGCAGAGAATTGATCTATTCTAACTCATGATCTTCATAGTTTACTTGGTGCTTCATGTTGATGTTGGATGTGATGTATATCCAGTTGGATGAGAATCATATCATCAAGTTTCATGGTCATTCATGCAGATAGAGTCAAATTGTTATCATTCAAAGAGTGTCAAGTACAATGTTGTCATGACACATCTTCCTCATCTCATAAGTTCTTGTTTGGTGTTAAGTTGCCACTTCATGCTATGTTCAATAATAATCTAAAGCCCTTGTGTATGTGTTACAAGGTTACCTTTGTTCATGCCCTGATTCATAGTATCAAGGTTTTTACCTAATGGTGCTCTCTGCAACTTAGATAAACTTTAGATGTCAAGATGACTATATTAGAGTTTTCTAAAGTCTCTCTTATAAGCCTTAAAACCCTAGGTTCTATTTTGTAAAATACTTTCATAATTAACCTAGCCTGTCATTTAACTAATACATTTTTGTTTATAAAATGAAGTCGACCTTTCATTACAGGTAAGATCACTTAAAGTGACAGGATAAAGGGTGGTTGGCTCGTGGAATGACTAGTCCCGTTTGCTAGGGACGCCAGATCTTCAAGTCACCTAAGCACCCATAAAATATTTAAAGGCTAAGATTTAATATGGTCAAATGCATGAATTTGAGATAAAACGTGTAACTTCAAATGGGTTTCAAATTCCAACGGTTCAGTTCAACTATTCTATTTTTGATGGGCAGTTGTAGTACAAAAAGCTCTTATCTATTTTTGGTAGCTTTTTAACAATGAACCAGATGGGCCAGTGAAATAAATTGCTCATTCTATTTGATAGAAGGGAAGAGAAAAATGGTTATTACTGTTGAGGAGAGATAGGTTTACATGTGTATATGGAGATTATCAATTGTTGGTTCAATTTTTTATAGAACAAGGCAGAACCTATGAAAGGAGGAAGATGTTCTTTGATGTAAAGACAAGAGAGGGGTTTTTATGTAGACAGGGTTATTGTTTATTGTTCATGTCAACTTGTTCACTGTATTTGTTGAAGAAGAGTCTTGTAAAGAAAATCTTTCTTTCATGTTTCTTGATGATGTGAATCTTGTATCAGAGGAGATTCTTGTAGTTAAGGTGTATTTTGTTGGTGCATATTGTAACAAGGTAACCCCATGAAATAGTATTTCTTTTTCATTGGAGATTGGTCGTTAAGACCATGGAGGTTTTGCCAGTGAGGCTTGCTTGGTCAGTGAGACCTATTTGCATCCAGTGAGGCTTGCTTGGTAAGTGAGACCTATTTGTAGCTAGTGAGGCTTGAGTGTAACTAGTGAGGTTTTGTTTTGCCAAGTGAGGCATAATAAAGTGCAACATTCAAAAGTGGTTTTTATCCCTTTTAAGGGTTTTCCACTCATAAAACATGTGTTATGGTTCTTTTTTATTGTCTCTATGTTTGTGTCCCAATGTCTTATTTTTTATCAAGGTCTTGAATATACTGTTTATCATTATACATTTGTATATGTGTTTGATGAATCCTTAAGATTTCTCTTATTTTCTATTTAGTGGGCTAAAGGTGCAAAAACTTGTTAAAGTTTATAGACCACTGATTCACCCCCCCTCTCAGTGGTCCTGTACTCCAACAAGTGGTATCATAGCATAGGTTCTATGTAGAAGTCTAATAGGCTTGGGTAGGTCCTAGTAGTGGAGTACCATGGGAAAGTGTAGAAGAAATAAAGAAAGGAAAGATGCCAAGCAAAAGGTTTTAAACAAGCCCCAGTCAAGTCTAGTAATGAGTTGTTGCATGAGTCACCCCTAAATGTTGATACAAAGTGTGATAAAGAGAATGGTCCTAGAGTTGTGAGTTTTGATAAAAAGGAAGACTTCATTGTGAATGTAAGTGGACAAGAACTTGATGAAAGAAAAGATGATTTTGTTGTTGAGATTGATGATGAAGGAGACCTCTTTGTGGGTGAAGATGACTATGAACAAGAGTGTGAGGTCGATTTAGAAGGTGAACTCTTGTGTGCTCTGGATACAATCAAGCAACTCAGAAAAGAGAATAAAAGACTAGAAGACCAACTTCAACAAGAAAAAGATTCCAAGGAAAAAGTATGTTCGGATTTTGCAAAAGTTTCTTTAGATCTTGAAGAGGCAAAAGTACAAGTTGAAGAGTCTAACAAATTGATTATTAGTCTAAAAATTGAAGTTGAAGAAGCCAAAAGAGTAGTTGATTTTACAAAATCTGATCTAGAAGTCAAATCTAATGAATGTTTAAAACTAGAATTAGAAATAGTCTCTTTGAGAAAGACATTGGAAAAGGCATCTTCTAAGAATCTACAGTTTGAAAAGAGTACTGAATGCTTGAATGACATATTGAAGAAGCAAAAGCATTATAAGGACACAATTGGTCTAGGTTATGAAGAAGGACAGTGTTCTAAAGTTAGAAATGCACCAAGGAAGAAGATAGATTTGGCCCATCTTATTGTTACTCCTGAAGATCAGACAGAAGAAAAACTTGCTGATGAAGGAAGAAGGACAAGTAACTCCTCAAGATCTCCACCTATCAAGCAATACCATTCAACAAGGTACAACTACTCTCAATTTCATGGTTACTGCTATTCTTTCCATATCTATGGTCATAGAGATAAAGACTGTAAACTCATTCAAGAAATGGTTTTGGATGGAATAAGAATAAGAGTCCTTATAGTTTGTCAAATCAGGGCTATAATAGTGGTTGTTATAATTGTGATAATGTTGGTCACCTAGGAAGAAATTGTTGGTTGTATGAAAGACATGATCATGTAAGGAATGTCAATAAAAGGTCTCACAGAATGCCTAGAAGAAACTATCTTTCCTTTGGTCAAGACTGCAATATTATATGCTATAGATGTCATAAGATTGGACATAGTGCACAATATTGTCGAAGTGATTTAAAGAAATCAGTTAAACATCCCAAGAAGACAAGCATTCAGAAGGTTTGGAGAAAAAAGCAAAATCAAGAGAAGGATGAGTCTAAGCTTGTGCATACTACACAAGTGACATCTATAAGTACATAAAAAGGAGCATGAGGATAGGGGGAGGTGGTTATAGTTTTATCATTCAAACCTTATAGTAAGCAGCAAAGAGGATTGTGTCTTTGCAGTGAGTTGATTTCGGTTACATTGAAGGAAAGTTACTTTGTTGCAGTGATAAAGTTTTGTCAGTAGTCTAATGTAGTATAGGGTGCAGAATCTTGATGAACAAGTCATATTCTATTTGGGATAGTGGTTTAGTGTTTTTTTCCAGTGCCTTAGTCATTGTTGACTGTAACATGTGTAGTTGTTAATGGTAACAATATCATGATACATTGCTTGAGCAATACTTGAGTGGTTGATAATCAATCATTGATGACAATGGGTTTAGTAATAAGTCTTCATTACACTTTGATGAGCTCAAGTGACAAACAAAAGAGGAAATTACTTTATACTCTATTAGTATGTGTATGAAAAAGGTACAGTTGTAGATATGAGTGAAATTCTCAAGGCATATATGACAGCAATTTTACCTTGAAGTGAACTTGATGGTGTTCTTGCTTGATGACTTGAGTGTTTGTTGCAGACACATGACATGGTTGTTGCAGTCTTCTTGTTGTATGTTGGTAGTGTTGTTGCATGAAGGACTTGATGGTGCAGTTAGTGTTGTTGTAGACATGGTGGTTACCTTATGGATCAGATAGACCTTTGATGATCTGAGACTTGCAGACCTTGTTGTACCTTTTTGATGATAGTTTTTATGCTTGCAGTCATCTAGCAGAGAATATGCAGGTCTTTCTTGTAGTGTAGATATTCCTCATCTATATTGCAGTGTAGTGTTGCAAAAAACATATGTTGATATATTGCAGATTGGTAGACTTTGATGGTAGGACCTTAGGGGGAGCATGTTAGTGTGTTACTATTTAGCTCCTTAGAGAAGATAAAGAGCATAGTTAAGGATGAGAATAGGAAAGTGCAAGAGCTTTCAAATGTATGCTAGTTGTAAATGTATTTTGGATATTGCAAGCCACATTCGAACTCTAACAAGGTAAAAGGGAAGGAAGATCAAGTAAAAAGGGTATTTACTCTAATATTTCAAATTACAATGCTCTTATTAATGAACTACATTATTAGAGGATCATTGCATGTTAAGAGACATGGATAGAGAATTGAGTCATTTCAATGAAATTTATATGGAGTTCTCTTAGTATCATTATGGACTATGAGGCAGTTTTGATGTAACAATATAACCTTTATAGTGCATGTGTTCAAATTGTCATATGTTGGAGTTGCAAGCTATATGGTAGACATGTGTGCATGCATTGTTGCAATGACAGTACTTTCTTTATGAAGGACAATGACATCTTGTTGAATGGATATTTTTCTCTTGATGGTTTATTATATTGACAGCGAAGAACTTGAAGAGGGTAGTGAATACATGTAGTGGTTATCATGCTTGATGCATTGTTGGTATATCTTATGATAGTGTTTTTCTTACTTGTTGATGCATAAGGTTCTCTTGAATAATGAGCAGTGACCGTCCCTCTTGTTATGGTATTCTACCTTCTTGATGTTAGTATTTTTTTTGTGGTGCTTTGGTTTTTGACAGTGCTTTTTAGTGCATTTTATGATTTGGAATAGGCCATGTATGCTGAAGTGGAAACTAAGAGCAAAGAGTTACATGACATGACCAGGGTTATCTTGTACAAGTGATATTATTTGGTTTTCAATGACATGTGATTTGTTTCTAATGACCTTTTTGGAGCAGCAGAGCTTCTATGTTAGAATTTCTAACGTTGGTGTATGAGAGCATGGTTAGAATGCTTCATGATATGGGTGTCTATCTTGTCATGAAACTTGGCTCAAGAGTTGAAATTGAGTTGTCTCTGAAGTTGTCAGGAGTTAAAATTGAGGTATCTCAACAAGTGCATTTATGTTTGTTAGGATGGTGTCTTGTTGGAACAATCTTTGACAATGTGCAGTTGCAGTGACATCAAGATGACTTGTATGCATTTTGAGGAAAGGAAAATATCTCTATGTTGACTTTGATAGTGAATCTTGATAGTGATTTTCACTAAGGATAGCAGTGAATTTCATTAGTTTTTCATGATTGTTTGTTGCAGAGCAGCAAACCTTTATTTATGTGTGGTGCAGTCTTTCACCTTTTTGTGGTACAGATTCTCATGGTGTGACATACCTTATCAGACTTTCATTGTATGACAAAAGTGCTTTAAAGACATGACAGCATTCTTTGCCTCAGCTTTCTCATTGGTGTTGGAGCATTTTATTATCTTATTGTGTGGTTGTCAAGCATGGTGTTTGAGGGTATGGCTTCCATCAATGTGATAAAAGGCAAAGTCTTTTTGTAGTTTCAAGTACTCTAGTAAACATGTATACAAATAAAAAGAGAGACAATCTATATGGCATTGTTGGACAGAGTAACATGCCCTAGTGCAGTGATCTAATGTGTTTATTAAGGAACACTGAGTGATCTTTGTGATGCAGAGACCTTTGACAAACTATATATTAGTAGCCTTTGACATCCAGTATGTCAGTAGCATGGTGCAGTGATGGTGACATTTATATCTTTGAATGACACTTGTACTTTGATGTGGCATGATTTATAAGTGATAGAGTGCATGGTACAAATGTGTCGGTTATGTGTGATTTTATGTTGTAGGACCTTTGTGTATATAGAGCATTTTGCCAGTGACAGGAACTTTCATGAAAACAAGGACAATAGAGAAAGTACTGTGGAATTAAGTTTTGGTCTGATCATGTTTGGGCTTCAGGAGACCAGAGGTCATAACAAGTTGGAGGTGCCTTGGAACAAGTGATATCTTGTAGTGATAATCATCTTAGTTGCTGATGCTTATTCAGTCAAACAATATTTGGAGTTTACAAGTTTCATTGATTATATGATGGAGATTCAAGTGTCTTATAGTATTGACATGCTCTTTTTGGCTCTGATGCTATGATAGTTTCAAGAATACTCTCTCTTGGATCAACACACACTATAAACTACATTTTCATGGTGGTCTCTAATAGCAATGTAAGCCTAAAGGCATTACATGGGTCTAATGGTAGTTGCTGATAATAGCTTTATTTCATCTAGTAGAATGAAAGTCTACTACTTCTCTGCAAGGACAATTTTTTTTATTTTTGCCTAGTGTTCAATGGATTTTGTTGACAAGGGGAGCTTTTTTTTCTTTGTCATTGTTGTCAAAAGGGGGAGAAGATGGAAAAGTGTTTGATGTTGGTGTTAGTTTGACATCAATGCCAAAGGGGGAGTTTGTTGACTTTGGCATGTTGTTTGGTTGTCATTGATGCCAAATAGCAAAGAGTTTGTGATGAGTTAATGCACAAGGTGTTCAGTGTTTGATGTCAAAGGTATAGGTGATCAAGGTGTTTGTGTTTTACAGATGTGCAAATACATAAAAGATTTGTAGAGAATTGATCTATTCTAACTCATGGTCTTCATAGTTTACTTGGTGCTTCATGTTGATATTAGATGTGATGTATGTTTAGTTGGATGACAATCATATCATCAAGTTTCATGGTCATTCATGCAGTGTCATTCATGCAGAGAGAGTCAAATTGTTATCATTCAAAGAGTGTCAAGTACAATGTTGTCATGACACATCTTCCTCATCTCATAAGTTCTTGTTTGGTGTTAAGTTGCCTCTTCATGCTATGTTCAATAATAATCTAAATCCCTTGTGTATGTGTTACAAGGTTACCTTTGTTCATGCCCTGATTCATAGTATCAAGGTTTTTACCTAATGGTGCTCTCTGCAACTTAGATAAACTTCAAATGTCAAGATGGCTAAATTAGAGTTTTCTAAAGTCTCTCTTATAAGCCTTAAAACCCTAGGTTTTATTTTGTAAAATCCTTTCATACTTAACCTAGCCCATCATTTAACTAATACACTTTTGTTTATAAAATGAAGTTGACCTTTCATTATAGGTAAGATCACTTAAAGTGACCGGATAAAGGGTGGTTGGCTTGTGGAAGGACCAGTCTTGTTTGCTAGGGACACCGGATCTTTAAGTCACCTGAGCACCCATAAAAGATTTAAAGGCTGAGATTTAATACAGTCAAATGCGTGAATTTGAGATTGAAGGTGTAAGTTCAAATGAGTTTCAAATTCCAACGGTTCAGTTCACCTGCTCTATTTTTATGGGCAATTGCAGTATAAAAAGCTCTTATCTATTTTTGGCAGCTTTTTAACAACAAACCAAATGGGCCAGTGAAATAAATTGCTCATTTTGTTTGATAGAGGGGAAGAGGAAAAATGGTTATTTGTGTTGAGGGGAGATAGGTTTACATGTGTATATGGAGATTGTCAAGTGTTGGTTCAATTTTTGACAAAACAAGGCAGAACTTATGAAAGGGGGAAGATGTTCTTTTTTGTAGAGACAAGAGAAGGGTTTTTATGTGGACAAGGTTATTGTTTATTGTTCATGTCAACTTGTTCACTGTATTTGTTGAAGAAAATTCTTGTAAATAAAATCTTTCTTTTATGTTTCTTGATGATGTGAATCTTGTATCAGAGGAGATTCTTGTAGTTAAGGTGTTGAAGGAATATTTTGTTGGTGCATATTGTAACAGGGTAACCCCCTGAAATAATGTTTCTTTTTCATTGGAGATTGGTCGTTAAGACCATGGAGGTTTCACCAGTGAGGTTGTATTTTTCCAATGAGTCTTGCTTGGTTAGTGAGACCTGTTTATAGCCAGTGAGGCTTGCTTGGTCAATGAGACCTATTTGTAGCTAGTGAGGCTTGAATGTAACTAGTGAGGTTTTGTTTTGTCAAGTGAGGCATAATAAATGCAACATTCAAGAGTGGTTTTTTATTGCTTGTAAGGGTTTTCCACACATAAAACATGTGTCATGGTTGTTTTTATTGTCTCTATGTTTGTGTCCTAATGTCTTATTTTTTATCAAGGTCTTGAATATATTGTTTATCATTATACATTTGTATATGTGTTTGATGAATCCTTAAGGTCTCTCTTATTTTCTATTTAGTGGGCTAAAGGTGCAAAAACTTGTTAAAGTTTATAGACCACTGATTCACCTCCCTCTCAGTGGTCCTGTATTCCAATAGTGGAATCATGTTGCTATTATCCTGATTCAAACACTAACCTAAACAATTAGAAGGATACTAAGGGAAGCCATGTTAGTCAAATAATTATCATAATGCTAAAATCAAGATAAGGATTGTCACTTGAGCATACTCACTTGCAAGGACTGTCATATTAACCTAAAGACTATTATACTTCAATAGCTATCATGCAACCCTAGGAATAGCTATAACCTCTCACCCATGGGTAGGATAACAACTGATACGTGCAAGGTGACAATCAAGACTAAATGATAAGTCAATTAATCTCAAATCGATGGAAAAAGGTATCTATTATGCTATATAAACATAGAGGTGGTCTTGAAAGGATATTCATATGGTAGGGAAGATTGTCGTGGACACTAGATGGGCAAATTTGACACTTGATTATAATTTCACAACCAATTTGACTAGGAATGGGAGAAGGATTAGAGAAGGGATTTATCCTGAATAGGAATGAATATGTTGTATCTTTAATCTAACCTGTCATGTTTTCAAATATTTCATTGATCTTGATTAAAATCTTTTTGTTTCATTTTTCATTTATCTCAATTTTTTGCTAACCAGTAGGAGGTAATTTGTGGTCCTTTAAAAGAGTTTGATACTTTGTCTTGTGGTTGCAAGGGAAAGGTGGATAATCAAGAAAAAATGTTGATCTAGAAACATGATTTGTTTCTCTACATACACTATTTTAACAACAATATGATAGAGGAAGAAAGTACTAAAAGACAACCTAAGACAAGATCAAACAAAATTTTGGCAAAGAGAATAAGATGAACAAAGGACAAATTACTTCAATTTGATGACCTAATTTGTTGTTGTTCTAAAAAAACAAGCTCCATATAATTTTATCTATAAATATGAGAATAAAAGAAGGTAAAAAAGGTAGCGAATTACTCTATTGCTATAAGGAAGTTGCCTTTCTATCGAAGATTTATGATAAAAGAAGGAATACTACATGATTTAAAGATCCTTATAGAACAATTTATTCTTGTTAGTTACTCCATGAAGTTTAAGAATGGTATGATATGTCATATTGACTTGTTATTCGAATGTTATCCTAGCTTAATCTTGATTTGTAAAAGATTGCTAGTATATGACATGTGTGTGATCTCTATTTTTCAGGTTGGACCACCCTAGGAAACTATAAATTTTTAAATTTATAATCATTTATTTACTTTAATTATATGATTATTTTGAGATTTGTGTATGAGATTACTTTACTTTATTGTACCAAGATGAAATAATTTATCTATCTTATTCATGATGCATATAGAAATCATCATCATGCCAAGGAAATGAGAAAAGATTCTAACACCAAAAGAGAGTGAAGCTAAGAATGCGAAGAAAAGAGAAGGAATGAGGCAACTTAGCAAAGGTAGGAAATTATCAACTATAGAAGAAGACATACCACCATTGCCAATTCAAGAGGAACATGAATCATCTAATCAAGCTAAGAGAGATGGAATTGGCAATACAAAGGTAACGAATACAAAACCTCCGTTCAACGAGGAAATTAAATATTGAAGTTGGAGGCACTCCATCTTTCACATGTCAAGTTGAAGGTACATCATTATTCTCTTCTCAAGTTGGAGGCACACTATCATTCACATGTCAAGTTGAAGGTACACCATATTCTCCATCTCAAGTTCAAGGTTTTTCATCTTTTCCATCTCCAATTGAAGGATGTAACATCCTGCCATGCAACCCCGAAGGGTAAGAGCCAAAAGAGGGCAAGAATTTTTTTTTTAACAAAAAGTTATAACATTCACATAATACGGTTGCTAACTCGGTAGATCAACAACATTCATGGCCAAGTATGGCCGAATGTACAACCCAAAGGAGAGAACTAAATCACGCTCCAGTGAAACATTGCTAAAGCTACATTCATTTTAAACACCAATTCAAATGTTCCTAATACCCAATTCCACTTTTAAACATAGAGCCATAACGATCATCATAGTACAAGCGGGTTCGATACCACCACTGGAAAACCATAAACCAAATATAAAACATCTCATTTCTTCTCATTAATACAATTTACATCATCCCTCTCAAGAGAGTACAAATTACATAAAAGAATATACATAAGTACAATGGCATAGCCATGGATGAGATACAATAACTGATAAAATAAGTACAAAAGAGAATATCTCCAACTGGTGCTCCAATAACCTGTACATCAGTCCCCAATGGTGGTGGCAACGCCTCCCAACCATGTGGACTCAAAAGATACCACCCCACCATCTTGAAGGTAGTCACAAGGCCCAAATAGAAGAATAAAGGCAAAGAATACAATGGCCAACACTCACATCAGTCACGGAACAAACACGACACACAATGCATAAAGCTAATGTCACAACATAGAGATGCTCATCCAATAACATGTCGGGTACTACTCACGACTACTAAGGTACTAGAGACTAGAGTGTAGATCGGATGAAGTGTCATCATGCATACTCAAAGGGATGACACCACATGGAATCAAGTACACTTCTCATAAGGATGAGGAGACTCAACCATGCCCAAATCAACGCCCCGCAGATGGATAGGCCTTCTTGTGTGCATTCTTAGCCTTTACAAGCACTCAAGGCCATGCACGAGAACTCAATATCCTAGACCTAAGCTCATCTTGTTTAACCAAATGAGGCATACAAAATCAAATCAAAATAATTCAATAACCAGTCACAATCCATGATAACATCAATTAAATCCGTCAAGTAAAAATTGTTATTTATTCACATCAGCCAAGCAAGAACAAATTCCATCTTTTAATAATAATTAAACAATCCATATTTCATCATCAAAATTCATTAAAACTACTCCACTACTGTGATAAGAGATTCATCTTTCTATCGCTGCCTATAGGGCACTAAAACAGTACCCAAACTTGTGGAATCAAGAAATAGCTTATTCCAATTTTTTGCAATCTCAACTGATTTTGATCGATGGGGATCATCTAACTGCAATAGGGGGTATATCGACTTAACTAATGAGCTTTACCCTAACTATAAATGTTGACTGGATGAATGGACAAGTTACAGGAAGTTATCTTCTTCTAAAAGACAAATTTATTAAACTTAAATCTCCATGAATACGTAAACCTCCCCTCACCCGTTACTGCCCAGATAGACATGTATGCGAATGTGCAAGAAAAGACAAGGCTCACAAACTATTTGACCGAATGCCTCAAGGTGATGTCATCTCATGGGACGTACTAATTGCAGGATACGCACAAAATGGATTTGTTAAAAAGGCTAAAGAAACTTTTAAGAAAATGCTACTAGTGGGTTTAAAGCCAGATTCCATTAATTTTGTCACCGTACCAAAATGGGGACCTTAGAATAGGGTAAGGATGTCAACAAAACATAACGAAGGAGGTCTTTTGTCAAGTGTAAAAGTTGCAAGTACCTCAGTCGACATGTATGTGAAAATTGGATGCTTAGACCATGCACTAAACTGTTAGACAGAAACGCCTCACAACGATGTCATCTCACGAGAATGCAATGATTGCAGGGTAAGCCCAAAATGGAATTTGTTTAAAGGGCTTCAGAAACTTTCAAGTTAATGTGATTAGTAGGTGTAAATCCCAGTTTCCACAACCCTTGATAGCATCCTTGTTGCCTGGCCAACCGTAGGCTTTGAAACAGGGTATGGACATCAAGCAAAGCAAATCAAAAGGGGAGGATTTGTTAAATGTTGTAGTTGCAAGCGCGCAGGTGGTCAAGTATGCAAACTATGTAAGCATAGACGAGGCACATGAACTCTTTGACAGAATGCCTTGAGAGATGTCATAGCATGGAAAGCAATGATTGTAGGACTTGCACGAAAAGGATTCATTGAATAGGCTTAGAAACTACCAACCAATTGCTATTGGGAGGTGTAAAGCCAGACAACACAACCTTTGCCCGCGGCCTCTCCGCCTGTGCTAAATGGAAGCATAGAGAGGGCATGCAAACTATTTTTAGAGTGCCTGAAAGAAAAGTGTTCACACAAAAAGTAATGATTGAAGGATGTGCATAGAATGGTTTTGACTAAAAGTATTAAAAGCTTCCAACAAAAATGCAATGACAGGTGTAACGTAAATACCCATGACCTTTACGCGGAAATGATAAATGCAACACATGAGAACCAAATGTAAAACTGCCCTAGGCACCATGGAAGGGCATAGAGGGAGTTGACTTACCTGGTCATTCTAAAAACTTGCAGAGGATCAAATGTTCTCTAATGCCCTTCTCCTTTCCCATCTCTAGAAACCCTCACTCTTCTTTGTTTTTCCCCAAATCCCCAAAGCAAGAGTAGTCGTGGGTGAGATTCAAAATCCCCAAAAAAGTATTTTCTTTCCTTTTAATGCTGCAACCTAGTTGCTTAGAGAACAAGATGCCCAAACTCCCATTTTAAAAATGGAACTAATTAAAATAAACAATTATCCAAGCTAACATAAAATACCAATTAGCACAAATACTTAAAATGCCAATAATCTAATTAACTTAATAGAGTTCCTGAACTGATTTATTTAAAAAATCACATAAAACCCTATTCACAAAACCACGCAAATATCATCATTTAAATCACTGATAAGACATACCAAAATAAACCACATAATAAATTACTGCAAAACCATAGTAAATACCAATAACCCATAACGGGATACCTCAACAACCAATACTGACAAACCACATAAGACCAGAAGGCAATCCGAACATTACCACTAGGTAACCAAAGGGTAAACACACATCACAGAATCACTGCACTAATAGGGTACAGTGGGCTAGGCTAGGGAACATTTGGCCTGTGACTATCTCCAGTAACCACCATCAGGGAATAAGAGTATGCTCAGGCCTATGAATCCAGACAGAGTCGATACCCAGTACCTGCATCACTTCGATCACACGTCAAAGCGCATGTGCATATATCATATAATAGCCAAAGCATCAATGGACATCAAGAAGAGGGTCATGACATCGTAAGCCTCTCAGATACAAGTGTTATGACATCATCCCTTTCTTGTCCATAATCATACAAAAACAATGATGACAGTATATAAACATATAAACATGTAATCCAGCATAATAACTAATCATGTCAACATCATAATAGTATTGGAATCCATCAAGGAGAAGCAACATCCAAAATGCGAACATGGGGGTCATTACATGCCATCTATCCTATATCAAGTAAACATTGAAGAAATTCCTAATATTGAGTCAACTTTACCATTGAAAACGCCTCCTAGAATTTTGCATAGAAAGACTAAGTTTCTAATTGATATCGATGAGAATGTTTTGAAGCCCATGCAGGATAAGATTCCCAAGCATACTTGCCGAAGATATGCCAATAAGATATGAAAATTATTTTTCGAGAACTTAAATGAAACCAAAAGATGTCAACTATTTGTTGCATTGATGAGAAATCTAAAATTTACCTGGCCCATTATGAATATTCTTAGCCTATGAACATCAGATGCTTCAAGTGAAAAATCAATTGTAAAGAATCTAATGAGTGCATATGAGAGTGTGGGTTCCACCTTACGCACCAATGATAGTAATGTCAAACAACATGTCATTACGTCAAAAATAGTAAACCATCAAACAAAGAAAGGTAACCTCATTAGAAAGACAAGTGAAGAATTGAAAATAAGTAGAAAAACTCTAATGAGAGCCATTGGAAGGAGTGAAAGAGTTGAGAACCCAAATAACAATGAATTATGGGCATTCTCTAGGAAACACCCACAGAAAGATAATGTTGTTGTTGAAGCCTTGAAATCTCTCATTGAAGAATTTTATAAAAATAACACAAGGGTATCTTTCAATGCAAGAGATGTTGTAAGAAGGAGAATTGGTTGTCGAAACTGTGAGCCACATCCAAAGCATTTTTTGGATGTGAACCAAACATGGTTTTTCAAGAAATTTCAAAAGATGTATCCTCAAATGAAAATTAGTCAAAGGTATTTTGAAATGGTAAAGCCTTTTTATGTCAAAATAAATCACACGTACAACTTGTTGTTGTAGATTACATATTGAGTTTTCTAATCATTATGATGTTTATAGATATATATGTGTAGATTTGCATACTAACGATGTTTAATAGGAGTGTAATATTAAATGTCCACCTAGATCTTCAAAAGATTTCATATCGAGCATCTTATGTCAAAGAGTGGATGGTCAATTATTTCACAAGAACTTATGCTTGGATGGCACGTGTGATCATTGTGGTGGGTTGCAACATTTGCCAATTTGTGAACATATGGAGAACACACATGCAATTGGAAATGAACTAGTAAGTTTTGACAAATATAAGATAGTGGCATATAGTCTAAAAGACGGTAAAGAAGCAAAAAGGTGTGAATTGATCATTGAAAAGATTCCATTGTATCAGTTTATCTCTATTTTTTAAGAGAATATATTTTACGAGTATGTAAGGCATACCCATAGAACTTGATGGTTGGACTTGCAATTAAAGTTATGCAAGGACACATTTCCACTTAATACCATCATTTCAGTTGTTGAATTTGTAGAGAACTATACACTACAGCCACAGAATGAAGTGCAATCGCAGTATTACAAGTCTACACCAGGTTGCTATATTTGTGCATATAGCATTCGTTCATGTAGACGACAGTACAGAGGATGACAAGAAGATCTTGAGGGAGTATCATGTTTATATCTGTGATGATCACACACATTCTACATAGTTTGTGCAAGGCTACTTTCAGATGTTCTACTGTGATTCGATGAGTAGGAGCATATTATTTGGTCAACATATCATATGCTCAGATAATTGTGCATCATAATTCAAGAACTCGTGGATGTTCTATTGGTTTAGTAGGATGTATAGGATGAATGGTGTTCAACATATGTGGAATTTCTCCAAGGTCGAGCATGGAAAGGGGGAGCATGATGGTGCAGGAGCATGTATCAAAAGAGCATTAGCATGAGAAGAGTTGAAGTACAAAGACAATGCAAAGTTGATAGATGCAAGATCTATTGTTGAATGGTCTAATGCTACAATGGGTCCAGGTAATGAAGGTAAGTCTACAATTCGTATATTTTTTTGGTTGGTTGATGATACTAACATTGCAAAATATGAGCATTGTTGTACATTGACAAAATCAAGTGAGCTACACTCTTTTAGAAGCTCTAATGTAGGTTCATAGAGTATTCATACATGACAGATGATATGCTTTTGTTCTTCATGTACAGATCAAGCTTGGTATGAATGTGAGTCAAAGGAGTGGGTCGATGAATGGTGTACAAGAAGTCTAACCCTGATTGACATGTATCGACTCTCGACAACACTACAACTCACATAGATTGAATCATCATTTGACTTTGACCATGTTTTAGATCTAGTTCAACCAGGTATTATCAGCATTCAAATTTAATAAAATTTAATATTCCATCTTATTTTGTAGTTTTTTTGTATCGTTGACTATATTCATTGAACTAAATGCACATATCAATTCAGGGCATGTTTATGCAATTATTACAATTGAAGACAATGAAGAAGGAATAGATTATTATTTGTGTCATTGTGTTGAGGAAAAAAAAATTAGATACCCCTATTATAGATGGAGAAAACATCGAGTACCCTACTGAAAGGAAGCTAGGCGTGCAGAAATCACTTCCTACACTAATCTAATGAGGAGAGATGGGTGCAAATTCATTTTAACCTTTACAATTACAAAATGTTTAACACAACAACAGAAATATTGTAGCAGCAAACAACATAAGAATGTAAGACAGAAGAAGAGAGACACAAGATATACGTGGGGAAAACCCTTATCGGGTGAAAAACCCCACACTCCAAAACCTACACAATGTATTATCAAAACTGTAATGGTTTACAATACACTTGCATGCAAGTCTTCTCAGGAGTCTTCGACACTCATATCTAGAGATAAACGGACAGCATAACAACACCTATTAATCATCTCTTACATCTCCTCTCCAACCACCTGTATATAAAGAGTAGTACGAATGGAGGTAGCTTCTAGAGAAAGTCACACAAGGAACTCATCCAAATCCATGTGGCCCAATTTCCAAGGCCATAAAACATGCGTATGACACTTATAAGTGATTCTCTTTCATCCCTTACAACCCCCCAACTTGGCATCCCAAATTTACCCAATTAAGGTATGACAGATGCTCTTACAATGTCATAAAATCTGTCATATATGACAACTCTTACAATTGTAAGAGAATCTGGCATAATTGTCTATTAATAGCAGATTCTCTTACAGCCTTGTCATAGTCAAACTTGGGTGCCTACTTCCCCATGTAAGATGCTTTCAGACACTTGTCTTCACCTGTCATATAATCTTCCATTTCTGGCCCTTACATGTCATAGATTATGTCATAGCTCTTACGCATCATAAACCTCTTACAACACCTGAAAGATGCCAACACATGGCAAAAAACTTCTACCACAAGGTGGAATGCCTATCTCCTCATATGAGGACAAAAATACATGTGGTCACCTTCCATGTAGGATGACACATCACCGTGCCAACTCCCACAAAGTGACGAAATAGGATTTGCATCCAAATTACAATAATAGGCAAAAAATAAATACAATTAAATAATAAATGCTAGAAACTTGCAAAGGTTGAGACACCTTAATTCCCAACATTCTCCCACTTGTTGACAACATTTCAAGAGCCAATGGAAATAACAGGGTTTAACTGGTATAGGCTGAGAGGCCCATAGACTTTGAATACCATCTAAACTTCTTTGTGCCCATTGGTTTTGTTAATGCATCTGCAACATCACACTCTGACTATCACAACAGATAGTAAACTATCCTACACCAACACCAATATCTGAACACAATATCTCTTAAGCCAAATGGCGTCCTTGCAAGAATGAATAGCTGCCAAATACTCAACTCAACTGAACTCCACTATGCTCACTAGCTTTAGAGAAGCACCTGTAACATCTTCCAAGTGATCACCAACATGACAAAAGATTAGAATGCCAAAAATATGATGAAACACTAAATGCCACATAGACACACCAATGTATCCAACTTTAAACTGGTTAACAGAACATAACTTTGAAGTCCAAACATCTTCAAAACAAGATTGAGCACGTAAGCTCCAAGACAGTTAGAACAACAACCACAACTAGTTATTTACATCCAACTAAATAACCACCATTGATAGAACTTTTGTACATGACATATTCAGCCCATACTGCAACTCTCATCCCTATATAATCCACTGTCCTGCACAAAGTTATCATCTCCCATGATAACAAACACACCAAAACCATTGATGTGCAAAAAATTTGAAGACCTTTGATACTGCGGTCCAATGAAAAACCATCTACCAAAGATATACATACATCCTAGGAATCAAACTGCACGAGCAATGTCAACTGAAGTAACTCAAAGTCTACCAATCAGCACTTACATAAAAAGATGGCTTATAATACAAGCATATAATGCAAAGAACAATTACAATGATCTGCAAACTACAACCAACTGCTGCAAAATAGAGCATACTTCCACAAATAGTTTTTTGCTCACTCTCTCACCTCTGATCTCCTCCACTTCTCCCAAGTCCACATCAAAAAGAACACATACTATTGTTAAAAAACAATAAAGTACAACAACAGTAGATGACCACAAAACCCAGTGATCAAACTAGATGAATAAGAACCTCTAGGAAAAAATATGAGACCATAAAGAGAAACTACAAACCATAACATGTCCTTTTGCCAACATCACCAAGTGCTAAGCTATGCCAAGTATGATCTCCTTCACAAAACCCCAACTGAAAAGCCTTAACAACACCCAACCATTCAATCTCATAAGATCAAATAAACATCAACATGGATGTAAGCCTCTATAATCAAGGTAGATCAAACTCATAACCATTCCATAACAAGGAATAAGCCCAATCACATCTTCTAAACTCCTCATAAATGAACATCATAAACCAAACCATATGAATCAAGAAGATAACCATACTAACAAACCTCAAATGAAACCTCCAAAACTAATAACTCGTAGCTCAAGATTCATATCTATGAGAAATAAAGGCATAAAACAAATGAATCTGAAATAACCTGGCCAATACCTATCAAAACATTTTCTGTCGAGTGAACTGAGAGTGGGGAATGAGAATGATCCACTAAGATGCACCGAGTCTCATATACTCTTTCCAAGAACAATCTCCTCTCAAGTTCAAATATGAACTCATGTCCATAACAAGTGAAGGCTCCTCAGTCTTTCTGCTGCAAAATTTCACCATTCTAACACATGATCCCTTCAACAAGAGATCTCAAGCCTCACCTCAAGTCTCTCTAGTATCCATGAGCATCCATCAACCAATACATGCCAACTTCAAATGCATCCTGCAAAATCATGAAGCTTCAAGAAAATGATTAATACTCAAAACCAAAGAGAACAAACAAGATCACTGTCAGAACTCCCACTGCACATCTCCTTGTAAGAAGATCACATACAACAAAGCATACAATGATGAATACATCTTGTCTCAAGAGAACATGTATCATGCCAAAACTTTAAGCTAGCATCAAGAGTAAATCATGACATAATAACATCTCTAAACAAAGGATAAACATGTCATACTAACAAATCATAAACTTGACACCTCAATCAAGATGTCAACATCTCCAAACATATGAAGATAACCATCTCCTAACAACAAAATTGAAAATATCAAAGAATTCTCAAAATCAAGAGCTCCTCCATGACACCACTATCCACTGTAGAAGATCATCCATCACTTATGATGAATCCAACATCACTGCCGAAGCTCCCACTGAAACTGTGATACCGAGCTTATAAAGGCATCATGATAACCATCCTCTCAATGAAGATCATCCATGGCTCTAACACAATCTAACAATTGTCCTGAGCAATATCACCAACACAAAAGAATAAAGTATAACCAAGATCTCCAAGTTAAGAAGATAAAACCATCACTGTCAAAATCTTACACTAAACTATGTAACCAAGCTATCCATGACATCGATATAAGCATGCTATAAGTCCCAATAACTAACTATCCATGCACTCTAATTTCCCATCCTCTTATCCCAAAGCAACATACCAAATACACAAATGACCACAGACAAGGCCAACTAACAAAATCTACATAAATATTGAATCAATCTTGTGGATATAGACAGTCCACATTCGAGTTATCCGACTACAATCAAATAGGTGATCAATCCACAAAACTGCATAACTCGTAGATCCCAAACATGAAACATGCAAACTCATCATCACATTAGTAACTTGCAAATTGAGATACCAAAGAAGACAATCTGTAGACTTCAAGACTCAACCATCAAATCAATTCTAGATTCAATTTGCCAACAAGTCCACAAATGAGTGATCGTAGTCAAGGAACTAATCAAGCATATGCTGTAAAAATGATGAGTGATAAATCATATACCAACATCTCCACACTAAGAAAGATACAATTCTCCTCACATTATGCACGAAGCATACATACAAATCTGCAACTATCTTTACATCTAGAAACACTCCAAGGAATTATAATCTAAAAAATAGTTTGTCTACGGATTTACAAAACCACAAGTTTTGATTAACCATGTAAAACTTGCAAAACCATGTCACTGACATACATGCAGATCCATATCCACTTATCATCTGGAAAACACACAGGTCTAAAAATCACTAATATAGTTAAACCAGAATAATGGAATAACATAGATAAGCATAACCATAGATTTTTGAATGGAATATTTACAAAACCCTCAGATCAAATCAATATGAAACTGAGACGTGCAAGTATAGCCAACTAAATGAAATAGAGGTCTAGGAACTTCGGGCCCACTTGTAGGCCAACTCCACAACCATCACCATGTACAAGCATACAAAGGAACTAGGTTGGTCTAGAAGCTTTCAAACCATCCAAGGATTAACTCCATAGCTTGCATGCATTTGGGGTTAACAAGACAATGTCTTCCAATGCCAAGGACTAAAACCAAGCACCCAACATAAGCACATCAAACCATAGCTATGGCAACCCAAGTTTCTCCATATGATTAGGGAGCCAAGAATGAACACCCAACATGAATATTTTTCTGCAAATGACCATAGAATGATAGAACATAACCACCAAGCATGAGGGTTATTGCATACTGTCAAATAGGAGCTCCAAATCAATAACATACTAAATGTAACCACATGATCAACTCCACAACACTCCATCTTAAGTTTCCATAACTCAAAATTTGTGTTGTTAAACATCCCCATCTCTATTCTTCCCAATGTGCCTACCATCTCATTCCTGCAACAAGATTTTAGAATACTCTGCACGGACTCCCACTCAACCTAAGATTAGTACACAAAACCCCTATCCAACAACTAGGACCAAAGAGAAGAGCTCTGATACCAACTGAAAGGAAGCTAGGCATGTGGAAATCGCTTCCTACACTAATCTAATGAGGAGAGATGGGTGCAAATTCATTTTAACCTTTACAATTACAAAATGTTTAACACAACAACAGAGACGTTGCACCAGCAAACAACATAAGAATGTAAGATAGAAGAAGAGAGACACAAGATATATGTGGGAAAAACCCTTATCGGGTCAAAAACCCCACACTCCAAAACCTGCACAATGTATTATCAAAACTGTAATGGTTTACAATATACTTGCAATGCAAGTCTTCTCAGGAGTCTTCGACACTCATATCTAGAGATAAATGGGAAGCATAACAACACTTATTAATCACCTCTTACATCTCCTCTCCAAGCACATGTATATAAAGAGAAGTAGTATGAATGGAGGTAGCTTCTAGAGCAAGTCACACAAGGAACTCGTCCAAATCCATGTGGCCCAATTTCCAAGGCCATAAAACATGCGTATGACACTTGTAAGTGATTCTCTTTCATCCCTTACAACCCCCCAACTTGGGCACCCCAAATTTACCCAATTAAGGTATGACAGATGTTTTTACAATGTCATAAAATCCATCATATATGACAACTCTTACAGTTGTAAGAGAATCTATCATAATTGTCTATTAATAGCAGATTCTCTTACAACCTTGTCATAGTCAAACTTGGGTGCCTACTTACCCATGCAAGATGCTTTCAAACACTTGTCTTCACCTATCATATAATCTTCCATTTCTAGCCCTTACATGTCATAGATTCTGTCATAGCTCTTACGCGTCATAAACCTCTTACAACAACTAAAAGATGCTGACACATGGCAAACTCTTCTACCACAAGGTGGAATGCCTATCTCCTCATATGAGGACAAAAATACATGTGGTTACCTTCCATGTAGGATGACACATCACCGTACCAGCTCCCACAAAGTGACGAAATAGGATTTGCATCCAAATTACAATAATAGGCAAAAAATAAATACAATTAAATAATAAATGCTAGAAACTTGCAAAGGTTGAGACACCTTAAGTCCCAACACCTACAAGATCAGTGGTTGTTATCGGAACATGGCTTAGAAGGTACCCAATGAAGAAATTTGATGTGTGGTGTTTCAAGGACTTTGACACACATAGGAAGATTCTTCATTATTCTAGCCTTGTTGCGGCATCAAACGTTCATTTGATCAAATATGGGGGTAGACCATTGAACATGACCTTGTGGAAGGTTTGTGAGTTTGACCACAAGGCAATACTCGACACAATAAAGAGTAGAGCAAACCCAGATGGTTCAGTAGATTGAATTAGTGGAATGAAAGAAAGGTATGTTATTTTTCTTTGCTATCCTTATTTCACCTTCTATATTCTTGACATTTTTCTTACCTTCTTATATGTGCTCCTTGGCCCTGGTTGATTAGCTTCATTTCATTATAGAGCTCATGACTGAATGACATGGTTGTTGATGCATTTGGATATTCCCCAGGGTCATGATTGGTGAGTTGGTTTGATCAACCTAAGTCAAGTGGTTTGATCGAACTCATATTTTAAGGTTAAAATATTTCAAACAACAAGGTGTGTGAAAAATATCGCTACTTTTCAGCTTATGAATAGCAATGGAAGAAAAACATAGATTTATGTTTAGAAACATAGATTGTACCATTTGAAGGTATTTTGATGGTATTGTCTCATTTCATCATGTTGGTGTACTTATTTTAGCTAAATGGTACAATTGCATTTGCATGTAGGATTTGAGTATGATGGAGGTAGGCATAATCCTTATGAAGTTGGTTTTGGAAGGAAAGTAAGGTAGGTTTTCATGATTATTTCATGATGATATGTCCTTTGGATTCAATTTGATGATTGTTCATTCACTTGAAGGGTCATACCATTATGTTTGCTTGAAGGGTCTTATTTACTTGAAGGGTCATGCCATTCCATCCACAATAATCTCTCTCAATTTTTGTCAACTCCAATCCGTTTGACCATGCCAAAATTAAATGCATTCTTGTAAAATGCTTCAGTGACATTCAACACAACCTTGCCATGAGCCACATTTTTTGTTCTGCTCATTGTGGGGCCCAACGGACTGCGCCAACACGTCAAGGTGGGTGGGTAAATTCTAGGGGAGTTCTCTTTTCATGCGCCAAGTTCCCCAGACGTTCTCGACTGTAGGCTACCGACAAAGTCACTTGAGATCCATGAGAGAAAAAAACTACCAAACTTTGACGAAGCAGTTCTCAGAATTTGTGGCACCTGGTAATGTTCTATTTGGACCTTCAGGTGCACGTGTGGTCTATCCACATTAACCTCTCTTAGTTTTTGTCAACTCCAATCCGTTTGACCGTGCCAAAATTAAACGTATTCTTGCAAAATGCTTCAATGACATTCAGTACAACCTTGCCAGGGGCCATATTTTTTGTTCTACTCATCGTGGGGCTCAATGGATTGCACCAACATGGCAGGATGGATGGATAAACACTAGAGGAGATCTCTTTTTGTCTGCCAAGTGCCCCCAATGTTCCAGGTTGCAGGTTACTTGCAAAGTCCATAACACCAGCTGGGGTTCAAGGACAAAATCTCTGCAAAAGTCTTTTGACTCTTAACCATTTCTATGTCTGTGCACAAAATGGCAGGCCAACCAAGGAAGAACTTACTAACCACTAATGGAATGTATTTATTAGTTCCAAAAGGCTTGTAGCAAGAGATGTTTTTATCTTTCTAAGGTATTTAATGACTTACAATGGTTATTGTGCAGATACACTAAATGTTGTTTCATACTATCATCCCAATCAATGTTGTCCTTATTAATCACTATTTTATGGAGTATAGGGCGGAAAATGGAGAACTTCAGGTTGGAGTTAGGCGAGCTATGTGACAGATGAATAATATGCCATCATCTATTTTATCTACTCACTGTATGCATGTGGGTGTAATTTATAACGCAGTTTTAACGTATACCATGTTCACTGTCTATTATAAACCAAGGTCGGTTTTCTTGAGACATCCCGTTTCATTCTGTTGATGCAAGTTTCTTTTGTCAATATGATAAAATCTTGTTTATCCCCTTACATTCTATATGTGGCTTTCCTGCTTGAAAAGCTTTTTGAGTTGAACCTATATTAGACTATCTAAAGGTTATGTTCCATGCTTGGGTGCTTCTCATGGAATAACGGGAATCAATGCACTGATGCATATTATGGAAAATTGGCTTGATTGCATTTCTTTGATTTGTGTTTATGAAATTCTCAACAGGGTCAGCCCTTCTGAGTTTATTGTTCCTTATCCAAATATATGGAGACATGCAACTGTAATGTCTCTATTCAAATGCATTTCAAGATGAGTTTTGAGGGCGAGGATGCTCCTGAGAGGAGGTATTTCTTTGATTAATATGGCTGTCCTATTTGAGCTGATCATTCGTTGAAGCTTTTGCTCAACCAACTTCTTCCTATTGGGTTGTAGGTTTAGTGGCACCATCATTGGCATAGGTGATGTTGATCCAGTGAGATGGCCAACTTTAGCATGGAGGTCCCTTAAGATTCCATGGACTATGCAACCACAACAATCTTTGTGTGCTTATGGATTTCCTATTTTGGGATTTGGAATTGTGACTCTGATGCAATTTTACATTGTATTAATGTATATAGTTGTTGCATTCAGGTGCAATGGGATGAAAACTCAATGGTTCCTCATCCAGAAAGGGTCTCTACACCATGGGAAATTGAGCCATTTGTGGCTCCAGTTGCACTGAATTCTTTGTCTGCACCTAGGAGCAAGCAACCTAGAGCAAATACACTTCCACTGTCTCCAGATTTATCAATTTTGGGTAGAGATTTTAGTAGACTTATCACAGAAACACTTAAATTTAATTGGAGATATATGATTAAGATTTTCAAGTATCATAATTAGCAACATTATGGGAAAGGTTTGATCAGAGAAAGTTTGAGTCCTTGTGTAGTACCTGCAGTGTTAGCACCAAAGAAAGATGGAGAATGGAGAATGTGTACAAACTCGAGGAATAAACAAGATCACAGTTACATATAGATTTCCTTTATCGAGGATGGATGATATCATGGATTGTTTGAGTGGAGCAAAATATTTCACAAAGATAGATTTGAAGAGTGAATACCATTAGATCAAAATCAGAGAAGGAGATGAATAGAAGATTGCTTTCAAGACAAATGAAGGATTGTATGAGTGGTTAGTGATGCCTTTTGGATTGACAAATGCACCAAGTACTTTCATGAGATTGATGAATGAAGTTTTGAAGAAATTCTTGGGTAAGTTTGTTATTGTATATTTGGATGACATTCTGATTTTCAGTAAGATAAAAGAAGAACATTTGTGGCACATGAGACAAGTATTGCAGAGACCGAGAGAAGAGAAGTTGTTGATAAACATCAAGAAATGTAGTTTCATGAAGGAAGAATTGGTATACTTGAGATTTGTGATTTTTGCGGAAGGATTGAAGATGGACCTTGAGAAAGTGAGAAATTGTTGAATGGCCTACACCAGAGAGTGTTGGAGAAGTCAGATCATTTCATGGATTGGCTAGTTTCTACCAGAAGTTCATCAGAAATTTCAGTACAGTATGTAACCCTATGACAGAGACAATGAGAGGTGACAAAAAAGACTTTAAGTGGACATTAGGAGCAAATAAAAGTTTTGAATTGTTGAAGTAGATAGTGATAGAGCAACCTATTTTTGGCATTACCAGATTTCAATAAGGTATTTTAGGTAGATTGTGATGCAAGTGGGAATGCAATTGGAGCAGTGTTAAGTCAAGAAGGTAGACCTGTAGCATATTTCAATGAGAAATTGAATGATGCAAGGAGAAGATATTCTATTTATGATTAGGAGTTCTATGCCATAATTCAAGCCTTGAAGAAGTGGAGACATTACTTATTGCCTAAGGAGTTTGTGTTGTATATAAATCATCAAGCCTTGCAATATTTGAATAGTCAAGGAAAGTTGAATCAAAGACATATGATATGGGTAGATTTCATGCAGAGTTACACTTTTGTATTGAAGCATAGGAGTGAAAAATCAAACAAAGTTGCAGATGCCTTTTGTAGAAGAAGGAACTTGTTGACAGAGATGAAAGTTGAAGTGTTAGGATTTGATGAATTGAAGAACATGTATGAAGAAGATCTTGATTTTGTAGAACCTTGGAAAGCATGTAGGGAGCCTATTGTGAGAGATAGGAGTAAGTGGTTAGACTATTTCATTTAGGAAGATATGTTGTTCAGAGGAAATCAATTGTGCATACCTAGACATTCCATGAGAGATAATTTGATCAAGGAGAAACATAGTGGTGGATTAGCAGGACATTTTGGCATTGATAAAATAATGGATTTGATAAGTGAAAATTACTTTTGGCCTCAGATACATAAGGATGTTAGGAAATTTGTGCAGAGTTGTAGAATTTGTCAAGTTGCAAAAGGAAATAGTCAGAATACTAGATTGTATAAACCTTTGACAGTACCGAAGAGACCTTGGGAAGACATAAGTATGGATTTTGTAATGGGATTGCCAAAGACACAGAGAGGACATGATTCAATATTTGTAGTGGTGGATTGATTTTCAAAGATGGCTCATTTCATACCTTGTAAGAAGACAACTGATGCAGTGCATGTAGCTAACCTATTTTTCAAGGAGATTGTGAGATTGCATGGATTACAGAAGAGCATAATTTCAGACAGAGACACGAGATTTCTTGGATATTTTTGGAAGACACTTTGGAAGAAGATGGAGAAAAATTTGAAGTTCAGTTCAACATTTCATCCATAGACTGATGGAAAGATAGAGGTAGTGAATAGGAGTTCGGGAAAGTTGTTGAGATGTTTGGTTGGAGAGAAGGTAGGAAGTTGGGATTTGATTCTTTCACAAGCAGGGTTTGCATACAATAATTCAGTGAATAGGAGTATCGGAAGAACACCTTTTGAGATAGTTACAGGAGTAAACCCTAGAGGAGTAGCAGAGTTGAGAGATATCAGTATGGAAGATAAGAAAAGTGCAGAAGTGGAAAAATTTGTTGGACACATGGAGACAGTACATAATCAGGTTAAGAAACATTTGGAGTAGATGATCAGTAAGTATAAAGAGCAAGCAGATGAGAAGAGAAGACACAAGGAATTTGCAGTTGGAGATGAAGTGATGGTATACTTGAGAAAAGAAAGATTTCCAGTTGGGACTTATAACAAGTTGAAGATAAAGAAGTTTAGACCATGTAGAATACTCAGAAAGTTTGATTCAAGAAATGCATATGAAGTGGAGTTACCGAAGACATTGGGTATATCACCTATTTTCAACATTGTAGACCTATATCAGTATCATGAAGCAAAGTTTAGTGACAGCATTGAAGAATACTTGAAGAAGCAGTTACCACAACAAGCACCGGAGTAGATTGAGGACATCTTGGATAGTAGAGTTGGATGCAGTACCAGAGGAAGGCAATACAAAGAATATCTAGTGAAGTGGAAAGGCAGACCGGAAGAAGACTCATCTTGGATTTCTCAGGCTGAGGTGGACCGTTTTGGTTTCTTGAGCTAGCCCCAGCAAAGTGAGGGACTCACTTTTTTAATAACCCCAGATGTCTGATGCAGGAGCATCCCTGGTTCAAGAGCAATCTTGCATCAACCAAAAACATTTGCATTTTAGTTTGTTTCTTTTTAGTTCCCAGTTTAGTATAATTCAGTTCGGTCAGTAGTAGTTTCTGTATTTTGGTCCATATTCTACCGCAGTTGCATTTCAGACCTTGCGGCACTGGACTTAGCATATAGATTCATTCATGCACATCATATCTAAATCTCAGAGTATTTGGATAAGGCACCGATAAGATATCGCTATCAGAAGATCAACTATTTTCTCATAACAGAGCATCCTGATAGTCTCAGATAATCAGCTAAAGGAGAAGACCTACCGAGTAATTCACAACTCGCGGAGCTAAATTACACATCATTCAATGTTGTTTGGTTCATGGCCAACCTTCCCTGAGATCCGCACACAATTCTATTCATTCGTGAAGGAGTTTTATTCAATTAGGTCTGACCTATCCGTGTACACACGTTACAGCTCTTCACTAGAGTTTGCGATCTTCCTTGGCTGACACAGAGGAATCATATGTTCCAGAGATGATATAAATTGATGTAATAGATTACATTAATTCCTAGGAAAGTAGTGATTAATAGTTAGCATAATATACAAGTTTGATAGTTTGAAATTCTTTGCAAAGGAGCTTTAAAGTCATATCTTGTTCATATTCTGTAATTCTATAATCAGGCCTGTGAGCACTAATTGTAAGCACGCATGTTGCCAGCCAATTTGTATTTGGATTCTATGATATAATGAATGACTGAATCTACATTTGCTTTATATCTTTGAGTTGTTTCTGTTGTGTTTACTCTAGCTGCACAACCTGGATAGTTCACTTTGTGGACCCTCCTAACTGTGACTGCACCAAGAGCAAAGGAGATATGCTATACTTCAATGGAACTGAACTCAGGCATGATGTAGATGCTAATATATTAGTTCAATCTTTGACAGTGAGCCACCCTCGGCAGTGAGCCCTTTGGTAGTGAGCCACCATTTGATATTTGGTATTATTACTACATTTATATTGTGAGCTAACACTCACCGTGGTTTTTCCCTATTTAGGGTTTTCCACGTAAAACTTTTGGTGTTCATGTGCATGTGACATTGATGTGTTCAATTTGTTTATTCTACTATTCATGTTTATTGTTGATAATAGAATAAGGAAATAAGTTAAGTGATTGAGGAATTGATTGTGGTTTATAGAAGTTAAAATTTTGATACAACTAATACACCCCCCCTCTCAGTTGTCTTGTGCCATTCAACACATTCATTTTGAAAGACACTTATAGCCTCAAATACAAGCACCCATGGAGGATTCTTAGTTATCAGAAGGCATGTTGATGAATGTCTACCACCACTAGTAGGTTTTTGACGTGCCCTCTTCCTTTCTTGATGCAAGAAATCTATTAGGCATATGTTTTTTATGCATATCTTCTTGCACTTAGGGTTTTTCGTTCAATAGAGGATGTTTGCTACAACACTGACTGACTTAGAATCTTTTTTTCCCATGGTTGGTCATTTGGGTTTTTATTTCATAGCACTTGAGGATTACTCAATGCATATGCTTTTTCTCACGTGTAAATTTCTAATTGGATGTATGTTTCTTAGATTACTCAGGCATATTTTGCTTGTGATGTAGGACTGATGTATTTTTATCCTCGTTCTATGTAGGATATGAGCTAGCAACCTCCAAAGAAAGAGTTGGTGGCCAAGGATCTTCATGGAACATAATGACGCTTTTGCCACATCTTTCATGATGACTTTGTCAATGGGTACATTATTTTCAAACTGTTATCTACACTTCCTGAGTTCAACTAAACTAGGAAATCTGCTATTGGAATCTTAGTGCCCTGAACTATCTTCTCCTGATGTATAATCTAATCATGTTCTTCCTAGGCAATAAGATTCTAGGTACAAGGCTTCAATTTGTCTTTAAAGATATTTGCCCCTAATAACCATTAAGTAGAGTCTCTGAGCCTCTGCCTACCTTGTTGTTGAAGCTGAGACTCTACAGGATTGTCTTAGCATCAGATAGTTCTATGGGGTGCTAGTTTTGTGCCTAGGCACTTAAAGATCCCTCTATATCCAAACATCTGAAAAGATTGCAAAGTAGTGATTGATAATACCTTTATCAACCCTTGCTGGAAGGAAAAATTTACTGCCTGGTACTATATTTGTAATTTATGCCAATTCCTAGGCTGTTTGGGATGGTGTTTAATCAAGGTTGCATGGAGACTGGTACTGGTATGGGAGACTGGTACTGGTACTGGTACATCTATTTTTGAAAAATAGGAGACGGAGGTACTTGGAGATGCCAAATTTTTTTAATATAATTTAATAATTTAAAAAATATATTAATATGCTAACATTAAAATTGAAAATATCATGACATTGAACTTTCAAAACAAGAGAACTGGTAAATTTTAGCATTAACTTTGAGGTTTAAACACACAAATGTCAAAGAGTTCATAGTTCATACTACATATTGAAATTTAAAAATGTTGATAGCTTGGTGGGCTAATATGCATATAGAAAACAAAAATCAGAAATCAGAAATCTTAAATCTATTGTCTACACTTCTATGTCATCCATCTCTAGGTCCTCAGCTATGATGCTCTCCATATACTCATCACTCTCAAGCGCAGGTTCCTCTGATGGTAGTAGAATTTAGGGTAAATCACTGAGGCCATCTGCTTCAACCACTTCATCAACCAAGGCTGCAACTTCTCCATCAGGTGAACTTTGGTCCCATTTTGTTGAAGGACCCTCCTTGTACCCAGGTTCTACATGAGAGAGAAGGTGAAGTGAGCTATGAATGTACACTAGGTTCTCCACTTTCTTTAACCCTAACCGATTCCTCTTCTAAAACCATAAGTACTCCAATTCCTCTCACAAGATGAAGAGCTGGCTACTTGTGAGAGCAATCTTATTTCTAATTATTGCAATTCAGGGGTTTCACCTCCATGGTTCCACCACCACTCTATAGTGTCTTTCTTTGCATGCATATCATATATGGCTTCCATGGAAGAAAAATCACCATGCCCATGTGAAAACTTATTCCATTAAGTCCTCATAATTGAAGCATCCTCACCTCAGCGATAAATCTTTTTTATTGCAGTCCAAAATCCCTTTATTACCTCTCTATCCTCATATGGAGCCCTCTTATTGGTCACTTGTAGATCATACCATTTAGGATTTAAGGCATAGGCAACACAATGAAGGGGTGTGTTAAGTTTGTTCCATCTTCCATGTATCTTTTCTTCTAGCAAGGGATATAGAGAAAGATCTCTTGCATTTGTTATTTTCTTAATTCTTTCACACATGGAATCTATTTCTTCATAAATTTCTCCCAAACATGGCTTGTCTTAATTTGCAAATTTGATCACCTCACATATGGGCTTAATAAAGTCCACAAAAAATCTAACATCAGCCCAAAAAGGTCATCAAGGATCATACCTCTCACCTCAACTATAGTATTTGATGTAGATTGTCTCCAAGCTGCCCATGCATCACTAACTATTGTGGAACACAAAGCTCCTTTGACTTCACAAAGATGCTCAAGAAGAATAAAATAAGAAGCAAACCGTGTATCAGTAGGTTTGAGAAGTTCCACCTTGGCAAATTTTTGATAAATGGCTTGTGTGTGGTGATGGTTACATATGAACATCTGTATTTTTCTACCCTTTTCAATGAGATTTGAGATCTATTAGAACTTGTCAATATCTTTGAGTGCATTATTCAATGAATGCACACAACACGATGTCTAAAATATATGCCTATACTTTTTCTGCACCAACATGCCTGCTTCCTTACAAACCGAAGTAGCATCTATAACAACTTGGACCACATGTGATGCCCCCACCTCCTCAATGCCCTCACATAGCTGGTTATGAAGGAACTCTGCATTTTTTTCTTGCCTTAAACAATCTATTGCCTTCATAAACTCACAAGAAGGGGCATGACAATCTGTCCACCCATCCATCACAATACTGCATCCTTCTGTAGATAATTTGTCCACCCATCCATCACAATAATGAATAATAAACTCACAATAAAATAATCAATTCATTAATATATTCAATTATAAATTATTAATATAGGGGTATGACAATCTGTCCACTCATCCATCACAATACTGCATCCTTCTGTAGACCACACTCTTTTCATTGGTGCAGTTCGTTGCTCTAATCCAATTATTAGAGTAGTGCGAAGCTTTTCATACCCAGGTGGTTTATATCTAGGTGGTCCTTTGTTGATGGCTTGGACCGAGACCATCTCGGTGTAGAAAAGTGAGTGAGCAATATTAATGGTATTCCATTGCATAAAAGAAGCATGCAATCGCTCCATCAACTACTTCTTGACCTTGCACATCAAATAATCTTCCAATGGGGTTTGAGCTACAAATGTGTGATCTCTTACGAGAATATCCTCCTGCTAAATTTTTTGTTGTCACATCTCTAGAAGACACATCCACCTCTAACTCTCTATTCTGATATTGAGTTGCAACAGTTGCCCCTATTGTTGAAGCATGAGAGCTCAAATGAGACACTTTCCCATTAGCCCTTTCTTGATCCCTAACAACGTCATATCGTTCTACCTCATTTTTAAAAGGATCAACATCTTTTCGAGGTATGTGAAGGAAATGAGGGCTCACCCTCATGTAAGTACCTTGATATGGCTTAATATCACAAAGCTTACATGTGATGGTGGCTGTTCCACCCGACCCCTTTAGCTCTAGAACGCGATCGTAATACTTCCATAGTGGGTAGAGGCCTTGTTTTCCCCCACCTGACATATCTCAATCTGCAACAAAATAAGAAAGACAAAGGCAAATATTAAAATTTAAAATTAAAACAATTAAAAAAAATTTATTACAATAAAAAAATTCAATCATTTTTTAGGAAAGATTTTAATTTTTTTAAGCATGTTTTATGCATAGTCTTGAAGACTGAATTCATAGTTTAATTAAGCAGAAACTGAGAAAAGAGACAATTAATCTCTTCTCAGAGAACTAGGTGAAGCAATAGCATGAATGAGAAATGCCCCAGAGGTAGGCATCTAAGCAAAGGACCAACATATAGAGGAATATATAGTATTTAACAGTGAAAACAAAAATAGAAACCCTAGGTTATGCCATGGCGAATGCATTTGGCAACTACCATTAAAAATTTTGGAAGCCCTAAAAAAATAGAAAAATGTGCAAGCACTGCAAAGATAAACTCAAAAATGAAGAAAAAAAAATAGTTAAAAGATTCCATAAATACCTTTAATGGTGGTGCCGAAGGGCATTGAGGGAGTTACAAAGCATCGTGGGTGTTGCAGGGCATCTGACGAGTGTCAAAACCTTCCTCCCGAGTCGGTGGCGTGAAGAAACAAGTCAAACAACCTTAATTTTTGTTTTAAAACGTTTACGACCCCTTAAATCCATGTGGAGTACTTGGAGACGAGGTGGGGTATGTGGCTCGCCGTCTCTTGGATGTCTCCCCATCTTGGAGATGGGAGTTGCGTCCCAGGTAGCGGGAGACAGTCTCCGTGCTACCCTGTGTTTTACAGACAGACACGCACAAACACATATGTATAAATACATAGAAAGGAGGAGGCTTGAAATAATCATTTTAATGACCATTGATAGTTGGGATAAAATAAGAATGTAGATAGAGATCTTTATTTCATGTTCATGGTCTACTTTTCAAGTTTCAACATATGATGGTTTACCTTTAGGTTGCAAAGGAAAATTATCCATATTTGGTAGCCATTTCTAAAAGACAGTTTTGCATGTCTTTTATACTTGTTTTTTCATTTATAGTCTTTATTCTGGTAGGCTTACTGACATGTTGTTAGTATTTAGAGGTAATCTAATTAAACCCCAAGCTTCATTTGGAACAAATTACTTCCAGAAAATCAAAATTCTAAAACAGGATGTGTATGGCAAGCTTTTTGAATAACATGTTGCATGTTATATATCCTATTTCTTGTTAGTTGAAGTAGCTGAAACCTGGCTGGCCAACCATAGAGTCTAGAATATTATAGCCCTTGGTTCTTCTCTTGACCTTTTGCTTATAAAGTTAATGACATGATGGCACCAGCTGGTGTCCAAGAACAAAATCACTGTAGCATAGGTGATGTTAATCTAGTGAGATGGCCAACTTTAGCATGGAGGTCCCTTAAGGTTCCATGGACTATGCAACCACAACAATCTTTGTGTGATTATGGATTTCCTATTTTGGGATTTGGAATTGTGACTCTGATGCAATTTTGCACTATATTTAATGCATATAGTTGTTGCATTCAGGTGCAATGGGATGAAAACTCAATGGTTCCTCGTTCAAAATGGGTCTCACCATGGGAAATTGAGCCATTTGCACTGAATCCTTTGCTTGCACCCAGGAGCAAGCGACCTAGAGCAAATACACTTCCATTGTCTCCAGATTTATCAATTCTGGGTAGAGGTTTTAGTAGACTTATCACATAAACACTTAAATGTAGCTGGAGATATATGATTACAATTTTCAAGTATCATAATTAATAACATTATGTGTTTTTGCAGGTTCAAGTCAGGCCTCTGGCGATTCTATGCAGGTTCCCAGATTTACTAGGGTCTTGCAAGGTTAAGAGGCAAGGACCTTGGGATCTGGTGACAGTGATGTCGAAAAGACCCACAGTTCAATGATGTGGGGATCCAAATTGGAAGACTTCATAGCAGATGACCTAGGAGCAGTAAGAAGAGTGGGATCTGAAAATTGGTTTCACTTGCTGAAGAATCAATTGCACTTTGCTGATGGCTTTTTTGGTCTTCAGGGTATAAGTGGGGTATTAGAGTTCAAAGTGCCATATAGCAAAACCAAAATATGGAAAATTACCAGAAACTGAAGCCACCAATAAAACAGTACCACCATCAAGAAGATAACAAAGGTGAACTATTGACAGACCTGCAGTTATCAAGTATGTCATCAAGAGTGCTATCTCACAATGCACATAATAAGAAAGAATCAGATTCAAAATATTCTGCTATAACTTCTAAATAGGGTTCATTAGTATTGCGGGATGGCTCAGATGGTGCCCCTATTGTTCCTAGATTTGGAGTTAAAGAGTCACCAGGGAGCTGGATCATGTCACTAGTTTCATCAAGACCAAAGGTTTCACTACAAGGAGGCATAGGAAATGTTGAGGGTGACAAGATCATGCAACACGGTAACGAGAGAATCGATGTGCATCAAGCTAGATTTCCTTCCAGATAAATGTATAAAGATAAGGGGCTTGACTCTGGTGCATTTTATGCCAAATTGTTTGGGGTTCAACTCATTGATAGTTCTACTATGGGTATGCATCTAATAGGCACAAAGATGGTGGCTCTGGCCTAAATCTGTGCACTCTAAAATTATTAAAACACTTGGGATATTCTGATGTGGTCGTAAATGCAAATGAATGTATCATCATAAAAGGTTATGACGACACAAAGAGATTATCTGTAGGGACTATCAAACTCCCTATTCAAGTGGGACCTAAGATTTTGGAGACAAAGTGCCAATTCCTTGACCTTGATCTTCCTTATAACATTCTTCTTGGTCAGCCATGGATTCATGCTATGCAAGACATTCCCTCCACTTTCCATCAGTGCCTCAAATTCCTGCACAAAAAAACTAAGGTTACCATTTATGCCGACCCCTGTCCTTTTCAATATTGTAGATTCTTGGAAGGACATGATCATACTTTCTATCCCTATAATCATCTTGTTGCGACCCCTTCCAAGTCTCAACAAACAACCCGATCATCTTCTGCCTACATTGATCTTGCTGATTTGCCATCAACATCCCAATCCACCCCTCATCTCAAGATCAAGATCAAGGCAAGTGACAAAGGATGTGGTGAATACGACTTGCATGGTGCCTTCTTTTGTGTCGGACTTCTACCACCATCCCCTAAGACATATGGCATTCCTAAGGGAAATGAAGTCTCTACTGTAGTCATCAAGTGCAAACCAACACCAACCTTTGAAAGGAAACATCTCATGGAATAGGATGTCTTAGAAGATGTATCCTCGTGGCTATACAAGGGTGAAGAAGAGAAAGAACTCCCGATTCTTCCATTCGAAATCTATGGTCAAGGTTCCCAAATATTTAAGAAAATGGGATACAAGGGACAAGGGGGCATTGGCTTGCATAAATCAGGGATCATTGAACCAATCCAAGCTTATGGACATTATTATCGCCAAGGGATAGGGTACGGAATATTAGAAGTACCACCTTCAGAACGCGAGTTTACTTTTGCGGAGGACACTAAGGCCTTCTCGGTAATCAATGACAACGATGAAGAGTATCGTTCTGACTCCTTCTCTGACTTCGCCGAACTCTTTGAATCCTCCATCTATACCATCTTCACATTATCCCCATGCCATCCACAACCGATGACCTACCTCTCATATATCCACAACTTGTCGATTGGGACCAAACAACACCGCCCATCCTGGATGTTGTACAAAACGACGAAGCTCTTGTTGAGTTCATGGGAGTAAGAAATCACATTCCTTTGGGAGATCATAAAGCAAGATATATCATGGAACTTAACATTGGTGTGTACTTTGGCAAGACCACCCAATCTCTTAGTCGCAAAATGATGAATATAAAAATAAAAAAGACATCCCCTGGCAAAAACCACTTTGTGGCGCTTTCGGATGATAAAAAACTAAAAATAAAGGACATATCCTCTGGTGAAAACCTTTCTGAGGTGCTAGAGCATGATAGATTGGACCTCCCTAAAATACCTAAATTTTATCAAGAAACATCTCCTATCTTGACAAAAGCGTCACAGGAAATGAATCTTGGCACAAAAAGCAAGCCCCAGATCACATATCAAGCTGAATCATTGACACCAACAAAACAAGAAGCCTTTCTGAATTTATTCAAACAAAGAAGCATCAACTTTGCATGGACTTACGCTGATATGCCTGGGCTAGATAACACTCTCATAGTTCATCACCTTGCAATATATCTAGATACGAAACCAATAAGATAGAAATTGTGAAAGATGCATCCACAAATAGCATTACTTGTCAAAGCAGAATTGAGGAAACTTCTGGACGTAGGATTTATTTGACCAATAGACTATCCCCAATGGGTGTCGAATCTGGAACCTATGAAAAAAGTGACTGGGGGCATCTGTTGTTGTACTAACTTTCGAGATCTTAACAAAGCTTTTCCTAAGGATGATTTCCCTCTTTGTAACATCGACATGATCGTAGATCTCACTGCTGGACACGAAATGCTATCCCTCATGGATGGGTTTTCAAGATATAACCAAATCAAGATAGTTGAGGAAGACCAACATAAGACATCATTCATAGCACCATGGGGAACTTATTGTTGGGTTGTGATGCCTTTCGGATTAAAGAATGCAGGAGCAACATATCAAAGAGCAATGACAGTTATCTTTCATGATTTCTTTCACAAGATAATGGAAGACAATGTAGATGACCTTTTGGCAAAATCAAAAACAAGAACGAAACATCTGGATGTGTTAGCACAGATCTTCAATCAACTGGAAAAGTATAATGTATGACTCAATCCTAAAAAGTGTGTTTTTGGGGTAACCTCTGGGAAACTCCTAGGATACATAGTGTCACAAAGAGGGATAGACGTAGATCCAAACAAAGTCAAAGCTATAATGGAGATGCATCCTCCTTCGACACTTAAACAGCTTAGAAGTCTACAAGGTAAGTTGCAATCCATTCATTGTTTCATAGCGCAGCTCATTGATAAATGCCAGCCATTCCAACATCTGCTTAGAAAGAACACAACTTTTCAGTGGGATAATAATTGTCAGTTGGCCTTCAAAAAATTGAAGAAATATCTTGCCAATCCACCAGTTCTCATGCCACCAAGACCAAGACAACCTCTTCTCCTCTACATATCAACAACAAAAATAGCAATTGGAGCTTTATTGGCACAACATGACGAGCAAGGCAAAGAGAGAGCCATCTATTACATCAATCGCACATTGATAGAATATGAGATTAATTATTCACAAATTGAGCAAGCATGTTTGGTAGTATTCTTTTCATCACAGAAGTTAAGGCACTATATGATTAGTCACAAAACCAAGCTCATTGCAAAAATTGACCCATTAAAATATTTGCTAAGCAAAGCCGCTCTCACTAGAAGACTGTAAAGTGGGTAATGGTCTTGAGTGAATTTGACATTGAGTACATAGAACAAAAAGCCATCAAAGGGAAAGTTATCACTGATCAATTAGCAAACGCTCCTATGCCAGCTAAACATCCTTTGTTGTCTGAGTTTCCAGATGAATCCATATTGACAGTGGCATCAACAGAAAACACTTGGAAAATGTATTTTGATGGGTCGTATACTCATCATGGCTCAGAGGTAGGTCTCCTATTTGTCACACCTCAAGGAGACATAATCCCTAAGTCATACAAAATAACATTCCCATGTACCAACAATATAGCTAAATACGAGGCTCTCATCATAGGGCTTCAGATGACAATCAAATGGAAAATAGAGACGCTGACAATATATGGTGATTCGCAGTTGGTTATCCGATAGGTCAATGATGAGTACAAAACAAAAGATGATAAGCTCCTACCATATAAGAGAATGGTCGATGACTTCAAGGATTACTTCCACAATATCCATTTTGAACAAGTTCCGAGGCTTAACAATAAAGCAGTTGATGTAATGGCCACCATTGGGTCATTGGTAGATATGAAAAAAGATAGCAAGAGATGTGAATTTTTGGTGGAAGAGCTTCAAATCCCTGCTTATGATGTTTTGCAATTGGAACTTGTATGCAACATTGTTTGTCCTTTGTTCCCGTGGTACCAAGAAATCTATTCATACCTTCATGATAACACCCTTCCACCCAACCTGACATCTACCCAATGACGAACCTTCATCCGCTAATCATCCTGTTTCACCATCATTGTTGATACTTTATACCGAAGGAGTCTCGATGGTACTCTTTTGAGATGTCTTGATGCTGGGGAGGCTGAGACAACCTTGCATGAAGTGCATGAGGGTATCTGTGGGGCGCATTCTAGTGGACTAACCTTAGCCAAGAAGATTCTTCGAACGAGGTACTATTGGTCGACTATGGAAAAAGTTGTGCATGATTATGTTAAGAAATGTCTACCTTGCCAGCAACATGGAGATTTAATTCATGCACCATCAAATGAATTGCAACCGATCATGACTCCATGGCCCTTTTCATAGTGGGGGCTCGACCTCGTAGGGAAAATCCATCCACCCTCTTCCAATGGCCATAAGTTCATCATCACTGCCACGGAATACTTCACTAAGTGGGTAGAAGCCCCTCCACTCACCTTTACCACTGGTGTCCAAATTTCCAAGTTCATCCTACATTACATCATCTGTCATTATGGTATCCCACACTCCATCATCACGAATAATGGAAATCCCTTTAAGAACCAAGAAGTCCGCACCTTGTGTGACAAGTTCCATATCCAACACCATTTCTCTACCTCGTATTATCCACAAGGTAATGGTCAGGCTGAAGCTTCCAACAAAACCATTTTGCGCATCCTGAAGAAAACAGTCAATGAAGCTAGTCACGATTGGTACCTGCAGCTTAATCCCACCCTATGGGCATACCGCACTAGCATTCGTGCACCCACAAGAGCCACACCCTATTCATTAGTGTTTGGTTCTGAAGCCATCCTACCTATAGAGGTCGAGCTCCCATCTTTGCGCATCTCACTGAAGAACATTATCATTGATGAGGAATATCGGACTGCATGACTGAATGAATTAGAGTTGCTGGATGAGAAATGTATAAATGCTCTAAACCATTTGCAAGCTTATCAAAATCACCTCCAGAGAAGTTATAATAAGAAAATGAAGAACCGCAGTTTTGAAGTAGGTGATCTTGTCCTTATGGAGAATCAGAAGAACATGCAGGATCACCCTAAGAAAGGAAAGTTCAAACCTAATTGGCTGGGTCCCTTCATTGTCATAGCTAGTATGGATCGGAAGCCTATCAAATATCCACACCTAAGGGGAAACCTCTGGAGGAACCTATGAACATCATGCACTTGAAGAAATTCTATGCATGACCCATCAAATATCCCAGTTCAAAAATCAAAAAAATAAAAAATTGAAAAAAAATTAAGAAAAAAACTGAGTGCAATAAAGTCGTCCAATGGTGAAAATCACTCCAGTGATGCCTTGGATAAGTACCATGGTGAAAATCTATTTCTTAGGCGCCATGTGTAGCAGCTGGTCCTACCATCTAATAAAATCCCTCTATGCACTCATAACCATCTATCATGCCATAATAAAATCCATCATTGCATAATCATCCATCCCATTTACATACCATAGCTTGGAGTTTGAAGCATTTTTTGTCATCCCACCCCTCATCTCCTTTCATAAATCCCACCCACAAATAAAATCCTTTAGAAGGTATCCTTGTATGCTCCTGAGAGTTGGAAATCATTCCAAAAATCAAAAAAAAAAAATCACAACATTCCAAAAATCCCAAAAACAATAATAACATTCCAAAAACTCAAAAACATCAAAATATCCCCTCAAAATAAAACAAAAACAAAATATTATCAAAGAAATCCAAGCAATAAATGTACCCACAAACATCATCAACCCGCATCTTCTTCCATCTACAACTACTCAGAACCATCCTTCTATCCATGAGCCATCCCTACATCATCACGTCCAACCAGAACTACATATTCATCTTGCCTGCATCTTTTAAGGACCTTGATCCTATGGATACGGGTATGTAGGCAGTCTGGAATACGAAGAAAGTATCTAGCACTCAGGTCCACAAGATGCACCCATTCAACCCAGTTGGATGGTCCAGATCGATCAAACTTACCTTACAAAGTAAACTAAGCATCAACATCAAAACATCACCCTCAAAACACAAAAATTGTCAATCAACAAATCAAACCTCATCATCACAAATAGATAGCTCTCTGTTTGCTTATCCTTTTTAACATCTACATCCAACAGCCTTATCAACACATTCTAGCCTTAACGGATATATTGTTCCTACAATAGGTAGAATTTATTTATCCTTAATCATCATCATCCTTATCTTATCTAAACATCTCTTGGCAAGAAATACCTGGTTGTGGTCTTGCTTGTGATTGATCTTGTTGATTCTTGATTTTTTTTATCTTGAGCCTCATTTTTAGGGATACTTGAAAGCTGCCTTGATCTCATCATATCTTGGTATGTGGATGAGGACACCTAGAATGAGGCATAGTCATTGTTTTGGATGTTGTGTTTGTAGGATGGTCTCCTTACCTCTAAGAACGGTATTCATATCTTGATAATGATGTGTCGGTTCTAGCATATTTTCTCTCTTGGGGCATTTAAGCACAGATCTCACCTTTTATGTTTCCAAGAGGTTATGTTATGAGTCCCCTTCCATCATCTAGTCAAGGTTGTGATATCTTACGGGTCTAGGTACTTATCCCTTTGCTTGTAAGTCCGGTCCATGCAAAAATAGGATAATAATCAGCACTTTGGTCCTGTCATACCTTTGTGCACTCTATCCTATTTTGCTATAATAAACCTAGAAATGCTCTCAATGTTATCATGTAAGTACTAATCTTAGCTCATTCCCCCCATCCAAGTTTTTCATCCATCTAACTTCTTTTCTGTTTAACATGTCTTATCTACCCCCCCCCCAACATGAGTCCCTCAATGACATGGTGTCTAATGACTTAGTTTTCCTTCCATTTTCCCTATACCTATCCCCATTTGTCCTTTCCCTTATCCTTTCCCCAATCTTGTCACCTAGGGTTTGACATAATCTAAATTGTATCATGACATATTTTCCATTCCATCACATTGCATTTACATCTTATTTTTAGATGCATTATTATTATTACATTATCACTTGCATTACATTTAGGTACATTTCCATTTACATTATGCATACCATATATCATCACATTTTGCATATACAAGAAAAGAAAACATTGCATAAATCATATACTAGGCATGGCATCCATAACATCATGAAACATAACATCATCATATAAATCATTAGCATGCAAATATTTGTCCATAACATAAACCATCATAAATCAAATGCATCCATTTCCATAGTCCAACATAACATACATAAGAAATATTTTAGATCATAATCATTTTGCATACATAAAATAAAGCAAGTAGCACAACACATTTATCATCATCCATAAAGCATTTTGCATGAAATAAACATTAGCACATAAACACATTATAACCACAGCATATAGGTCACCAAAATCATCTCATATATATATCATCATCGCAAAAAATGTACATCACTCATATATACATCAAAAATATGTCAATGCCTCCAAGGGCCAAAATGATACAACATCAAAAAACTATCAGCCCTAGCCTGATGAGCCTCTCTCTGACTGAGTCAGAGATCCCCCTGGACCTTGTGGTGGCTGTGGTGGTTGCGATGGTTGTGGTACCTATGGCGCCACCTACTGAGACAGTGGCTGATAGACAAACTGCATTGATCTTGCCCTATGTGAACTTGACATACCAGATCGACTCTACTGACTAAAGCTGGGAAGCTGTTGCTCCTGAGGAACAGCTGTGCAGTAAGCTGCATAATAGTAGTCTGCTTGGGAGGCCTACTGTGATGACCGTCTTTGCTCCTCCACCAACTGACCCTGCACCTGTATCAGCTGACTTTGTAACTGCATTGTCTGTGTTGTGCTCCCTCTAGCCACTAACCCCTGCAACTTGGAAACCTTAGACTGCAATCCTGAAACCTGGCTAGTCAAACTAGCCACCTGAGTCTCCACTGCCTGATGCAACCCTCTCTCTGTCGTGCTCTACTATCAAGGCTGTAACCTGTGCCTGTAGAGCACCTCTCTGACCATCCCCATCCCTGCTGCCTCTATCTATAGCTGCTGACAATCCCCAGAGCTGGGCTAACTCTTGATCCTGTCTCTGCAAGGTATCCTCATAACTCGCTATCTAAGCATGCAGGGTAGCCAACTCTGTCTCATCATCATCCCCTCGGCCTCTTCGCCATGATACCTATCTCTCTGTCGGGACATCCTCTCCTCCTCTCGAGCTACCTGCCACTAGGGTCCCAAATCTGCTAACCAATACCTGTCATAGCCCCGTCGGTCTCACCTATTACTGCTCAGTCGATCTCACCTACTGACCCATGGGCCTCCCCTGCTGTGGTGGCTTAAGAAGTGGTGTTGGCCCCCTCTAACCTGATTGTATCGGTATCCTACTAGAAGATACTGGTCCTCTCTGCACATGCTGTGGTGGTGGTCCTCTCAGTGGTGCCATCGGTCCTCTCTGCAGTGGCCCTCTCTATGGTGGTGCCTGCCCAATCCTGCCACTCTGATCTCTCCCACCTTGTCCTCTACCAGCTCTCCCTCTACCAGCCCTCCTCACCAAACTGCCTGCTCCTCATGCGTCGTCATCATCATCATCATCATCATCATCATCCGCTCCCTCCTCCACCATCATATCTGGCTCAGCCTCCAGATCTGTCAATCGGTTGGGCTGCCACATGGCCCACCATCTGTCATAGTCAGGTGTAGTACCCACATCGACAATGGTACTCCGCCAATCCCACTGCTGCGGCTGTAAAGCATCAAAATCAGCAATGGCTATCTGGGGCACTATCCGAGGAGGCCATCTTCTGTCTCTCGTCGTCCGTCCAAAAATGGCCATCCCCTGTGGTAAATCCTGTCGTAGACCAAACTGTCTCATAACACGCGAGGGGATGTATATGTCTATGGTCTAATCTCCTTGCCCCATGATATATCGTTTCTGAATGGCATAAGGCAGCTGCTCATCCTCATCCAACCACTGCTCACACCTAATGTATGGCCTGTATACCACCCATGTCACCTCATCCAACAATCTGTGCCAGTACCCTAGCATCCCTATATATGAGTGTTGTAGTTGTCCTTGGTATCTGAATACATAAGCCTCAAAAGGCTATCAGTGAAATACTCCCACTAGATGTGTGATCAGAATATGCTCAAATGCCCAAACATGTAATAATGTCACTCTTGCTGATAGGGCACTGTCTAAATGATACACAACTGTGTGCATCTCATGATACAACTGTGCGAGTATGCAGGGACCCCAGGCAAACACAGTCCCGTGAACCACCATCTCCTTAATAACCTCTCCCCAGCCAACTGAGAATCCTCGTCCTCTCCTGTCTAGCATCACCACTCCACTGATCAGAGCACCAAGAAACATGACACAACTCCTCTCCCTAGCTGCAAGAGTTTGATGGTAACTCATCACTCGATCCTCCTCTACTAACACGAACACACCTGGCGCGAAGGCCCTCTCCAATGCTAGCCCTCCTCTGCCCACGCCATAGATCACTCGTCTCCTGTGTATTGGAACCTTCAGGATCTGATAAACATCCTCTAGGATGATGGTAAACTCACCTGTCGGCAACCAAAATGAACATGTCTCTAGTCTAAACCGCTTAATCAAAGCTATCATCAGGGCTCTATGTGCCCGCAACACGAGCATCTCTGCAAGTGTCCGTAGTCCCAAAGCACTAAACCATGCTCATGTAGCATCATCAAACCCTGCCCAAAGTGCCATCACCTCAGGCACTCTCTGCTCCTGCGATGACACAATGCCCCCATCAATCTACATTTCATCACCCAATTCATTCCTAAGCATTCTTTTTCTTCCAAAGCCTTAATTTCATAAAAAGGCGCTAACAAAACCTGATATTACGCTAAAATTAATTTTCACGCTAGTCCCCTAGCCAATGGCACTGACAACAAAATTGACACCACTATTCCCCCAAATCGCGCTATTTCAACAAATAGTGCTAGCCTACCTTGACTTTGCGCCAATATCCCAATTGGCGCTAGTTTCCCCTAAGATCGCGCTACTACGGAACATAGCGCTGCAATCCCTCATTTTCGTGCCATAACTAAGAATGGCGCCAGTCCTCCCTAAATTTGTACTAAGTTCAAAAATTGCGCCTCTCCCCATAACCGCACCATTCCTCAAAATGGCGCCAAATACCTAGATAGTGTGATTATTCAAAATCACGCTACAACCCCCTCAGATTGAGCCATTTTCCAAAATGGCGCCAATCCACTCAAATTTCACGCCACGCGATGGTGCTAATCGCCCTAACCTACCCATTTCCCGACCACATCAAATGCAAAAATGAGCGAAAATTCAAAACACGAAGAAAGGATCGACGACTCACTCGCTCGCCAACCTCCGCCACTCACATGTACATCCGTACCTGCTCCGCCAAGTGTGAGTATCGAGGGTAGAAAGGTAGGTTACTGCCTCCTTCCATCTCTCTTGCTCTCTCTTTCTCTCTAGGTTTCTATTGGCTATGTGTGCAAATGACTCACCTTGGGCCCACTTTTTGCTATTTATAGCTAGCCATGTCACCTTTTTTCATCTTTTTCTTCCCTAAGGAGCATATTAACTCCTTTTTTGCCCTTTTTCTTCCGACTGACTTGTTTTTCCATCCTGCTTTCATTTTTCACCTCCGTTTTTTACCTTTTTGAGAGTTCACCCTAAAAAATTTTATTTTTTGCCTGATCTCTCGAGGGGGCATCCCTTACCCATTTTATTCCTCCCTGCAGCTAGGGCAATTTTTCTTTGACCTGACGCTAGTCCTTGCTAAGTCATGATGCCACGTCAAAGAGGGGCAAATGTAGACACCCTAAAATGTCCTAACCATTTAATTGTCTGAATTAATTAATTAAATCCTAATTTATCCACAATTAATTAATTAAATTTTATTTAATTAATTAAAATCCCTTGGTCACCTATATTGAATTAATTTAATTCAATATTTATCCCCTTCTAATGTTAGCCCATATTAATTAAATAAATATTAAATATTTATTTGGTTAATATTCCCATTCACAATTCCAACTTAACCACATCCTTAATTAATTAAATAAACCCACTTCATTTAATTAATTATCCCTTTGTCACATGTCTCCATAACCCAAATAAAAAAATTAAAATAAATCCCTCACCTCTCACCTCATTGCAACACATGTCACACCATTTACCCTCCACTTAATCCCTTCACATGACTTGTCAATTTAAATATTTTGGAGCTAATTATTCTCCTCCCTCCATTTGTCACATAACTACATAGTCACATGCACCTCTTAGCCTTTTATTCTAATTTAAAATTCATCTCTCTTCTCCCTTGCACACTTGTCACAAAGCTAAACTTGATCCATGTATGATTAATCTCAACCATCCATAAGCCAAAAGTCAAAATCAAATCTCATCCCTCCATTTCAACCAAGCTTTGCTATAAATACAACCCTCTTCTAAGCCATTTGTATCCAATCTTGAGCATATCATCACTCTGTCAAAATCATTCTTGCATCTTTGAGCTAGGGTTTAGTGATTTGCATTTGCATGAGAGCATTTCACATTTCAATCTTGTGGGTATAGCTAGAATGTTCTTGGGTGCATCATTCTCAACCTTAACCATAGATTGTGGATCATCTTGAAGGTATATTGCATTGTGTTATCATTCACTTCATGTTGATTTTCATAATTTCAATATTAACTTATTCTTTTTAATATAATTCAATTATGATATCATCATAAGAATACCACAAGTTCATAAGGTGAGATACAACATACCAGTTTGATGCTATAGATAATAATATGCAAATAATTTTTGATGCTATAGATAATAATATGCAAATAATTCTTAATCTGCTATCTAGATTTATGTCTTTCCTTGCTTGGATGCTCTTCTCCTATATTTCAAGTGCAGATCTGAATATGTGTTTTTGATGCCTTTCTTCTACTTCATTTCTTTATCCTCTTGTACTTAACAATGGAGGCATCTTCAACATAAATGGTTGTCTTTTAATTAGAAAATAACTCTTCAAAAACCATACCTCTTCATAGCAGATCATGCCTCTATGAGATCGCACCTTTTTGTAAATACTTTAACAAATATGAATGCTACCCTTAATACCGATCTCTGCCTTCTTTTAATATAATTCACTGCCTTTCATAAATGTTTGCTACCTTCACTAATTAATTCGCCGCCTTTCATAAATTAAATCGTTGTTGTTTGAGAGGGTCAACCAAGTCATTTTATTTATAAGACCTCTTATAATGATCGGTCCTCAACTAATCACTCAACTTGATGATCTACTTAAAATACATTTACCATAATACAAATCGCATCTCCTTGTATGTTATTTCACACTTCACTTTGTATGTTATGTGGTGGTGTAATATTAATGTTTACATTTACAATAGATATAGTAATAGATTCTTGTCATTACTAGTTTCATTCATATCTTTAATTTGAATGAATAATAAACTCACAATAAAATAATCAATTCATAAATATAGTCAATTATAAATTATTAATATAGGGGCATGACAATCTGTCCACCCATCCATCACAATATTGCATCCTTCTGTAGACCACACTCTTTTCATTGGTGCGGTTTGTTGCTCTAATTGAATTATTAGAGTAGGGTGAAGCTTTTCATACCCAGGTGGTCCATTGTTGATGGCTTGGACCATCTCGATGTAGAAAAGTGAGCAAGCAATATTAATGGTATTCCATTTGCATAAAAGAAGCGTGCAATCGCTCCAACTACTTCTCGACCTTGCACATCAAATAATCTTCCAATGGAGTTTGAGCTACCAATGTGTGATCTCTTGCAAGAATATCCCCTTGCTAAATCTTATGTTGTCACATTTCTAGAAGACACATCCACCTCTGACTCTCTATTCTGATATTGAGTTGCAACAGTTGCCCCTGTTGTTGAAGCATGAGAGCTCAAATGAGACACCTTCCCATTAGCCCTTTCTTGATCCCTAACAATGTCATATCATTCTACCCCATTTTTCAAAATATCAACATCTTTTCCAAGTATGTGAAGGAAATGAGCCCTCACCCTCGTGTAAGTACTTTGATATGGCTTAATATCACAAAGCTTACATGTGATGGTAGTTGTTCCACCCGACCCCTTTGGCCCTAGAACGCAATCGTAATACTTCCATAGTGGGTCAGTTTGCAACAGAATAAGAAAGACAAAGGCAAACAATAAAATTTAAAATTAAAATAGTTAAAAAAATTTATTACAATATAAAAATTCAATCATTTTTTAGGAAAGATTTTAATTTTTTTAAAGCATGTTTTACACATAGTCTTGAAGACTGAATTCAAATTTAACTAAGTAGAAATTGAGAAAAGAGACAATTAAGCTCTTCTCAAGCAAGGTGAAGCAATAGCATAAATGAGAAATGCCCCAGAGGTAGGCGTCTAAGCAAAGGACCAACATATAGAGGAATATATAGTATTTAACAGTTAAAAAAACAAAAAAACAGAAACCCTAGGTTATGCCATGGCGAATGCATTTGGCAACTACCATTAAAATTTTTGGAAGCCCTAAAAAAATAGAAAAAAGTGCAAACACTCTAAAGATAAACTCGAAAATGCAGAAAAGAAAAAAACAGTTAAAAGATTCCATAAATACCTTTAATGGCGGTGCCGAAGGGCGTTGAGGGAGTTACAAGGCGTCGTGGGTGTTGCAGGGCGTCTGAGTCGGCCGCGTGAAGAAACAAGTCAAACAACCTTAATTTTTGTTTTAAAACTTTTACGACCCCTTAAATCCGTGCGGAGTACTTGGAGACAAGGTGGGGTACGTGGCTCGCCGTCTCTTGGACGTCTTCCCCGCCTTGGAGACGGGAGTCGCGTCCCCGTCCCCGTCCCCGAGTCGCGTCTCCGTGCTACCCTGTGTTTTACAGACAGACACGCACACACACATATGTATAAATACATAGAAAGGAGGAGGCTTGAAATAATCATTTTAATGACCATTGATAGTCGGGATAAAATAAGAATGTAGATGGAGATCTTTATTTCATGTTCATGGTCTGCTTTTCAAGTTTCAACATATGATGGTTTATCTTCAGGTTGCAAAGGAAAATTATCCCTATTTGGCAGCCATTTCTGAAAGACAGTTCTGCATATGTCTTTTATACTTGTTTTTTCATTTATAGTCTTTGTTCTGGTAGGCTTGCTGACATGCTGTTAGTATTTAGAGGTAATCTAATTAAACCCCAAGCTTCATTTGGAACAAAGTACTTCCCGAAAATCAAAATTCCAAAACGGGATGTGTATGGCAAGCTTTTTGAATAACATACTGCATGTTCTATATCCTATTTCTTGTTAGCTGAAGCAGCTGAAACCTGGCTGGGCAACCATAGAGTCTAGACTATTACAGCCCTTGGTTCTTCTCTTGACCTTTTGCTTATAAAGTTAATGACATGATGGCACCAGCTGGTGTCCAAGAACAAAATCACTGCAGAAGTCTTTTGACTCTAACCATTTCTATGTCTCTGCACAAAATGGCAGGCCAGCCAAGGAGGCATTTACTTACCACTGGATGGAGTGTTTAGTGGCACCATCATTGGCATAGGTGATGTTGATCCAGTGAGATGGCCAACTTCAGCATGGAGGTCCCTTAAGGTTCCATGGACTATGGAACCACAACAATCTTTGTGTGCTTATGGATTTCCTATTTTGGGATTTGGAATTGTGACTCTGATGCAATTTTGCACTGTATTTAATGTATATAGTTGTTGCATTCAGGTGCAATGGGATGAAAACTCAACGGTTCCTTGTCCACAAGGGTCTCACCATGGGGGAAATTGAGCCATTTGTGGCTCTGGTTGCACTGAATCCTTTGCCTGCACCCAGGAGCAAGCGACCTAGAGCAAATACACTTCCATTGTCTCCAGATTTATCAATTCTGGGTAGAGGTTTCAGTAGACTTATCACAGAAACAATTAAATGTAGCTGGAGATATATATGATTGCAATTTTCAAGTATCATAATCGGCAACATTATGTGCTTTTGCATGTTCAAGTCAGGCCTCTGGTGATTCTGTGCAGGTTCCCAGATTTACTAGGGTCTTGCAAGGTCAAGAGGCAAGGGCCTTGGGATCTGGTTACAGTGATGTTGAAAACACCCACAGTTCAATGATATGGGGATCTAAATTGGAAGACTTCACAGTAGATGACATAGGAGCAGTAAGAAGAGTGGGATCTGAAAATTGGTTGCACTCACTGAAGAATCAATTGCACTTTGCTGATGGCTTTTCTGGTCTTCAGGGTACAAGTGAGGTATTAGAGTTCAGAGTGCCATAGCTAAACCAAAATATGGCAAATTACCAGAAATTGAAGCCACCAATGAAACAGTACCACTGTCATAACAAAGGTGAACCATCAGGGACAGACCTGCAGTTATCAAGTATGTCATCAAGAGTGCTATCTCACAATGCACATAATAAGAAAGAATCAGATTCAAAGTATTCTGCTATAACTTCTAAACAGGTTTCATTAGTACTGCAGGATGGCTCAGATGGCGCCCCTATTGTTCCGAACTTTGGAGTTAAAGAGTCACCAGAGAGATGGATCATGTCACTGGTTTCATCATCAAGACCAGAGGTTTCACTGCAAGTAGGCACATGAAATGTTGAGGGTGACAAGATCATGCAACACAGTACCCAGGGAATCAATGTGCATCAAGCTAGCTTTCCTTCCAAAGAAATGTATAAAGATAAGGGGCTTGAATATGGTGTATTTTCTGTCAAATTGTTTGGTGTTCAACTCATTGATAGTTCTACTGTGGGTATGCATCTAATAGGCGCAAAGATGGGAGAGAGCACAGAAACTGTTGCTGATGCCACATGCACAAATCCATCACAATCTGCAGGGTCCCAGTGATGCAGCGTCTCCCAGTTCAAAGACAGAAAAGATTCCAAGACTCATCAACCCAACACAACAAACAGAAAAAAAGGACATCCATTGTAAATGTTCAGGCTAAGCCAAGAAAAATTTCACAAGAAAAATTCATTATAAGCTCAAACAGAAAAATAACGAGGACTTTTTCATTCAGAGAAAAAGAAACAAATATTTATTTTTCATTCAGAGAAAAAAGAAAAAAAAAAACAAATATTTACTTTTTCATTCAGAGAAAAAGAAACAAATATTTACATATCTGCTCTCCTTCACAAAACCATCCTATATTTACCCTTTTCTAACTTCCTCTTCAACAGACTGCATCCCTATCTTAACTACCAACAAACTCCTAACAAGACTTACCAATTCTAAAATTAACTCATGCAGCTACAGCTGTTCTCTTAACTCCCAGAGAATAGGGCAGTTGGGGATCTGCATTTATTAATAAACAACTCCTAAATTAACTCCTAAACAGCCAACTCCTAAATAGACTCCTACTCAACCTACTGTAGCAAACTTCACGGAAAGTCGTGGCATGAAATCTGCCTCATCATGTTCTGCATCATTCTCTCATTCTTTTAAAATTTTTGAACCTCCTGGTTCAAAGAGTTAACACACTAAGAAACTTTAAAAAAAACTTAACTATTACATTTTTTTTTCTTGGTTTGTGATGCAGGATTGCTTTTATCCTAAGATGCTACTGCATCAAACATCTGGGAAAGTGTTCAGGCTAAATGGTAGAACCATCCTTTTGACCCAAAGAATAAGACCACGGCTTTCCCTTCCCCCAGATTAAATATCTTTGCAATTTTCCACATTTCTTCTTCCTTTACTGCCAGCCTCTTTTTGGATCAGAGTTTGTCCTACTCTTTCAAATTATACTCTCCCTCTTTACCCAGCTCTTGGAAGACTTAATGGTCCTCCAATGAAAACCATCACGGCTCTTTGCATCACTCATACCACCTTCTGCTGCACCTACACAAAACCCTTTAAAAACAGAAATAAAGTTAAGAGAAATCAAATTTCCCATCACTGCTTCCTCTTCTACATTATGCGATTTAGGCATGCTTTCAAATTCTTCTTTTGGCATTGTTTTCTATTATTTTCCAGGTTCACAAGCACGGTAGTGCCCTTGGTAGGGCAATTGACCTAACAAAGTTTGAAGGGTACGCTGAGCTCATTCGAGAACTTGAGCACATGTTCAGTATTGAAGGAGAATTACAAGATCTTACTAGAGGGTGGCGGGTTGTCTACACAGATGATGAAGGGGACATGATGCTTGTGGGAGACGATCCATGGCAGTGAGTGCAATACTTCATATTCTACTGATTTAGACCTGACTGAAATGATTATTGATTTTTTTATCGTTAAAATTCAATTTGTTATTTTTGACTGAATTTATTTATATACATGTTTTAGTTTACCACAGGGAATTTTGTAGCATTGTGCGCAAAATTTTCATTTATACTTCTGAAGAGGTAGAGAAAATGACACCTAGGAGTATGAAGCTTCAAGGATGCTCTGAAGATTTAGCAGGCACGAGAGAAACATCCAAATGTTCTGATCCTGGAAAATCCACCATTCCTTCATCTGCTGAAGAACTGAAATCCAGTTTCTTATGTTTTTTCACGAGTCTATGAGACTTAATGTCTAGCAACGCTGATCAGTCATCAATTTGCAAATTTGGTTTTTCTATGATGAGGGTTAAGAGATGGGAGAATCAGGATGTGTTAAATTAGATTTGGACTCTCTATCAGCAGGTGTCTAGTAAGATTTTCAGCCTCAGTTTTGAAACTTCAAGGCAACCATGATCCTTTATTTTACTGTCAACAACATAAGGGACATGGTGCACATTGGAAGAAGTGTTTTTGTACCATCTGTTAAGTATTTTGTGAACTATTATGTTCAAGGAAGGAGATATAATTCCCCACTTTTGGTCTCAGTATAATCCTTAATGAACGGATATAGATAGGTATGTTGGCAATCTTATATTATTGGTAGAGGTTATGTAACATAGGCTGATGGTTGCTTTTAGCCAAGTGCTTTACCCGCTTGAGTTATCTGGATAAGAGGCAATCTTCTATGTCCCGCTGTAAAACACATGTATTTACAACTCCAATTAATAAAAATGTACACTCTTGCATTGGCTCCTAGGTAAAATAATGCGTATGCTTAAGTTCCACAAATTTTACCTAATTTAGAACTTCTAATGCATGTTTATAATGATCAAAGATTGATGGCTGCTCCCGATGCAAAATTAGGGACTGTAAATGAAAATCATTGCCCTTCAATTTAAGATTTAAGTGGAGGGTAAGGAAGCGGTCCCATGGAAGGGGCTTCTTAAATTGTCTCAGCCGCATTGTTGAGATTTTTTAGGACCATTTTATAGCGGGTGGTCTCATGAATTTTGTAGTTGCAGTATACTTAAAATTTCAATTTGTAGTTGTGGGTATACTTAAATTTTTCAAGCTCCGAATTTTATAGAAGTTGGTGGTCTCATAAAGTAACAATAGTTTATGCTAAATAATTTAGCAGAGATTTTTTAGGAAGCTGGAAAATAAAAACATAAAGTGGAAAAATTCCCCCAAATTTTCCCCAAAATTAAGTGCCGGGTATGAAAAAACTGGTAGTTAACTCCCTAAGTTGGTGGGGGAAAGTTTCAGCCCCACCCTATCTGCACCTGCTAAAAAATAACCTCCTAAACATTAGCTGCTCCTATATTTTGGAGGAAAAGATTCTGATTTAAGCATTAACAAAATTTTTTGAGTTTCATGCGACCCTTCCGCTGGGCTTCCTACGTGTTTTTCCACGCTAGGCAAATAATTAATATCTCAATTTAAAAATTATTCTTTGACACGTGGAACAATGTCAATTAGAATTCTAAATCTCTTTGACGGAGTCATAATCAGTATTGTAGTTGCTTATCTAGAATTTTTTATTCAAAAGTTTTTCATAGTTATAAACTTTGAAGCTTTAGGTAAATCATGCAGGGGATTTTACTCTTTTCTTTATTGGATTTTTTATTCATGATAGTTATAAACTTGGCAGGTAAAAGCTACTAAGGTGCTGCGGGTACTGAATTGGATTTCTCAGCTGCTTATGATTTCAACAAGTTCTTCCCAATACATTGGGTGATTCCTCAGGAACCCTGAATGTATACAGAACATTCCCTCCTCAAGCAACAGAACAACTCAGTGCCTACAGATCTTGACAGAGGTATCATAGCCAGGGGCTGCACTACATAAGGGACCCTTTTTTATGGTATTCTTTTAGCTGAAGTCCACTTTTTTTATCTGTTTTTAGGTGCATCCAATCATGGGATGGTTTTGCCTCCATGAGCAAGCACCTTTATGTTTTTTTTCATGCCTGTTACCATTCATTATCTGTACTAAGAACCATTTTGGGTTTCTCCCTTCTATGGACTATTTTTACTTCCAAATTTATTATGGCCCTATGATTGCCACCAATCAAAGTCTGTTAGGGTACATATCTGACCTGTGTCCACCAATGAACTGCACTATTTTGAGGTGTGTTTTCTTTAAATTGCAAAATTGATCAGTAAGTTCTGATACAGAAACTTATATCAGAACTTTTAAAACTAGCAGGCATCTTGACAAACAGTTATATCATATATAATACTGAGAGGAGAAATGTTAAAAACCATGTTTATATGATATCAAAGTTATCAAGATATAATAATAGTGCAGAGACCGTCCATTGTTTCCTAAGCACGAGACTCTCTGATTTTGACCATTTGGTGCATGCCATCCTCAAAGTTTCATACTCAAAGGTATCATTTCTAAACCTCTTTTATGAAATTGTTTAGAATCTAAAACATAATTATAAGATTTAAAATTAGATTATACAGAAAACATTCAAATAATTTTTTCACTTGAAAGTTATTAAATGTGTTGTATATTTGACATTATAAACTGTACATCCTATCATAATAGTGCGGTTTAGGAGATCATTTTTAATGGGGATAATGGGACTAGTAGTTCTCTATGAGGATAGTGGGTTTTTATATTGGTGTTCATAAATGCTCTCATATGGACTAGTGGCTAACTAACAAGAGTGAAACATATTATTGTATTGTCAACAATTGAATTAATATAGTAAGTGAACACTACTTTTACAGAGGATTTTCCAAAATGTATATTTTAATTTATTTTGTTATGCTATAACATTCTTTCTTTCTCTTATACTTAAAGTTTTGTTAGAATTACTTCTCTTACATAGATCTATCAATATTTTTCTCTTCAAGGTGGAATATGAAATTAATGCACTCACTCCCACACGCATCATCTCTCCTTCATCATATTTGTACACAACCAGCCATCCTATACTAAGATCATATAGTCCTCCTTCAGTATCAAACATGCACTTAAACTCTTTAATGAGATCCACGTACCCTTCAATTGTTTAGGTCATTACCCTCTCAAGCACACTAACTTGCTTGTGAAACAAGTTTTTAATTGGAGTTGACTCCAACATCTCCTTTCACACATTTTCTTTTATAAACCTGCACATTTCAAGTCAGAATATAAAATGTTTTTAGTATTATTAATAAAAAACATACATATGAATACAATCAAGTTTCTCACAAGGAAAATTAATTAGACACAAGACATGTACATAAATAAACATACATAAAAGGTGAAAATTAAGATAAACAAACTAAAAAAAACCTTAAATCTATATTTATGTTTTATTATGAAGATATTATTATTTTTATTAATGTTTAAATTCTCTTAAAAATGGCTGCCATGAGCTCTATAGTAAATATTATTTTTAATTAAAGAGCAAATTTCATTAATAATTCATGATATAGTACATCACTAATCATACAAATAAAAGATAGTGGAAGGAATTTCACACCCCAAAGTTATGTTGGTCTAAGGTCAAGAATTAAAAAACTAACTTTTAAAACACCTAAAATCATAAGGGTGTCAAAAGTGGCTATAAGCCCTCACAGAATATCTTTAGTTAAAAAAATTCTTTAGATGACTAAACAAACCAAAAAACTTATAAATAGCAATCCCAATGAAAAAAGAGTGTAGAAAATACAAGATAATTGGGCCATGGAAGGAACCAACCCGTATATAGAGGTGGAAGTGTAGATTGTGCAACTTATATACCCAACCACTCCCACTAGTGAGGTTAGCATCTAGAGTTATGAACTCCTAACCAATAAGAGTTTGCTCTTGCTCTTCTACTTACTCCATGCCTTGTCAAGAGGACAAAATAACCATAACCAAGGTGGGAAGTTTTTCTTGTAGTAGGTTTGCCCAATTGTTTGGTCCCACACTATAACAACCACCACCACTATTACTATGATATGAGGAAGGGCACATTCAATTTGGGAAAAAATGTGATTGATTGTAGCTGATTACAAGAGTAGTGCCTACTATGTCCTCCAAAACCTCTACATAAAGGCAAATGATGGTGAGGGGAATCTAAATTCCTAACTATGCATGGGGAATTACCCTAGTGGTTAAGAAGGGCTAGGAGGTGATCCACCTCTAGATAAACTTTCTCTTCTTGCACTTGAATTTGGAGCATGACATTGGAGATAACAAAGACTTTGTTAGCCATAGAGAATTAATAACCAATAGTAACATGATTAATCTTTCTTTCTATAATTGGAATATAGTTTTTGGGTTGGAGATTTGCCAAATTTGTTTATAATGTGCATGTAAGATTGTAGAAATAGAAATCCCTTGACCATCTACCAAGTGAGTAATTTTGGCCTAAAAAGGAGGAAATAAGGAACAAATTTGCTTCCAAGAAAATTAAAACATGTATGGATAATGAAGAAATGTGTTTAATACTGAGACTAATGTAAGATTTAAAGGCTAAGTTTCATCCAATTCTAAAGACTTAAGAGTCCATCTTTGAAGTGCAAATGGTCTTGCTAGTAGAATATTTACACAAAATAGGTTTGCAAACCCTTGATTTTTGGTGGAAAGTATGAAAATAGGCAATGGATACCCCTCTAAGTTATACAAAGCTTAACTTAGTTACCAATGGATTTACCCACAACAATTTAACCTTGAATTTTCATTGGAATTTTCAATATGTGGCTAACATCTAGTCTCATCACTTTGCCAAAAATTGCAAAGTCACTAATGATCCTAAGAAAGCTCATTTCCTTTGGTGCTTGCTCTACCAAGGTTTGCTAAAATTTGAGATTAGAGAAATAAAATTTAATCTCAACCTATTAAACACCTAATCTCAATTCTCAAATTTTATTAATTTTTTTTTCACAAAAAGGCTAGTATAATTTAAATCTATCATATATGTGGGAGGTTTTTAATGTTAGAATCATAATAAAAAAATTATTAGAAGGGAAGAGGTTAAACAACTCTCAACTTGCCAACTGTTTATAAAGAGATTTGAGTTACCACATAAACAACCAACATATTAACTATGATGTATATACAATTTACCATAGATAACTTAAAAAATCTAAGATGTGATTGCTTCTGGATATTAACTGTGTAGTGCTTTTCTATATCAACGTTTCCGATCATACTCCACAATCATACTACTCCACAATCCATCCTCTGGATGAAGAGAACAAGAGAGGAGAATGAAAAATGGATCATGGAGTATGATCTAAAACTTGATATAAAAAAAAAAACACTACACAGTTAATATCCAGAAGCCATGACATCTTACTATTATGGACTGTGGAAATTTGATGTCTCTAATTAAAAATCTAAATTAAAAAAAATGGATAACTCAACCATAAGATACTCAACATACACATAAGAGACCCTAAGTTCTAAGCCTAATCAATCCAAAAAAAAAAAAGCTAACAAAAGACTCGTAAATATGAAAGTAAAACAAAGCTTAATAGTTTAAACACTATAGATATATATTGAACCAGCCAGATCAAACTTCTGATGAAGATCATATATGGCCACTACTGTAAAAATCCACCAAAATACAAATGTTACTGGGGATGAGGATTATGTTATGGTCAATACACTCAAAAAATTAGATATTTCTTCGACTCAACATAACTATTGAGAGGCAGAGTGTTATTTGGCAAAGAACCAACTACTATCTAATCTTCATGTATAAATTGTATGAGATGGATGCTCATTTAGAATTAGGAATGGACTACATTTTTTATAATTTGAATGCACTTAAGATTATTAATATTAATAGAAAGAATGCCCTGTATGTAGTACTTCATACCTATAATAAAATATTTCAATTAAAGGTCAAATTTTGTTCTATATTATTATTCTCAACATCTTTTGTTGGCCAATTTTCACTGATAGTGTGTTATGTTCTGGTAAACAAAAATGGCTAATTAGACTGAAACAAGTATGCAATTAAAAACAAACTAACGAAAGTATCTTGCACATCAGAGATCTACAGAATAGAAATATAGAGAGTAGAATTTAAAAAGAAAAATAAAAAATCAACATATGGACCAAAACTTTCTAATGATACTACAAATGCTCTTTGATTCATATTGAATGTTTCCTCCATTGATGAGTAAATCATTTTAAGTTAAGATCCTTAGATCTGATTTCATAGGTGATAAGAAATTTTAAATAAAATGTTTATTAAATTTTCTTGAGACTCAAGGCTTTGGATCACAAAGCTTACACTTCTATGAAAAGCTTTAAAATAAAATTAAAGTTAATACTCCAAAAGTATTGAAAATGAGAAAACAAATTAAAGCTTATACTTAAAAAATATTGAAAATGGGATAGGAGTGATGGTGTATGGCAAGAGAAATCAGATTAACATAGAATTGTGATTTGAGATTCCAAATCCAATATCTTTACCTGATAATTCTAAGAGATGGAGGAGGCATAACAAGAAATCTTTACATCCATCCAAGCTTGCAGTCCATAAAGGGATCTCCTTGGCAGATGATGGAAGGAGGCCTAATAACAAGCTTGCAGTCCAGAAGAGATCTGGCATTACGCATAATTTATAGTTTTTGATAATGATAAGCCGCTAACAAGGGGTTGAACCCTAACACAGCCACACACAGAAAGAAACATTTATAGTTACATTTAAGGAGTTTAAATAATTAATTTTTAAGTGGAAAAAGTTTTACATAAACAGTTGGCACACTGATTATAATGTATTGGTTATTTATTTGCAAAAAGCCACGCAACATTCGTGTGACAAAGATACAATTAAAAATTATATTCTATTGTATACATGACAAGGGTATAACTAATTGATATGACTACCAATTATAATCATAAGTCACAATTTTTAAAAATTCTTGGGTTACAGTATGTAGATAAATGTTAGTGGAATAGGTCAGATTTAATAAGTAAAATAATATTTTTGAAAGACAATTGATTTACTTGTAAATATAAATACCAAAAGAGGGTGCTTGGTGACTCGTAACATTGAAATAAGGAACACGTGACTAAGGTAAATCCCAAGCATCAAACTGACCGGTTTGGTGACTTATATTTCACATTGAAATTAGAAACACATGACAAAAGTACATCCCAAAATATCAAACCCAAGTGTTTGATGACTTGTATTTAACATTGAAATTAACACATGTCAAAGGTAAATCCCAAACATGGAACTGACGTGTTTGGTGACATATATTTCACATAAATTAGGAACACATGAAAAAGGTACATCCCAAAATATCAAACCCAACTATTTGATGACTTGTATTTAACATTGAAATTAACACATATCAAAGGTAAATCCCAAATTTTAAACTAATGTTTATTGAAATTAGGAACACATGACAAAGGTACATCCCAAAATATTAAAATGAAGTGTTTGATGATTTGTCTTTAACATTAAAATTAGGAGGCACCTTGATAAAACATAATTTTTAAAGACTATTTTGAATTAAAATTATAAAATATAATGTTGTCTAAATTCCAAAAAAGTTAAGGGGTGGGCGTGGCTTGATTGGCTAAAAAAATTCCAAACAATTTACAATAATAGTGTCACAACATAATACATAAATAAATGTTAGTAGAATATATTAGAAAAATAAATATATTTTTTCTCAACATAAATCATTTTACTTGTAAAAGTAAATCTCCACCAAAATATCAAATTAAGTTGTTTGGTGACATATTTAATATTGCATAACCCTACACTCATAGGATAGTTGCAATATTGTTTAATTGTTATATTTTTATGGTTTCTATTTTTATAATAAAAGAACTAATTTTAATTTTTTTTAAATATATAATTTAATAAAAAGTTATGTTATTTTTTCTCATTTTAATTATTTCTTAAAATTAAATTATTAAAAAAATATATTTATATTAATTTAAGATGGTTTAAATATATATATTTATCAAAATGAAAAATAAAATCTTAAACTAATTCAATTAAAATAAATAATTATTTACATTTAAAATATTTTGAATGAAATTTTTTTAAAAAAATTATTTTATTTAAAAATTTAATTATTAAAATTTAAATAAAATGAATTTACAAGAATTTAAGAAAAAGTTACAATACTATAATGTCATTTAGTCAAAGCAATATGTAGATAAATGTTAGTGAAATATGTTAGATTTAATAAGTAAAATAATATTTTTGAAAGATGATTGATTTACTTGTAAATATAAATTTACAATAAAATATTAATTGGGGTATTTGGTGACTTCTATTTAAAAATGAATTTAGGACTACATGACAAAGCTATATCCCAAAATACCAAAGGAAGGTGCTTGGTAACTTGTAACATTGAAATTAGGAATAGGGGACTAAGGTAAATTCCAAGCATCAATATTTTGGTGACTTATATTTCACATTAAAATTAGAAACACATAACAAAAGTACAACCCAAAATATCAAACCTAAGTGTTTGATGACTTGTATTTAACATTGAAATTAACACATGTCAAAGGTAAATCCCAAACATGGAACCTACATGTTTGGTGACTTATATTTCACATTGAAATTAGGAACACATGACAAAAGTGCATCCCAAAATATTAAACCCAAGTATTTGATGACTTGTATTTAACATTGAAATTAACACATGTCAAAGGTAAATCCCAAATATTAAAAAATTAGAAACACATGACAAAGGTACTTCCCAAAATATTAAAATGAAGTGTTTGATGACCTGTCTTTAACATTAAAATTAGGATCCACCATGATAAAACATAATTTTTAGAAACTATTTTGAATTAAAATTATACAATATAATGTTGTCTAAATTCCAAAAAAGTTACAATAATATTTTGTCATAACATAATACATAGATAAATGTTAGTAGAATATATTAGAAAAATAAATATATTTTTCTTAACATAAATCATTTTACTTTAAAAAGTAAATCTCCACCAAAATATCAAATTAAGTGACATAATTAATATTGCATAGACCCTCCACTCATAAGATAGTTGCAATATTATTTAATTGTTATATTTTTATGGTTTCTATTTCTATAATAAAAGAATTAATAATTTTAATTTTTTTTAAATAATACAATTTAATAAAAAATTATGTTTTTTTTTCTCATTTTAATTAGATATTATTTCTTAAAATTAAATTATTAAAAAATATATTTATATTATTAAAAGATTATTTAAATATATATTTATCAAAATTTAAAAATAAAATTTTAAACTAATTTAGTTAAAATAAATAATTATTTACATTTTAAATATATTTTGAATGAAATTTTAAAAATAATAAAATAAAATTAATTTTATTTAAAAATTAAATTATTAAAATTTCTTTATATATAAAAAATTAATTTATTAAATCTCTTTAATTATTTTTCATTTTTTAATAATAGAAAAAAATTAGCTTCCTTATTAATCTTTTAATATACTTTATAACTTTCTTATAATCTTGTGCAACCCAATTTTGTAGATTTCTCACTAATAATAACATAGTATTTTAAGGAGGTTTGTGCAACCTAATTTTGTATATTTCTCACTAATAATAACTTAGTATTATAACTTTTTTTTATAATATTATGTAATTGAAGGAGGTTTTTTCCACTACTGCAATAACGCCCAATGGTTGTGATTTGGCTGTTGGTGGCGATGGCATGTCTTTTATAGGTGTTGTGCGTGTTGGTGTTGGGAGTGCCTCTCCGGTGGTGAGGATTGTTGTGGACCCAAGTTCCCAGCCTCCTCCCTGTAGCACATTTCACAGTTGTGTATATTGTCTTTTCATTGATGACAAAAATGATGGTCTTTCACAGTGACATGGTCTTCATGGTATTGACATCAGTGACATCAATGTTAATCTTGTGTGAAGTTGTTCTGTGACTTAGTCATTTCAGTGGTCCTTCATGGTAATGACATCAGTGACACATCAGTGTTGATCCTGTGTGAAGTTGTTCTGACTTAGTCATTTCAGTAGATGACATTCATTGCATTTTATCAATATTGAATCAGGGGAAGGGCTTGTGTCATTTGATATAAGTTAATATGCATTATATTAACTTCATTTAACTTGGCTTCATGACAGTGGCAGATCAGTTGAAGTTTGGTTTACAATTCAGTGTTAAAAATATATTGAGGTTTAGAATAATTGAAGTGGTAAATGTGGTTTACTTAACACTTAACAAGTCATAAATTTTGTGCTCAACACTTATCCTTCCTAACCTTATTGCCTGTCATAATACTTTGCACTTTATGTTATAACTTTGAGGTGACCGGTGACAGCAGGTTCTTTCCAAGTGTTGACCGGTTGGAGGCATCGTTAGTCGTTGTGTGGTAAGTTGCTTTAAGCCTGATCTCCTAGCAAAATCGATGATCATATGTTGTTTTAAAAGGCATCCAATCCAACGAACAGGATTTAAAACAGAAATGGCGGGCACCGCAGATCGGAGGGTTATGTTTTAAATAGAAAGTTTATTCAAACGGTCAGTTCATTGCTTTAAACTTGACGTCCTCCATTCTTCAAAAAGGCAATAAAGGATGTTATTCCTTACATCTCTCACCGAAGATGAAGAGATACTAAAATTGGATTTTTTTTGTGAAGGAAAGAGTGAGGTTTAGAATGTTTCTAATTGAGAGGAATATGAAAAGGCAGAGTTCTTCGAAGGGAATTCATTTTTTCTTGTTTTGTTGTTTGATTTTGATGAGAGAATATGATAAGATTGAGAAAAAATATAATGTTGAAGTTGAACCATTTTTGAAGAGACTATATGATGGAATCTCATCTTGTATAAGTTTTTTTTTTAATTTTTGAATTGCAGAGACATAGAGTTGCAGATAAGAGATGATATATAAGAGTTTGAGTTGAAGAATTTTTTAGAGAGGTTTTTGAGGATGAGAGAGATTTCTTGAGAAGATGAAAGACTTTATTATGAGATGAATTTTTACAGGTATGATGGTGCAATCCAGATTGAAAGGTTTTTATGATTGAAGAGCAGAGCATTAATTTTTGTTGATGGGATGATGCAATCAAGGTTGAAGTGTTACAGAGCAGATTGAAGTTTTTGAAAGACAATCAAGGTTGAAGTGTTACAGAGCAGATTGAAGTTTTTGAAAGACAATAATTTCTCAGAGAGGGTCAACTGTTCAATTATGCACAGAGAGAAAGTTCAAAGAATGGTGAATTAGTTTGAAATTGTTTTGCAGAGGTATGAAGTATTTTGAAGATCAAAATTGAATGATTGTAGATGTTGAAGACAGTTGAAGGTTGATTGCTAAGAATATATTTTGTTTGTTTTAAAAGGGAGAAATAAGGTTTTGTTTTTATTGAAACAAGGAAATCCCCTGAGTTATATTTTTCATTGAATGTTGATGTTGTAATGTCAGTGAGACATGCAGAGAAGTACAATATGCCAGTGAGGCAAAATTGTAATGTCAGTGAGACAGTTGTAATCTGAAATTTGTGTTAAGCCAGTGAGGCAGTTGAGTGGTTTTTATACCCCAGGAGGGTTTTCCACTTGGGAAATTTCTTGTGTCAAGTTTTGTGTTGATACTCTGCATATTTTCTGTGTTCTATCTAAAGAATTCTATGATTGTGAAATTAAATTAACAAAAGGAGTAAAAAGGTGTTAAAATTGTTAACAACACTGATTCACCCCCCCTCTCAGTGTTGTGTGTATTCCTACACTCCCATGGTGGTTATGCGTGAGGATGTTTTAGAGAATGTGAAGTTTTATTCAGAAAAAGGATTGATTTGCAAGTTTGATGGGGCGCGACCTTCACTCTTTGCTCTTAATAAGTGGATTCGACTTATTTGGCTTCCCCATATAGATGGAAAAGTTGAAATTTACCCCTATGCAAGGGGATGCTTTGTGGTAACATTTGCTTCCATCTCTGATCATAAATTTGTTGAAGAGCATTCATGGTTTATGGGCAAGTACCCCCTCTTGGTGAAGCCATGGTATCCCTCTTTTAGCCCTCTCACTGAATCTTTCCATAAAAAGCCAGTGTGGATCCGCCTCCCAAATCTTCCCCTTCATTTCTGGTGTGATTCGAGCTTTTCAACAATTGGAAACTCTTTGGGATGTTTTAGGAAGGTGAATTCAGCTACATCTTCTTTCACTCATACCACCTATGCGCAAATTTTAGTTTAAATCGATATGTCCAAACCCCTTCCTGCAGAGATTATTTTACAGGTATCGGATCAGCCTTGGACCCAATCTCCTTATTATGAAGGTATTCCCTTTTGATGTTGTAGGTGCTTTGCTACAGGGCATCTGGCATTAAATTTCCCTTGCCTAAAGTTTTTTAGATCTTCTTCATGGTAGAGGGATGTTGCTCCTGATTGAAATTTACCGTAGATTTTGAAGACTCTACAACAGAGTCTCCCAAATCTTTATTTGATGTTGCAGCGATGGTCTCAGGGCCTGTTGATGCCATGGTCCCTTGTTCTATGCTCGATCCATCATCTGTTCCCACCCCCCTCCAAATGGGTGGTGTTGCTTTGCCGCTTTCTGGCTATAGTGTGGCTATTGCTCTTGACATCAACTCTGCTACACCCTCTTGCCATGGTTTGGCTATTGGTGGTGGTGTCGTTGCTACTTCCATTGATAGTATTAGTTTGGCTACGATGCCCATCTCTAGTGGTTTGGCTAGTGGTGGTGGCGATGGTTTGGCTGAAACTTATTTTCTTGCTAGAGCTATGTCTTTTGCAAGGGCTCCTATTGTGGTTCCTCAATGGTCTTCCTCTCTAGCTAGGTCTTCCTCTCAGGTTTCTCATGTGGGTAAGGTTTCTGTGGAGGATTCCCCCCCTCCCCTTGCTCGGTGGACCTGGGTAATGATGTCTCTTGGACGTTTGTGCAATGAAGGAAGAAGGGTCTTCCGAAGTCAGTCTCTCATTCCCACACTTGTGTTAAGGGTGTGAGGCTAGCTAGATCTGCGTATGGCATAGTTTAGGTCGTTTGTCTATCATTGTTGTGTGGTGTGCTTTGCTTTGGCTGCATTGTTTGTGTTTTACACTTGATCTTTAGAGAGTTGGGATACTATTGTGTTGTTGGTCAACCTCTTTTGAGGTTGAAGTTAATTTGTAAAAGGTTCGGGACCTTTCAAATCCTGTTTTACCCTTTAATAAAAAACTTAGTATTTTAAATATTTAAAAATCAATTATTATTATTTTTCCCTCATATAGTTAATGGCTAAGGCCACTTAGGTATATTTGAGTGTTGTGGTTTCTTGTAAGTAATCTATATTATTTTGCATGGTTTATATTCTTTTCCTCCTCTATTATGTGTGGAATTTTTTTTAGTAGTTAGAGAAGATGAGGGAGCATTTTTAATAAAATACTATTTAATGAGTATAAGATAATATGTCTCTTTGAGTATAAGATAATATGTCTCTTTTTCCGATTGAGGGTAAAATTATATATAAGATGTTTTATATTGTAATGATGAAATTTGTATATATATATAATATTAAGTCGTATGAACAAGCCTCATAACCCCAAGGTGATCCCCATGCAACGGTTGTTAAACTGTTGTCAATGCATGGGGAGAGCCGCATCTCCCGCTAACAGCCAACCCCACATAGTCAACGACCTTATCTGCATCTGATTGTAAGAAATATGGAGGCCAACATTCTGAAGCTACCAATGCTTATAACATCCCATCATCGCTTTATTCTAGAAATTACCCCGACCCTGTTGTACATGCCTACCCATATTTGGGCAGGTCGAGATCTCATTGGATGATATCTCACCTTCATTACCATCAATAGCTGCGTTGGCCAAGTAATCAGCTGCTTTGTTGGCTTCACGGAACACATGGTTTATGGAGAAGAAATCCAACCTTTCTAGCTTTTCCCATATCCGTTCGATCCATCCTTGAAGGCTACATATATTAATGTTTTTTGTTTTGATAACATTAATGCATACTTGGGAGTCCCCTTCGATCTCCACAGCTGCAATACCTTTAGAAACATATATACTAAGCCCTGCATCAATGGTAGAGAGCTCAACCTCATTGTTTGTGCCTTCCCCCATCTTTTTGGAAAGGCCCCATACCACAATCCCCTTATCATTTTTGATAACACATCCTATGCCAGACTTCCTAGGGTTTCCACGTGAAGCCCCATCAAAATTTAGCTTCAACCTGCCTCTAGGGGGGCATATCTACCTCGCATCCAACCTCTTGTTCTTGGAGTTGACAGCCAGATCGCTATAATATTTTGGTATTTTTAATCCACTCCAATCCTTCATTAACTTCTCATCCCAGCTAGAGTAATCCACCTGCATGCGCTGGGAGGCCTGAGCATTTAGGACTTCAATTATACCTTCCTCTATGCCTACAGTTAACTGTTCCGTGCTTCTCTCAACTCCTTGAAAGATGCACCTATTGTGTTCTTTCCAGATCTGCCATAGGAGGGTAGAGGGTGATATCGTCCAAATGTCTCCCCAGAAAAAGTTGGCATTGAGATTGGGCCAGCCCTTGAGAAAAGTGAACAGGTCAGCCTGCCTGGCTCCTTACCAACCCAACTTCAAACACATCCAGTCCCAACATCTCGATGCCACTTCACAGTTTTGTAATAGATGATCCACACTCTCCGCATTAGCCTTGCACATTGGACCTCTATTCGAGCTAGCAATCCCAACGACGTGGAGTTTATCCCTTGTGAGAATGCTTTTGTGCATGTTCGTCCAAGTGAATGCCCTGGATTTTGGCAGTACTGCCTTGTTCCAACACAGTTTGACAGGTCAGTCCTTCGATTAACGTCTCATACTTAGAATTTGGTACCCCAACATCACAGTGCATTTCCCAGTTTTATCCCCACACCATATGACTGTCAGGCTTGGATGTCAGCAAAATCTTCCTCCTCTTTAACACCTCTATCAATGCTGATTTCATTTGATCGCTCAACCTTATCTCATTTATTCGATTCCAACTCCAATCCGAATCCCCATTGGCACACACCATGACCATGTCAGCAACACACAGATTTCCCAATATATCCATCAACTGGTTACATTCTTCTAGGTTCTCCATTTCCAACAAGGGCAGGTGGCCACTCCATGAGTCACGCCAAAACATAGCCGTCTTCCCGTCACCAATTTGCCAGGTGACATGGTTCGTGATCATCGGGCGACATTCCCACATGAATCGCCAAAGGTGCGATCGTGGACGAGTGTTTGCTATTGTCAAGATTCTGGTCGGATCATCATTATCCAGATATTTGCTTCTTAGGACCCAACACCAAAGGGAATTAAGATTGGAATACAATTTCCAGATTAGTTTAGCTCCGAGCGCTCTATTTTGAAGGTCCATGTTCTTTATGGCAGACCCACCTTCAGCTTTGCTTTCTCGCACGGCATACCAGTTCAGGGGTGGGAGGCGCCGAATGTCATTCAACCCCTCCCATAGAAAATGTTTCATTATTTTATTCAAGCCTTGTTCTGCTGACTTTGTAAGTCTTAGGCAAGACACCACATAAACAAGAATGGTAGCAAAGACAACTTTTATCATTGCTATTCTGCCCCGGAGCGTTAGCCACTTTCTCTTCCAAGAGGCAGCTTTCTTCTGGCATGCTTCCACAACATGCTACCAGTACTTCCTCTTTATGGCTCCTTGGAAGATAGGGACCCCAAGATATTTGGTTGGGATGTCACCAATGCCGAAGCCCATATAATTAGCGATTCTCCTCTGAGTCTGTCTGCTAGTGTTGAAGAAGAGGATAGCTGATTTTTCATTGTTTATCTTTTGCCCTGACTTGGATGAGTATAGCTACAGAATTGATTTGATTTCTTTTGCTTTAGATAAGCTAGCTTCCCCATATAGCAATGGGAAAGTTGCTCCATATTTTTTGCTACCTTGATACCCCTTCATCGATCGTTCACCTTGCTTGCTTTTATCAACCAACTTAATGCATCCACCATTAACACAAACATAAACGGTGAGAGTGGGTCCCCCTGCCGAATCCCACGGGAGCACTCAAAGAAGCCACATGGGTGTTGTTTATCAATACCAAATATCTCACTGATGAGATACACCCAAAAATCCATTCTAACCATTCATTTCCAAAACCAAGTGCCTCAAGAACTTTCATCAAAAAGCGCCAACTTACTCTGTTGTAAGCTTTGCCAATATCCAATTTAAGGATCATTACTCTTTGTCTGCTTAATTGGACTGAGCGAATTACTTCATTGGCAATGATTATCCCTTCCATAATTTCCCTGCCTAACACAAAACCTCTATGCTCTTGTCTAATTAGATTCCCCATGATGTCCTTCAATCTGTTGGCCATTGATTTAGCAATTATCTTATAGAGTATGTTGCAGAAGGAAATCGGCCTGAAGTCAACGAAGGATATTGCATCCTCTTTTTTCCTTATGAGGGCAATGTGGGTATTATTGATTTGTTTTAACATTCTCCTATTCTTTCTATAGTCCTTGACCACCTCCCATACGTCATCTCCAATGAAGTCCCAGCACTGCTGATAGAAGAGTGTCAGGAACCCATCCGGCCCCGGAGACTTGTCTGGATGCAACTCAAACGTTGCTTTCTTCACTTCTTCCTTCATGAATGGGGCCATCAAACGAGAGTTAGTCTCATGTGTTACTAGCTTGGGGATTTATGCTAAAATCTGACTTATATCAACTGGCTCCACCTCATTTGGTGGAGCAAGTAACTCCTTAAAAAACCTCACTACTTCCTCTTGGATGTCAGCTTCACTTGTGAGCTGCAGCCCTTTATTATTATTAATGTTGTCAATTCAGTTCCTTATCCTCCTTATTTTAGCGGTGTTATGGAAGAAGCTTGTGTTCGAGTCACCTTCATTTAGCCACAGTTCTCTGGATTTACATTTCCGGTAAATATCTTCTCTTGCTAGGACCTCTTCTATAGCCCCCATCAATATTTTCTCCTCCCTAAATTCAGTGTTTAACATTCCTTGCGCTAAGATTTTCTGGTTCAATGACTCCAATTCCTTCTCTAAATGGATTTTTTCTCCAAATATATCCCCAAACACAGTTCTGTTCTAGATTCTTAGTTTCTCTTTTATCATTCCCAACTTTGTCATGAATTGAACGCTTCTAGCACCGTGTGTGGGCTTACCTGTAGCCCACCATTCTACAATTAAGGGCAACAAATCTTTGTTTCTGAGCCACATTTTTTCAAATTTAAAGCTGCAGCGAGAAGGGCATTTATCAGTCTTCAACAAAAGTGCTACTGGATGATGGTCTGAACCTGAATATGGTAGGACCACCGCTTCCCATATGGTGTTTGTGCCCAACCAGCTGGCCGTCAATAAGAATATGTCCAATCGTTCGGTAATGTTGGCAAAGCCTAATCTACGGTTGTTCCAAGTGAACTAACCACATTTGGTGTGCACATCTATGAACTCATTGTTGGATACAAAGGTTTTAAAGTCCATGATTACTGTTTCACTTGATATACCTCCACTCTTCTCTCTCAGTTCCAATAGTGCATTAAAATCCCCACCTATGATGATGTTTTTGTTATGAAATTAATGTAATCTAGCCGATAACTCACCCCATAATCTAGCTTTTGCCTTTGTTCTAGTTGGACCATACACATTAAACAAAATGTATTGAATATTTGAGTTAAACTCCCATTCCTTGCACACTATAAAGTTTGATTCCGGTGCACCCTCCATGATTGACACCATCCTTGGATTCCAGATTATCATCAGCCCTCCAGAGCTTCATGCGGCATCTGCCCACACACCTACCCATCGCCTACATCAGTCTAGGAAGCCAGCCGCATCTTTCACTTAGCTTAGTTTCTTGCATAATTAGAATGTTTGTTTTTAATAATTCTATATGGCGCTTTATCCAGCGCCGCTTGTTAGGGGTGTTTAAGCCCCTAATGTTCCAAGTGGTTATCTTCATCACTCCCCTCGGGAGGAAACTCCTCCCTTTGAACGTAATAGGTATTCTTTGATGCTTGGTAGGCCTTTGTCTCTCACCTCCTCTTCTCTCTTCTTCTTATTAGTCTTTCTTCCTGATTTCCTATAACTTCCCAGCTCGAGGGATTATTGAGCAGTTTGACTTATGTGCCTTGGCTCTGTGATTGTGATCAGTTTCCACTCCTTTTCTCCCGTCTTATGTTTGGCCATGGCCGTACTGGCTGCAATGCACCCTTCTAGACACTATTCTGTTGCCCATCTTTGTTTGTCCTCCAAGACGGTAGTTTGTTGCCAAGGGGAATTGTGTTGGCTCCCATTGCAGATGGTGGCTGCTTTGAGTCTGCTTTATACCCTGCCTTCGTGCTCATTTCATTCATCGTGGCAATGCTTCTCCAAGTCCACTACCTTCACTTTCATCTTCGAGTCGCACCACCTTTCGCAGCTTGCCCTCTGCCTCATGACCTCCATTGGATATTCGCCCTCCACTTCTGCTGCCCACGCACCTGCCCTTGCGCCTGCTCCTGCTCCTACTCTTGCACCTAAATTTGTATGTTTATATTATTGTAAGAGTGCTTCTGGAAGAGATTGTGTTTGCTTTTTTAGATCGACGTTTCAGATCACACTCCGTGATCCTCACTCATTCTCTTCTTTTCATTTTGATGATGGATCACGGAGTGTGATCCGAAACGTCGATCTAAAAAAGCAAACACAATCTCTTCCAGAAGCACTCTTACAGTATACCATGGACTGTGGAAATATCATGTATATAATGTTTATATTATTTTGTATTTAGTTTTATGTTTATTTTAAGGAGAGTTTTTTTAATGTATTTATATATTAAAAATGTTGTATTTTATATAAAATTGAGTCCTTTTTCTTATGCCATTTACTTATTAATTACATAGATTTTTATACACTTCTTTTACCCTATCCATATGTTCACATATTTCAATGTATTCACTCTATCTACATATTTATCACACCTATATATATGCACATACTTCCATGTACCTAGTATTCTCTTTCATTTGGCCCCTTTTATATCCTAGGTCAAGTTCGCAATTATGGGTTCATCCTCCTGGTCCTAGATTTGATCCTTTCAAATTCAAATTTTAGTTGACTCTCACCAATTCTTTTCCCTCCACTTGCATCGACTAGACATAAATTTGTAAGATTTATTAGTATGTACTTGTATTTAAAGGAATTCAATGCATCCAATTTACATCATCATATCTTCCAAGAAATATTGACATATCATTTGCATTACAATACTTTTGGTGTAATAAAAGGAATCTAGATCTACATGATCATTCTAGAAGCATATGCATGACTAAAGAGGGTTGTCTTCAATCATTTACTCAAGTTTTCTAAGGGCCAACCTAGGAGAATGTGTCCCTTTGTGATACTAATGACAATCCTTCAAAGGTATTCATAAATACCACTAGATATCATAAAAGGTAGAAGAAGCAAATGTAAACGCAAATCAGGCAAAATACAAAGCAAAGTTGTACAAACTACTAGATCAAGTTCACAAGTGCATGCCATTTCTACAATCATAGTCTTGATCCTAATCCTTGGACTTGACCTTGCATAGAGAAAATAGAATATTATGATCCTAAGGTGAAAAATAGATTTTCACGATCCCTTTTTAATCATGAGGCATCTAGAGTTTATCCCCATACTAGATTGCATTCATTATTTGGTCACAAAACTAAGTACCACTATTTATTACATTTATTTACATATTTTAGATAGCATTTATTATCTTAGAAAATGTATGCCCTCAAATCTACTCATTTATTAATCTAGGTTAATTATTCTTGTGTATGTACTTCATTGGATTAAGCTAGACTACACTTAAAGGAAAGTTTATTTTCATTTACATTTGGTGAATTTGATCAATCCTACATGACCTAGTTTTCTTCTAAGGCTTCTCTTCATCAACATTAAGATTTTTAGATTTGATATATAACTCTAATTTATCATTTATTTTTAGATTTTTCTTGGGTTTTGATCTTTATATGCTTAAACCTTGTCCTTAGGATTTAGGTACACATTATAATTTATCTTTTACCCCACCCTTGCACCCTAGATTGTTCTACATTTATGGCATCTCTTAGGGTTTCTTCCTTGGATGGTCTACATTCATTCATTTCAGATTTCAACATGTTCTTATCATGAACATTTCACATGATACATCCATTCTTGATATACTTGTAAAATTGTATGTTATGGATGTGTGTGTCTTCTCTAAGGAGGTCTTATTTTATCATGTCTCATCTTTCCCATCCTTCAATGAGTTGATTAGTGCATATCCTCTTATGTTAGAGATACATGTGACTTTCATCCATATTTCCCATGATGACCTTATGCTTTGTGATAGCCATGAGAATCTACTTAACCAAGATTTATCATGTGATACAACACCTATTTTACCCATCCATGACACTTGTATACCCTTTGATGATACATTTTCTACACGTATGCCTATATTCATGTGCTTTGAATGAATTACCTTCTTTTGTTCATGGTGATGAGTATAGTGACAATCATTCTTCTATATATCATGTTGAATCTATGAATACTTGTCCGAGCAACATAATGATAGATTATGCATTAATGATAATATACTATCTTCTCATGTGTCCATTGATTCTTCATTGACTTATTAAGCTTATGTGAAGACATCATAAGCCTTGGTGAAGAACTTTTACATGATGATTATGATGGGTCTACTAATGCATCCCTACATGTAAATTCATTGTTATTTGCTAATTATCAACACATATGTGATTCAACATTATATTGATTAGTAAATTTAGATTATACCTAAGTGGTAGATCCTTACGATGGTTTGATTGAATTGACTTGCTCTATACTTCCCTTAAAAAATTGACCAATGCTTTTATCACATATTTTTGTATCCTTAGTTCATATGAGGATAATATGGACTTAGAGATAACCCCTCACAATCTAACTTTTGATCTAAATCCATTTAATATGGCTTATGTATCTCCTACATCTTATTTCCATGCTAGCACAAATTCACATGATTATAATTTTGTGGGGCATATGCATCAAAGGTTAGGAAAAGGGCAAGATGACAAACTACCACCACCCATCCTATCAAATAATGTACTTAATTTACCTCCTATGTTCCTCAAGATACATCTAATATGAAGGAGTATGACATCATTCAAAGAATGCACAGTCCTCAAGTTAAAATATCTCTATGGGACTTAGTATGTACATTGTCATTATATATAATGTAAAAGGTCTTAGAGAAAATCCAAGTTGGATCCGATACTACCCTATAACTAGTAACATCTTTCATAGTCTATTGGATATATGTAAAGTCATGATAAATCATTCAATGAGAAAGAAATTCCACCTAAGAAACATTATCCTTACATGTAATGTTGGAATGTGAAGACTTGATCATTAAATGATTTTTAGTTGACAATGGATCTAGCCTTATCATATGCACTAATGATTGTTTAAAATAATGGGACTTGTAGACATGTCAAAGATACAACCATTAGATATTACCATTAGAGGATTTGATAATATGCATATATCTTGTTTGGGTACTATTGCTCTTCTGATTCAAGCTAGTCTATGCAAGTTACATATGCTATTGCATATGATGCCGAAAAAATTTAACTTATAACATCCTTCTTGGGTATCCATGGTTGCATGACATGAAAGTTCTTCCCTCCACATTACATCAATAGGTAAAATTTTGGCATAAAAGAAATCTTTGCCACACACTTATAGATCCTAGACCATACAATAAGTGCAAATCAATGGAAGGTAAGTGCAAAAAGATGGGGGACCAAAAGGGGGTCTTAAGATGCCACTTTTTTCTTAAATCAGGAAAGACTGATGTTGGATGAGAAATTGAAGATATTTACACTCAAAATTTGAAGATGCAACGAAAACAAGAGTCGTAGTGCTCCGAATCTAGTTTCTAAATTACTATTTAAAAAAAATGGTGGAGATTAAGGGGTTCAAAAAGGGGGGCCACACAAATTGGTCTTTTAAAAAAAAACATAATATAGCATCTAGTGTGACCCCCCTAAAATGTTAACTTTTTTTTAGTATTTCAAAAATTGCTTTGGTGAGAAATTATCTAACACCATGTAGTTTATCCCTTATTTTTCTGATAATTGTTTCATGAATAATTTGTTTTTTACTAATTTTCAAACTGAACACATCCTGAAAAATAGAAAATTGAGCATGCTCCCCCCTAAAAATTTTGAAAACTAATCGAAAATCCAATTTTTTTTAATCCATGTAGAATGGAGTCTAGTTTCTAAAAATGTAATTTATTTGAAATTTTGATGAACAGTTAAAAAAAGTCAAAAATATTACACACTAGTTTTTGACAAAAAATGGATACACTAACAAAAGAGATTTAAGATGAAAACCTTAACATATTCAAAACGTGAAAAAAATTATATGGTTAGAAAGCTAAGAGAGAGCTTAACATTATCGTGGTATTTTTTTGACTTGTCATTGAAACAAGTGCAAACTTGATGGGGAACACGCTCAAGATTATGTAAATTTTTTACAATATGCAAAAAACACGTCTTTGAACGTTCAAAACTCAGTTCAAGCCTTTGGGTTGGAAGCCCAAGGCAAATCCAAGCCAAAGGCTTGGAAATTACCAAATAAAACAATAATGTGAGCACATTATAACACACTCACATTATTTGCATGCATTCACATAACGCGCTCACATTATTGTGAACTAAAATCATCTATGACAACAAGACATATCACCAATTTCCCTTTAGATCCCACCAATTTTTCCCTATTTTATTATTTTTCACCTCTCCTCTCATCAATTTTCCCATCCAATTAACTTTTGTTTTATCTTGTTTCCATTTCATCCTCCCAATTTATATCCTCGCCCCTCTTTGCATGTCCTAGTTTTCGTGTTTCCATTTTCTTTATTGATAAGGGAGAGGGAGAGGGAGGAAGAGGGAGAGAGGGGGGAGATGGAGGGGAGAGAGAGGGCAGATAGAGAGAGAGAGAGTCCTAGTTTTCTTGTTTCCATTTCCTTCGTCGATAAGGGAGAGGGAGAGGGAGAGGAAGGGAGAGAGGGGAGATAGAGGGGAGAGATAGGGAGATAGAGGAATGATAGGGGAGAGAAAGGCAACAGATAGGGAGAGATAGATAGGTAGAGAGAGAGGAGACAGATAGGGAGAGATAGAGGAGAGAAATGGGAGAGATAGGGAGATAGAGAGTGAATGAGATGTCCAGAGACATAGGGAGAGAGATTGAGAGGTAGAGGGATGATAGAGATAAGGAGATAAGGGAGAGATAGGGAGATAGAGGTTTAGGGATTAGCATTTAGGGGTTAGGGTTTAGGGGCATTATTTAGGGTTTAGGATTTAGGGGAATTATTTAGGGTTTAGGGTTTATGGCTTTAGAGAGAGAGAGAGAGGGGTGTCCAGAGAAATATCTCCCTATGTCTATCATCCATCTACCTCTCAATCTTTGTCCCTATGTCTCTGGACATGTCCCTCACTCTCTATCTCCCTATCTCTCCCCTATACTTCCTCTATCTCTCCCTATAGGTCCTCTCTCTCTCTCCCTCCTCTTTACCTCCTACCCTCTCTCTCTCTCTCTCATCTCTCTACCTCCCTCCCCGCTTTCCATGCACTTAAAACACTTATAACTTGTTGAACACCCAAAGTACTGAGAGGGGGGTGAATCGGTACTTTATTAAACTTCTTACTTATTATACTAATAATCCATTTATCACATGTAATAACAAAGCAAGTTAAACATAGAAGAAACAACCATAATCCATCACACATGAACACTAGGATTTTTACGTGGAAAACCCAAAACTAGGAAAAACCACGGTGAGTGTTAGCTCACAATATATTATGTAGGAACAATACCGAATTACAATAGAGGCTCACTGCCCAAAAGAAGTGCTCACTGCAAGAAGTCTCATTGCCTAGAGAAAGAAGGAAGAAAGGAAATGGATCACTGCCAAAATGAACTGCTCTAATTGCATCTATATATGCATGATTACAACTCCAATGAAGCACTAAAATACTGATTCAAGACTCTTCATTTTTGAATGCTCTGTTTTACACTCTGCTTCTACATGTGAACAAGATCTCTCTTCTTCTACTTTTGTCACCTTCAAAAACTCATTCAACTTCACTTGTCTCACGAACACACTCTTACATTTGCCCACCATCATCCAAGTATCAAAATTGATCATATATATATCCACAACATTTGACATTTACACATTAGGTCGGCATACTAATATGTAGCGTGTAGTCATAACTTGTTAGCCAAAATCATTTACCAAAATACACAGCGAATCAAAACAACACTTGAATCATGTTCTCATATGTCGGATTTATCCATATACTCACTTAAAATAAGATTCCAAACAACAAAACTTACCGCACACACATCATACTGTCATGTCGGACTTAACCACAGGCTGTCACTGGTTTAGTTCAACTGTTGACAGACTACGTCTTTCACTGTGGACCACAAGACCTGCTTAGATCCATATAAGAGACTCTTCACATATCATAGATCACACCTCCAAAATTGCAAAGAAAAATATTCTTTTGCAATAGAATGTGGACCACAAGAACACATGCTTTGTCACAGTCAAACTACACCATACCAAGTAGTGATACTTAGACATTCATAACTGAATCTCTGGTGGAATTCAAAACTTGTAGCTCTAGATATAGATACTTCATACATGTGTTTACAACACCTCAAAACTACATAACAAGATATGCAACATCAGAGAAATGTGGACCAATCCAGTTGAGTGTTTTGTTCATATTTCCTCTGTTCTCTGCACTGTCGAACTTAGACTTTTTGAAGATAGGCTTTCGGTACTCATCAAGAATTGAAATCTTGGACAAATGATCATTTGAGTACTGTGAACAACATACCTGAACCGCATAATATGATCTTCTACTGTGGACCAATACTAGCTCAAACACTGTCTCCTTGTCGTTGCTTCAGTATACTGCCAATACTTAGCCAAAATGGCTAAGTCTTCTTCACCGGACCAAAAACTTTGTCTCAACCTTATTCCTTTCCTTGTTGCCATCAATGACAACATCTTCAAACATCATACACAATCATTCACCATCATATCAGCAGTGTCTCTTTCTTAGTGATGTTTGCCAAGTTGCCAACAATCTCCCCCTTTGGCATTGCTGGCAACACTTGATGTGAAAAACTGTTACAACTCCCCCTATCTCTTTATACACTGTTCCCCCTGTCTTCATGCTTTATTATTTTTCAAAAGTTTTTCACATGCTTCATTTCTTCTCCCCCTTTGAGATCAATGGCAAAGGTGTATGATAAAAATATATATATACAAGTTGTCAAAAGTTCAAAACTATTTTTCTACTTTACCACATATATACAAGTGAAATCAAAAGTGCTTACTATTGTTCTGGGAGAACATATTTATAGATTGATTTCAGTTACACCATTTCTTCATCCCAACTGGTCTTAGCATCATTCAAAATCAGTATGTGCCCATTAATCTAGGACACCAAATCTTCTACTTTCTTCACTGTATCAAGGGCTTCAGTGATTTTCCTTGTCTTATCTACCGCTGCTATTAACTTGGTTAGGGCTGCAATTTTAAAACTTGCTACCTCCCGGAGCTTACTCATTCTATGCTTTATGATATCCCTTTGGGTTTGCAAATTATGTATATTAGAATGAATGGTTTCAACTTGTACCCTTTGATTGCCAATATCATCTTTTATCGGGTCATAAGTTCTGGATATCTTCATTATCCGAGCTTCCCATCTATCTATTTTATATTTTATGTCCTTAGTCTTATTTGGCCATGTAAGACAAAATTGATACAGTTGACTAGCTTCTTTAAGAGCTAGATGTGCATACTCTACACTTTTATCTAACAAAATTTTGTCTTGAGAAGTGTTATCTTTTATCTCAACTAATCTTTTATTGTCTATCTCAACTCTTACCTTTTTTATTAGCAGCTTGCTCAAAAGATTCAAAATGGGAATTCATGGACTCCATAAGCCTTTTCATTTGTGTTGTAGGAGAGGGTGTTCTATCTCTCTGAACTCCGGGCATGATCTTCTAAAAAATGTTTATTGCTTCACCAAGTAGCTCACTGTCTTCCATGTGATACTTTATTATTTCTTCCTAGGTAGTTGCTAGGAACATTGTACCCAACTTCAATTTCTACAAGGGGTACATGGTTGCCAAGTTTATTTGACCTTGCAGTAGTTCTGATGTGTCTGCTATTTATGCTTCCTTTTGTTTTAACAAAAAATCCCTTAACGAGTCAGTAGTGTCTCTTTTTATTTCTTCTTGAGACATTTCAGTGTCTTGACTCTTCAGAGGGGGATCTTGAATGCTTTCTTGTCCATTTCCTTCAAGTTCTAAAATAGGAATGTCCATCATTTGTTCATTTTCTTCTTCTCTCTACTCTTCTTGTTCCTCAGAGATATTCTGTTCAAGGACTACCCTTGCTTCTTTAGAGTTCTTCTCTTCTTCAGTTTCTTTTATTTCTTCAACCTTTCCTGAACTCTCTAGAGGAGTGATTGTGCCTTGGTCCATGCTTTGCTCAAAATTTACTTTTGGAGTAGCATTAGAAGTGTCAACATTGTTAACTTGCTCTTCCCCATCAGTGTCTACAATAGTTTTGATTTGTAATTCATGCAACACACTTAGGGTTATCTCCTTTGTTTCTTTTACCAGTGCTTCTGTGTCATCGACCATAAGTGTATTAACTCTTCTTTTTGTTCTAAATTTATCATTAAGTATCTTTGTTACTTTGGCTCTTTCTTCATTTGTTATGTCTGGACAAAGACTCAATAGGACATACTCTCTTATTTCAACATCTTTGGCCATAGCCACTTCCTTCCTTGTTGTCATGATGTTGTCTAGGCTATCCGGTAATTGATCTAAGATTTCAATTAAAACCTTTTTAAACATGTCCAAATATCAAACAAATGTTGTTTCAATAATTACCTTGTTTGCATCAGATCTTCCATCATACATTTCAGCTCTGGGTTTCAAATTTCCATGCTGGGAAAATGCACTAACTAAGTTTTCCAAGGAAAACTTTACTTCACTTTCAGTCTTCTCATCTTCCTTCTTCTTCTTGGTCTTTCCTGAGGGCTTCTTCTTCTTACCAGAGGTGATTTCCTTTGTTCTTTCCCATTTTTCTTCAATCTCTTCATCTGTCTCTGTTTCTTCTTCTTCTTCTCCTTCACCCAGGCTCACATACACTCTTTGTGTTGCCTTTGTTTTCTTTCTTTTCTTCTTCTCTGCAGTTTTCTTTACCAGTACTTGTTTTTCAGGCTTAGTCTTTTCTTTCTCATCCTTTTTCTCAGGTGTCTCTTTCTCAGCACATGCAACCTTTGTTTCTGCAACAGAGGGTTTGGAACCTTTGAAGAAACTGCAGAGGTGGAGACTCTTGTTCTTCTTGCAAGGCCAGATGCAGGCTTCTCCTTTTCAATTTTCTCCTCTTCCTTCTTCTCCAGAGCTTTTGATGTTTGCCTTTCCAGAGCACTTGCAGCTTTTGATGCCTCTGCCTTTTCTCTTGCTTTACTTATTTCCTCATATGTGAACCCATGGCTCTTGGCAAATTCCTCTACATACTTCTTGACCTTTCTTTGGGTCTCTGGTTGTGCTTGCTCCAGATGAACTTTGAGAGATAGTTCCTCAAATGTACCAAACCTTTCCTCCTTGGGGTCTTTTGGTTTTCTCAATATAAGATCTTCCAAACCAGTTAATACTTCCTCTGAGACTTCATATCCCATTGATGGGACCCATACAATTCTAGGTTCAACAGCCTCCATGAGGCATTTGTCCTTGTCTACCATGAACACAATATCCTTTTCATACTTCTTTACAACTGTTTCAGGGATCATAGCCCTGTCATGCATTTTCTTTTGGAAGTTTTTGAAATAACCCCATAAAGTTGCATTATGTTTGTCAGCATTTCCCAAAATATGCAAATGATTTCTGATTTGAGTAGCTACAGGTGCATGATCAATCCAACCTATATTCTCCATACCAGGTAACTCTCAGAAAATAAAAGAACAGATAAATAATCAAAGTTCCATACCTAAAGGGATATTTTGTTTCCTTTGTTCTTTTCAGGTTTTCCATTAGTTGTTCCCGGAGCAACTCACATAGGTCATATTCTTTGTTATTCTTGACCATATCATATGTTGTGTATATGGCTATTGCAGACATTGAATTCTTCCTATTGGAGAAATAGACCTTGTACCCAATTACCATCAATGCAAATCTAACTGCCAGATCCACAATGTCATTCACAATTAGTGCCCTCTTTTCAAATTTTGCACCAGTTAACTACATTACTACATTGTTCTTCATGGGTTTCAAAGTTGGAACCTTTCTAGTAGAGCTCATGCAAGTTACTACTTTGATAGATGCCTTTGTTATCATGTGGGGTACATCAAGCCAAAAGAATTCATCATGAATTTTGCTCAGAACATATCTAACCCATGCATCATTTGAGAATACCAGAAAATCTAACCAGGTATCCAAGTTATTCTCATGTAGAACATTGTATTCTTCATTCGACGTAAGATTAACAGTAGTCATCTCATCAAAGTATGATTTCCCTAATTTCATGTGATCATATTCCTCTAGATTTGCATGTATGTATGTCCTAACATCTTCCGTATGCATAACATCATGTGGAACCTCAAAAAATGCACCATCAGGACCAGTCATCAATGATTTAAAGGGATGTTTCTTAAATTTAGTGTGGAGCCTCTCTGTTATCTCAATTACTTGAGGGGTAGCCATCATTACAACCTCAAAATAGAAAATTTTTCAAAAGAGAGAGTGGTAAATACCTTTTGCCTTCGATAGGGTTTCTTCACCAACTACTTGAAATTGCTTTGGCTCACTTCACAGATTACTTTGGTTGCTTGGAAGTTTGAGTGCAAAGTGAACTTTCTTTCAAATGGATCCCTTATATTCTTTATTTCATCAAGATTTAATCATAATAAATGCTTCATTCAAAAAGTTGTCAAACCCTTTCTTTGTTGTCCCCAGTCGATCAAGATTGCTCCACAATTTACCGCATTAGATTCTTTCTATTGGAATCTTCTTCAAGAGATCAGTTACTCTTTCTTATAACTCATAACCTTGTGTTGGATATCAGCACCACATTTCTGGCTGGGGGAATAGGATTTTGCATTAATCTTGCCTGAGCCAGAGCACCCAATTTATTTCCCAGAGGAAGTGCCAGCACCAGAGTCTAGTGCGGGCTCATCCTTGACTTCCTGCACTTCCTTCTTAACCCATATTTGATTCATCTCCTTCTTGATCTCTGCTAGATCTACCTTTTGTACCAGTTTCTTCATTTCTGCCTGATTAGCCTTCTTCATATTTTTGCTTCTACATAATCTTGCAGTATGTCCAGGACTATTGTAATTGAAGCATACAACATTTCTTTGTCCATTGTTCCTTTCATTCATCCTTGATCTACATTGGTTAGCCTTGTGTCCAAATCTATTACATGAACAACAACTCCCATTGATCCTTCTATTATTGGAATTGTTCCTTATTTGATTTCTGCATTCATTTGCTCTATGACCAAATCTCTTGCATATGAAGCAGTTACCTTTGAAATTTTGACCATTCCTTCCATTGCTGAACCCATTCCTTATCTGACTTCTGCATTCATTAGCTTTGTGACCTACTTTATTGCAAGTGAAACATTGACTAGAGAATGATGGAACATTTTGATTCACTCTGCTCCTACACTGAGTAGCCTTGTGACCAAACTTATTGCATGTGTTACAATAACCATTGAAAGAAGGGTACCTTTGAGCATTTGGTTGTCTGACCGGTGATCTTCTAGGTATGTTCCTCTAATTCTAGATTTGTTTGCCTTTGTCCTTCTTGATCTCAACATTATTTTCTTGACCGGTCTTAGAACTTTCTCCTTTCTCAAATCCCAAACTTTCTTTGTCATCAGGACTCTTCTGACTAGCAAGTATTCTATCAAGTTGGGCAGCACTAACTCTGAATTTATCTTCCTGAATCCATGCATGTTTCAGATCCACAATCTCTTGTTCAAGCTTTGTACAATCTTTAGATTTGTTTTTCACCAACTAATTTAGGTCTTCTTCTACTTTTGCTCTTTCTACAACTTATACTTTCAACTCATTCAAGGTTTCATTTGCTGATATCAATTGTTCACTAACTTCCTTGTATTTTTCTTTGAACTTCTTGACTTGCTCCTTCAATTTTATGATACACTCATCTCATTCCTTGATATTATCTTTCAAATCCCTATTTTCTATTTCAGTCTTTTCAAGATCTTCAAGAGCCACTCCGAGTTGATCTTGTATGCATTCTTCTTCTGTACCTTCAGTTGGATCAATTTCTTCAGGAGGAGTAGGATATCTTTTACCAGGCATGTGTTTAGTTTCCAAGATCTTCCTCAAGTTGTTAGACTTCTTCTGAGGAATGAGGCTCTGATACCAATTGTTGAACAACCAAAGTGCTGAGAGGGGGGTGAATTAGTACTTTATTAGAATTATTACTTATTAAACTAGTAATCCATTTACCGCATGTAATAACAAAGCAAGTTAAACATAGAAGAAACAACCATAATCCATCACACATGAACACCAAAATTTTTACATGGAAAACCCAAAACTGGGAAAAACCATAGTGAGTGTTAGCTCACAATATATTATGTAGGAACAATACCGAATTACAATAGAGGCTCACTACCCAAACAAGTGCTCACTAGAAGAAGGCTCTCTACCTAGAGAAAGAAGGAAGAAAGGAAATGGCTCACTACCAAAATGAACTACTCTAATTGCATCTATGTATGCATGATTATAGCTCCAATGAAGCACTGAAATACTGATTCAAGACTTCATTTTTTACTACTCTATTTTACAACTCTGCTTCTACATGTGAACAAGATCTCTCTTTTTCTTCTTTTATTGCCTTCAAAAGCTTATTCAACTTCACTTGTCACACACTCTTACATTTGCACATCATCATCCAAGTATCGAAATTGTTCATATATATATGTGACATTTACCCATTAGGTTGGCATACTAAGATGTAGCTTGTAGTCATAACTTGTCGGCCAAAATCATTTACCAAAATACATAGCAGATCAAAACAACACTTGAATCATGTTCTCATATGTTGGCTCCATCCATATACTCACTTAAGATAAGATTCCAAACAACAAAACTTACCGCACACACATCATACTGTCATGTTGGCCTTAACCACAGACTGTCACTAGTTCAGTTCAACTGTCAGAATACATCTTTCACTGCAGACCACAAGACTTGCTTAGATCCATATTAGAGACTCTTCACATATAATAGATCACACCTCCAGAACCGCAAAGCAAAATATTTTTTTGCGATAGAATGCGGACCACAAGAACACATGCTCTGTCATAGTCAAACTACACCATACCAAGTAGTGATACTTAGACATTCATAACTGACTCTCTGGTGGAATTCAGAACTTGCAGCTCTAGATATAGATACTTCATACATGTGTTTACAACACCTCAAAACTGCATTACAAGATATGCAACAGTGGAGAAATGCGGACCAATTCAGTTGAGTGTTTTGTTCTGATTTCCTCTATTCTCTGCACTGCTGGACTTAGACTTTTTGAAGATAGGCTTCTGGTACTCATCAAGAACTGAAATCTTGGACAAATGATCATTTGAGTACTATGAACAACATACCTAAACCACATAATATGATCTTCTACTATGACTGTTGTGCCTTGCACACGCACCCCATTTTATCAAATGGAGACCCCCCTCCTTTTGCTTTGGCTTGGAGTCTCAGTATTTCTTCCTTAGGATGATGAAAAAGTGAAATTATGCTTAGAATGCAATATTTGTTCTAAATTTTGGTGTTTGGTATGTTAGGAGTCATTTGATGCCTTTCATGATTGATTTGGAGGAGTCTTGATTGCGTTTGTGCTTAAGAAATAGCCATTTGTTACCTTTTGCGCTAAAATCCTATGTCACTGGATATAGTCCTTAAAACTGCTATTGCAGGATGTGTCATGTTGAATTTCTTAGTTTTTATTGCAAAATCATGTCAAATTTCACAACATTTCACTAAGGGGTCCATATGCTTTAATCTTGACACATAGCCCTGAAACTGTAAAACTGACTAAGTCTGATGTCTTGAAACCCTGAAAAACTGACTAAGTCTAAAATCTGGTGGATCCTCAAAAATCTAGAATCTGCATGTTAAATCCCATGGATCCAGTGCCTATCTCAAACATCTTAACAGTATATTTCAAAATATTTAAAGTATAGGAAATTCAATATCTCAACATATACTAAAATGACCCTTACTGCATATTGCGCTAATAGCCAGTGTCACTGGATATCAACGCTAGGACCCATTTGCATACCTCGGCACTAAAAAGTTACTTGACAGGTTAAGTGCTAAAATTTGGTCCAACATGGCATATCATGTCAGCTTGGAAAACTCCGCTAAGGCATTTTTTAGGAAAAGTGGACAAAACCCACTTCACAAGATTTGCGCTAAATAGTGCCTTCACTGCACATGTCTGGTAGCACCAAAAAACTCTGCAGATCTATCAACACCTAAAATCTCTGCTAACGAAGGATTGCAAAGTTTATAAAGGTTAGCACTAAAAATTAGGATCACTAGATTACGCTAAAACATGCCTTCACTGGACATATCCGGTAGATGAGAAAATTCCAACCGATCCGATGAAGGGCGAAAGTCCCGCTGGGGCATTTGTTAGGTTTTGCACTAGAATCGAAGGTGATTGGATATGAGCTAAAACTTGCCATCACTAGACATATCCTATGAGACCTAAAATTCCCACTGATCATGTGACACCCAAAATTCCTGCTAGAGCATTAAGAAGACTTAGCGCTGAAAATGACCTCTACAGGATATATCTAGTGAGGGCCAAAATCCCCGCTTTTTGCCGATTTGGCTTGAAAAACTCATTTTTTGAAGATGAAACTTGGATTTTCTTGATTAATTTGAATTGTACATCCTTCTATTACATCATGACCAACATTTTTATCAATTTTTTGTGGATTTTGGGCATGTTTTGCATTAATTAACGCCACTGCACATGAATATCCAGGGACCCCCAAAAATCCTGCTTTTTGCAAAAAAAGGGGCTAAAAATGTGAAATAAAAGTATCCAAATGGATTCGAAAGGCCACAAAAACATCTCAGATCATTATATTGACCAAATGGGTACTTGAAAATGATGAAAAACACAAAATCACGTGAAAATCACTGGATCTATGAAGTTCTTCATGAGAAAGCAACATTGACAATGAGTTGTTCCTAAGTGATCCATGGTTGCAAATGGACATATCTTGATCTATATTGATGGAAAATGACTTGTTATGATGAAATTGATGCTTGGCATTGTGAATTGTAGGTCTGCATGAACACAGGAGCTTATTGGAGTTGTCTTGGAAGGGTGAACACACAGAGATGTGGTGCTGACCTAGATATGCAGAATTATCATTTTGGCAACCAAATTGTTGTTGCACCTACAAGAGAAAGTTAGTATGATGTCCAAGATGATGGAGATGAGACCCAAGAGCTGAATACACTAAATATCATGCCTACTTCATTGCTATTCCTATAGATCCAGTTCAATGTCTAGAATATGTTTACAGCTATCCCAGTTATCTAGTCATCAAAAGTTGAATCCAACAAGCATCCAGTTGGACATGCCTTCATAAAAAAATGTGCCACATACTCCTCTTAACTTTTCAACTCATTGGAAAAGATTTTTTAGACAACTCAAAATTGACTTGCATGATGATGGGCAATGAAACATTCCAGCCAACATGTGAAATCCCGTCAATCTACATCATCTCATATTTTCAAGTGCCATGTGACTTCATTTTGACTTTATTTTACCTTGAAAATTGGCTCTGTCATTTAAAGCCAAATGGGTATCCATTTTGTCCAGATTCAATGTATTTAAAGGTTGTATTTTGTCTTTTTCCTAAAGGACAAATGCAAATCTAAAAATGTAACAAACTACTATACCACATTCAATGCTATGTCAATCTGGACCATTGGTGTTGAGTTAATCTCCACCATCCATAAAAAAATTAGTATGGTGCCTTCTCTATAAAAGGACCATCCTCTTCTCTCATTGTAATAGATTTTTGATAGTGAATTGTTGAGACTCTGCCAAAATTCAGTCAATACAAACCAAGTTTTACAAGTTACTAGGAATTTGTGTGTTGTGTTATCTCATTTTGGTTTTCATGGTTCATATCAATCTAAAGTTAATTAGATGTACTTTTGCAATTGATGGATAAATGTTAAGATATCTGATGAATGCTTTGGTCCATACTATTAGTGCTTGTTGATTGTAAGTTGTTGTGTATAGTTAGCCTGGGCCTTGTTGTTGAATTCAGTTTGATTGCATTTTATGAATTAGACTGTGCCATAATTTGGGTGTTTAATGAATGAATGTGGTTTGAAAATCTTAAGAATCCTTAGAAGATTGCATCATTTCTTGCAACATTGTGGGTTTCTTAATCTGGTGAAACAAGGAATAGTTTACTGAAAAGCATTTGTCTATTTGCAAAATTTCATCCAGTTGTGACTGTCACTTATGATTTAACAATCTCTCTCAACTCTTTACCTTTTGCATTTTATTTAACCAAGCTCTATTAAATTTAGGTTATAAGCAACAATCACATTTGCAAATCTAGTGAGAGTATCATAGGGTTTTACACACTTTGCTGTAAAGTTTATAAATCTTATCATTGCATGTAAGTCCCCTTTGCTAGTATAGCTGAAAGATTCCACTGAAGTTATTCATGCAAGCTAAGACCTAGTTGTATAAACCTTGGGGAAGTCTTTTCTAGGATAAGATTCCTTTTCAAGAGAGGTGAGATACCCTGTATTTCACCTACATTGCTGCATGCTAAAACCACCATCAACACAGATCAATACTAGCTCAAACACTGTCTCCTTGTTGTTTCTTCAGTGTACTACCAACACTTAGCCAAAATGGCTAAGTCTTCTTCATCGGACCAAAAACTTTGGACCTCAACCTTATTCCTTTCCTTGTTGCCATCAATGACATCTTCAAACATCATGCACAATCATTCACCATTATATCAGTAGTGTCTCTTTCTTAGTGATGTTTGCCAAGTTGCCAACATAACTTTCCATGCATGACAACACTTAAAACTTTCCATGAATGAAAACATGCGCTAGCGTTATAACGTGAGTGCATTTTGGGGAACCAAGAATAACAGACAAAAAACATGTGGGATATGTGAATCAGAGCCACATGCTCTATTATTCTCTGTTTTTCATGTAATATCGGACAAAAAAACCACTTTTCATGGTGTTGACATTTTGACAATCATTGTTTACTTAATCCACCACCTTTGTTTTGGTTTTTCAACATAGAAGAAGTAAATTGGATGTTTTTAGACATAATTTGATTATTTAAACTAATATTTTCATGTTTCATGTTGTTTGAATGCTAATTTTCATGTATTTAGATTGAATTTGATGATATAGATTTGTTCTTTTTTCATAAATTTGACTAATCCTATTAGAGTTATATAGAATTCAACATTGAATATGAAGGAACTTGCCAAAAAGCTCAATTTTTTTGAGGATTGAGCAACTCGAATCTCAAAATCTAAGGTATGTTCTTTATGTATTTATTTACTTCACTTTATGATTATGTTAAAGCATGAAATCTCATGTTATAGGACAGTCATGAGGGAAGTGAGAGGATTATCATTTTGACAAGTTATTATCATGACAAAGTGAAAATTTATATTTATTTGAGATAAGAATCTATGACAACAAGCCATATCACCATGGGAAGGAAAGCATCAAGTAGTATTGGTATATATTTATGAAGGGAGTCTTATTAACATTCAAAGATAATCCTAAACTAGAGCAAGGTCATGGAAACACTTTCATTATGGAGTAGATGTGGAATCATGTTGCTATTATCCTAATTCAAACACTAGAACCTAAACAATTAGAGGGATACTAAGGGAAATCATGTTAGTCAAATAATTATCATCATGCTAAAATCAAGCTAAGGGTTGTTACTTGAGCATACTCAATTGCAAGAACTATCATATCAACCTAAAGACTATTATACCACAATAGCTATCATGGAACCCTAGGAATAGCTATGACCTCTCACCCACGGGTAGGATAGCAACTGATACACAAGGTGACAATCAAGACTAAATGATAAGTCAGTTAATCTCAAATCCATGCAAAAAGGTATCCATGATACTATAGAAACATACAGGTGGTCTTGAAAGGATATTCATATGGTAGGGAAAATTGCCATGGACACTAGATGGCCAAATTTGACACTTGATTATAATTTGACAACCAATTTGACTAGGAATAGGAGAAGGATTAGAGAAGGGATTTGTCCTAAATAGGAATGAATATGTTGCATCTTTAATCTAACTTGTCATGTTTTCATATCTTTCATTGATCTTGATTAAAATATTTGTGTTAAGAAAATGTGAAATCAACCTAGAGATTTGCCTACCACCATTTGTAAATGTTGACCATATCCTAAGAGACCCTTATTCCAACAATGGAGAACTCTTGTAGCCAAAATGAACTAATTTTGACTTGAGATCATAGGACTAAATCTAAGACTTAGGATCAAATTAATCTTGGCCATTCATGTAATGCTAAAAAATTAGTATGGAAAAGTTGATTTCTATATATAGAGAGAGCTAAAAGACATTGTAAGTGTTGGAAAAGTTCCTTTGTATTGCTATGATACGTTCTTAAATATCATCTAAACGATGAATGTTAGTTACTCCATGAAGTTCAAGAATGGTACAATATGTCATCTTGTCTTGTAATTCAAATGTTATTTTAGCTTAATCTTGATTTGTAATTTAATATTGCTAGTATATGACATGTGTGTGAACTGTATGTTTTGAGTAGGACCACCCTAGGAAACTATAAAATTTCATATTTATAATCATTTATTCACTTTAATTATATGATTATTTTGAGATTTGTGTATGAGATTACTTTACTCTATTGTACCAAGATGGACTAATTTATCTGTCTTATTCATGATGCATATAGAAATCATCATCATGCTGAGGAAACAAGGAAAGACTCTTACACCAGAAGAGCATGAAGCTGAGAATGTGAAGAAAAGAGAAGGAATGAGGTAACTTCACGAAAGAAGGAAATTGTCAACCATAGAAGAAGACATACCACCATTGCCAATTCAAGCAGAACATGAATCATCTAATCAATCTGATAGAGATGGAATTGGCGGCACAAAGGCAACGAATACAAAACCTCCGTTCAATAAGGAAATTGAATCTTGAAGTTGGAGTCACTCCATCTTTCACAGGTCAAGCTGAAGGTACATTATCATTCTCTTCTCAAGCTGGAGCCACTCCATCATTCACAAGTCAAGTTGAAGGTACATCATCATTCTCTTCTCAAGTTGGAGGCACACCATCATTCACATGTCAAGTTGAAGGTACACCATATTCTCCATCTCAACTTCAAGGCTTTTCATCTTTTCCATCTCCAATTGAAGGTACGCCATCTATCCTATCTCAAGTAAATATTAAAGAAATTCCTAATACTGAGTCAACTTTACCATTGAAAAAACCTCCTAGAATTTTGCATAGAGAGCCTAAGTTTCTAATTGATATCGATGAGAATGTTTTGAAGCCCATGCATGATAAGATTCCCAAGCATACTTACCAAAGATATGCCAATAAGATATGGAAATTTTTTTTTGAGAACATAAATGAAACCAAAAGATGTCAACTATTTGTTGAATTGACGAGAAATCTAAAATTTAGGCCCATTATGAAGATTCTTGGCCTAAGAACATTAGAGACTTCAAGTGAAAAATCAATTGTAAAGAATTTAATGAGTGCACATGAGAGTGTGGGTTCCACCTCACACACCAAGGATAGTAATGTCACACGACATGTCATTACATAGACAATAGTAAGCCATCAAACAAATAAAGCTCACCTCAATAGAAAGACAAGTGAAGCATTGAAAATAAGTAGAAAAATTCTAATGAGAGCCGTTGGAAGGCGTGAATGAGTTGAGGACCCAAATAGCAATTAATTGTGGGCATTCTCTGGGAGACTCCCACGGAAAGATAAAGTTGTTGTTGAAGCCTTGAGATCCCTCATTGAAGAATTTTGGAAAAATAACACAAGGGTATCTCCTAGTACAAGAGATGTTGTAAGAAGGAGAATTAGTTGTCGAAACTGTGAGCCACATCTAAAGCATTGTTTGGAGGTGACTCAAACATAGTTTTTCAAGAAATTTCAAGAGATGTATCCTCAAATCAAAATTAGTCAAAGGTATTTTGAAATGGTAAAGCATTTTTATGTCAAAATAAATCACACATGCACCGTAGAGTACATATTGAGTTTTCTAATCATTATAATATTTATAGATATATATGTGTAGATTTGCAGACTAACGATGTTTTGTAAGAGTGTAATATAAAGTGTCCACCTAGATAATCAAGAGATTTCATATTGAGCATATTATGTCAAATAGTGGATGGTAAATTATTCCACAAGAACTTATGTTTGGACAACACGTGTGATCATTGTGGTGGGTTGCAACATTTGCCAATTTGTGGTTGTTCATCCTACAGGAAGCTTGTCAATCTGATGGATTCTTGTAGCAATCAAGAGTTTAAATCAGGAAATGATGAGCATATAATTCCAGTATAGGATTTTCAGTCATATGAAACCTTGCTTTTAGGTATTATTGAGGATTTTTGTTCTAACATAGATGATAATCTGATATCACATGAATTAGTAGTATATGATCAATAGGATCAGGCCAAAGAGGCAAGTATTCATCCTTTTCATTCATATGAGTTAACCATTTCAAATCAGATTGACATTACAAGTGAAAATAGGACAGCAAATCTAAATCAAGATATCAGGAGTGTCAGGCAAAGATTCACTGTTGCAAGAGGGTGTCCAATTAGAGACATGGTTGTCAGAGAGCTAAAGAAGCAAAAACAAATTGTTGTTGTACCAAAAGAGCAGATTTCAGTCTCAGAGCAACAAAATTAGATCATCTTATTACCCCATGACAAAGGTTTGCATGATCAAGTTCAGCCAATGAGTGAATTTTTCTACATTTTTTATCAAGTGTTGCAACAATTTACTAAGTACTTTCTTGTACTTTATCAAATTTTAGCTGCTCATAAGCATGTGAAACAATGTTCCCTATTGAGGAAGGGAAGTTATTTCAACCAAATAGTTAATGGATTTGTTTGACCAGCACCTTTGGCTGGTTAGAGTATGGTAGATTAGATTTTCAGTTCAGTTTTCCAAGAAGTGCTTCTGCATATGTTATTGGCTTTGTTTTAAGCAAGTCAGTTTAGTTTTAGTTTTCAGTTTTGTTGCTATTGTTGTGTTTCAGTCAGTTTTTGAGTTGCAGAGTTTTTTTTTTAAAGTTCAGGGAAGAAAGGACTCTATGCCCAATGTAGTTGCAAAGGCTATTGGTTCTAAGTTGTTTAGTAGGCAAACACCCCTGAGAGGTCACTATAAATGTTACTAATTTTTGTTCACACTAAAATTAGTTTGACCTAAGTGCAGTTGTTTAAAAGGAATAAAAGAAAATTTTGAAGTTATGTATTTTTGAACAATTGATATCTTGACAGAACAGAGATAGACTTCAGATGACATGATAACCCATCAGTCTAATCAAGATTGATGAATCATCATGACAAGAGAATCAAATAGCTAAGGTATCAATTATTCAAGAGGTACATTTGTTTTAACATAGTTTTATCTTTCAGGAGTTATAAGTTAGATTGATTATTTAGTTAATCAGATTTGAAATAAAGAAAGAAAGATATTTGTATTGAACTGTTATTTCATGTCATGTTTTGAACATACATTCAATATCTGTTACTTTATCCTATGCATTGATTGAAAAAGAAATACACATACATCAAGTGCATAAGATAAATTAACTAATTATGTTTAAAAGAAGTGTTCAAATGTGTCCCACACAAGCCGTGGGAGTAACTACACTGAGCAATTGCAAACATGCAAGCTATACATCTGAATGATAAAAGAAATAATGCAAACACATGATAACAGTAAGCATCCATCATTGCTTGAGCAAGAAGGTTGTTTAGCTGATGCCGGTCTTCAGTCTTCATTTTCAGCTCCTATCATTAGTTGAACCTGCAAAAAATTTGGGGACAACCCTGTTAGTGCTCCAGATGTTTAAGGTTATCATATGCTTTTATCAGTCAGATATATCAACTTATCACATCATGTATTTCATATGAAAGATCAGATCAGACATGTGCTACAAGCCAGAATATCAAAGAAGATCAATCAATGCCATCAGGTATATCTTTTATGCTAACTTGTTTTTTCACTGTGTAGATATAGGAAAAGTAATGTTGCTGATTTGAAGACATTTAAAGCGTGTGGAGAAAATGTGGCTCCCACAAGGGTCGAGCCCGACATGCTCAAGTGATAGATACCATTACATGTTATGCTATATCCAATAGCTCATCAGTGATCAAAATTCCAAATGATATACAAGAAACAAGGTACTGTTCTACTTTCCTTACCATTTATGATGTGTGATCTTTCATGAGAATCCTATGCCATCAAGAATCATCATGAAATAGCAGATAGAGCAAAATGCCATATAGGATAGTCACAGTATACCTTTGGATCAAGAAGATTATCATTCAAAAAACATGCAATGAGGGATACAGTGCAGCTATAGATCACGGAGCAACATTTAAAGACAAATATTTATCACTTTTCATGTGAATAAAGTATAAAATTGCTATTAGGTATATGAAACAGCCTCAGTCATCAAAGGTGACATCAACAACATCATGCTACAGTCATATGACATGAAATACAAGATACATGAGATAGAATTGCAGCAGTATGATAAGGGATAGTAAAGAACAGTACTGTAAGAATAATCAAGTACAGGAGCACATATGCCAATCAAGTCTCAATTGCATATCAAATAGAAAGATCAGGCTAGAGGAACTATCATTTTCATACAACAGTTGGAGACAAATTTTAGATCTCACTTATGTATTCACAATGATCAAGTACAGCCAAAGAAATCTATGCTTCTGGAAGGACAGAACCAACAAATATCATAAAGAGCATCTAACAATGATATTTGAAGAAGATACATCAAGAAAGGATCAAGTGACTGAAATAGTTTCAGGGAATCATCAGGTATTATTGTCCCTGATAGAATGATAAAGATATCTACAGGTAGTGAACCAAGTGATCAAGACAGTAAGACACTAATACCTTTGACTGGTGACAGTCAAGTGTTACTATTCATATATCTTGGTGTTAACTATTCATGGATCATACGTCATGATTTCTAAACTAGCAAGAAGTAGATGCAGTGATACCAAGCATATATCATGTGATCAAATTAACTGATACAAGAAGGGGAAAAATAGTCACACTGTATGGAACAGTCATCATCAGTTGGAAGAGAACAACATTATAGAGGGAATCATGACTTAGACAAGGAGATTGATAAATGCCATTAAAAGTCTTGTTCACTGCTTATACCAGGTTGTGGAGGGTAGACAGCGAAATGTAGTGAAGAGAACAGTCTTAAGGACTGTAATAAAGTAAATATCTACCACTCTTTGTTGTGAATGAGATGTAAAATTGCTATTTGATGTTGACTGTCCAAACCAAAGAAGATTAGTTTCTTAGAGCAGCTGTTGATACCATTCGAACAACATGGAATAGTCTATGTACCAAGTAAGACAGCCAATCATTCACATTAGACATTATAAGACATGAGAATCAACAAGACTCTGCCCAATAATTGAATACATTACATACAGAATCAGAGGATAGTTAGTGAAGGGACTGTTGGACAGTCATGAATGCTAAAGCAACCCTCAATGAAAGAGTAATTAGAGGAGGCATCCATTTCAGAAAGATACAACAGCCAAGAAGCAGACATGGCATGACTAGTAAAAGACTAAATGAAGCATGAGAATGACTTTGATGATAGTCAATGTGGAAAACATATGTGAATAGAATAATCATCCTAAAATCTATGATGATGTCATCACAGTGCATGCAAAAGATAGTGAACACATCAACAACCATCAAATAAGCAGCAACAACACACAATGTGGTACCAACCCTCAATGGTTTTCACCATTTCCAAAGTAGAAGGAGGTGCAGTTTCAAGCTAGAAAGAGATGTTTTCAAAAATGCAAGATGAAACAATGCTAAGAAGAGACTAGATCAATCATTAACATATGACAGTGAGCAGGTGTTTTTGTCATATTAACTGTGTTCTGTCAAAAGGATATATAATTGCAGTCTATCAAGGTCAAAGAACACAAGATCATGTATAGGAGATATCAAATATAGATGCAATGTGTAAAGGATAGCAGAATACAGGAAAGAAGATCACAAGAATGCCACACATCCTGTAAAAAAAGAAAAACAACAGCAGAAATAAGACAAATATTTACCACTTTTTGTGAATAAGGTGTAAGTTTACTGCTTCAGTTAATTGAAATGACTGAAAGACAACCTTAAGTGACTGTAACAGCAAGTCACATGGATGATGTTTAAACAAAGAAATCCACATTTAGTCAAATGGAGTAACATGTAAACCTTACAGTGATACTGTTCCAAGGTATGAAAAAGGGCAATGACAATGTGTGAGGTGGGCATTCATATCAAAATAGCATGATAACATTACAACATAGCACATCTTACACAGGTATGAAAGCATCCAACAATGCACATGAGTTCAATAGGGACAAAAGGAGGTCATACTCACCTTGTTTGGCAAGTAATAGTCATGAGAAGGACAAAGGGCAGATACATTGGAGTTTGTAAAGCAATAAAGATACCATGTATCAAGAGTATTCATAGGTCTGAGAAATAAAATCACAGTGACCTTGGAAACATTCATAAGGACAGTCATTAATGATGAAGTATATTCAGGGAAGTCCACATAGGGTTGTTGAATGGTGTAGGAGTTAAGCGAAGCCATGGCATGGTTCTTATATTGAAACCCTAGCTAGGGTTTGTGAGAAAGCAAATAGCACTCTTACTTGTTTCATATTCCAATAAAGCCAAGAAGACAAGTTTTCCATTTCTCGTTATTATCTCAATAAAAGTAGAGAAGTACAGCACATAACATAATATAGAAACACTATATGCAACGGCAGGGTGCATTTTTCACTGGATAACAAAAGATATATCACTGTGTTCCCTTGAACAAAGCATTTATGGCAGAGTGAGGAACATGATGAAGATACAAAGATTTACTTACTATAAGCAAGAAAATGACAAGATCTTCTCTATATCAGTTGTAGAAAGCCTCCAAATGTCTCAGGGGCTTCAAACCCTTGCGAATCTCAAGCATAGTGGCGGCGCAGGGAGAAGACAGGAATGAAAATGAAAGATGGAACAAATGATTTAGGGTTTTGGAGTAGTTTTTCATTATGCCTGTACCCTAGCCTGCGGGGTTATGCCTTTTTGACTTATGTTTTAAAATAAAATCATTACAAATAAAAAGTGCTCGGGGTCAAGAAGTCATAAAGCAATGATACCTAGCGGAGCCCACGAGAGACATAAGACTTTGATAGGGCAAAAGAGTTTTATCTTTGCATGAAAGGTCAATGGTCGACATCATTATGCCTTATGTGTTCTCAAATATCTTTTCCCTTATGGTCAGCCATCATATGGTCAAAATACCCAGGCTCATACATGAAAAATAAAAGTCATATGAAGATAAGATAAATGCAAAGTGGCATGTTGGAGTGAGAAAAGTATCTTCATGAGGATAAATGATTTATTTTCAAGATGCATAATGCAAGGTGATACAAGGAGACTTATGACTTTTATTGCATGATATATATGTGGCAGTGAGATATTTTGCATGGTGACTGGAGTAATAAGGCAGAGAGGGTTTCTTGTTTATGTCTAAGTGTTTTATGCATTCTTGATATGTATTTGGAGAGATAAGGGTGTATTTTCCCCTAGGGCATATTGTCATGCAAGAGGGTGTTTTTCTCACAAGGAGTAATAAGGAGATTGTATTTGTCTCGAAGTCCTATTTTTTGCTAGAATCATGCAAATTAGGCATATGTATTTGGAGTGATAAGGAGTTATATTTTCATGCATGATTTTACAAATATATTAATTGTAAATAACTAATAAAGTAATATTTTCTAAATTACTTTATTATTTTTCACAAATTGTAAAGTCAAATTAGAACAAGTTGTAACCAATAATAAAGTAATTATTTTTATTACTTTATTATTTACTCACAATCTTTTTTGCTAAAGCAGAATCATGCAAATTGATTAGTTGAGTTAGCTAGGCAATCTAGGAGGTTCTTGCATGATTTAAGGAGTATTTTTAGGGTTCTTGGTCAACTTTTTGGTCAAGCATATGGAGAGGACCAAATTGGAGCTATTTTTGCTCAATTTGTGGCAGTTTGGGCCCCTATTTTTGAGGATTTTTGAGGTTGCTTGTGGGAGATTATTTTTAGAGGTAGTTAGTTGCAGTTCATATTTTTTGCATGCCTCTTAGTGAGAGAAACCTATATACTATAAAGCAAAAGCTTGTTTTTGCTAGTTCTTGCCTTTTTGCTCTTATACACTTTGAGAGAAGAAGGTTTTGTAGCTCAAATTTTTTACAGTTTTATAAAGAGATCAGCGGGTTATAGGTTCCATTTTTGTCTCTGCAATTTTTCCTTTGTTCTTTTTAAATCAAATAGTTACCTTTCCATTTAATACTAGTTGTTTGAAGTGATTTTGATGAAATTTTACTGTGTTTAACCATTAAACCTTTAAAATTATTGTCTCACTTTTTTGCTTGCAATATTAAGCATAGTATTATTGCAGGTCTCAAGTTGTGTTAATGAAAATAATCCTTTTATGTTGTGAAAAATCCATTTTCCTTCATAAGAAGCCTATTTTCAAACCTTCCTTTGAATCATTTTTGTGATATTTGTGCCAAGATTGGATTGTGTGAGTCAGATTTCTGAATTGTATTGTGAACCAGATTGCATATTTTTACCCATTTTAGGCGTAGCACCAATTTTTCATAGTTTTCATTTCCCTTATAGTTTCATTCTTCCCCTTTTCCAAAATAGAAATCATACATTCCAATAGAATATTTTAAGGGAACCAGCTCACAATTTGGAGGTCTAATTTCATTATAGGGCACCCACAACTTGAAATTAGTCCCATGTTACACGAAATTGCAGAACTTTTCCAGTCTTGCATACGGGTGCAATTCCAAGTGATAACAATAATCAAATCATGAAGGCTACACATCCCTAACAATTCTACTCTAAAAAGTGAAACACCCCTTTTTGTATCTTAAGATACCCTTTCCCACTTCTGGTTCTATTCTTCTTCAAGCCATAATGGGTTGTTATTTTGACCCTCCTCCATTTCAAGGTAAAGGGCTTGATTACTTGCATTAAAGTCCTCGATTAGCACAATCTTGCCCATTGCATAGTATGTAGTTATATCCTTTTTTGAGTGCTTCATTTGGATCTTCCCTATCTATGTTCTTTTTCTTGTACGTTTTAGAACCATATGGAGAAAAGTACCACGCTGCAAGCTAAACTATGGACTCTTGATTTGTAATCCTTATTTATATATATTGATTATTTGTATCCTTTTCCAATTTTATGGTTCTTTCCCATTCCTTCTTTATCAGGATTCACTCCCCCATTTGCTACTATTAGTTACCTCATTCCAAACTGAAATCTTTTTGTAACCTTCAAATTCTCAGACTTTATAGCCCTCATGCTCATGAGTTTCAATGAGGATTATGATGTCATTTCCCTCTACTATGGGCCTTTATCTAGGACCCCTCCTCTAGTGGTAGCCTCTACAGTTCCATCCTACCAATGCGAGGTGGTCCTGGGGGGCCCATCTTCCTATTTATCATGGATAGTGTTGCCATTAGTTTGGGCTTTGCCTCTATACAACCACGCCTTCTTTCTTGTATTTCTTGTTGCTGCAACCTTCTCCCACTCCTTCCTCCTTTCCTCTAGTTGTGCTATGCTTAAATCTTTGTCTATAAAAATTGTGTACCTTTGAGAAACCTTTTGTTTCTTAATATCTTGTTCTTATCTTCTCATTTTTTCAATGGGACCCTTATATTTCTGCTTTTTCTCCCTTTTCCATTTGACCAATTATGTTTGCTTGTTGTATATGACCTGCCCATTGAAGTTTATCTAGTAAGAAGTCTCTTACTACCCTATTGGTTGCTTCTCCTTCTCCGTATTCTTTCATCCCTTTTATTATTATGTTTTCTGCCTTGTCTTGCCTATCCTTTTCTTCCCACATTTGCAATTTAATTTGCTTTTCTATGAGTTCTTTTTGTGTCCCTATCTCCCCTATTACCACTTGAGTCCAAGACTTGGCTTCCTCAAGTTTCTCCATTAATTTGGTTTCTTTGACTTCCATGCTCGCGAGGACCGATTGGATTTTTTTGATATGAGGGATGTCATTTTCTTCAGCTATTTGACTTGCATTGTTGTTGTTGACTTGAGTTATTTCATGTTTTAATGCTAAAATTTTCCATTGTCCTAATTCCAACGTGTGTTGTAACTTGTTTACTTGGTCCTTGAGTGCCTTGTTTTCTTGTGATAGCTTAAGGTTGGATTCTAAGAACTCTTGAAATTTTGCTTCTTTTAGTTGATTATTTGCTTCAAGTTTAATCATTCTTCCTTTCAAGGCCATTAACTCCATAACATAAAGCTCTAAAGACCACATTAAGGGAGTTGATATGGGACTGTAAGGATTGTCCTACCTCTCTTCTTCTCCCTTGCTACTATTATCAAGATGCTTTAAGTCCTTCCAATTTAGCCCCTCAGTGTGCTACTCCATTGTCTCAGTTGTCTCAAAATGTATTTCTTTCTCCACCACCAACGAGTTTGTTAGGGTTTTGCTCACCATTGGTGTTGTTGGAGCATTTCCAGTTACTTTGGGAAGTACTGCAATGAATTTTCTGTTCCCTAATCATTTTAGTTTCCTTGCTATTTTGGTTTCCTGCATTGTAGGATCCACTTGTACTATTTTGCGTTGACATATGTCATTTTTTCTCCTGTGTCTACCATTTTAGTCTAGTGGCACTCTTGCTTTAGTGACTATATTAATAGAACTTCTAGAGCTCCTACTATAATAAACAAAGAGTTCACTGGGTTCTCTACTTGTGGGTCCATCTAGGTTTCCTTTACCCATGTTTCCACTGCTTTTCTATTTTGCTAACAAAGCATTGGTCAGGTTTTCTTTCTCTATTTACATGTTCCTTTGTGTGCCTAATAATCGCAGGTTCTTTTTCATTCTCATGATTTCTAGAGGTCCCCATTTTTAGTTCTCCAAAGTTTCTTTTGGTTAATGTACCTTGTGATAAGGTTTCTTTCCTCGTCGGTTTGGAGTGCCTTTGGTCTTAGTGCCTTTTTTCCCTTTTTGCTTTTGGTGCGGTTCTGTTTGAAGTTTTGTCTTATACATTAGGATTTTCTTTTACTGTTGAAACTAGCCACAACATGCAACAGACAAATAGGAAAAAGAAATAAAAACTTGATGGGAACCTATTCCACTAACCTGGGTCATGTTTTTGTCTTTGACTAGAATATTTGCCAGCCTAGAAACCTGAATTGAGGTTGTACCATTGTCAGCTCAAAAACTTGACCTAGTCGCTATAACCCCTCTCTGTCATGGTTGCCTATGGTTTCCATCGTTCTCTGCACCGTTGGGGTTTCCGTCGCGGTCTGCTTCAAGGTCTCCATCACCTGCTTAGGGTTTCCATCTACTTCAGGGTCTCTGTCGCCTACCAAAGAAATTATCTTGTCCACGACATCGGGTCTAGCGGAGGGGGAAATGCTTCTCACTTTTTATAGTGCTGGAGCGGTCCCATTCTTCCCTTTTATAAAGGAGGCAACTTAGATTACCTCTAGTCATCCTAGAAGATATTAAATGTTTAATAAATATTTTAAATCATCTCCTTTAGATTGACATGATTTAGTCTAATAACTTTATAACATTAATGGGAAAATGAGTAAATGATTAAAATAATTAAATTAACGTAAATTTAGAATTAATCTATTGAAAGAATAAAACTACCGGATTGGAGGGGAACTCTTGTAAATTAATAACTGTCAATTAATTCATGATTGATTTTTGTGATTGGTCCTCTTTCTAAGTAAATAGTTTTAAATTGCTTCTTAGTTATGAATTTATTCGAAAAGGTATTATGAAATAACGTGTTTTCATAGTTGAAATTTAATTATATTTTAATGTTTATTTTGTATACTTAAGTAATTAATTGCTCTCAAACATTAGATTATACCTTGGACGTGTGATTACCTCACTTGCATCTTATGAACCTAGAGGGGGTATACCTCATGGAGGTTCTTCCTTAAGGCATCAGTGATATGATGCCACACCCTTATTAGGTTACCTTCATATTCACAGGGTGTGCGGAATGGGTTATGCATCGCCTATTCATTTCGTTTCTCCTTCCCTTGTATGTTGTGGTTTTCTCTCTATTGTGTTGCATGTGCAACAACATAGAGTGCCCCTGAATGCACTATTGCATGTAGTGCAAGGAAAGGAAAATAAGTGGTTTAATAAAAAAAAATTGATGTGTATTGCTTGTTGGTTAACTTGCTTGTTGTGTCTTTTTTCCTTCATGAATTTAATTTAGTAGTAGAACATGAGAAATGTATGAATGGAAGGAATTTAATTAACTAGCCCGAAAACTAGTATGGTCAATATTTCAATGTAAACTTGCAAATTTCCTTATATTTAGTTAATCATGAATTCTTAGATGGGGTCAAAAGATGGTTTTGTAAGAATGAGAATGCCTTGTAGAACTACCATAATTTCTTGTGTAGATATCTTCAAGTTCTCTAATAAAGTTGTGCAAGTTATTAATTAGGGATTCTTACTCTTTTATTAATAAGTGTGAGGTGTTCACCTTTGGATGTCTCATATAGAGACTTAGTTTGAAATGGAGCCAACCCATTTAGGATATATTTAATTGACCCTACCATAGAAATATAACCTTACTTTAAGGTGCTAGACTAAAATCATTCATGTGTTGGACCCTTGAACACCTTAAAAATTGAGCCCTTGTAAACCTCCCTTGAATCTTAAAAGGGGGATTAAACATAACCTCCATTGTGTCCTCCTAAAGGTATGTTTCACTTAGGTGGTCCCTTAAGGTTTGGTGGCACGTCTCTTAAATAGTGAGTTGTTTCTATTCAAAAATATATACAGAAAATGTTAGACTAAGAACCTATAAGGCTTGACTTTGAATAAATGAAGAGTTATCTGAATGAATCACAAAGTAGAAAGTATAAGGTGGTGTGAGCATTTCCAAATAAATGAATGTTACCCAAGAGGGATGTGAAGTTTCAAATTATTCATTTGTTACAATGTGTTATTGCTTTAGAAAGAATAATGAAAATATGCTTAGACAATTGAGTTAAATATGTTAAAATCATGTAGAGAGAAGTAGATAGAAATATGTATATATGCTTGTTAAATACCAATCCATAGTGTATGCTAAAATTCTTTCATTTGTTAGTTATTACGTGTACAAAAATGCCTGGTGAATGACCATTGTTTGAATTGGTACTGATTAAGAGTTGAATCATACTTAGGATATTGTACTATGTGTCCTTGTGGTCTCTTTCTAGCAATGAAGATTGATTGAGAAGTGAATGTTGTTAATTGCAATAGATGATGAAAAGTAGGCTACATAAATACGACACTTTTATATGCACCATGTAATAATAAGAAATGTAGGATGTAATCAAATAATTCATTTTGTATTCATTATTAATACAATGGAAAGAGACCCACGAGAAGTGGGACAAAAAAACACAATACACATCAGCAGCCCCGCTACATCAAAACAATAAACACACAAAAAAAACCCAAGGATAAAAAAGCTACACAACTCCTGATCCCAATCTAACATGCACCTAGCACTCTTAATCCTAGGGTGTGAAGCAGTGATAACTTTAAGGAATCCCCCTAAAAAAAGCTATAAAATCTTGGAAAATACTAGCTAAGTGCTATAATTTTCCTGGCGAATCTTTCCCTTTTTTTGAAAAAGATATTAATTTTCCTGGCGAATGTATGCTCATTCTTAGAAAGTTTTATAAAATCGTGGTGAATCCTAATGAATAATTGGTAAAAATAAAATTCATTGGCAAATTATACTTGTATTCAAAAAAAATAAATAAGTTTGGTGGAAAATTATATAAATATTCAAAAATATAAAATTAATTATTTGGCGAATGTGCTGGCAAGTTTTTGAAAAAACATAATGTGGCTGAAGAAAATATCAAATGTTAAATGATAATGATTAAGTTTCTCAGTGAATTTATAGCTTTAAAAAGATTTACATTTACATCATCAGATGATCGTAGATCAACAACACAAGTTCTATTCCGGGCCGAAGTTCTGACACACCCAAATTTGTACATAAAGTCTCCAGAATAGAGATAAGTGTCAATGAGTCAACGATTTAAATTAGCTAAAATTAATAGATAATAAAAATAAAATTCAAAAGGATGACTAGAATTACAATTTACATCGATGTAATTAAAATATTATCATAAACTTTGATCATCAGATGATCGCAGATCGACAGCATAAGTTCTATTTCAGGCCGAAGTTCTGACACACAAATTTCTATATAAAGTCTCTGGAATAGAGACAAGTGTCAACAAGTGAAAGATTTATATTAACAAAAAATAATCAATAATAAAACAAAAATTTAAATTTCTATTCCATGCCAAATTTTTGACACACCTAAATTTCTACATAAAGTCTAAATGAGTGAATGATTTAGATTAACCTTATTTTTTACATATATTTTGAATTATGATAGTAGATAATTCTAGAATTAACCAATGGCTACAATGATAAATAAAAAAATTCCAAAATTATGTTATTAACAAAAAATAATAGATAATAAGACAAAAATTTAAAAGGATGACAATAATTACAATTTACTTCGATATAACCCATATTATAATATTATATTAAACAAAAAGGTTTACATAGAATTTTTTAGATAACCCTAAGCCAAGGTTCCCTAACACAAAACTTGGATAAAGGTGTACGTAGAAAAGGGAAAATTCAAAAGATGCAATTTTTTTTAAAACTCAAAACAAAGTTGTTAATGGCCACCATTGATGTGTCACCTAACCAATGCCACCTGAAGAAGAAAAATTGCAGCATAAACAACAAACCTTGCCCTTGTTAATAAACACACACATAATTCATTATGTATAATAAGGGCCTTGCCAAAGTGTTCCAACGAGCCTCTTACAAGTTCCCTCCTCGCCTCCTAAAGAATGCAATTAGCTGTAGTCGAGCGCTCTAACACATGTAAAGGGAAAATTCTAGCCTTATCCCATGGTTCAACATCACAGTCATAATCATTTAAAGCTAAATCAAGCTTATCCCCAGGGATAAGTGATTCTTGAATCATTGCCTTCCTGATCATCTTCACCAGACTTAAGTCATCGAGCAGGTCCATTAAATTTGACATAAATGCACAGATGATGTTGTTGAATAGATTTTTTTGGGGATATTCTAAAAGAATATCATGACCAATAATGTCCCTGACAACATTGCCAACTAGAGGGAGTTAATCAGAAACACCTTCCCTAGTTTTTTCTCGTCAAATCTATCCAAGGCAATCATTTCCCACTTGTAGGGAAAGAGAGAAACATGATGAGAGATCAAATGATTCATCTCGATCGATGATCGCAATTTGCCAGGAATGAAAATAGAAACAATCAAAAAAGAAGATGCCTAATAAATTTATAGAAGATGCTATATTTATTGTGTTGTGTGTGAGAATGTACAAAAACCACGCCACCTAGCGCCATCATTTATTGCCATCATATGGTGGGTTAATTGTGATCTCAATTGAGATAATGGGACCAATTGGAAATAGTGTCGTACAATTTATAGGACTAGCTACAGTACCTTTATCATTAATTAGTTATCATTTGCAATCAAATCCATTGTATCAAATTGTGATACTTTGAAGGCCAAGCGACAAACCGACTAGATTAGCCAATGCCAATTTAGTTCATTAATGACGAGTGACAAACCACTTAGATTAGCCAATGCAAATTCAGTTTATTAATGATTACATTCCAAGTGACGATGGAGTCAATTAAATGGAGTTGCTTGTCATTAGCCATTTTTCTCGACACTACATGTACACATTTTTATTAGTGTTTATTGTTTCAACCTTAAATTGCATTACTAAGCATCAGATAGTAGAAGAATCGATCAACTGTAAAATTTAAAAGTAATGGCTTTTATTACAACAACTATGTGAAGAAATTAAGTCACCAAGTATTTTTTTGTGTTCATTCATGATTTTGGATTTAATTATGTGATATTGATGATTTTTGGCATCATCTACTTTTTTCATTTTCTCGTCGTTCTAAGCTTCAAATCTTTACCCTTTTCAAATTAACAATTTATATAAATATTAAAAATAGAGTTCACATATGTAGAACAATATGATAGACAATTTTATCTATGTGTGGCTATGCAGGATCTTATTGCTTTGTAGTTCTTAGATTGAAGAAATAGAAGCCTTCATCAAGTGGAACAAATCATGTCAAGAATTGACAGTTTTAACATTTGCAAATGACACATTCTACTCTGGGTGGTGGGTTGAATCTCCCACACATGCATGCATGTATGAGAAAATGGAAATTTGAATGGACGCATGGAATTGGTATTGCAACTCAACTGACATATGAGACAGGAATATGGAGCACTAGAGTAGGAATGAAGGTGTGGGTTTTGGTGAAAAAAATAGCTCCAGACTTAAAAAATAGAGCGCCATTTGTGAAGGTAGTTTAGTGCATATTTTGAGAGGCTCTCACGCCTCATGCTGCATAAATTCAACACCTCAATGAGGCATGTCTTCATTATTTTAAATTAACATTGAACAGAGGCAAAAAATAGGAGGAGGAAGTCATAACATAGAGGAGAAATTCCAACATGGAATTTGGGAGAATATAGGCTTGATGTGGAGGTATGAAAGGTGCTTTCTATGGCACAAGTTTGAAGAAATAGTAATGCAGATTTGAAGTGAAGAAATGTAGATTTAGAAGAAGCAGAGAGAGCAGGGAAGTAAGAAAAGAGAGATTTTCCTATGAGAGGCTGATTGTGTAATTTTGTTGAAATTATGTAATCTTTTTGTTGCTACAATGTGTATGTAAGTTCTTGATTTCAATAAAAATGAAGAGTGAGAAATGAGATTGTGTCTACATTTTATCATGTGTAATGAAATTATGTTTGAGAGGAGTGTAGAGTTGAGATTTGGGTAGTAGGTGGGAGTCCCATCTTGCACCAACAGTGAAATATTCATTAAACATCATTGAAAAGAGGAAGCAAAAATATTTTGGAGGACCAAATCAAGGTTGAAGGATAAAAGTTTTATGCGTAACTAGATAGTAGAGTATGATGTTAATTGAATGTCTCAACTCTTGGTCTCTTCTCTGTGTTCAATGTTGTTTGGAGCTTTGAGTTTGGTCAGATGTTCATGTAATTTCCCAATTTTTTTAATGGCGATGTTAATAAAAAATATAGAAATAATTATGGTTTGACATAAGTTCAATGGTAATGTATACAGATGGTTCAATATAAAAATCATCACATGGAAAAGATAAATGAGTTCAATGGCAATGATAGCGATGCACAAATAGGGCAAAGATAAATGGATGAAAAGACTATAAGTTGTCCTAAAAAAGAAATGCTAAGAATCAATTTTTGCATAGGAATTATTCTATTATTACTATCTATTATCTTATCTTGTATCAATATGGACCTGATATAATACCTCTGAGCTCGACCAATTGCAATGTCGCTAAAAAATTAGAATAGAAACCAAATTCTTGTTTTGGGATTATCGCTAAATTTCAATCGTCAGATGATCGCAGATCAATGACTTATGTTCAATTCTAGGTTGAAGCCTTGATGCACCCAATTTTGTACATAAAGTCTCTGGAATAGAGACAAGTGTCAATGACTCAATGAGTGAATGATTATTAATTAACATATTATTATTAATTTCTATTTATTAATTAACATATTATTATTACCATATTATTATTAATTTCTATTTATTATTTAACATATTATTATTAATTTTGCACCATTGGTTGAATGGTGTTGACTCATATGTGGTAGGCCCTTTATGAATCATTTTGATCATCAGATGATCGTAGATCAATGACATATGTTCAATTCTGGTTAGAAGTCTTCAAGCACCCAATTTTGTACATAAAGTCTTCGGAATAGAGTCTAGTGTCGATGACTCAACGAGTGAATGATTATTAATTAACATATTATTATTAATTTCCATTTATTAATTAACTTATTATTATTAATTTTGCACCATTATTATTATATGAGTCATCAAAGTGGGCCTGATTTCATATAAAGAAAGTCTTCAAAGCCGATGGAAGAAACATGGTGAAAGGATACATGTGGCACTTCCATGTGATGTTTCACCGTTTGATGAACATTCGATGGATGGCTATAGTTGAATTCTAGAATGAAATGTCGGGAGCGCTATACTTGCAAACTCAAACCTCTAGAATCAACCTAGAGCCGTTAGATTTGCAAAGGTCAACGGTTGAGATTTTATAATATGTTTTCAATGCCACCACTCGACGTACGTGCTAAATTAATTGAGACTGCAAACTTGCAGGCCATCTTTAAATTTCATTTGAAGTGAGAGTACAAAATTATAATGTAACACATTTCACTCGCTTTATTATTATTTGGTAGTTGACACTTGTTTGAGAATAAAAAGAAAACTAAGAAGTTAAATCATAGTATTGTACATGTAGGTAATTGAAGTTGCAACTGCTAAGTGGGATTCAAGAAGCAAGAGGGTCAAGGAGATTGCAGTGCACTAGGGAGATTCTAGGATGCAACAGAGTCAGTTTGTGCTAGTATTTCTATTCATGTTCTCAAATTCTGGGTATGTTTCATGTGAAATACATAAATCCTACATTCCTTCAAATTAATTTATAAGCCTTCAATTTAAAATTTTTCAATCTTGAGGTTTAGGGTTGAGGGTTTACAAGCATGTCTACAACCACTAGCACACCACCAATTGGGAAAGGCAAAGCAATACACAAAATAAACTACGTCGGAACACTTAAAACCCTAGGTTTCACTGATGAATACCATGATATTTATGATCCTATAATCTTTGGTAGGCTTACCTCAGAACTTAGATTTTTATGTGAGAATAAGGATGTAATGCAAATGCAAGCTAATCTAGGAAATCCAGTACCAATTAATAGTTTCACTGCACCATAGGTAGTTGGATTGGGATGCCTGATGCTCCTCGAGGTTTTCCCTTGCTCTAAATTTATCATGGTTTGTGTCCAGAATTATGATAAAAATAAAAAAGCAATTATTAATAAAGATAGCTAGAATGAAATGTTAACCATTACTGCAACAATAATTAGCAAACTATGGGGGTTTGTAGTCAAAGATTTTTGAAACATCCACACTGACCTAGAAAATTTAGCTAGCGATTATGAAGCAGTCAGTCTAAATTCTAAAGTCTCTTTTATAAGAAAAATAACAATGGATGGTTCCATAATCAAAGAGAATCAGAAATCTCCTTATCAAATTGAAATTTTTAAACCATGGGTTCAGGATACTATTTCCATGCTAGCATTTTGCCTTGAATTGGATAGTAATAGGAAAGTGGATGCAAGCCTCCTTGAAATGGTATACAATATCAATTTTGTTAATCCCCATATTAAATACAGATTTGCAGAGCATATTGCAAAATCTATGCAGAAACATTTTTTAATGATTAAAGGAGGTTCCACTTCCAATTGCAACACTAAGACCTTTAGGTTCACAACCTACTTGTGCAATTTATTTCAAGTGCATCTTAGTGGAACATTTGTGGCCAACAAGCTTCAGATTCAACCCTTCATAAATGATGAGGTGAAAAGAGCACTTCCACTACATGATTGGACCCATAAGATAAGGATGCATGATTCTCAAAGGAACTACAATAATTTTGTGGACTACTTTTTGGCTCCATTGGATTATGAAATTACAAGTACTCCAATGCCTAGATTGCCCGAGTCTTGTAGAGATTCCATTCAACTCGAAACATATATAAATTGGCTGACTAGTACTTCATGGAAGAATATATTGTGCTAAGATTTTATGGATCAGGAGTAGAGCCCCACAAACTTACAATACATATGACAAGATGGTTTTTGCATTGGAATACATATGACAGATGGACTGTATAGATCAAATGTACTTTGTTAGTCAACAAAAGAAGAGCATATTCCTTTCCTTACCTTTTTCATGTGGAGGGTTCACATTCGAGAGAAAAGAATTTATTGTGGCACACCAAATTTTATAGAGTTTTAAATTTGATATTGACTCTCATTGGCAGTATGACCCATGTGATGTGATTAAAGAAAGGCTCATGGACAATAAGAATGTTGGAAGTAGAATTCAACATCAAAGTAAACCCCTACTAGAAATATTGAAAAATAAAAATTCTTGGGATGAGGTGAAAAAAGTTATGGAGGGAACTGCTGCTAAGAAAGGTATTACTTTTCAACAATTGTCAGCAGAAATAATGACATTGCACCCACAGAAAGTGGTAGAGATGCCAATCACTATCAAAAGGTCAAACAATTTTTATAAAAGAGCTGATCAACCATCTAGTTTTAAAAAATACCAGTCTCTCAGAAAAGCTTGTATAGAGGAACTGTGGACACAAACATAAATAAATGCCTTTTGGTCTATGAGGAAGGATCTAGGTGATCTAAAAACTACTACAGAATTTGAGGAGATCTCAGAAGATGAAGAGTTTAGCAAATTGTGGAATATAGAGCATCCCTCTAAAGCACCTAATCATGAATCTGATGATGATACTGATAGGCAAAATCAACCCTTGGATCCCACTAAAGACTATGCATACAAACCTAGTTTGAGTGATACCACAAAACAAACATATACTTCAGGGGCATCCATAGTCAAAAAAATGGGTTATGAAGGTGGTGGTTTGGGGGCCAAAGGACAAGGCAACACTTGGGTGGTAACACAGGTAGACCCTAGAAGACTTGGTGACTCGAGGCATTGGAGCTAATAAACAAGCCCAAAGGCATACAAGGATAGATAGTACAATTGAATTTATTGCAACTTCAAACCCTAATAGTCAAATACAATCACAAGTACAACCAGTACCACTAGGGTTTTCATATCTTCAAAATACTCAATCGATTGGTAAAGGAGATGGTGGAGAATCTAGTGCTATTGGTGGTGATGGTACGGGTAGTAGTGGTCAGTAAGTGCTACAATAATAAAATACTCAGAAGAGACCAATACTAGAAGATACTATACAAAAACTTAGTGAACAAGGCACTGTGAAGAGGCAAAAGATTATGACAGATCCAAGTCTGACTTCCTCCATTTCCACCTCAATGGAATTATTTCCAGAAGGCACCCCTCCTATTGTTAGTGTGACTAGGATAGGAATGACTAATCCTTAGCCTTAAATAATTACTCCTTTTCCATTCAAGCATTAGATTGTGTAGTAGTCCTAGGTTTTTATTACAAAGTTGAGTTTAACAAGAAAGCAGAGAAATCTAAAAGACACAAGAAGCAAGTGCTAGAGAGTACATCTATTGTAACTTTAGAGCTTGCAAGAACTAGGGCATTTCCTACATATGACCCAGATACAGAAACCATGGAGTACATGTTTGTTGTGCCCAAAGTTTAAAATAAACCAGAGAATTAGATGCAACGCTCTGACTATGAGGTGAGCACTATCCAAGTGGATTTTTCTAGAATGAAAAATGCTGACAAAATTAATGTATCAAAAAGGAACAACGATGTGGTGTACACATCATTGCTAAAGAGAGAGAGAGAGAGAGAGAGAGAGAGAGAGAGAGAGAGAGAGAGAGAGAGAGAGAGAGAGAGAGAGAGAGAGAGAGAGAGAGAGAAATATGTTGCAAAATCAAATAGAAAAGTTAGAGGCAGACCTAGCAAATGGGAAAGCAAATAGGAAAGAAGTAGATAACAAGAGTAATGAATTAGAGAAAAGGATAAAAAATCTACCTCTACATCTACAAGTTAAGAGAATGAACAGACAAAGGTGGGACTGAATGAACTAAAGCAAAGGTTAGATGAAAGCATAAAGAATTATGATAATGAAAGAGCCAATTCAAAAAAATTACAACAAAAGTTGACAGAAGCCAAGACCTTAACAAATACATTACAAGACAAAATGGACAAACACACACAAAAAGTAGATCTATGGGAGCATAAAATGGAGGAAGAGAGAAGAACCGTTGAAAAACCACAGCTACAATAGAAGAATGCAGAAAATGAAATAAAGTCTTCCTAAAATAGAGTATCTGAAATTTTATAGAAAAATAGTGAGGCATATATAAAACAAAAATTTGGGAGGAAATAATGCAGAGGATAGATGATTTGTCTAAATTGTTTGAATTGATTGATGGTCTGATAGTATAGAATGTGAAGTTCAAACAATACATTCTTGACAACAAAAAGGTGGCTTCAAGTAAAAAACCATTGCAAAGCAAATTTTGCAAACAATCTACAAAATCAGTGACAATGAATTGGCATCCAAAGGAATTCATGACCAGATTGATGCCTTAATAAAGACATCATCTATCATTTAGAAGTGTATGGAGCTAGGTGAAGCACATGAATTTCTAGATTAGGTTGCAAAATTATTGTGGAAGCTACATAAAAAAGGTAGAATACTTGAAAGAACTTGGTTTTCCATGGGCTTTTGACAAAACAGAGCGATACATTGGAAAGGGTGCTCTCAAAAAGATGATGGAGGATACAATGAAGTTGGATTTGGACCAGTTTCCTTAGGAGCTAGATGAGGCAAACTTTTTGGATTCCATAAAACTAGTGACAATCTTGAAGGCAACTTTGATTAATACATTAAAGTTACCATTCAGTTATGTATTGTTAACAAATTTACAAGTCAGATACTATGAGTTAGAACAGATTGCACTTCCATCAGATGAACAGTGGAGCATGCTACAAAAGATGATAGAATAATTTGATAATACTTCTATGTACATTGTATTCATTCATTTTAAAATCAATATAAGACTCATTTCCATTTTAGTGTTCAAATTATCTATATTATTTAATTGCTTAATTTAGGAAAACTCTAGTTTCTAGATAAACATTAAACATTTGCTAATGTTGTATATGCTACTGTTAGTATGCAGTTAGTTGAATGCATGTAACACTTATTAGTATTGAACACAATAATAATATGTTAATTAATAAATGAAAATTGAAAAATATGTAGAATTTAGATGCTAAAATTAAAATAAATTTGGAAACAATCTTTAAAATTTAGATTCTAAAATGGAACATTGGAAAAAAGTAGTATGTTAGTCTATTAATTTTTAAATAAAAAATGAAAAATGTATATCAGGATTCAATGATAGAAAAATAAAATATCATCAATAACAGTTGGGTCATCCCACAATAATGGGTTACACTTTTTGGCCAAACTTGACATTGAAATCAATATTTTGAACTAAATCTTCACGCTCTGACACCTATAGCCGCTAAACCATTAGGAATTTGAAGATGATGCGAACTAGTGATTTGTGAGATTTTGTTTGTAGATTCTAAATATATTTTTTTTAAAAAAATTTGGAGTTAAATTGTAATTTTTTTTGCATCTCCTTTGATAACTGGTTTTTAATAGTAAACAACATTTTTTTAAAGTGTTGTGTATTCCGGAGCACATAACTTGTTTTCTACAAAGGATAAAATTTTGATTCTTTTTAATTTAGATTGGTAATACTGATATATAGTGTATGCATTTAGTTTCATAATGTTTTGTTGAATATATATTTTTTAATTAATTTTTTAAGTCAAACCAATTATAATTTAGACAGGCATATTCCGTATAACATAACTTTTTTTGTATGTATCAAAATTCAATTTTTTTTATTTTGTTGAAAAAAGGACATCAATACCTAGTACATAGATATTTTTTAGAATTGTTTTTCAGTAATTTACTAATTTTCCATGTGTGTAGAATAGAGAACTTGATGTTGGGTGAAAAACATACATTCACAAGAAATAAAAAATAAATATAATAATCAAATTAAATATATTTAAAATTATATTTTTTCAGAAGCTTATAATAAGGACTACATACTTACAAAGCACAAATTTTAAATGAATTCATTTGATCCCTCAAAAGATAAATCAAAATTGGTTTTTTATTAGCATTTTGATAGGTGTAAAGGAGACTCCATTATAGGCATGGTTTAAAACTAGCGGGGTTCTATCCAAAGGGGTTTGATCAAACCCTCTTCAATTAAAATCCTTTAAATGGAACCTTCAAAGGCTTAAATCATTATATTTTCTAAAATTATGTGATTTCAGCAAAAATCAGGATGTCCCAGAAAGTGTAACCCATTATTGTGGCAGCACCCAGTTTGGAGTTTCGAATATGATATACATTGTAAAAACCTAGTAAGTGTTAAATCTCTTCCATTTGCCAAATCATCTCCTCACTCTGACCATGAGATTGAGAGTCATTGTGATCCCGATCTTCATTTTCTTCACTCTGCATACGTCCTCTTAAGTGCACCTCCTCACTACCACTACATGTGTTATTCATTGTGTCACTGTCATGTGTGCTAGTATGGTTTGAAGTGTTACAAAACCCTCTTCTTTCACATATGGACCTCCATATTGTGAGTGCCCTTTTGAAAGGAAAACTTCTAATATCATACCTAGTTGTATACATCCTCAAGAAATTTTCCAAATTCTTGTCAAGTTTGTTTCTTATCTTTGTTTTCAAGAACCCCAATGCATTGAAACCTCTCTCATCCTCCACTGACCTCAATACCATGGTTTGACATAAATCAACAAGTTTGAAATATTCTGATATTAAACCACACAATATTTCTCTCTGACTTAAGGTTTCTGGTGCAGGAGCACCTACCTGACAGCTGGTCTTGATAAGGCAGTTAGTAGTTTTAGGTCTTGTTTATGTTTCCAAGAAGGTCTGTTAAGACCAAATGCATGTAATAAGGTCACGCTGATCATGATAAGATCATGCTGACCAGGCTTTTACTATTTTTAGTTAAGTTTGTTAGAACAGCTGTCATGATGTATGATCGGTTGGATCTCCCAGCCGCCTGGAGAGTTCCCAGCCGCTTGGAGTCGGGTCAGTAGTACTCGTAGGGAAATCTATTTAAGCATGAGGATCGGTTGATATTGCATATACAGATAGATATCATCGATCAAGCTAGGTTGCAGAGAGTGAGACTGAGAGAGAGATTGATCATTGTATTGCATCTTTTGAAATCAAATAAAGTGATCCTGTTTATGTTCTTTCTCTGGTTGGATTCCATTGTTAAATCGATTTGCTGGTTTGGTGGCTGTATGGACTCACTGATCCATTCCACCGGTTGATTCGTCTAATCGGTGGAATGGTCATGTACAGTAGGTTAGGTTGTAGTTTGTTTTCTGTTTTCATGCAGGTGTGCAGGATCGCCATCGAGAGATGTTGAAGACCCTAGCATGGGTATGTGCTAGGTCAAGCTGATAAGATAGAGTGTGGAAGATCACCCTAAGAGTGGATCGGGTCGTCCCTGGAGGATCGGTGAAGTGAAATTTCGCTAAGTGAAGAAGTTCGTTAAAACGGCATCATCAGGATATTTCTACAAATATCCTGCAGTCAGTTCGGATATCGTCATCTGGATAAGTGGAGGAGAGCATGATGCTTTCGAGTGCATGAAGTGCAAGTGTGTCGGGGTGATCATCATCAGGAGGGCCGAGGAGGAACATATCGGCATCAGGTTGAAGATCGGGTTGATCAAGTTGATCGCGGGCCGAAAAAACTAAGTTTGGCCAACAACAGGATATGACGTCATCATCATCATGATATACGTCATCAGGACAGTTCGGAGCGGCAGGATATTGAGAAGCTGCGGGTGACGTCATCGTCATCAGGATCTACGTCATCAGGATATCGGGTGACGCAAGCATCGAGGAAAGGTGCGAGGAGTTAAGGATTTTGTCATCATCAGGATAAATGGAAGGAACCGGATGTTCTTTATCCTGTTGAATATCATGATGTTGAATATCATGATGCTGAAGGAAGAGAAGACGGAAGTTGTCGCTGAAATGAACAGTGGACGTCAGGAGGATGTTCGCGCTGGTCGAACATGATGATGCTGCCGAACATGATGATGCTGTCGATAGTCGAGTAAGGTGATGCTGTTGACAGGCGAAAGTGCGAAGGCTTGTCTGCAGGAGGATATCGGTCGACAGGTGAAATATGATGATGATGCTGACAGTGAAGTCAAATATGATGATGATGAGGATGAATATGATGATGATGATGGGCTGCAAACATCCATGCTGTATGCGAAGGTTATAGTGTGGATGCCTCTGCATCATAGTGGTATCAGAGCTCAGCAAAACATCTGGGCTGTTGTGTGTTGATTCTGTCACCGAAAGGGCAGAGGTAGAGTTGATTGTGTGTTGTGTGTTGATTAAGAGGTTGACAAAATGCCTCCGAAAGGTAGTGGTACTGCAAGGGAATTGCAGGAGATGAAGGAGAAACATGCTAGAGAGATGAGGAAGATGAAGGAGCTTGCTGAAGCACTTCAAGCCAGGCTGACAGCCCTGGAAAAGAACAAAAAGAGGGAAGTGGAAGACAGTGAGTCTGAAGAAGATGAAGATACTGTTGAAGAGTATGAAGAGGTAGCTGAAGATCTGGATGCTGAAGACCAGAAATTTGTAAAACTGTTAAAGGCAGTGCAGAATGATAAACCTAAGGTAAAGGTTGATGTTTCCAAGTATACTGGAAGTTTGAATGAAGATGAGTTGTTGGATTGGATTGCTGCACTGGATAATCACTTTGAATGTGAAGATGTTGCTGAGGATCAGAAGGTAAAGATTGCAAAGACCAAGTTAGGAGGTCATGCTTTGGTATGGTGGGATTATGTACAATCTGAGAGAAGGAAACAAGGGAAGTCAAAGATCACTTCATGGTATAAGATGGTAGCAAGGATAAAAGGTAAATTCTTGCCAAGGGATTATGAAATCCAGATGTTTAAGAAGCTGCAATTTTTAAAGCAGAAGGAAAGGGATGTGAAGACATATACTGAGGAGTTTTATAAGTTGAGTATGAGATCTGGTCATCATGAGAATGAGGTAGAAAAGGTGGCTAGGTACTTGGCTGGTTTGAGATTTAACATACAGGATGAATTAGTTTTAGCTAACCCTAAGAATGTGGAGGATTGTTATCAAATGGCAATCAGGATTGAAGAAAAGATGAATAGAGGACATGATAAGTCCATGAGAGGAAGAGGAAACCATAGGGGAAGAGGAGCAGCCCCTACACAAAAGCAAACCAATGAGGGTCAAGAAGACACTGGTAAAGGACAGGGACAGTCTGATTTCAGGGGTGGATGGAAAGGTAATAGAGGAAGATTTGGAGGTGGTAGAGGTTCTACTACATTTTCAGGAAAATGTTACACCTGTGGTGAGTTTGGTCATCCATCTTTCAAATGTCCAGAAAACAAAGGTTCATCATCCAGAAATGATAGAACTAGTGACAAGAGAGTACAACTGGTACAAGAAGAGAAAGTAGAAGAAAGTGCACAGAGTTCAAACAGAGATCCTGATAATTATGGATATCCAGAGAGTGGAGAATCATTGATGTTAAGGAGAATTAGTTTGCAGGCATCAAAGGATCTGATGCAAAGAAGAGCTCTTTTCAAGACCACATGCAAGAGCAAAGGTAAAGTATGTAAGGTTGTCATTGATACTGGTTCAACAGACAACATGGTATCCCAGGAAATGGTGGATAAACTGCATTTGGAAAGGTTTCCACATCCACACCCTTACAAGGCATCTTGGGTGAGTGATAGTCAATCACTTTTTGTCTCTGAACAGGCATATGTGGATTTTCAGATTGGAGCATATCATGATAGAATTTTGTGTGACATTTTGCCCATGGGATGTTGTCACCTACTGTTGGGTAGACCATGGCAATTTGATAGGAGGGTACTGTATGATGGGTATGCTAATACCTACACCATCAAGAAGGATGGGAAGATTATTAAGTTGATGCCATTGCAGGCAAAAGCTGCAGTACAGAAGGCAGCCCAAATCATTTTGATGGGAAAGACAGAGTTTGTGCAGATGCCTAGAGGAGTAGGCATGAAGGTAGATAAGGATACTGCAGGAAAAGAAGTTGTTAAAGACAACAAGCTGAAGAAAGTTTCAGTTGTGACTGACAGAGGTCAGCAGCAGGTGCAGAAACAGGTTTGCAAACAGCAACCAGTTGAGAGGAATGACAAGGATGTTGTCATCGTTGGGACTATTGCTTGTCCTATAAAAGTTGAAAGGAAGATCGCGTGGAACATTTCAGAAGTTCAAGAGGCAGTTCAGACAGAGGTTCTGGTCAGACAACCTGACAAACACAGGGTATGTGAGAGGAAGGCCTATATTGACAGGCATGATGATTTACTTGCCAGAAAGCAAGTTACAGTTCAAAAGTCTTGGAGCAGCCAAGAGCCAGCAGAGGAAAAAGCTGGAACAGTTCAGCATATTGCTAAGGCAAAGTGTAAAGGTGGAGGACTTCCACATACTAAACTCATGGGACATGAGTTCTTTTCTGTTGGGGAGTATGGTGTAGGAGCACCTACCTGACAGCTGGTCTTGATAAGGCAGTTAGTAGTTTTAGGTCTTGTTTATGTTTCCAAGAAGGTCTGTTAAGACCAAATGCATGTAATAAGGTCATGCTGATCATGATAAGATCATGCTGACCAGGCTTTTACTATTTTTAGTTAAGTTTGTTAGAACAGCTGTCATGATGTATGATCGGTTGGATCTCCCAGCCGCCTGGAGAGTTCCCAGCCGCTTGGAGTCGGGTCAGTAGTACTCGTAGGGAAATCTATTTAAGCATGAGGATCGGTTGATATTGCATATACAGATAGATATCATCGATCAAGCTAGGTTGCAGAGAGTGAGACTGAGAGAGAGATTGATCATTGTATTGCATCTTTTGAAATCAAATAAAGTGATCCTGTTTATGTTCTTTCTCTGGTTGGATTCCATTGTTAAATCGATTTGCTGGTTTGGTGGCTGTATGGACTCACTGATCCATTCCACCGGTTGATTCGTCTGATCGGTGGAATGGTCATGTACAGTAGGTTAGGTTGTAGTTTGTTTTCTGTTTTCATGCAGGTGTGCAGGATCGCCATCGAGAGATGTTGAAGACCCTAGCATGGGTATGTGCTAGGTCAAGCTGATAAGATAGAGTGTGGAAGATCACCCTAAGAGTGGATCGGGTCGTCCCTGGAGGATCGGCGAAGTGAAATTTTGCTAAGTGAAGAAGTTCGTTAAAACGGCATCATCAGGATATTTCTACAAATATCCTGCAGTCAGTTCGGATATCGTCATCCGGATAAGTGGAGGAGAGCATGATGCTTTCGAGTGCATGAAGTGCAAGTGCGTCAGGGTGATCATCATCAGGAGGGCCGAGGAGGAACATATCGGCATCAGGTTGAAGATCGGGTTGATCAAGTTGATCGCGGGCCGAAAAAACTAAGTTTGGCCAACAGCAGGATATGACATCATCATCATCATGATATACGTCATCAGGACATTTCAGAGCGGCAGGATATTGAGAAGCTGCGGGTGACGTCATCGTCATCAGGATCTACGTCATCAGGATATCGGGTGACGCAAGCATCAAGGAAAGGTGCGAGGAGTTAAGGATTTTGTCATCATCAGGATAAATGGAAGGAACCAGATGTTCTTTATCCTGTTGAATATCATGATGTTGAATATCATGATGCTGAAGGAAGAGAAGACGGAAGTTGTCGCTGAAATGAACAGTGGACGTCAGGAGGATGTTCGCGCTGGTCGAACATGATGATGCTGCCGAACATGATGATGCTGTCGATAGTCGAGTAAGGTGATGCTGTTGACAGGCGAAAGTGCGAAGGCTTGTCTGCAGGAGGATATCGGTCGGCAGGTGAAATATGATGATGATGCTGACAGTGAAGTCAAATATGATGATGATGAGGATGAATATGATGATGATGATGGGCTGCAGACATCCATGCTGTATGCGAAGGTTATAGTGTGGATGCCTCTGCATCAGTTTCCCAAAGCTTTGTTATCGATCCATCTTGGAAGGGACTCTCCATGAGTTTAAATTGTTCCATCATTGATGTTGCAAAATAGGGTGATTTTTATGTAAGCTTAGATTTATTTATAATTCCTTCTATTTGTTGTCCATTGAATTTTGAACTTTTGAAAAAATAATTGACCAAGGTCTTTATCTTGTTATGAAAATCATCTTGAAAATTGACCTAATATTGAGGATACACAAGGGTGAGTTTAAGATCATGATGGGCCAAACAGTGGCAATGGAGGAAAAATCATGTGAAAGTGTTAGCCAAAATCGTGAAACACTTTTTTAGGCTCAGATTTTGGCTTGGTAAGTTTTTTTCAAAACGGGCATCCACTTTGGGAAAATAGATATCCATTTCTTCCATTTTGGTTTAAAAAAGCTTTCCCCCCAAAATTAGGCTTGGGAATCCAAACTTGCCTTTTCCATGTGAATAAAGAATTGAGATGTTTTTATAGTTTTTCCTCGACTTCACCCTTGATGCTAATAGACTTTTTTAATCCAAATTTGATAAAATCAAAAGGGTATATTCGGGACACTGTCAAGATTCTAAAAATATATTATATGTTTGATTATAATTTTAATAGGTAATTATTAATAATTTTCTACCTACACTATATCTGAAGTCCAAAGAGACACACTGATTGAAAAACATCCATAACTTTCAACCATTTGACCTTTTTCAAATCTGAAAGTTGTGTCACACTCTACACTTTGCTAGCTACAGGTCTAATTTTTTTCTGAATTTCATATTTTTTTGACCAAGTTAGGTTGGCTGTAAAATTACTTTTTAATATTTTTAAAAAGTTGTAAAAAATTCATAACTAATTATTTACTTATAAAAAAAATCATAAAAATATGTGTCACATCCGAGCATGTGTCCTCTACTTGTATCTAAAGATTTTTTTTTTCTCATACTTAGGTTGGCCGGAATGACACCTATTTTTTTTTTTCAAAATTTTAGTAGTGTCTCATTGAAATATCCAATTTTCACCAAATAAATTTATTAAAAAAAATAGTAGCTCATAAACTACATTCAATTTCCTACCAATTTTATTTCTACATATTTTTCAATTTATGTGGATAACCCATTCGGATTTTCACATGAAGTTGCTTAAGTCTATTTTTTAGCATTTTCATTGCCACTTAGAGGTATTGTTTAGCCTATCATGATCCTACACTCACCCACAATAGACATGGATTCAAGAAGTTCATCGCAAGGGAATCGATCTCTAGTCTTTGAGGAAAGAGATCTTGCAATATCCTTTAAAGTAGTACTTACAGAATTAACAATGTTGTCAAAAGCTTCTCTTGTAACAGGTATTTCATAGTGCGCTTGACTCTAGTAAAATGGTGCATTGGTATAGATCATATCCCCATATAGAGACACATAACTCCTCGCTTGCACTAAACTATAAAAAATAGAAAGATTGTTCACATTTGTCATCAAGTGTCAGGTACTAAATTTTGGACTTATAAATGACTACTCTGATAGATATAGATTATCAAGGGTCATGCATATTATTTTACATCTAGTTTAGTATATTATGAAATATACATGGTTCTTTCTTGGGCTTTTTTCACAAGAATGTTCATTTCCTCTAGCATGGGAAGAATACCAAATAAAGTTAAGAATGTCTCTATGTCACTTAACCTATGTAAGAGGTCAAGATTTATGTCTACTGTGAGGCGATGTTCGTACATTACTCCAATCAAGGATTAATATTCTGAAAAGACTCATTGTGTTGATCCATGCAAGGAGATCCATCCCGTATCAAAATCCTTGAGAAGATTGTTTCCTAGAGTTATTCCATCAATAAATTGTTGAAATTCCATAAATCATTTGGGACTTCAGCAGAAGTATGAGTAGAGCTCGTGGATTAGATCTTCAACTTTTGATACTGTAGAAAACTTGCTCACAATTTTAAATGCTAAATTCATTATATGGGCAATGCAGTGAATGGAAATCATGTATGGTGAAAAAGAAGTTTGTAGATTTATGCAAAGACAGTTTCTATGACCTTGTATTATTGAAGTTCCATCAGCCCCTACACACACTAACTTTTTGGCAATTGTGTAGTTATCTATACCTCTAATTTCATTCAAAGATTTCTTAACTAGTTCAAAAAGATTTTGCGATGTCGTATTCTCCTTCATTTTATAAACAGAGAGTAGATGAGGTTGGTTGACATGTTTGTCTATAGTATACAGATGCATACATACCCAAGAAGTATTATCTACTATTGTAACTTCATCTAAAGATAATGCAATAAAGGTTGACTATTTTATTTTTTCCTGTAAATTTTGTTTTTCCACCTCAGCAAGACAACTTGCCCATTTCCATCCACTGTTTGTTGACTAGTGTGTGTTAGGAAAGTTAGGAACACCCATAAAAGATAATAAACTATTATATTCTATGTAGTCTATTATAGGATGCCCTCTGGTCAAAATATGAAAAACAACACTCAATTTATCAATTTTTGCAATTTGTGCTTCTCCCAGCATCTTTCTAAATTGAGCTTTGGAATTGAACCTCCACATGCAGCAAGCTTCACCTTTCTTTACATATGCGCATCATATTTGAGGGCATTCTTAACATGAATATATTCTTCATTTGTTTTCCATCTTATCACCAATTTTTCCTTTCCGTCTATGATTTGTGTTCATAAACTTTACCAATATGTTTTTCTATAGTGTCAAGTTTTAGCTACAACTTCTTGTCCCTGCAATATTTCCAATTGTAAATCTTACACTTGCATTGTGTTGGAGGTTCATCTTTGTTTGCATTCTACACTGGTTCAATGAATGGGTACTTTGACACCCAATCAATCTAAAAACTCCTTGTCATATCCCACTCATGCCTCATTTTTTATTTGGCTTTTCTTTTCCCCTTCCGTGCAGGATGCACATCTTCCTTATCACTTGTTGAGGTCAATTTAATCATATTATCATTCTTGCTACCCTGGGTACGACCTGGAACATCATCTATGGCATTGTCATCCAAGTCAATGAACTCACTTCAACTCTGAGTCGATTAACTCATTCAGATCTTCCCATGAGGTATTGCCTTGTTCGTCAATATATGGTACAAGTGATGATGTTGTAGCTCCATTTGATGGACTGTAAACATTGCCAAAGTACAACATTATGTTTCTACATTTTGATGACTTCCTTTCACCACTTTTAGAAAACTTGTTCCTGCTTGACATCTCTCATGAAATAAAAGCTACAAAAAAGTATCATTTTGTCTAAGAAAGAATCATAGAATATACATCCTTGGGCCCTAGATGTCTCCCTACTCAATATCATTTGTATGAATGAAGTAAATCTAGAAAAGAGATAAATAATCTTATAACACTACAAATAAATTCAAAAGATCACTTACCTTTGGACTTTCACTGACTCATTAATGTTTGTAGTTGTAACTTGCCTATGATCTGAATTGAGAGCTCAAAGAAAAACAAAATGTGTAAAAGATTAATCAAAGTTTCAATTGTATAATTTATATCAATCTACATTTGGCGAATTCTGTGGGATTTTTAAATGATGTAGTAATAATTTGGTGAATCCCACATGATTATAAAATGGTGCATTAAATGTTTGGTGAATCAGACCTTGATCAAACACATATGTTGTAATTTTCAAGGTGATTATGGCCCTCGAATTAGCATGGAGTTATAATGGTGTTGGCGAAATGGGTCCTTATACATGAACTTTGTAATGCTATTGGTGAATATGTGGGCAAGTTAAAACATGCCTTTGAAATTCTAGGTGAATCATTGTTAGAAACACGTAGGTAATTGTGGCCAAAATATTAGCTGTACAAATTCCTAATAAAATAAATTGGTGGTGAATTGAAATGTATTTGGCTGATAATTCATAAAATTTAGGTGATTTGCCCCCCCTCTGGTTGCAATATATTCACCAAATTCAAATTTGTGAATACAAACTATTTGCTAATTAGTGAAGATTCGCCACTAAAAATTGCTAGTGTGAAGTAGAGATAAAAAAGGGGAGACCCTTTTTTTCCTTTGTACAATCATCCACGACAAACCTAGGACCAAATCCGTAGATTGAAGGGAGAGAGGGGAAGCCTCAGTCAACGCCTCCAATAACGACAACTCACAGAGAGATGGGGACAAACCAACTCAAAAAGCAGGGAGATCCAAAGATGGGGCTAGAGCAAGGATCTCCACATCGCTCCTCTCACAGGTGGGCTGAGCCCTGTCAGAAGAAGAGGACTTGTGAGGTGCCAAGGGACTCATCATAACCATGCTGGTGGTAAGGGGAAGTCCCTCGAGAAGAATACTCATCGCGGGCTCAAGATCCTGAGTGAGCTCATCATCCTGAGAAGAATCATCTACCAGAGAATCAAAAGCGTTGATATTCAAATGATCATTGAGGGTATTTTTCCACCAAGTAGCCGCACCCTTGCGAGGAGTGTGAGGATAGCTAGAGGCCAAGTGACCAATAATTAAGCATCGTCTACATCTAAAGGGGAGACCCTGGTAATCAAGTAATTGTGTCCAAGGCCTATCCCCCGCCATTAAGACTATATCTCCATGAAGAGGTTTGGAGATATCAACATCCACTAAAATTTGGGCCAACATAGAGTGTTCCATTTTAGAAGTGTTGGAAAGATGATTGCTATTGCACCAAAAGATCGACCTATTAATGCCGGATACAACCGCCAGAGTTAATGAATCCACAGGAGGCAGTTAAGCCTTGTCACGAACCCAAGCCCTGCACTGCACAACACAAGGAGACCAAGGGCGCACACCTTGCAACAATCCCCCTAACGCAAGTGAGGGGTTTGAACCCATGACCCAGGCTCTGATACCAATTGTTGGAAAGACAGTTGCCGTGCACCAAAAGATCAACCTGTTAATGCCTGATACAACCGCCAGAGTTAATGAATCCACGAGAGGCGGTTAAGCCTTGTCACGAACCCAAGCACTGCGCTGCACAACACAAGGAGACCAAGGGCGCACACCTTACAACAAGAAGTAGGGGAATCAACCTTTAAGAATCGTCCAAAAGCATTGCCAATGGCTTCAAAGCAATAATCTTCCTAGAACTGGAGAGGAAGATTTGGGAGCCTGACCCAAATGGATTTGATGTTGAGGGGTTCTGTGAGTGGGTTGAAGGAGATAAACCATGGTTTGACCCAAAAAGTGTACTCCCCACATCCAAACCCTACCATCTAGCATTTGATCCCTCTCCTCTAAGATAACAAAGGTTGTGATGAAGTGTTGTAATGCAAATGATATGTCAATAATGCTTGGAAGATGTGATGATGTAAATTGGATGAATTGAATGCCTTAAAATACAAGTACATAGTAATAAATCTTAAAAATTTGTGTCTAGTCGATCCAAGTGGAGGGAAAAGAATTGGTGAGAGTCAACTAAAATTTGAATTTGAAAGGGTCAAATCTAGGACCATGAGGATGAACCCATGATTGCGAACTTGACCTAGGACATAAAAGGGGCCAAATAAAAGAGAATACTAGGTACATGGAAGTATGTGCATATATAGGTGTGATAAATATGTGGATAGAATGAATACATTGGAATATGTGAACATGTAGATAAGGTAAAATAAGTGTATAAAAATATGTGTAATAAATAAGTAAATGACATAAGAAAAAAGACTCAATTTTATATAAAATTACATCATTTTTAATATATAAATACATTAAAAAAAGATCTCCTTCAAATAAACATAAAACTAAATAAAAAATAATATAAACATACAAATTTTCTTATTACCATCTTATATATACTTTTACCCTCAATTTTTTATCTTATACTCATTAAATAATATTTTATTAAAAATACCCCTCATCTTCTCTAACAACTAAAAAAAAATCCCACACATAATAGAGGAAAAGAATATAACCCATGCAAAATAATATAGATTACTTACAAGAAATCACACCACTCAAATATACCTGTGGTCTTTGACCATTAACAACATGAGGGGGCAAAACATTAATAATTAATTTTTAAATATTTAAAATACTAAGTTATTATTAGTGAGGAATCTACAAAATTGGGTTGCACAATATTATAAGAAAGTTATAAAGTATATTATGAGATTAATAAGGAAGCTAAATTGTTTCTATTATTAAAAAATGAATTAAAGTAATTAAAGAGATTTAACAAATAATTTTTTTTTTAATATAATTTTTTTTAATAATTAATTTTTTAAATAATTTTTTTTTTTTTTAATTTTTAGAATTTCATTCAAAATATATTTCAAATGTAAATAATTATTTATTTAAATTAAATTAGTTTAAAATTGTATTTTTAAATTTTGATAAATATATATTTTAACCACCTTAAAATAATATAAATATATATTTTTAATAATTTAATTTTAAGAAATAATATCTAATTAAAATGAGAAAAAATAACATAACTTCTTATTAAATTATATATTAAAAAAAAAAATCAAAATTATTAATTCTTTTATTATCGAAATAGAAACCATAAAAATACAACAATTAAATAATATTGCAACTATCCTATGAGTGGAGGGTTTATGCAATATTAAATATGTCACCAAACAACTTAATTTGATATTATGGTGGAGATTACTTTTACAAGTAAAATTATTTATGTTGAGAAAAAACATATTTATTTTTCTAATATATTCTACTAACATTTATCTATGTATTATGTTGTGACAATATATTATTGTAATTTGTTTTTGGAATTTAGATGTCAACATTATATTTTATAATTGTAATTCAAAATAGTCTTTAAAAATTATGTTTTTATCATGGTGCCTCCTAATTTTAATGTTAAAGACAAGTCATCAAACACTTCATTTTGATATTTTGGGATGCATCTTTGTCATGTGTTCCTAATTTCAATACACCTTAGTTTAATATTTGGGATTTACCTTTGACATGTGTTAATTTCAATGTTAAATACAAGTCATCAAACAACTGGGTTTGATATTTTGGGATGTACTTTTGTCATGTGTCCTAGATTTCAATGTGAAATATAAGTCACCAAACACATCCATTCCATGTTTGGGATTTACCTTTGACATGTGTTAATTTCAATGTTAAATACAAGTCATCAAACACTTGGGTTTGATATTTTGGGGAGTACTTTTGTCATGTGTTTCTAAATTCATTGTGAAAAATAAGTCACCAAACCAGTGAGTTTGATGCTCGAGATTTACCTTAGTCACGTGTTCCTAATTTCAATGTTATGAGTCACCAAGCACCCTCATTTGGTATTTTGTCATGTGTTCCTAAATTCATTGTTAAATACAAGTCACCAAATACCCCAATTTAATACTTTATTGCAAGTAAATCAATCACTTTTCAAAAATATTATTTTACTTATTAAATCTGACCTATTTCACTAACATTTATCTACATATTGCTTTGACTAAATGACGATATAGTATTGTAACTTTTTCTATAAATCCATTTTATTTTCCACATTCTATGATTATAATTGGTAGTCATATCAATTAATTGTACCTTTGTCATGTATATAATATAATATAATTTTAATTTTTAATTGTGTCTTTGTCACATGTATTTTAAGTGGCTTTTTGAAAATAAACAACCAATACATTATAATCAATGTGCCAACTATTTACCTAAAACTCTTAAAAATAAATTATTTAAACTCTTTAAATGTAACTATAAATTATGCATAACACCAGATCTCGTATGGACTACAAGCTTGTCATTATGCCTCCTCCATCATCTCCAAGGAGATCCCTTTATGGACTGCAAGCTTGGATGGATGTAAAGATTTATTGTTATGCCTCCTCCATCTCTTAGAATTATCAGGTAAATATATTGGATTTGGAATCTCAAATCACAATTCTATTTTAATCTGATTTCTCTTACCATACAGCATCATTCCTATCTCATTTTCAATATTTTTAATAGTATCTTTAATTTTTTTAAAGATTTTCACATAAGTTTTTTTTGCATTGTTGCCTCCTACTTAATCAATATGTATGTAAGCTTTGTGATCCAAAGCCTTGAGTCTCAAGAAAATTTAATAAACATTTTATTTAAAATGTCTTATCACCTATTAAATCAGATCTAAGGATCTTTACTTAAAAATCTTTACTCATCAATGGAGGAAATGTTCAATAAGAATCAAAGAGCATTTGTAGTATCATTAGAAAGTTTTGGTCCATATGTTGATTTTTTATTTTTCTTTTTAAATTATGTTCTCTATATTTCTATTTTGCACATATTCTCCAATGTGCAATAATCTTGAGTGCATTCAAATCATAAAAAATGTAGTCCATTCCTGATTCTAAATGAGCACCCATCTCATACAATTTATAAATGAGAATTAGATAGTAGCTAGAACACCCATCCCATACAATTTATACATGAGGATTAGATAGTAGCTAGTTCTTTGCCAAACAACACTCTGTCTCTCAATAGTGATGTTGAGTTGAAGAAATATCTAATTTTCTGAGTGTATTGACCACAACACAGTTCTCATCCCCAGTAACATTTGTATTTTGGTAGATTTTTATGGTTATACATGCATATTTTAATTTGCTTGGAAGCAAATTTGTTCCTTATTTCCTCCTTTTTAGGCCAAATTTATTCACTTGGTAGATGGTCTTATAAGGGATTTCTATTTCTACAATCTTACATGCACATTATAAACAAATTTGGCAAATCTTCAACACAAAATATATATTCCAATTATAGAAAGAAAGAAAGAAAAATTAATCATGTTATTATTGGTTATTAATTCTCTATGGCTAACAAAGTCTCTATTATCTCCAATGTCATGCTCTAGATTCAAGTGCAAGAAGAGAAAGTTTGTCTAGAGATGGATCACCTCCTAGCCCTTCTTAACCATAGGGTAATTCCCCATGCATAGTTAGTTAGGATTATCAGACTCCCCTCACCATCATTTGCCTTTATGTATCAGCCACAATCAATCACATTTTTTCCCAAATTGAATGTGCCCTTCCTCATATCATAGTAATAGTGGTGGTGGTTGTTAAAGTGTGCTACACGAAAAACTTCCCACCTTGGTTATGGTTATTTTGTCCTCTTGACAAGACATGGAATAAGAACAAGAGCAAGAGCAAACTCTTTACTGGTTAGGAGTTCATAACTCTAGATGCTAACCTCACTACTGGGAGTGGTTGGGTATATAAGTTGCACAACCTCCACTTCCATCTCTATATTATGGGTTGGTTGCTTATGTGGCCCAACTATCTTGTATTTTCTACACTCTTTTTTCATTGGGATTGCTATTAATAATTTTTTTGTTTGTTTAGTTATCTAAAGAATTTGTATGATTAGTGATGTACTATATCATGACTTATTAATGAAATTTGCTCTTCAATTAAAAATAATATTTACTATAGAGCTCATGGCAGCCATTTTCAAGAGAATTTAAACATTAATAAAAAAATATATCTTCATAATAAAACATAAATATAGATTTAAGGCTTTTTTAGTTTGTTTCTCTTAATTTTCACCTTTTATGTATGTTTTTTTAACGTGTCTTATGTCTAATTAATTTTCCTTGAGAGAAACTTGATTGCATTCATATATATGTTTTTTTATTAATAATACTAATAACATTTTATAATCTGACTTGAAATGTGCAGGTTTATAAAAGAAAATGTGTGAAATGAGATGCTGGAGTCAACTCCAATTAAAAACTTGTTTCACAAGCAAGTTAGTGTGCTTGAGAGGGCAATGACCTAAAAAATTGAAGGGTACGTTGATCTCATTAAAGAGTTTAAGTGCATGTTTGATATTGAAGGAGGACTATATGATCTTAGTATAGGATGGCAGGTTGTGTACAAATATGATGAAGGAGAGATGATGGGTGTGGGAGTGAGTGCATTAATTTCATATTCCACTTTGAAGAGAAAAATATTGATAGATCTATGTAAGAGAAGTAATGCTAACAAAACTTTAAGTATAAGAGAAAGAATGTTATAGTATAACAAAATAAATTAAAATATACATTTTGGAAAAACCTCTATAAAAGTAGTGTCCACTTACTATATTAATTCAATTGTTGACAATACAATAATATATTTATCCAGAAGCACTACAATCTCAATAACATGGACTGTGGAAATATCATGACTACAATACAATAATATGTTTCACACTTGTTAGTTAACCACTAGTCTATATGAGAGCATTTATGAACACCAATATAAAAACCCACTATCCTCATAGAAAACTACTAGCCCCATTATCCCCATTAAAAATGATGTCCTAAACCCCACTATTATGACAGTTTATAATGTCAAATATACAACACATTTAATAACTTTCAAGTGAAAAAACTGTTTGAATGTTTTCTGTATAATCTAATTTTAAAATCTTATAATTATGTTTTAGATTCTAAACAATTTCATATAAAGAGGTTTAGAAATTATACCTTTGAGTATGAAGCTTTGAGGATGGCATGCACCAAATGGTCAAAATCAGAGAGTCTTGTGCTTAGGAAACAAGGGTGTTACACCGAAGTGCCAAACATTATTAGGAAACGAGAGGGAAATGGACGGTCTCTCAGTATTATATCTTGATAACTTTGGTGTCTTATAAACATGGTTTTTAACATTTCTCTTCTCAGTCTTATATATGATATAACTGTGTGTCAAGATGCCTGCTAGTATTAAAAGTTCTGATATAAGTTTCTGTATCAGAACTTACTGATCAATTTTGCAATTTGAAGAAAACACACATCAAAATAGTGCAGTTCGTTGGTGGACACAGGTCAGATATGTACCCTAACAGACTTTAATTGGTGGCAATCATAGGGCCATAATAAATTTGGAAGTAAAAATAGTCCATAGAAGGGAGAAACCCAAAATGGTTGTTAGTACAGATAATGAATGGTAACAGGCATGAAAAAAGCATAAAGGTGCTTGCTCATGGAGGCAAAACCATCCCATGATTGGATGCACCTAAAAACAGAAAAAAAAAAGTGAACTTCAGCTAAAAGAATACCATCAAAAAGGGTCCCTTATGTAGTGCAGCCCCTTGCTATGATACCTCTGTCCAGATCTGTATACATTCAGGGTTCCTGAGGAATCACCCAATGTATTGGGAAGAACTTGTTGAGATCATAAGTAGCTGAGAAATCGAATTCAGTACCTGCAGCACCTTAGTAGCTTTTACCTGCCAAGTCATATGCTTGTTATAACTTAAAGAAAAGAGCAAAATCCCCTGCATGATACTTAACAGCTGGTACAAAAACTGGGGAATTATATTCCCTTCCTTGAACATAACAGTTCAGAAAATACTTAACAGATGGTACAGAAACACTTCTTCCAATGTGCACCATGTCCCTTATGTTGTTGACAGTAAAATAAGGGATCATGGGTGCCTTCAAGTTTCAAAACTGAGGCTGAAAATCTTACTAGACACCTGCGGATAGAGAGTCCAAATCTAATTTAACACATCCTGATTCTCCCATCTCTTAACCCTCATCATAGACAACCAAAATTTGCAAATTGATGACTGATCAGCCTTGCTAGACATTAAGTCTCATAGACTCGTGAAAAAGCATCAGAAACTGGATTTCAGTTTTGCAGCAGATGAAGGAATGGTGGATTCTCCAAGATCAGAACATTTGGATGTTTCTCTCGTGCCTGCTAAATCTTCAGAGCATCCTTGAAGCTTCATATTCCGAGGTGTCATTTTCTCTACCTCTTCAGAAGTATGAATGAAAATTTGCGCACAATGCTACAAAATTCCCTGTGGTAAATTAAAACATGTATATAAATAAATTCAGTCAAAAATACCAAATTGAATTTTAATGATAAAAAAATCAATAATCATTTCAGTCAGGTCAAAATCAGTAGAATATGAAGTATTGCACTCACTGCCATGGATCGTCTACCACAGGCATCATGTCCCCTTCATCATCTGTGTATACAACCCGCCACCCTCTAGTAAGATCTTGTAATTCTCCTTCTATACTGAACATGTGCTCAAGTTCTCGAATGAGCTCAGCGTACCCTTCAAACTTTGTTAGGTCAACTGCCCTCCCAAGGAAACTACCTTGCTTGTGAACCTGGAAAATAATAGAAACCAATGCCAAATGAAAATGCTAGTAACAGAAAATACCCTTCGAATAAGCAATATTCTGCATCCCGAAATGATACCTTAGTGCAGCTCCTTGTAGGATTATTCAATATCTTGCCACAGGTTTCGTTTGGCAACATTTGGGTAAATTTTCCCTCAGCACTTGAAGGAGTTGGATCAGATTTTACAGCCTTCAACGGCTCTGACTGCTGCTCGGAACCTGCAGATTGTGATGGATTTGTGCATGTGGCATCAGCAACAGTTTCTGTGCTCTCTCCCATCTTTGTGCCTATTAGATGCATATCCACAGTAGAAGTATCAATGAGTTGAACACCAAACAATTTGGCAGAAAATGCACCAGATTCAAGCACCTTATCTTTATACATTTCTCTGGAAGGAAAGCTAGCTTGATGCACATTGATTCCCTGGTTATTGTGTTGCATGATCTTGTCACCCTCAATATTTCCTGTGCCTACTTACAGTGAAACCTCTGATTTTGATGATGAAACCAGTGACATGATCCAGCTCCCTGGCGACTCTTTAACTCCAAAGCTAGGAACAATAGGGGCGCCATCTGAGCCATCCTGCAGTACTAATGAACCCTGTTTAGAAGTTATAGCAGAATACTTTGAATCTGATTCTTTCTTATTATGTGCATTGAGAGATAGCAGTCTTGATGACATACTTGATAACTGCAGGTCTGTCCCTGATGGTTCACCTTTGTTATCTTCTTGATGGTGGTACTGTTTCATTGGTGGCTTCAGTTTCTGGTAATTTGCCATATTTTGGTTTAGATATGGCACTCTGAACTCTAATACCTCACTTGTGCCCTGAAGACCAGAAAAGCCATCAGCAAAGTGCAATTGATTCTTCAGTGAGTGCAACCAATTTTCAGATCCCACTCTTCTTACTGCTCCTCGGTCATCTGCTGTGAAGTCTTCCAATTTGGATCCCCACATCATTGAACTGTCAGTGTTTTCAACATCACTGTCACCAGATCCCAAGGTCCTTGCCTCTTGACCTTGCAAGACCCTAGTAAATCTGGGAACCTGCATAGAATCACCAGAGGCCTGACTTGAACCCGCAAAAGCACATAATGTTGCTAATTATGATACTTGAAAATCGCAATCAAATATCTCCAGCTACATTTAAGTGTTTCTGTGATAAGTCTACTGAAACCTCTACCCAGAATTGATAAATCTGGAGACAATGGAAGTGTATTTTCTCTAGGTCGCTTGCTCCTGGGTGCAGGCAAAGGATTCAGTGCAATTTCACCCCATTGAGTTTTCATCCCATTGCACCTGAATGCAACAACTATATACATTAAATACAGTGCAAAATTGCATCAGAGTCACAATTCCAAATCCCAAAATAGGAAATCCATAAGCACACAAAGATTGTTGTGGTTGCATAGTCCATGAAACCTTAAGGGACCTCCATGCTGAAGTTGACCATCTCACTGGATCAACATCACCTATGCCAATGATGGTGCCACAAAACATTCCATCCAGTGGTAAGTATAAATGAAAAAACAAGTATAAAAGACATACGCAGAACTGTCTTTCAGAAATGGCCGCCAATTACGGATAATTTTCCTTTGCAACCTGAAGATAAACCATCATATGTTGAAACTTGAAAAGCAGACCATGAACATGAAATAAAGATCTCCAACTACATTCTTATTTTATCCTACTATCAATGCTCATTAAAATGATTATTTCAAGCCTCCTCCTTTCTATGTATTTATATATATGTGTGTGCGCGCGTGTGTTAAACACAGGGTACAGTTAGATGCATCTCCCGCTACGTGGGACGCGACTCCAAGATGGGGACGTGACTCCCGTCTCCAAGACGCGGGAGAGCTGCGTACTCCACCCGTCTCCAAGTACCCCACGTGGATTTTGTTGATTAAACAGAAGCAGAACAATTAAAGAAAAACACAAATAACAGAATGAGAAACTAATAAAAAATGTCACAGACAAGAAGACACCAGAATTTATAGTGGTTCGCCCAAAAATGGCTACGTCTACATTCACAGGGGATTCTCACTTTATTAATTATCTGGTTTTTCATACAGTACATTCCTCCAGCAACGCTCAGTATATATTACCATACAAGCCTTCATTCCTACTTCTTGCAAAGAAGATACCCAATGCAAAACCTGCACACTGGAAGAGACAACCGTTACAAGAAGGTGTTGTCATTACAGGAAGATGCGGTGGTTACAAATAGAGGCATCAGTTACAAGAGAAAGAAGATGCTGCTGTTACACAGAGGCAGCCATTACAATGAGTTGGCTTCACACACGTACCCAACAATCTCCCACTTGAAGACAACTCATACCGGAAATAGAGGTGGTTAGAGATATCCCCTGTAGATACAACCTTAATGTCAAATTTTGATCAAGACTGAAGACCGTAGTGTCTCCAAAAGTTGTTCACGAACACTTCGGATTAATCTCGTCCAAAGCACGACATTCTTCACAATAGATGGCAAGTCAACAACCTCACTAGAACTGTCATTCTTCCCTGGCCTCTTACCAATCGGTATTTCTAGAAGGAGAATTCCAAGGATGTATACGCCAGTCTTGGTATTGGCCTGCTTCATCTTCTGGAGCTCAGGAGCCTTGTAGCCTTCAAGAGTAGATGCACTCATCATCTCAGCAGCAGATAAAGGTGCCATCAACCGGTCTAGGCCATAATCTGTTAGATGTGCTACATAGTATTCATCCACCAAGACATTGTTGGACTTGAGGTTCCCATGAATGACAGGGGTTTCCAGCCCTGTGTGAAGGTGTGCAAGCCCTTTCGCTGCTCCAAGAGCAATCTTATGACTACGAGGCCAGCTCAGAGTTGGCCTGCCACCTCGAGCATCATGAAGAAGGCCAGCCAAGTTGCCCCTAAACAGATAATCATATACAAGAAGCTTATCGCCTCTATCTCCTTCATAAAATGCTCGAAGAGGCACAATATTTTCATGCCGAAGCCTGCCCAGATCCTTAACCACAGGAAGAAATGCCTCTCGGTCCTTGCAAGTGCCTTCCTTGAGAAGCCTCAAAGCAATAGTCCCCCCTTGGGTGAGCTTGGCCTTATATACAGTCCCATAGCTAGTTTTTCCCAGTACCTGGCATGTTGCATTAAAGACATCGTCCACAATCAGGTGCTCCCCACCTTCAAAAAGTACTAATCTAGCTTCACCTAATTCTTCATACTCAAATTCATTGAAAGAAGGGCCTTCTGTACTTTCCTCCTGAGATTGTATTTGTTTGCAATTGCCAATAGAAATCATACTAGCTTCAAATTCAGAATTGGAAAGAAGGCTAGCCAATGCTTGGGAGGCACACTTCGCTTGTTCCAAATTTTGATCATACAAATCTCTCCAGCATTTATTGTTATCCTTTTTACTTAGAGCTCCATAGATGCTTTCCAGATGGACTTCACCATTTATTAGCAAGCTCTCAGAATTAATGCTAGAGTGGGTAACTCCTATTATCCTGTCTAGCTCAGAAAATGACGTTGCTGATGATGACCTCTCCTTAAGGCTGCTGCCTTGCAAATCACATTGATTAGGTTCCACTAGCCCATCATCTCCTTTAGTGATAATGGAATCTGTATACAAAGAATAACAAGACGGATATCAAGCTTCAGATGATGCATGCATCTTGGAATCCCCTTTGGATGCAACAACAACTTTACATAAAGAAGTTTCACAATTTCCTGAAAATGGCCTTTCTCTCTGCTCATCCATCACTTCATTTTCTCGCATTTGCCGCATATACTCCATGTCACTGCCAGATGCTGCTGGGCCCGAATTCCTATAAAGATGTTCTTCCCTTCCGGGCCCCTTGGGCCTGAAGAAATCCCTATCACGCCCAACCTCAAAATACTGAGAATCCCTATCCCTGGGAACTAAACCTTCCACAGCCAGAGCTTCTATAGAAAACGACTCACTATTTGCACCAAATGGATTGTTTGGGCCATTGAAAGCTAAAGGCTCGTAAATAGGGCCACTAGGTCTTGTGGGATTTGCTACATAAAACCTCTCAATCTCAGCTTCCCTTAGAAGATGATATTCAGGCCGGTTATATGGATTACTTATTTCTTGGCCAAGGTAAGGCCCATGGATTGAATCGCAGAAGCCAAAGTTTGCATTATCAAAGTGGGGGATAGATGTACTGTTACTTGCGAAGGAGGGCGATGGGTGGGAGGGATCGGAGGGTACAGCGTAGTAAGAGTGGGCGGTGCCATCGAACATGGTGATGAATCGCTTTTCCAACACCTCGAAGCCTATCTGAGGCGGCACCTATGTTGCCTTCCATTGCACAGGGCCATTTGAATCACCTACCGCCTGATGCTTTGGAGAAGTTGCCGATGCTCCAACTTGTGTGCGCTCTGAAGGTCGAGGGTTCGAAACTTGAGGGTCCACGGACGCCTTGGCTTCCTCAGGCTCTGCGGACGGTTGTGTGAGACTTAGACCACCAAAGGGCTCCACGATGACAATATTTTCACCGACCTCCTTATCCGAGGTTCGAATCGGGATCTCCGCCTGCACATCTTTTTCCTCATAAATGTTGAGACCCAGCTTCAACATCCTATAAATTCTGGAAGCAAAGGTATTTGGATTATTGAGGCGGAAGGTAGAAGTGAGAGAAACCATTTCATAGATGAGCAATACTAGGTCTTTTATAGACTTACCACTCTTATCTGTCTCAGCCCTCTTCCGCAACTCCTCCATGATGGCTTTCCTGTGTTGTGCATCACCTGTGCGTTCAAGAAGTGCTCTAAGATCAATTTTGAGATCTTCTAAAAAATCTTCTGGTGCAGTTTCAATTCCAAATCCAACATCCTTCTCCTCTTCAGTCGAATCCTCCTTACTTTTCCAATCATCCCACCAATGTACACGACATTTCATTTTAGCTTTCACATCAACATCTATTGTTGTTGTATCCTCTATTTCCTTCAGCTTCTGTAGGCTCTCTGATTCTTCTGGCATGTCAACATTCTCGCCTCTCAAATCTTGCGGAGGCCTTTCCCACACATACCTCGCCTGGGCAGTGCTCAGGGAATCAAGATCAACATCACCCATAAGAACTTCAGTGGCAGGTTCAACAGTCAAATAGACAGGAGATTCATCTACTTCCATTGGCACAATTTCATCTAGCTCCGTGTCGCTGTCCGCAATTGTCACCGCAGCGCCCACTTCATCAAAACTCTTTCTAGAGCCACACGACCAAGACATGAGAGCTCGAACCCAATCATCCCAGTTGGGACTCTCTTCCATATCTGCTTCATCCATAGCTCTAAAAAATTCTTCCATGCCTCAAGCTTCTTCACCAAGTTTCTCCACCAAGCTCTGATACCAATTGTTGATTAAACAGAAGTAGAACAATGAAAGAAAAACAGAAATAACAGAATGAGAAACTAATAAAAAATGTCACAGACAAGAAGACACCAGATTTTATAGTGGTTCGCCCAAAAATGGTTACGTCCACATTCACAGGGGATTCTCACTTTATTAATTATCTGGTTTTTCATACAGTACATTTCTCCAACAATGCTCAGTATATATTACCATACAAGCCTTCATTCCTACTTCTTGCAAAGAAGATACCCAACGCAAAACCTGCACACTGGAAGAGACAGTCGTTACAAGAAGGTGCTGTCATTACAGGAAGATGCGGTGGTTACAAACAGAGGCATCGGTTACAAGAGAAAGAAGATGTTGTTACACAGAGGTAGCCATTACAATGAATTGGCTTCACACACGTACCCAACAGATTTAAGGGGTCATAAAAGTTTTAAAACAAAAACTAAGGTTGTTTGATGTGTTTCTTCATGCTGCCGACCCAGGAGGAAGGTTTTGACGCTTGTCCAAACGCCCTACAACACCCACAATGCCTTGCAACTCCCTGCAACACCCTTCAGCATCACCATTAAAGGTATTTACGGAATCTTTTAACTGTTTTTTTTTTTTCTTCATTTTTGAGTTTATCTTTGCAGTGTTTACACGTTTTTCTGTTTTTTAGGGCATCCAAAAATTTTAACATTCGCCATGGCATAACCTAGGGTTTCTATTTTTTTTTTTTTCACTATTAAATACTATATATTCTTCTATATGTTGGTCCTTTGCTTAGACGCCTACCTCTGGGGCATTTCTCATTTATGCTATTGCTTCACCTTGCTCTGAGAAGAGCTTAATTGTCTCTTTTCTCAGTTTCTGTTTAATTAAACTATGAATTCAGTCTTCAAGACTATGCATAAAACATGCTTAAAAAAATTAAAATTTTTCCTAAAAAATGACTAAATTTTTTTATTGTAATAATTTTTTTTAATAGTTTTAATTTTAAATTTTAATGTTTGCCTTTGTCTTTCTCATTTTGTTGCAAATTGAGATATGTTAGGTGGGGGAAAACAAGGCCTCTACCCACTATGGAAGTATTGCGATCGCGTTCCAGGGCCGAAGGTGTTGGGTGGAACAACCACCATCACATGTAAGCTTTGTGATATTAAGCCATATCAAGGTACTCACACGAGGGTGAGGGCTCATTTGCTTCACATACCTAGAAAAGGTGTTGATCCTTGTAAAAATGAGGTAGAACGAAATGATATTGTTAGGGATCAAGAAAGGGCTGATGGAAAAGTGTCTCATTTGAGCTCTCATGCTTCAACAATAGGGGCAACTGTTGCAACTCAATATCAGAATAGAGAGTCAGAGGTGGATGTGTCTTCTAGAGATGTGAAAATAGAAGATTTAGCAGGGGGATATTCTTGCAAGAGATCACACATTGGTAGCTCAAACCCCATTGGAAGATTATTTGATGTGCAAGGCCAAGAAGTAGTTGATGGAGCGACTGCACACTTCTTTTATGCAAATGGAATACCATTTAATGTTGCTCGCTCACCTTTCTACACTAAGATGGTCCAAGCCATCAACAATGGACCACCTGGATATAAACCACCTGGGTATTAAAAGCTTCGCACTACTCTAATTGATAAAGAAAAAATCCAATTAGAGCAGCAAACCACACCAATGAAAAGAGTGTGGTCTATAGAAGGATGCAATATTGTGATGGATGGGTGGACATATGCTAGAAATCGTCCACTACTTAATATCATGGTAACATGCAACAAAGGGCCTTATTTTTTGAAGGCAATAGATTGTTTAGGGAAAGAAAAACATGTAAAGTTCCCTCATAACCAGCTATGTGAGGGCATTAAGGAGGTGCAGGCATCACATGTAGTCCAAGTTGTTATAGATGTTGCCCCTGTTTGTAAGGCAGTAGGCATGCTGGTGTAGAAAAAGTATAGGCATATATTTTGGATACCATGTTGTGTGCATTCGTTGAATAATACACTCAAAGATATTGGCAAGTTCCAGTGGATCTCAGATCTCATTGAAAAGGGTAGAAAAATATAAATGTTCATATGTAACCATCACCACACACAAGCCATTTATCAAAAATTTGCCAAGGTGGAACTTCTCAAACTTGTTGATACACGGTTTGCTTCTTATTTTATTCTTCTTGAGCATCTTTGTGAAGTCAAAGGAGCTTTGTGTTTCACAATAGTTAGTGATGCATGGGCAGCTTGTAGACAATCTACATCAGACACTACAATTGAGGTGAGAGGTATGATCCTTGATGACCATTTTTGGGCTGATGTTAGATTTGTTGTGGACTTTATTAAGCCCATATGTGAGGTGATCAAACTTGCAGATTCAAACAAGCCATGTTTGGGAGAAATTTATGAAGAAATAGATTCCATGTGTGAAATAATTAAGAAAATAACATATGCAAGAGATCATTCTCTATATCCCTTGCTAGAAGAAAAGATACATGGAAGATGGAACAAACCTAACACACCCCTTCATTGTACTGCCTATGCCTTAAATCCTAAATGGTGTGATCTACAAGTGACCAATAAGAGGGCTCCATATGGGGATAGAGAGGTAATGAAGGGATTTTGGGTTGCAATATAATAGATTTATGGCCGCGGTGAGGATGCTTCAATTATGAGAACTCAATGCAATAAGTTTTCACATGGGCATGGTGATTTTTCTTCCATGGAAACCATATATGATATGCATGCAAAGAAAGACCCTATAGAGTGGTGGTGGAACCATGGAGGTGAAACCCCTGAATTGCAATCATTTGCAATAAGATTTCTCTCACAAGTAGCCAACTCTTCATCTTGTGAGAGGAATTGGAGTACTTATGGTTTTATTCATTCACTAAAGAGGAACCGATTAGGGTCAAAGAAAGTAGAGAACCTAGTGCACATTCATAGCTCACTTCGCCTTTTCTCTCATGTAGAACCTAGGTACAAGGAGGGTCCTTCAACAAAATGGGACCAAAGTTCACCTGATGGAGAAGTTGCAGCCTTGGTTGATGAAGTGGTTGAAGCAGATAGCCTCAGTGATTTACCCCCAATTCTACTACCATCAGAGGAACTTGAGCTTGAGAGTGATGAGTATTTGGAGAGCATCATAGCTGAGGACCTAGAGATGGATGGCATAGAAGTGTAGACAATAGATTTAAGATTTCTGATTTCTGATTTTTGTTTTCTATATGCATATCAGCCTACCAGGCTATTAACATTTTTAAATTTCAATATGTAATATCAATATGTAGTATGAACTATGAAGTTTGACATTTGTGTGTTTAAACTTCAAAGTTAATGTTAAACTTTACCAGTTCTCTTGTTTTGAAAGTTCAATGTCATGATATTTTCAATTTTAATGTTAGCATATTAATATATTTTTAAAATTATTAAATTATATTAAAAAAATGGTGTCTCCAAGTACCCCCGTCTCCCATTTTTCAAAAATAGACATACCAGTACCGGTACCAATCTCCATGTAACCTTGGTTAAATACCATCCCAAACAGCCTAAGAATCCAGCATAAATTACAAATACAGTACCAGGAAGTAAATTTCTCCTTCCAGCAAGGGTTGATAAGGGTATTATCAATCACTGCTTTGCAATCTTTTCAGATGTTTGGATATAGAGGGATCTTTAAGTGCCTAGGCACAAAACCAACACCCCATAGAACTATCTGATGCTGAGACAATCCTGTAGAGGCTGAGCTTCAACGACAAGGTAGGCAGAGGCTCAAAGACTCTGCTTAATGGTTATTAGGGGCAAATATCTTTAAACACAAACTGAAGCCTTGCACCTAGAATCCTATTGCCTAGGTAGAACATGATTAGATTATACATCATGTGAGAAGATAGTTCAGGGAACCAAGATTCCAATAGCAGATTTCCTAGTTTAGTTGATCTCGGGAAGTGTAGATAACAATTTGAAAATAATGTAGCCATTGACAAACTCACCGCGAAAGATGTGGAGAAAGTGCCATTCTATTCCATGAAGATCCTTGGCCACCAACTCTTGCGTTGGAGGCTGTTGGCTCATATGCTACACAGAACGAGGAGAAAATACATCGGTCATGCATCACAAGCAAAATATGCCTGAGTAATCAGAGAAACATACATCCAATTAGAAATTTACACATGAGAAAAAACATATTCATTGAGTAATCCTCAAGTGTTGTGAAACAAAAACCCAAATGACCATCCATGGGAAAAAAGAGTCTAAGTTAGTTAGTGTTGTAGCAGACATCCTCTATTGAACAAAACACCCTAAGTGCAAGAAGATATGTGTAAAAAACATATGCCTCATAGATTTCTTGCAGCAAGAAAGGAAGAGGACACGCCAGAAACCTACTAGTGGTGGTAGGCATTCATCAACATGCCTTCTGAGAACCAAGAATCCTCCATGGGTGCTTGTATCCGAGGCTATAAGTGTCTTGCAAAATGAATGCACACGAGGCCTATATGGCAAGGCTAACAAAGATTCAATATTAGAAGAAGATGAATAATTTTGCTGCAAAACAGACAAAATTAGAGAGCTATCAGAAATGCTCTATACCAAAAACTCATGCAACACAAAGAACAACAAAGCTATCAGAAATGGTTTAAGCTATGTTATCATCTAATATAGAAAACATGAGCTATCAGATATGCTTTGAACTTTGTTATTTAATCTAACTCAGGGGAGAATAAAGACATCAGGAATGCTTCAGGCTACCAAGAAGTGCTTTGAACTACAAAATCTTCTGAGAGATAACAATAGAGCTAACAGAAATGTTTAGAACAACAAAATCATTTTACACATAGAAAAAGAACTATTCGAAATGTCTTAAAAGTGTGTTTTATCATTTAAAAGAGAGACCATGAAAGCTATTAGAAATTATTTATATCAAACAATAATCTAACACAGAATGTTACGAAAGCCCAATCACCCAACACAGAGAATATAAAAATCATCAGGAATTCTTTCAACCACATAATCATGTAAACACGAACAACACCAGTGCTATCAAGAATTCCACTAAGCACAAAATCTGCTAACCCAGAACATGAGAAATGCTTAAAACTTGTTATTCCTAATCCCAAAACACTACCTGAAGTGATCTTGCAAAGCCACCCATGCCTCCATTGCAAGCAAGTATTAAGAGATAGCAGGATAGCACGATAGCTCAGATGCACAATTCTGTGGATGACACATAAATAAGAGATAGAAACAAAAGCGCAACTCTATCTGCCAAAAGCATAGATCTACATGCCAGAAGCACAGGACTGCGTGCCAGAAGCGCAACTCTATGTGCCAAAAACACAACTCTGTGTGCCAGAAGCGCTTGTGTATATGCTAGAAGCGTAAGACTGTGTAGTGGGTAGTGAAAAACTAGTTTTGGATCAGAAATGCAATAGTTTTAGCCAAAAGTGCCACTCTATCAGCCAGAAGCGCAATTCTGTAAGCCGAAAGCGCAAATCTGTCTGTCAGAAGCGCAACAATAAGGATCGGAAGCCCAATGTTATGGTTTAGATGCGAAACTTTGTAGCTCAAAGAAGAAATTTTGTGACTGTTTGTTTGGATGTAGATTGTAATGAATTCTTTGGAAAGAGAATTAAACAATAAGACATAATGGTTGTAGACTAATGCAGGATCATCCGGGTGGACTGGAGATTAGCATTACCCAAAAACAAATTAGAGTGGCACAATTGAAGTTTTTCAGCTCTGTAAGGAAGGGCGATAAAAGGTTTGAGTAAATGCATGCTTGTGATAGCTTGTCTTGCATCAAATGCAATAGATTCTGGTCTATAGAAAAGAGCTTGAATAGGAGGCAAATACTCGAAACCCATAGAGAAACAACTATGTGGCATTGCACAATCAAAGCACATCACCATTTTAGATAAACTATGAGAGTAGAAGCATAACCGCCGATTTGAGGCAGTTTCACATTGATTGATACAAGATCAAAGTACGTGACTTGAATGTAAGTATTTCCTCTATTTGATATTACAAAAGAAAGAAAATGAAGGGAATGAATGTGAGACCAAAAGTCTGGATTGTCCAGTTAGAAGAAAGAATTGATTTCTGTAGACTTCAGAAGCAAATGATAGGGATAAGAGAATTGACATGTACGATTGATGAGCTAATGGAAGAGACCTTTGGAAATTTAATTGAAAGAAAGAATAATGTTGGAAAAGAGGAAAAGAAGGCTAGAGGAAAGAATAAGGTTGCAGATATGAGAAAGATGGTGCAGAATGGGATGATGGATCTCAAGAATAAGGTGGCAATACTGACCAGACTAGTTAGAAATAAAACTAGAAGTTCAGAGTTTAATTTAGAAGAACCTAATGAGGAAAGTGAGAGAGTTATGTTGAAGAGGAAACAAATTTGAGTATTGTTGATTTGAGTAGTGCAATGGAAGTGATAGAGGTACCATATTTGGTTACAAATTTGAAGATGAAGATGTAATTGAAGACATGCCTGAAGAAGGTGAAAGTATAGAAGACATCGAAGTTTCTATGACAATCCAAGAGGATTCTCAAGATATGGAAACTGAGATAATGGACATTGAGGGTCCTATATTTGATGAAGAATTAGGGGAAGATGAAGAAGATCTCCTACTCAAAGAGGAGATGAGAAACATAGATATCTTATTTGAAGGACAAATGTCAGATAAATGTGATAAGGGAATGGAGAAGATGCAGATGGGAGAAAATAAGTCCCATGATTATGCTAACATTGTTTTGTTTGCAGGTAAAAGAGAGGGTGCACCAGAATGTGATGTATCTAACATTGAAGATGAGATCCTCATGCAAGAGGATAAAGTAGAAGAAAAGGTTGCAGCAACATGTCTTGTAGAAGGCATAGAAGATGAGAGAATCCTTGTGTTAAAGGATCAAGAGGAAGTTGAAAAGAACCATGTGGAGAAGAAAGTGGGTAGGAAGAAGTCCCATGTTCCTTTTGGTAAAAATTTGTTTGCAAATGATTCTTTGTATGTAGGTAAGGAAGATAAAGATGAAGAGGTTATTCATGAGGAAGCTGAAGAAGTTGTAGCAATATGCTTGGATTAAAGCATGGAAGAAGAGGAGAAAAGTGAAGAAGAGAAATTTGTTGCAGCATTGACTGAAGATGGAAGGGTTCCAAAAATGAGCATTGAGGAGATTGTACAAAGTACATGAGCAGTTGTGAGTAAAGTTGTAGCAGTTGAGGATATTGTAGTTGAAACAAAGTATGCAGTGATGTATAATGATCAAGTGTTCTATGAGGAACTTGATGAAGACCAAGAGTTTCTTGAGGAAGAGATCGCAGAGGTAGAGAAGTTGTGTAGAGCAACAACAGAGATAGTAGCATTCAATAATAAGGAAGACGATGTTGTGATAGAAGAAGTCATCAAGGTAAAATATGATTTTTATGAGTTTTGTAATGTTGATTTTGCAAAGGATTTGCATTTTGCAATGAGTAAAGAGTTAGAGAAGAAAAAGGATTGTGTATCTATACAGAGTGGGATACATATGTATACTTGCAGGTATAAGTTGTAGAGGAAGCTATAGGAGAGATCTGGTGGAGGTGGTCAGTCTATGGTGGGTTGCATCCCATGAAAGAGGAGAACAGAAGAGTGAGTAGTTTGAAGAAGAGAAGAGAGACATTGGCGAAGGTGGTTGGTACATGGTGGATGTAAATCCACAAGTGAAGAGAAGAGTGGTGAATGGAGTTATTAGAGAAAGATGGTACATGCACTAGTACAAAAACAACAATATGTGATTAAAAAACTACTAAAAACTACTTATAAATGACTAAACTTGGTCATGTGACCATTAGTAGTTTATTGCCAGTCATTTATAACGCGACTAAATTTATGACTAAACCAATTTTAGTCATTTATTTGGTCATTTTGATTGATCGATTTGGTAGTATATTTAGTCGTTAATTTAATCATTGATTTAGTCATATTATTTACTGAGCTTGGTCACGTGACCATTAGTAGTTTATTGCCAGTCATTTATTTGGTTGTTTTGATTGATCAATTTGGTAGTATATTTTTAGTCATTGATTTAGTCATATTTATTCACTGATTTCTATCAATTGGTAGTATATTTATTCACTGATTTCTGTCAACTAGTAGTATATTTAGTCATATTTAATTATTGATTTCTGTCAGTTGGTAGTATATTTAGTCAATTGGTAGTTTATTTAATTATTTTTGTTCACTGATTTCTACCTAAAAGTGTTGGAAATGAGACAATGCTTTTGAGGTTTAAACATAAAACACAGAAAAATATAATCATTCATTTGCACATAATGAAATGGCTATTAAGAAGGCAAAATATTAAAATTTTATTGAGAAAAGATGTTCTTACAGCAGATACAAAATAGAAATATGTGTCTTTGCTTTGAAGAATGTGTTACAAAGTGTGTTTCACAGTGCTATAACTGAGAAAACTGAGTTACAATACTCTATTTTTGCTTATATACAACTCCAAAACATGAAAGAACTACTTGAAAAATGAAGCCTAAGGGTCCAATGAAAGACTCCTTTGCAAACTTCACACCATGAATACTCAGTATGGACTAAGAACTATGTTCTACATATACCTTGACTAATAAGCTTTAATGAACATGACAGTGGACAAATCCAAACCGATCACAAACATTTATCAGTGGTCGAGCATCTAGAAGTCTTGCTTCCATAAGAAAATTCTTTGTATTTTTAGCATCATAGAAGTTTGACTCTCTGGTTACACGTTCCACCTCCTTGATTTATCTAGTTTTGGTTGTTGCTTCAATGTATTTGAAGTGAATGCCGAGATCCTCAGTGCCATTGACATTGAAAATATAGTTTACCATATAAGTACAAGGTTCCCAAGCTACTACAAAATTATCTCCTCAAATAGATCAATGAATATCAGTGATAAAATGATACAAGTGACAATCCAAAGTCAAATCACCTGGAGTTCAAATATGCTTATATCATACAATTAATCGGTGCTTACTATTCCAAGATTACAAGGGTATAACATGTGGAATGGCTAACAATACTTCCATTAGAGCAGTTGGAGTTGACTATTCTTATATTGAGTAAAGAGTCAAACAACTATCAAACAACTTGGCAAATGAAGGCGGTAGGGTATCTCCAAATTCAAGACTTTTATTTAATGTTGTGGAATAGAAGAAAAAAATCATTTATCTGCCACCATAGTGAAAAGTTAGCAATTGCATTTGGTTTGTTAAACATGACTCATAACCTCTTGTAACCCTACCTTGTCATTGGTCAAGGTTGAAGGGATGTGTAACAAAGAAGACCAAGTTCTTTATGGCATGTAAGCACAACCATAACTTTATGTAAGTCATTTTCATTAATGACAGTGGTTTATCATTTATGATAGTGGCCTTGAGGCAGACATAGGGGCAATATCATGCATCATAAAGTAAGTATGATAGTCCATATTGAAGGTGATAGTCACCAAGAAGGATGGTTCCAATGATCTCATAAGAAGACAGTCGTAGCTTATGTTTTGGATCAAAACCATGAATGCAACAAATGTCATTAATCTTGATGGATCAAAGATAATAGAGTATAGTGAAAAGGTAGTCATAAGACATGAGGGTAGACCATGCAATATCAAGCATCAGATGGTAAAGGATAGTCTTTAGGACTGTAAGGAAGAACTTGGTTGTTATTTGTGATAGTAAATGACCAATGAAGTGTAAGACAATGATCAAATTCAAAGGTAAGACAGTCTTGAAGGTTCATGAAGAATTAGCAATCAAAGACAAACCTCTAGGAGTTAATGCTTGATGACAATGTATTGAGGTTCACATGTCAGATTAGTGACTACAAGTAAACAACACTATGAAGTGAAGTGATTAAGGTTAAAAACATCTAAAAGGAAGAGGACTGCAAAACATATTAATTTCACTCACTCTTTTAATTGCCTACATATTAACCACAAAACATGATGAAATTACCAAATGAAAAAGCTACTCACCAACCACCTGGAGGACTCTGGAATAAAGAGGAGACCTAAGACCAAAATAGAATAGGGGATAAGTCCTACAAAGACCATTCATGCCAGATATAAGTGGACCAATGTTGAGTTTCCTCACATGCAAAAATATAATTTCAATGTATTTATGACACTTAGCCTATATATATTGTGATTTTTACTAGACTTCAACCTGGATGGAGAACATTCATTGCTTATCATATAGATCAATATTACAACAATGTAAGACAATCCTCAAAATTTTCAATAAACTTTCAATCCAAATATAAAGTTACCATTATTTTGCAGTCCATGTTGAACTTGACAACAATGCCATTTATTATGCTAATTGAAAGAATTCAAAAAGAATGCAACTACAACAAATGACAAAATTCCTCTATCCTTCATGCTTTGATGGATGTCCATACCCTACTCCAAAGCTCTCATTTTGGCATAGGCGGGGAGTATGTTGGCAAAGGTTGTCAAATTTGGCTTTACACCTGCTAATTGATGTTGGAATTAGCCCGGACAACTGAGAGGGGGGGGTGAATTAGTTGTCCCCAAAATTAAACTTTTCTTTTCTTTTAATCTTCTTTGACAGTTGGCAAATTGATTAATGATACAAACATTAAAGCATATACCATCAACACATAAGCAAAAACATAATCAACACATTTGACACCAAGATTTTTGACGTAGAAACCTATTTAAGAGAAAAACCATAGTGGGTGTTAGCCCATAAGATTCCTACCTTGTTAAAAGTACTTAAAAGAATGGGAAGGCATTTGCCTTCGGGCTCACTGCCCAGAGCTCACTGCTCAAAAGAGAGGCTCACTGCCTACAAGAAATTTGAGTTTAACACATAAAGAACTAACTGATAATTAGTATCTTTTCATGCCTGGTTCAGTTTCATTTAATGCTCACAAAAACCTCTACTTCTATCTCCAATCTCTTCTTCTCTGATTCTTCACTATATACTGCTTTCGCTCCTCTTCTTCTCTGTTCTACTTTTGATCCTTTCTTTGGATTTAATTCATTTTACACAAGGATAATTCTCAACAACTCTTCAACAAGTATTTATACGCTTCATCAACCTTGGAATGATTAACAAGGTCAACTAAACTTAATGCGGATCTTTACACTGTCGGCCAAACATAAATGAGACTTCAATCTTCCTCTACTAACATGCCACGCTTCATAAAATGCTCCTTAGATCATCCGCAACACTAGGAACATCCGGTCAGCCAAGAACTGGGAAGAACAACAACCTCAAAGAAGAAATCTTCAACAACAAGCTCAAACTTCAATGCGGACCTCCAACATAGAAGCTACACGATCTAGAGATCTCTACAAGCACATTAAATTCAATAGAAACATCTGCACTCCTCCAACTCATCAGAATCACTTGCATCTTTATCTAGAACCTCAAGAACACTAGCTGCTATGAATGTCAAACTAGAAGGATTGCTTGTGGATCTCCAAACCACGAACCACTTGAATTCATGATACACACTGACTTCCCAAACATGCCTCTAGATCCGCAGATCATCATTTTATGTTACCGGAGCAATCCAGACCACTTTCATGTCACTTTGTCTCTCCTAAGTATTGCAGGAACCGGTTCTACTCAGATGGCCATAACTTCATCAGATCTTAAGGTGAACTTCTCAATTCATAACTAGAGCTTCTTCAAGCAAACCTATAAACATCTATATGGTCCACAGACATTGATTGTCATTAATTTTCTCAATATCCTCAACAATCCGGTCTTCTATACAAACAACAAAATAGGATATAGTTGACACCAATGGCAACAAGGATATGTTGACATCAATGACAACACCGCTTAGGCACATATTTGCAACAATCTCCCCTTTTGTCATTAATGGCAACATATGATGTGAAAAACTAAATTCAACCATCAAGAACTTCTCCCCCTTTCTTTTCTCACTTCTGCAATTACCTTCTTTACTGCTCCCCCTTACATCAACAACTAGTTTTTCACATGACTTCTCTCCCCCTTTCACATCAATGGCAAAGGGCACATATTTGCTATCATTTCTCCCTTTTTGCTTCAGACTGATCCCAAAATTTGCATACTGACTACTCCTCCTTGAGTAGTAACTCCTTAACATCAATCTAGATCGCAAGATATGAATGTGAATTCCACTGGACTGATACACTTTAGTGCATCTTAGTTCTGATTGGGGGGGTAATAACCCCTAAATTTTCTCTGAGATACTCAAAAGTATCCTTGGGAAGAGGCTTAGTGAAGATATCAGCAATCTGATCTTTGGAAGATACAAACTCCAACTTGACTACATTCTCATTTACTTTCTCCCTTAAGAAATGAAACTTGATAGATATATGCTTTGTCTTTGAGTGCAATACCAGATTCTTTTAAATGATTATAGTACTTGAATTATCACAGAAAATTGTGACTGGATCCTCAAACACAATTCTGATGTCCTTCAACATTTGCTTCATCCACAGAACTTGAGTACAATTATTCGCTACTGCTATATACTCTGCCTCTGCAGTAGACAGAGATATTGCCTCTTACTTTTTGCTTATCCAAGAGACCAATCTTCTTCCCAAAAAGAATGCACCACCACTAGTACTTTTTCTGTCATCCACATCTCCTGCCCAATCAGCATCTGTATATGCATGAAGAGTGAAGTCATTGTCCTTTGGATAACACAGTCCATAATCAATTGTCCCCTTCAGATATCTAAAAATTATTTTAGCTGCCACAACATGGGATTCTTTTGGATCAGCTTGAAATCTGACAATAAGTCCAATTGCATTCCTGATGTCAGGTCTGGTATGAGTCAGATAGAGCAATCCTCCAATCATTGATCCATACCTTTTCTAATTTGCCTTGGGGGAGTCATCACCTTTTCTTAGCTTACATCCAATTACCATAGGTGTACCTACTGGCTTTGAATCTTCCATTCCAAACTTCTTCAATAGTTCTTTCACATACTTGGACTGAGATATGAAGATACCTTTATCTGACTGAACAATTTGCAGACCTAGGAAGAAATTCAACTCACCAAACATTGACATCTCAAACTCACTTTTCATTTGATCAGCAAATGCTTTGCACATACATTATTTTCCACCAAAAATGATATCATCAACAAAGACTTCAACAATTAGAATGTCCTCACGATTAATCTTGAAGTACAGATTACTATCAGCAGTACCTTTGCTGAATCCTAGCTTAAGCAAATGCTTATCCAATCTTGCATACTAGGCTCTTGGGGCTTGCTTAAGTCCATACAATGCTTTTCTCAGTCTGCAGACCATATTTCTCTAATCAAACAACTGAAATCCTTCTGGTTGCTCTATGTAGACTTCTTCCTCCAACTCTCCATTTAGGAATGCTGATTTGACATCCATCTGATAAACTTTAAAATCTCTAAAGGCAACAAAAGCAAGAAATAATCTGACTGCCTCTATCCTTGCCACCGGAGCAAAGGTTTCTTTAAAATCAATTCCTTCTACTTGAGAATAGACTTTACATACCAACCTTGCCTTGTTTCTTACAACTTCACCATCTTCATTTAGTTTATTCCGGAAGACCCATTTAGTTCCAATCACATTTTGTCCTTAGGTATAGGAACAAGATCCCAAGTGTGATTCTTTTCAATTTGCATCAATTCTTCTTCCATTGCTTTAACCTAGTTTTCATCATTGCAAGCTTCACTTACTGATTTAGGTTCAATCTTTGAAATCAAACAAGTCTCCTCTTAATCTTCAAAATTTTTCTCCTAGTTCGAACACCTTTACTCTTATCTCCTATGATCTGATCTTCAGGATGATTCAACCTTACATACTTGGGAGTTTTGGGAATTGTTTGAACTTCTATTTCTTAAACTTGTTCCTCATTATTTGCACTAACTTCTTGAGTTACTGGAGTTACTGGATCAATTTGGATCTGAGTCTAAATTTAAACTTGCCTTCCTTGACTTTGACTTTCATCTTGATCATCTGAATCATATCTGCAGTACCTGGAATGTCCTTTGCTTTCATCAACTTTAACATTAGCACTTTCAACAATCTTTTTCAACCTCTTGTTGAAGCACCGGTAAGCCTTACTTTGAGTAGAGTATCCCAAAAATATTCCTTCATCACTTCTTGCATCAAACTTGTCTAAATCCTCATCTCTTTTGATATAGCATTTACTACCAAAAAATTTGAAATATTTTACAGTAGGAGGATGACCAAATCATAGTTCATAAGGAGTCTTACTAGAATTTCCTTTGATCTGCACCAAGTTAAGAGTGTAGACAACAGTACTCACAGCTTCTCTCTAATAAACTTGAGGAACATTTGTTTCCATCATCATGGTCCTGGAAGCTTCTTGAATGGTCTAGTTCTTCCTTTCCACAACTCTTTTTTACTAAGGAGTCCTAGGAGCAGATAACTGTCTTTTTATTCCATGTTTTTCATAGAAAGCATCAAACTCACTGGAAGTAAATTCTCCACCTCTATCGGATCTCAGACACTTCAATTTCCCACCAATCTCATTTTCAACTATCATCTTGAACACTTTAAACTTATCAAGAGCTTCTAATTTTTCTTTTAGGAAAGTTACCCACATCATCTGGGAGTGATCATCAATCAGCAACATGAAGTATCTATCTCCTTGCACACTCCTAATTTTAGCAGGACCACAAAGATCAGTATGTACCAGTTCCAATCACCCACTAGAAGTTTGTTCCTTACTTTTGAATGAAATTTTGTTCTGTTTACCCAATTGACATTCTCTACATATGCTATCAAGTTTCACAAGTCTTGGAAGATCTCTTAAGCCTAAGTGGAACTTATTTTGACAATGTTATCAAAATTCACATGACACATCCTCCTATGTCATAACCAACTTTGATCTGTCTGAGCAATTAAACAACTTTTTCCAGAGCTACTTAAATGAAAGATGTTACCTCTAGTTTGAGTACCAGATGTAATTTTAGTTCCAAAGCTTTCCAAGATTCTGTATTTTCCATCCTTAAATCGAAGATCATGACCCTTGTCAACTAACTGTCCAACACTGAGAAGATTATGTTTTAGTCCTTCCACATAGAGAACATCATTGGTGTAATTCTTACCATCAAAAGAGATGGATCCTTTGCCACGGATTCTACCAGCTGAGTTGTCTCCAAATTTCACAAGCCCACCTTCATATTTTTCAAAACTCACAAACTTACTCTTGTCAACAGTCATATGATGAGAACATCCACTATCAATCACCCATTCATCCTTTTCAACAACCTAAGCAGCCAAGGCACTTTCCACATTTGCATAGCTAGTAGATCCAGTAGAGATTGGATCTTCTTCTTTAATAGCAATGAACACCGACTCACCTTCTCCATGATTAGATTCATCATTTGTGACTCCTTCTCTAGCTTCTTGGACATAGTAGCAATTTTTTTACTATTGTATCTATTAGGGTTTGGTTTTGAAAACATCTCTGCACAACTTGAAGCAAAATGACCAATCTTATTACAAGAAAAACATTTTAATGGCAACTTTCTTTATACTTACCAGATCCTCTTGCCATTCTTTTGGCAATAAGAGCTTCAAGATCTACAGTCTCAATTTCATCATCTTCAAGATCCTTCCTTGTCTTCACAAATATGTTTGATCTTCCTGAAGAACTTTCACCCGGATCATATCTTTGCTTACCATACACACTGGCCTTGAATGCAGATTCAGACTTAAGGAGTGAATCACCAAACTCACTCATTTCAAATGCTGAAAGCTTGCCAACTAATTGATCCCTTGTGACGGTTGTTACTGTCCTGATTTCTTCAATGGCTGTAGCTTTATGCTTGTAAGCTATAGGTAAGGATCTGAGGACTTTAGCAACAATTTCTAATTCTTCCAATACTCCACTTGCAATTCTGATACCGGTCACAAGTTCATTTACTTTCTACATGTAGGAAGTAATGTTTTCATCTTCACTCATCACCAATCTTTCATGTTTACCCTTCAGGATTTGTAGCTTGGCACATTTAACATATTTGTCACCTTCATACAGATTTTCCAACTTAATCCAAATTTCATGAGAAGTTTTCAAATCCAAGACATTTACCAATTCGGTATCAGACAGAGCACTCAACAATGCTTCTTTGGCTTGAATGTTGTGTTCAACATCTCTGATATCATTTATAGTTGTAGGTCCATTCTTAGGAATCTTATACTGATTCTTGGTTATTAAACAAAAGACATCACCCATACATTCCAGATGACACTGCATGAGTACCTTCTAGAGGGAGTAATTTGTTCCATCAAATCTTGGACTTTCCTTCTTGTAAAATGACATCCTGTATCTCCTCAAGCGGTCAAGATTATTTTAGAGGTACTTGGCTCTGATACCAATTGTTGGAATTAGCCCAGACAACTAAGAGGGGGGGTGAATCAGTTGTCCCCAAAATTAAACTTTTCTTTTCTTTTAATCTTCTTTGACAATTGGCAAATTGATTAATGATGCAAACATTAAAGCATATAACATCAACACATAAGCATAAACATAATCAACACATTTGACACCAAGATTTTTGATGTGGAAACCCGGTTAAGGGAAAAACCACGGTGGGTGTTAGCCCACAAGATTCGTACTCTGTTAAAAGTACTTAAAGCCACAAGATTCGTACTCTGTTAAAAGTACTTAAAAGAATGGGAAGGCACTTGCCTTCGGGCTCACTGCCCAGATCTCATTGTTCAAAAGAGAGGCTCACTGCCTACAAGAAATTTGAGTTTAACACAGAAAGAACTAATTGATAATTAGCATTTCTTCATGCTTGGTTCAATTTCATTTAATGCTCACAAAAACCTCTTCTTCTATCTCCAAGTTCTTCTCCTCTGATTCTTCACTCTATACTGCTTCCGCTCCTCTTCTTCTTGGCTCTACTTTTGATCCTTTCTTTAGATTTAATTCATTTCATACAAGGATAATTCTCAACAACTCTTCAACAAGTATTTATACACTTCATCAACCTTGGAATGATTAACAAGGTTGGCTAAACTTAACGCGGATCTTTACACTGTCGGCCAAACATAATTGAGACTTCAATCTTCCTCTATGAACACGTCACACTTCATAAAATGCTCCTTAGTGTTGGCAAGAGACACTATATGGATTCATGATTGTTGTCATTGATGGCAACAAAGTTCATCCCACACATCCGCAGGACATGGTATTGTTGTGATGTTCACAACACGCCCCATTTTGCCCCTTAGCAAAACGAGGACCCCTGCTATCGCTTTGCTTTTTGCTTCTGCTTGTGTTTGTCTGCTTTCTAGCGGTTTGGTAAAAATGAGTCAGGTACATCATCATCATGAAGGTCAGGATGAGGTAGGTCATCATCATGAGGTCAGTTTGTCAAAGTTCATATTTTGTTTCTGTGACCTCATATTTAGAAAGAGCTTGAAATTCCATGCAGGTTTCCCTTTTACATCACTTGAAAATTCGTCCATATGTGGAAGTTATGCACAGTCAAAGTTTTGGTCAAACCTGATAATCGCAAGTGATCATCATTTTTTTTTATCCTCAGTCATGTTGTCAAGATCATCATGATCTTGATCTATCACCTGATAAAAATCATGCAGTCCCAATATCCGGACGTCAATCTTAGGTGATAGTGCCCTTTACCCGTCAAATGACCTTATGCGCATCGTGAGCATCATGATTTGAGTGTAACCCGATATTTCATAACAACGAGCATCATGACATTTTTACATCACCTGATATTATAATATCATGCTGATATTATAATATCACCCTGCTTAGAAAATCCAGCATCTGCATATTTGCATGCGCATATCGAAATCCTGATGATCATCATCATCCTGATCTTTCAAGGGAGGATCATATTTACTGATATTCGCCAATATGATGATGACGTTATCATATCCTCCTGATCTCCTTTTGCATGATCATGATGATCACCCTATCTTTTAAGGGAGGGTGATATTCCATTCCTCAACAACATGATCATATTTTAAATATCACCCTAGCGCTAACCTGATGATGACCTCAGCTCATCCTCATGCTCCGAAGACGGAATATGATGATTACGTCGTCATGATATTCGATGAGGAGGATCATCATTTTTTTTATCCTGTCATGTTGTCATGATCATCATGATCCTGTTTGTCTACCCGATATTTCGTAATGTCCTCCTGCCGAGAAATATGACCTTTTGCAAATATCCTGATGACGTCATCCTAACCTGATAAACAAAGAAGCAAATATTAGGACGACATCATCATCACATTTCCCTTCGGCAGGATATTTTCCAAAACATGATCCGGTTCGCGAATATGATGATGACGTCATATTCTAAGTTCAACAAAAGCCTCAGATATCCTGATGATCATCATCATCCTGATCTTTCGAGAGGGTTACCTTGGCCGCAAAGGGGTCATATTACATTCACCACCTGATCATGCTCCTTAGGTAACCCGATATTACATTTATCCCCTGATCTTAACTAAACATGACGGTGACGTCATCTTTTGCATTTTAATGAAGCCCGGATATGACGATGACGTCACCATCATATTCCTTTCCTCAGCAGCAGGATCATATTTCATATCCTCCTATTTTCCTTCGACATGATGATGATGATGATTGTCATTCTTTTCCCCAGTATACAGAAGCGAAACATCATGATGACGTCATCTGGACCTTCAGAAGGGGGAGCATCATTTTTCCAAAATATCATGCAGACGAAAGTTTTAAGTCTTGCTATCGGCAGTATGTGAAATTGTCACCCCGAGGGGGGTATCTCTCGCCAGTGAGGAAGAATACAAGCCACTAGGGCTATATCGGCATAACTCACGCCGATGGCAGAAAACAAAGGGAAAGGTGATCGGCCAAACAGCGAACATCGGCCGAGCGATTTTTTGACACGCCGATGGTGAATCTCACGCCGATGGGCGGGAAAGTACATAGCGGTGGAGTTTTGAAGCATTTTTTGGTGCCTGTGACATTTTTCGGTCAGCGATGGTTGACCCGATGGGTTTTGAGCAGTCTGTATGCATTTTGAACGCGTTTTAAGAGTATTTTGGACCCGATTTCCATGATTTTGCACAGTCACCTGGATTTAAATGATTATTTTAATTTCCTGCTGTTTATGTGATAAATGTAATACTTATTGCTTGTCTTGTCTTGCAGGCTTGCAGTTGAGGAAGCAGCTGGAACTTGATCACAGTGACATCATGGAGGAAGGAAATCCAATCTCAAGAGCAAGAAGATAAAGATGAAGTGCGAAGAAGTCAAGGCCATTCAAATAAAGGACAAAGTTGCAGCTGAGGGTATTACTACAACAGACAAACAAAAGTTATTGCCAAGCTGCCGGAACTTCTCAGAAGGGGCAATATTTCGCCTAGATTTGACACTGCTCAGAGATATTTTGAAGAGCTGGTTCACCTGTATTTATTGCTGTAACCAGGGGTTTGAACCAGGGGTTCAGTTAGGTTTTTTTGCTGTAGTGAGGACAACCAGAAAGTCTATATATTGTGCCTCTCTACACTGTAATACTTAACAACAGGGGCTACAACAGGGATTTTTCTTTTAGAAGCACACAGTGAGTTAGCTTAGCATAGTTTAGAGGTAGAAGAAGGAGGTCGCCTGTTTGTCTGCAGTAAGGTGCGCGTGGAATGTCTAGCTGCCTTACTGTATCTGTAAAGCTTGTAAGTTCTCTGTAGTATGATCAATGAAACTAAGAGTCATTCTTACATTGTAAATCATGTATGACTATTCATTTCTAATACAATAGAATCTGGAGTTCTGCATCTATCTTCTGAGTGTTCTCCTGCTCTTCTTTGTGTTTTGAAATATTTTCTTTGAGAGCTTGCAATTTTAAATGTATGTTTGTGAAAATGCTCAGAACTTGCATTTAAGGTTTTTACTGTGGATTTGATCAAATTACTGTGGTATTTACATAGTGCATAACAGAAACAATTAGATCCTTCGGTAGATTAAATGAGGTATAGATTAGATCTTTCTAACTTTTCCCAACCCATCTGAAATATTTAGCTAAAACGTAGAAATCTAAAGGAAATTGTCTCAAATTTGAAGAAGCATGCATAACAGAGCTATAAGTAGACAATTTTCATAAATAGATAAAGAAGAAAGCTGCAATAATTCAAGAAAACCATCTAAAACTTGCAGCACAGTAACACTTTTATGCAAAGGAATGAAAAGTATTGACATATCTCATGATCTTTTTGCATATTCTTAGTCCAGTAAGCCACCAAACAAATCTAAACTACGTAAGGCCCCTTGAACATTACAGCTTCACATTGACCAACTGAACTTGAGCAACCGAACCATTGTAGACTTGGGATTAGTTGAATCTCAAATGATTCCTTCTTATCTTTCAAGTATAGTTTCAGTTCATTATATGTGAATTTTAACTTATTGTTATGATTGAATCAAAACAATCATCAACAGTTTTCTGGCGCTAGAAGGAGGGCCTTCCTGAATTAGGTTTCATTTCAAACTGGCTAATGACAGTAATAGAGTGACTAGGTCTAGATCCAGTTCAGGAGATATATTTGTGCAACTACCTGATACAAGGCGAAGCAGAAACCCTTTAATTTGGAATCCAAAGATATCTCAAGCAGGAAGTTCATCTGGAACACCTCCTGGGTCACCTTTTAACATCCGTAGTATTGTGAGTCCTGACAGATCACTGTTCAGATCTTTAAATCTTGGTTCAGGCACTCCTGGAGGTCTCAATCCTCCTCTAAATCCTAATCCACCAATCAATCCAGGTATTCCTGCAAGTTCAAGTCAAGCTCAAACACCTGCAATGGCTTATTTCGATGTCAATTCGCCCATACTCTTCAATGATTATCATGAGATGCCAAAAAATCCGGAGAAGATATGTCCCAAATACCAGTTGCATCAGGACCCAGAAGATCATATTAGAATATTTAAGGAAGCATGTTTTAGGGCTATGTTAGAGCACGAGGATGTTGTGTGTAGATTGTTTCCTTACACCTTTAATGAGCAGGCCTCTAGCTGGTACGTAAACTTACCCAATGGTTACATTTCTTCCTGGGCACTTATGGAAGAAGCATTTCTGTCAAGATTTAGAGGACCCATTGACCCTTGCGCTTTGTATCATAAATTGGCTGCTGTAAAACGAGGTGAGGGAGAGCTAATTGATAATTTCAATGACAGATTTCAAAAGGCCTATTCTAGGCTGGTAGCCCCTTATACCATAGATGATGCTCCCTTGTTGGCTATGTACTATGCTGCCTTGGATCCTTTAACCGCCATGTTTGTCAAAAGAAAACCTGACATAGATTCAATATCCAAAGCCTATAAAGAAGCAGCCTCAGTGAACCAAGAAATGAGGCATACAACTTATAGTCCATTTGTCAATGGAGGAAATTTTGGGGTGCAGAATCAGGCACACCCATGGAATGGAGTCCCTGTGCAGCATGCTCCACTAGTAAATCCGGTTCCTTCTTACACACCTGTGTATAATCCTACTCCCATCCAAGCTATAACTCCTTACACGGCTAGTACTTCCAATAACAGTCAAAATAATGGTCAGCCTTTCTTCCAACTTCCTAGGGATGTAACTATGGCAAAGGCACAAGAGGATAGGGAAGAAATCAAAGAAATTACTACACATTTGAAAAGATTAACAACCGAGGTGACACAGCTAAGAAATGAGAACCTTTATGGAAGAAGCAACCAAAACTACAATCCACATCAAAATCACAACCAAGGCCAAAATCAGAATTATAGTCTCAATCAAAATCAGCAGTACAGTCAGAACCAAAACGACAATCAGCATCAAGGCCCCAGTCAGGGGCAACCAATGCAAAATAGGGGGCCAGTGATAGATAATAGGACCTGGGGCAATAATAACAAAAATTAGAATCAACCTAGGCCACCCAAGACATGGAACACTGGGCCCAATAACGGTACTCTGGCTTCTCCTTTTGAGAATACAGATAATCATGGTACAAAACCAACGACTAGCATACAAATGGCCAGTACAGCACCCAAAAATTGGTGCAGATTTCACAATACCAATGCCCATGCTGAGCACGACTGTCCACAGTTCCACTTGGCAGCTAGTATTTTCAACATAGATGTACAGCCTCCTACCTCTGAATTTCTCATTCCTAAGGGTAATGAGGTAGTACCCTCAGAATATGACACAGCATTAGTCTTAGAAACGTTTACCTTTGCAACTGCAGAAGAGAAAGAGGATGAATTGCTAGAGGATGAACCATACTGTTGTGAAAGTCTTTATCCTGAATCAGCCTTTGTGTTAAATGCTTTTCAGTTTTCTTTTGAATCTGAAAATGAGATATTAAATGAAACAGAAGAGGTGCAGGCCTTTCAACAAACAAATAAAAGCCACACCTACAATTTGAGGAACAACCCTAGGCCGGGAGGACCTTTCACCACTTCCACTCCTCCGAATAACATCAATACACCCCCAGATCAGAATGCTAGCAACAATCCTGCCATACTTAAATCTAGTCAGCACACAAATAATAGAACAACAGTGCAAAAGGATCAAACAAGTAAGACAGAAGCAATAGAGACAACAAGATTAATCAATTACTTATCAGAGGAAATAAAGAAAATTAAGGTCAGTATACCTCTAAATGAATTATTGAAGACCCCAGGGATCAGAAATGCTTTTTTAAAATCCCTGGATACATCCATAACAAACAAGGTGTCTGCTGATATAACTGTTCCTAATAGTGATTCACCACCTAAGGAGAAGGGGAAGAAAGTTGAGTAGCCTTCCAATACAAATGTGGTAATACATGCGGATAAGAGGGATACTCAACCTTTCTTGTTAACTGTTAGGTTGTGTGGGAAGAATATACACAATTGCATGGTAGATTCTGGTGCTTCAGCCAACGTAATGCCCTTAGGAATATGTAAAACTCTCGGGCTGAATCCCACCAAATCTGCCAAGGTTGTCACGCAATTAGATAAGACCGAGGTTAGTGTGATAGGAGAACTCATGAACATTCAAGTGCAATTAGCTTCAGACCCTAGGGTAAGCCAAATCATTGACATTCAAGTAGTGGATATACCCGTAAATTATGGAATGTTGCTAAGTAGATATTGGTCCAAGACATTAAACGGATATATGGCTACTGACTTTTCACACATGTGGTTACCGTGGAGAGGCATCCCAAACCAGATCAGAATAGAGGCAGAGCCCAGAATGAAACATATGATAACAGAGTATAATCGAACTAATGAAATATTATATGCTGCTGTTGAACCAGGTGTCTATAGAATTACCAACAATGGGATGCAGATTGAAGAGATTATGATGTTAAACATTAAAAGAAGAGTGTCAACAATAGAACGGCACTATTCATTGAGTCTGACGGAAATTCTTCAGATGAAGAAAACAATGCAATAGACAAATTTGGTCATGCCATTAGACGAGAGGTGGAAGAGTGCGTTACACACAATCTCCCAGTCCAATGTAAGTTATATAAAAATAGGTGTAGAGTCCATGATAGGCAACATTCTGAGGAGAATTGTGAAATATGCAAAGACATCATTGAATATGAATACAAAAAGTGCATAGGGAGGGTAGAGTCACAAGAGGAAAATGAGAATCCTGATCCAACACAGAGATATGTTCAGGATAATATAGATGCCTTGATTCTAGATTTAGGAAAAGAAATAGAGGACAAGGGTAGTTATCTTCCTGAGTTGCAAACTAAAAACACACATATGCAAGATAACCAAATGGAAAAACCCATGAATAAATAAGACAACACCCCACAGGCAATAAAAGGGACAAAGTATGCCAAGGTAAAAGATCAGAAAAGTAAAGATGGCACGTGGACGTTAAAATGTGATGGGTCCAAATCAAAACAGGGCGCAGGTGCGGGTATTGAACTCATAGATCCTCAAGGTAAATCACATTTGGCAGCATATAGATTACAATTTTCCTACACTAACAATATTGCTGAATATGAGGCCCTAATTTTAGGACTTGTCATGGCCATCAAGAAGGGGGTAAAAACCATCAGAGTATTTTCAGACTCTGAATTAGTAGTCAGACAAGTGAGGAAACTATATGCCTGCAATTATAAGAAAATGATTAGTTACAGACATAGAGTATGGAGTTTAATGGATTCGTTTGATGCTTTTAACATAGAGCACATTCCTAGAGAGCTGAACCATAGGCCAGATGCGTTAGCAGTTGCTGCCAGTACATTAGAACCATTGACACTGTCAGGACTAAGACGATTTGCTGTTGAGCTGGTTAACGTGCCCAGTATACCAGACAACGTTACACACTTTTAGGTATTTGGAGAGGATCAGCAAATTATTAATTTTCTGACTTGTAATGAGGCATTTGAGGCCCAAATCATTGATGAACAAGAAAGGCCTGAAGTAACATGGGATGAAGAAGATATGATCAACTTAAAGAGCAACTTCTTACCAAAAGGAGTAATTGAATTAGAACACATCTTTGACTTCGACGGAGTAATAAGACAGAAGGACTTACCCAAAACAGAAGGGGGTAGGTGTGATTTACATAACTTAGGGACTGAGCTAAATCCACAAAGTGTACTAATTGGGAAAGCTTGCTCTGAGAAAATTAGAAAAGAGGTTCTGGACGTTCTGAAAGAATATAAACATGTCATAGCATGGACTTACGAAGACTTGAAAACATTTGATGAGTCCATCATAACTCACGTAATACCTTTAAGAAAAGAAGTCAAACCATTTAGGCAGAAACAGAGGCCTGTAAATGCCATTCTAGAGCCTTTAATCTTTGAGGAAGTTAAAAAATTACTGTCCGCTGGAATAATTTTCCCAGTCAAACATTCTGTCTGGGTAGCTAACTTGGTACCAGTGAGGAAGAAAAACGGAGACATCAGGTTGTGCATAGACTTTAGAAATTTAAACAAAGCATCTGAAAAGGATAATTATCCTTTGCCCCCAATAGACGAAGTACTGCAAGCAGTAAATGGCGCAAAGATGATGTCTTTTTTAGATGGTTTTTCAGGTTATAATCAGGTCTTAATTGATAGAGAAGATAGACTAAAAACCACCTTCACTTGCAAATGGGGAAATTATGCGTATAGAAGAATGCCTTTTGGTCTAATCAATGCAGGTGCCACTTTTCAGAGGGCCATGGACGTTGCATTCCGTGGATTATCAGGTAAATGCATTGTTGTGTATATGGATGATTTAACTGTGTATTCCAAGGATGCATCCACCCATGCTGAGGACCTCAGGAAAGTACTCAGGCGATGTGAAAGGTATGGGATTTCCCTTAATCCTAAGAAATGTATATTTGGCGTAACTGAAGGTAAATTATTAGGCCATGTCATTTCTGAAAATAGAATTTCAATTGATCCGGATAGAATAGAATCCATAAAAAATTTGCAAATACCAAACAGTAAGAAAGAATTGAAATCATTTTTTGGTAAAATTAACTTTGTTCGGAAGTTTATAACAGGTTTTGCAGAGATCGTGCAGCCGTTGAATGCCATGTTGAAGAAAGATGCACAAATGGAATGGACGCCAGTGGCCAAAGCCGCATTTGAAGATATCAAGGAGGCAATTTCTGATGCTCCTGTATTGGCAAGTCCAGACTACACAAGCCCGTTTTACATCTACTCCTTTGCATCTTCTCATTCTGTCGTGGCTGCCTTGACACAGAAAGGTGAAAATAATGGAGAGAGGCCCATAGCATTTATGAGTGCGCCTCTGAAGGATGCACAGCTGAGATATCTAGATATCGAAAGACAGGCATTCGCATTAGTAAAGGCTGTGAAAAAATTTAGACACTACATTCTGCGCAGCCAGATTAAAGCCATAGTACCAGACGCAGCAGTAAAAATGTTGCTGATGCAAAACGAGCCTGGAGAAAAAAGAGCCAAATGGATCACCACACTGCAAGAATTCGACATAGAGATCATTCCTGCAAAGCTGGTCAGAGGGCAGGCGCTGGTGCAGACAATAGCAAACATGGATCCAAATCTGATAAAACAACAATATGTATTGAATTCCCAAGACGCATCAGGCTGGTACGATGATTTAAGCACCTTCCTGATAGCTGGAAAGTACCCAAGCAAGATGAAGGCTTCTCAGAGGAGAGCTTTGAAGATTAAGGCACAAAATTATATGGTGCAAGGAGGTCTTCTATTCAGGAAGAACCATGATGGAATTTACCTGAGATGCATAAACAGAACTGAAGCTGATAGAGTGTTGACAGAACTACATGACAAGTACGGAACTGGTCATGGTTCCCATTTAGCTACAACACACAAAATACTGAGGGCGGGCTATTACTGGCCCACTATGTTCAAAGATACTAAGAGTCACATCAGAAGTTGCCACACCTGTCAGACTGCAGCAGACAAAGGAAAAAATCCAGCCAATCCACTGCAACCTGTGATCGAGTCCAGACCGTTTGCACAGTGGGGCTTGGATTTTATCGGAGTCATCAATCCCCCATCTTCTGCAGGACACAAATTTATATTGACGGTAACAGACTATTGTACAAGGTGGACTGAGGCCACCTGCTGCAAATTTTCCACAACTGAGGTAGTTATCAAGTTCCTTGAAGAAAACATTATCACCAGGTTTGGAACGCCCTATTCATTGGTATGTGATAACGGCCCTGCTTTCTCTTCTTTAAAATTTTCTAAATGGGCATTTGAATATGGGATTATTCTAAGGTTTTCTTTGAATTATTACCCTCAAGGTAATGGACTGGCTGAATCAACAAACAAAATTTTATTAGACATAATCAAGAGGTTAATTGCCAAAAGTCCTAGAGAGTGGAATACCCTGTTAAGATATGCATTATGGGTAGATAGGACCAAGTTTAAAATAGCTTTAGGTAGCACACCTTATCACTTAGTTTATGGGACTGATCCCATACTTCCGGTTAATCTGAGAATACCAACCTGGAAGTTTGCCAATGAATATCTAGGCTTTGATAACCATAGGGAAGCCAGAATAGTGCAAATGTTATAACTAGAGGAGAAAAGAGGTCAAGCCCTCGAGAAGTTTGTCAAACACCAAGCGGTTGTTAAGAGGTGGTTTGACAAAAGGGCAAGAGTCAAAACATTTAGGATATCAGACTTAGTGTTGTGCTGGGACAAAGCACATGAAAAGAAAGGAAGCCATGGAAAATTCGATAAATTATGGCTAGGTCCATTACAAGTCTCAGAAATAATAGGAGATAACACCTTTAGACTTAAGACCTTGACTGGAGAAGATATGCCATTACCAGTTAATGGCCAGCATTTGAAACACTACTTCCAGGCTTGAGGTAAAAGGAGGGCAGTCCTTTTTTCTTAAATGTAAAATGCTGTGGGTAATGTACAGTTCTTCTTTTGCTGTTTTCTTTTGGGTTGGCTGTTTGTATAGTTTGTCTTCTGTTTGTTTTTTGCTTTTTGTTTCTTTCTATTTGTACAGTTTTTTTCTTTTGTTGTGTTGTTTGTATAGCTTGTTTGTTTGGTTTGTTTGTTGTCTCCTCAGCAGGGATCTTTATTTTACTTTAGGGTATTAAGGAGCAAAACTAGCAACCATTCAAAACAGTATAAAATTTAGGATATTCAAGTTAATCAGTTGCAATTTACACATAACTTGTTACTGTCATAAATGTAGAGAGTTGTTCATCTTCTAAAGTTTTGTATTCAATAAATGTGATTGAGAATTCGAAGCAAGTTTCTCACGATGACACACCTAAAATCCTTGGGTTTGTTGAACTTACCAGTGTAGATATTAGGTGAAAAATCAGAGGTTACCCTTGCTACCATTACAATTCTCAGCTTAATTTCAGCAAGTGTCCACTCCTTGTATCATGAAATTACAAATTGTTATATCTTATGAAATCTTTCAAAATTAGAAAACAAAAAAAAAAAAAATAAATAAATAAAGCGGATTATACTGAAAATCCAGATTAAGCCATCTAAGTAACTCTACCGGGGCTATGGACGCTTGCTGGCAGTGGGGCTCTACTTAGGAGAATTGTAACGATAACCTTGCCGGGGCTATGGACGCTCGCTGGCAGCAAGGCTCTATCTGGTCGGCTATGAGGGAATATCCTCACCTACGTAGGCTAATGTCAGTCACTGGTTTGTTCAACCGATCTTCAAGATGAGGATAATTAATCACGTGCACACAATTAAACTGAAATGGAAATTCATGCATCTTTATTGAATACTTTGAGTCTCAAGCTGAATAGTAATTTGCAGGAAAGATAGTCGGAAGTTATGAGTTCATTTCATCTAGTTTCCTTGAACACTCTGAATTTAGTTGTTTTGTTTTGGTTGCTAGTTGTTGTGATGTTCACAACACGCCCCATTTTGCCCCTTAGCAAAACAAGGACCCCTACTGTCGCTTTGCTTTTTGCTTCTGCTTGTGTTTGTCTGCTTTCTGGCGGTTTGGTAAAAATGAGTCAGGTACATCATCATCATGAAGGTCAGGATGAGGTAGGTCATCATCATGAGGTCAGTTTGTCAAAGTTCATATTTTGTTTCTGTGACCTCATATTTAGAAAGAGCTTGAAATTCCATGCAGGTTTCCCTTTTACATCACTTGAAAATTCGTCCATATGTGGAAGTTATGCACAGTCAAAGTTTTGGTCAAACCTGATAATCGCAAGTGATCATCATTTTTTTTTATCCTCAGTCATGTTGTCAAGATCATCATGATCTTGATCTATCACCTGATAAAAATCATGCAGTCCCAATATCCGGATGTCAATCTTAGGTGATAGTGCCCTTTACCTGTCAAATGACCTTATGCGCATCGTGAGCATCATGATTTGAGTGTAACCCGATATTTCATAACAACGAGCATCATGATATTTTTACATCACCTGATATTATAATATCATGCTGATATTATAATATCACCCTGCTTAGAAAATCCAGCATCTGCATATTTGCATGCGCATATCGAAATCCTGATGATCATCATCATCCTGATCTTTCAAGGGAGGATCATATTTACTGATATTCGCCAATATGATGATGACGTTATCATATCCTCCTGATCTCCTTTTGCATGATCATGATGATCACCCTATCTTTTAAGGGAGGGTGATATTCCATTCCTCAACAGCATGATCATATTTTAAATATCACCCTAGCGCTAACCTGATGATGACCTCAGCTCATCCTCATGCTCCGAAGACGGAATATGATGATTACATCATCATGATATTCGATGAGGAGGATCATCATTTTTTTTATCCTGTCATGTTGTCATGATCATCATGATCCTGTTTGTCTACCCGATATTTCGTAATGTCCTCCTGCCGAGAAATATGACCTTTTGCAAATATCCTGATGACGTCATCCTAACCTGATAAACGAAGAAGCAAATATTAGGACGACATCATCATCACATTTCCCTTCGGCAGGATATTTTCCAAAACATGATCCGGTTCGCGAATATGATGATGACGTCATATTCTAAGTTCAACAAAAGCCCCGGATATCCTGATGATCATCATCATCCTGATCTTTCGAGAGGGTTACCTTGGCCGCAAAGGGGTCATATTACATTCACCACCTGATCATGCTCCTTAGGTAACCCGATATTACATTTATCCCCTGATCTTAACTAAACATGACGGTGACGTCATCTTTTGCATTTTAATGAAGCCCAGATATGACGATGACGTCACCATCATATTCCTTTCCTCAGCAGCAGGATCATATTTCATATCCTCCTATTTTCCTTCGACATGATGATGATGATGATTGTCATTCTTTTCCCCAGTATACAGAAGCGAAACATCATGATGACGTCATCTGGACCTTCGGAAGGGGGAGCATCATTTTTCCAAAATATCATGCAGACGAAAGTTTTAAGTCTTGCTATCGGCAGTATGTGAAATTGTCACCCCGAGGGGGGTATCTCTCACCAGTGAGGAAGAATACAAGCCACTAGGGCTATATCGGCATAACTCACGCCGATGGCAGAAAACAAAGGGAAAGGTGATCGGCCAAACAACGAACATCGGCCGAGTGATTTTTTGACACGCCGATGGCGAATCTCACGCCGATGGGCGGGAAAGTACATAGCGGTGGAGTTTTGAAGCATTTTTTGGCGCCCGTGGCATTTTTCGGTCAGCGATGGTTGACCCGATGGGTTTTGAGCAGTCTGTATGCATTTTGAACGCATTTTAAGAGTATTTTGGACCCGATTTCCACGATTTTGCACAGTCACCTGGATTTAAACGATTATTTTAATTTCCTGCTGTTTATGTGATAAATGTAATACTTATTGCTTGTCTTGTCTTGCAGGCTTGCAGTTGAGGAAGCAGCTGGAACTTGATCACAGTGACATCATGGAGGAAGGAAATCCAATCTCAGGAGCAGGAAGATAAAGATGAAGTGCGAAGAAGTCAAGGCCATTCAAATAAAGGACAAAGTTGGAGCTGAGGGTATTACTACAACAGACAAACAAAAGTTATTGCCAAGCTGCCGGAACTTCTCAGAAGGGGCAATATTTCGCCCAGATTTGACACTGCTCAGAGATATTTTGAAGAGCTGGTTCACCTGTATTTATTGCTGTAACCAGGGGTTTGAACCAGGGGTTCAGTTAGGTTTTTTTGCTGTAGTGAGGACAACCAGAAAGTCTATATATTGTGCCTCTCTACACTGTAATACTTAACAACAGGGGCTACAACAGGGATTTTTCTTTTAGAAGCACACAGTGAGTTAGCTTAGCATAGTTTAGAGGTAGAAGAAGGAGGTCGCCTGTTTGTCTGCAGTAAGGTGCGCGTGGAATGTCTAGCTGCCTTACTGTATCTGTAAAGCTTGTAAGTTCTCTATAGTATGATCAATGAAACTAAGAGTCATTCTTACATTGTAAATCATGTATGACTATTCGTTTCTAATACAATAGAATCTAGAGTTCTGCATCTATCTTCTGAGTGTTCTCCTACTCTTCTTTGTGTTTTGAAATATTTTCTTTGAGAGCTTGCAATTTTAAATGTATGTTTGTGAAAATGCTCAGAACTTGCATTTAAGGTTTTTACTGTGGATTTGATCAAATTACTGTGGTATTTACATAGTGCATAACAGAAACAATTAGATCCTTCAGTAGATTAAATGAGGTATAGATTAGATCTTTCTAACTTTTCCCAACCCATCTGAAATATTTAGCTAAAACGTAGAAATCTAAAGGAAATTGTCTCAAATTTGAAGAAGCATGCATAACAGAGCTATAAGTAGATAGTTTTCATAAATAGATAAAGAAGAAAGCTGCAATAATTCAAGAAAACCATCTAAAACTTGCAGCACAGTAACACTTTTATGCAAAGGAATGAAAAGTATTGACATATCTCATGATCTTTTTGCATATTCTTAGTCCAGTAAGCCACCAAACAAACCTAAACTACGTAAGGCCCCTTGAACATTACAGCTTCACATTGACCAACTGAACTTGACCAACCGAACCATTGTAGACTTGGGATTAGTTGAATCTCAAATGATTCCTTCTTATCTTTCAAGTATAGTTTCAGTTCATTATATGTGAATTTTAACTTATTGTTATGATTGAATCAAAACAATCATCAACAGGTATGTCTCTACCGGAAGTCAGAGTGAAGAATGTTGTGGTCCGGTAAATAGGAACAGAGCATGTGGCGAGGTCCGACAGACAGGTCTGGATCTTTCAGAGGAAGTATCTTGGTGAAGTACAGATTTGAGGAAGTCAAGAGGACTATCTTGATTGATAGATTCCAAGGTTTGAGCCTCTGGTGTGAAAAGGATAAAGAGATATGAATGTTTGAGTGTCGGGTTCTCATGTGACAGTGTAAACAGAGGAAGAACTGACTGGCAGAACATCACACATTATTTCGGATGTGTTACTTATGTTGGTGAAGGTTATGAAGGCATGAATTATGTTTAGCCAACATGATTAATGATTTCCACAAGTATATCATTGATCCGCATTACTTCGTGTGCAAGGATTCAGCCGACAGATCAAAGTTTGTGAAAAGATTGACTATTTCGGGTGCCGACTAGAAAGGTGATGAAATCACTTGTGCAGATATATATATACACGATGGATTTAGTTGTGCGAGGTGTTGTGGTTGTTATTGGCGTGTGAATAAAAGCAGAGCAGAGTAGAAGTAGTAAGGAAGGTCTGATATGTGAAAGGAAAGCAACATAAGAGAAGAGGAAAGATGAAGTGCAGTAGATCAGTGTACTGAGCCTAACCAGAACTGAACTCTAGCATATGTGGATGCTACCAATCAGTTCAAGTATTGTATAACACTCTTTTGTAGACAGTGTGTCTCTTGTAGGCAGTGTGCCTTCTTATGAGCAGTGTGCTCGGGCAGTGAGCCCTAATTGGCAAGTGCTATTTTGTATTTCCATTCTTCTAACAGAGAATACAATCTTGGGTTAATCACCCCGTGGTTTTCTCCCTTAACAGGGTTTCCACATCAAAAATATTGTGTCATGTGTATTTCCATTTCATGGTTATGTTTGCTCATTTGAATTAATGTTACATTGATTACTAATAAAGTTCAGAAAGCAGAAATAATTAGGATAACTGATTCACCCCCCCTCTCAGTTATCAACAATTGATATCAGAGCTAAGTTCCTCCTAACAGAGTCTAACAGCTTGAGGAAGATCTGGGAATTCAAATGGATGCATATGGTTTAAGGGAGCAACTCAAGACTGCCCTTGATGATCTTGAACAGTCAAACTCTAAAGTCAATGAATTAAAGGAAAGACTCAAACAAGCTGATGATTTCATGAGAGAACTAAAAGATAAATTAAGTCTCTATATGAAAAAGAGAAAGGAGCTGCTTCAGCAATTAGCAAGACAAAGTGAAGCAAATGATGCAAATGAAGAGCTAAATGAGAAAACCAAGTTATGTGAAAAGCTATCAAAAGAAATCATTATGGTAAGACATGAAATAGAATCAGGAGTTATAAAGTTTACCCAAGAGATTGAAGAGAAAAGAAAAACTAAAGATAATCTAAGACAATCTCTTAAGGAGAAATTAGAAGATTGTCACAAGATGGATAGAATTATCAGTCATCTTGAATCTGATCTTGAAGATGCTAAAGATAATGAAGAAAAACTTGAGGATCAAATTATCTCTCTCAAAAGAGATCTTCAAACAGCACATGAGTATAAAGAGAAATTCAAGATAAGTTCTGCTCAACTTGAAATTCTTCTTGGAAGTCAAAAGAGGGTAGATGACAAGTGTGGTTTGGGTTATGAGAAAGGAGAAAGCTCTGTATCTGGTCAGAAGATTTTTGGATCAGAAAATCCAAGGAACAGGCCTAGAAGACCTCCAATAAGGCAGCCTAATGCTCAAAGATATCCTTCCTTCAATGGATACTACCACAACTGCAATAACTTTGGTCATAAAGCTAATCAGTGCAGAAGGAGAATGAATCAGACTAATACATCCTTCTCTGGACAGTGCTTCAACTGCAAAAGGTATGGTCACAAATCTCATGAATGCAGAAATATGTGAATGAACAATTCATTCAATGGTAGATGCTTTACATGCAATAGAATGGGTCATATGGCTAATCAATTTAGATCAAGAGGATATCAATCAAATATGCAAAGAAATGTTGTTTGTCAAATTTGCAATAGATCCGGTCACATTGCAAAATTCTGTAGAAGCAAGATTCAGGACAAAAGAGGTCCGGTATATCATAATCAGAATCAAGATAAGGGAAAACAAAAAGTAAATGCGGATGAAGTTCAAAGTGAGATGAACAAGATTTGGGTGAAGAAAACTACAGAGAATGTAGAGGATGGATCCGCACTAGACTCTGGTACTGAAATTCCTTCTAGAAATTAAAAAGTGAGCTTTGGCTCAGGGGGAGACTCAAAGAAAACCTTGTTCCCCCAGCCAGTCAATTGGTGCCGGAACTGGCACAAGAAGAGTTGCGGATTGAAGGGCTCATAAGGGAAACATCCAAACAAACTATGGTTAAGATTTGGAAGATCCGCATGATGTTTAAAGATCAGGACTGATCCGGTTCGTCAAGTCATCCGAATAAGGCCAACCGGAATAACTTAGGTCGAACATTTATTGCAACCTAAAATTAGGGTTTGCAGAGTAATATAAGGGTTTTCTCATTAATCACTTGTTCATTCTGCATTCAAGAAGAAAAGAGAAAAGGAGCTCTGCAACTACTTCTCCCAAAGATCAAGGCGATTCTTCATACAGCTCAATCCGGATTTCATCGTGTGTGCCCTAAATAGCGTAAAAGGTATTCTTCGTTCTTGATATCTCTCAGTAAGATTCTTTGATGATGGCTACTCTGAATATAGTAAAGATTTCTGATAGACCTCGCCCCGTATTTAAGAAGCATCCATACAAATCCTTGGAGGTAGATCCCCTAGGAGCCTTCTCTAGTGTTCCGCATGGTGTTTTGCACACCGAAGATATTAGGGTTACATACACACTAATGTTGAAGAGTTTGGGGAATTCAAACTAAGAGCTATCTATCACAAACAAATGTTAGATGATTCATTTGAGCTCAAACCCCAATACAAGGGGCTCCAGAATAAGCACTTTGCACAATACATACATTTCCCCTGTTTTACTGAGGATGAATGGGTCAGGTATATTTTGAGCAAAATACATGACAACTTCATGTGGTTAAATAGACCATTCAAAATCACAAAAGATGCCATCAGGGCAGTTACCAGATTACACTCATCCAGTGGGATTCCTATTCTTAAATTTGTGAAGAATCAAACTGTGAGTGAGGCTACCAGATCCAAGTTTGACAAAAGAGCAATGACAGTAGATGACATCTCTGATCTGGATGTCAAGTATGCCTCCATGATCATTGGATATAAAATATATCATTCTAGCAGGGAAAATTCAGTACCTGGAATGGCCATCTACACCGCTTATGAAATGCTAAGAAAGGATGCAGACTATGATCTTTGTCAGCTTCTCTTGAACCAACTCTTGGAGAATCTGCAGAAAATAAAGAAAGATAAAAAGAATTCATTCAAGTATGGTGGATTAATACTGTGTTTATTCTTCTACTTTATGAATGAGCTTCCCAGATCTAGTGGCTGGGTGTGGGAGAATGATAGACCAGTGGCTATTGAAATCAGAGATTATTTGCATGGACTTGGTGATAACAAAGCACAAAATACAACTCTGTGGGGATATTTCAAGAATTTTCAGAACATGATGCAAGCAAGAGAAAGGATTCCCCAATCTCTTGTTGAGAAATACAAAGACACGGTTTGTTTCATGGTAGAGACTGATCAGTGCCTAATGGAGGCAGTAGAACCAAGAACTGTATGGATCATGTCAATGGGGTATGAAGTTGATGAACAAATTGTGGAGCTGCATGTTCAACACATGCTAAATCAACCAAAGGATCCAAAGGCAGAAAGGTTTGGAACCTTTGAGGAGCTGAGTGTAAAGATTCATGTGGAACTTAGAGAACCAGAGGTCAAAAGGAAGGTGAGAAAAGAAGTAGAAAATGTTGCCCAAGGCCTTGGCATCTCAAAGGAGGCACTTGATGCCCACAAGAAAAAGATGGAAAGGGCTGAAGAAGAGAAGAAAGAGGTAGAAAAGAAAAGCAAGGAAAGTGCTCCAATAGAAACCTCCACCCAGACTAGATCATCAAAGAGATCTGCACCTGCCACTGCCAAAAGCTCAAGGGCATCTAAACCGGAAGCACAATCATCCGGAAAAGGAGAAAAGAGAACAAAGAAAAAGGCAACAAGGTCCTATGTTAGCCTAAAGGATGATGAGGAAACCGAATCATATGAGGAGATAAGGAGACTGAAGAAGAAGAAGAAATTATCTGGTGAACACTGTACTAGTCAAGGAGAAGAAGAGAAGGAAGAGGAATTTGTTGAAAAACCCACTCTATCCTTAGATGTTGTAGTAAAAGCAGTCACTGTGAATGGAAACCTGCAACCCTTAACAGAATTCTATGATGATTATAATGAAGCAAATAAACAGATTCTGGAGGAAGCCACAGTTCAGTTTTTGAACACTTACAACAAAGCTTTTATTGAAATTATCTCTCTAATTCCCAAAAACTTAGAGAAAAGGCTTGAAATGAGGAAGAATAATGCTCGAGCAAAAGATCTTGAGATCCAGGAATAGATTGCAATTCAACTATTTCCTTCAATCGATCCCAAGACAATGAATATGGTATTCAAAGATTGCAAGGATGAGTTCCGGAGCAAAGCCAGGATGAATCAGCTAATGCTTGGTGAAACTAACAAAGTGGCAAAAGAGACCGAAGAGATCCTCCAGAATGCTTTTAAGAAATTCAACATTCCAATTATAGAGGACTTGGGTACTGACCCCTAGACCACTAGTGTTGCAGAAGAATCTACTGAGAAAATGACAGAAGAGGTGGGCCCTAAACAGACTAACATTTCTCCTCCGGTTTCACCTACAGTCTCCGGATCTAAAGGAGAAGAAAGAATACAGGAGAAAGAAGCAGAGGTGAAGGAAAAAGAGGTTGACAGTACCAAGGCTGTAGAAGGAGAGAAGACTTCAACAGAGAAGACCACAACTACTAGTGGTAAGAATGTAGAAGGAGTGAAAGCTCCAAGGGACAGCCCTAAGAATGCAGAAGAGAAGAAACATCTGTCTCCGGCAAGAGACACTGCAAAAACTGTCCAAGAATTCCTGAACAAAGAAACAATGGAGATTGATGAACTGGAGCTTCTACAAGGACCATTTAATTTTGATTCTCTTTATCCGGTACAGACAATGAAGATTGCTTCATTTGCTAATGCCAAGGCTAAAGAAAAACTCCTAAAGTCTCACATGGAAGACTATGAGTTGATAGAAGCTACTTCCGGAGTGCTAGAAAAGATTATGCCATCATTTTAGAAGGATCCCACAGCCTCCTCGTCCGGTAATCTCAAAACTCTAGTCAATAGTGTTAGCACACATTTTGATTCACTAGAGAAGTCAGCAGAAGATAAGGTCTGGAAGGAATTTCTTGCAAAAAGATTATCAGAGGTACAAGGGTTGATAAGTAATGATAGGAGAAATATGAATATAGGGATAAAGAGCTTAGAAAATGCTCTTAAAGATGGCGGAGAAATGTACAAATTTTGTTTATCATGGTCCAAAACAACAGTGGAGATTGAGAAGAAAATGAAAGAACAGGAGGATAAACTAACAAATCTTTCTCAAAATTTTGATCCACTTACTGCTTCCATAATAAATCAAGAATGTCAAACGGTTGTAGTCCTAAATGAGATTAAGAAGCTTGAAAAAGAGAAGAAAAATAGAATCAGTAGGTTGAGTGAGCTCAGAGGGATAATTGTCCCTAAGTTAGAGGCCATGCATGAGGCCATAAAAGAAGCTCAAATCACAGCCCAAACAAATGATCCAACAGATCTCAAAAGGGCAGATGCATTTGCATTTCTATTGAGCGGTCATATATCAATTTTGGACAAAATGAAGCAAAGTTGGGCTACAAAATTCATTCAACTGAAAACAACATTTGCAGACATACTGCAGTATATGTAAGTATTCCATATGTATATACTTATGCGGATAAGTATAGTCAAATTTTTGAAAATTTTGAAATGTAGACCCTACCCTTTTCCATTGATGTCAAAGGGGGAGTGAGGAGCAGTGAAACATGAGGAATCCAACTAAGGGGGAGCTCTGGAAAATGTATATAAAAACAGAGCATCAGCCAAGGGGGAGCATAGTGTAAACACTTAGTCATTTTTCACTAAGTGTTGCCATCAATGCCAAAGGGGGAGATTGTTGGCAAGAGACACTATATGGATTCATGATTGTTGTCATTGATGGCAACAAAGTTCATCCCACACATCTGCAGGACATGGTATGTCTCTACCGGAAGTCAAAGTGAAGAATGTTGTGGTCTGGTAAACAGGAACAAAGCATGTGGTGAGGTCTGACAGACAGGTTCGGATCTCTCAGAGGAAGTATCTTGGTGAAGTGTGGATTTGGAGAAGTCAAGAGGACTATCTTGACTGATAGATTCCAAGGTTTGAGCCTCCGATGTGAAAAGGATAAAGAGATATGAATGTTTGAGTGTCGGGTTCTCATGTGACAGTGTAAACAGAGGAAGAACTGACTGGCAGAACATCACACATTATTCCAGATGTGTTACTGATGTTGGTGAAGGTTATGAAGGCATGAATTATGTTTAGCCGACATGATTAATAATTTCCACAAGTATATCATTGATCCACATTACTTCGTGTGCAAGGATTCAGCCGACAGATCAAAGTTTGTGAAAAGATTGACTATTCCAGGTGCCGAGTAGAAAGGTGATGAAATCACTTGTGCGGATATATATACATGATGGATTTAGTTGTGAGAGGTGTTGTGGTTTTTATTGGTGTGCGAATAAAAGTAGAGCAAAGTAGAAGCAGTAAGGAAGGTCCGATATGTGAAAGGAAAGCAGCATAAGAGAAGAGGAAAGATGAAGTGCAGCAGATCAGTGTACTGAGCCTAACCGGAACTGAACTCTAGCATATGTGGATGCTACTAATCAGTTCAAGTATTGTATAACACTCTTTTGTAGACAATGTGTCTCTTGTAGGCAGTGTGCCTTCTTGTGAGCAGTGTACTCGGGCAGTGAGCCCTAATTGGCAAGTGCCATTTTGTATTTCCATTCTTCTAACATAGAATACAATCTTGGGTTAATCACCCCGTGGTTTTCTCCCTTAACAGGGTTTCCACGTCAAAAATATTGTGTCATGTGTATTTCCATTTCATGGTTATGTTTGCTCATTTGAATTAATGTTACATTGATTACTAATAAAGTTTAGAAAGTAGAAATAATTAGGATAACTGATTCACCCCCCCTCTCAGTTATCAACACTTAGATCATCCGCAACACTAGGAACATCTGGCTAGCCAAGAACTGGGAAGAACAACAACCTCAAAGAAGAAATCTTCAACAACAAGCTCAAACTTCAATGCAGACCTCCAACACAGAAGCTACACGATCCAGAGATCTCTACAAGCACATTAAATTCAACAGAAACATCTGCACTCCTCCAACTCATCAGAATCACTTGCATCTTTATCCAGAACCTCAAGAACACTATCTACCATGACTGTCAAACTAGAAGGATTGCTTGTGGATCTCCAAACCATGAACCACTTGAATTGATGATACACACTGACTTTCCAAACATGACTCTAGATCCGTAGATCATCATTTTACGTTACCGGAGCAATCCAGACCACTTTCCTGTCACTCTGTCTCTCCTGAGTATTGCAGGAACTAGTTCTACTCAGATGGCCATAACTTCCTCAAATCTTAATGTGAACTTCTCAATTCATAACTGGAGCTTCTTCAAGCAAACCTCTAAACATCCATATGGTTCACAGACATTGATTATCATTAATTTTCTCAATATCCTCAACAATCTGGTCTTCTATACAGACAACAAAATAGGATACAGTTGACACCAATGGCAACAAGGATATGCTGACATCAATGACAACACCACTTAGGCACATATTTGCAACAATTGCATTTGCTTGAAAGTTTCTAAAGCCTTTTCAACAAATCCATTTTGTGCATATTTTACAACCATTGCATTCCATGAGATGACATCTCTTTGAGGCATTTTGCCAAACAATTCACATGCCTTGTCAATGCTTCCACATTTTGGATACATGTCTACCAGAGAAGTTGTGTAAAAGACCATCATAACACCGCATGGTGATTGTTGGGCCTTCGCGGTGATGCGGGGAAACTCCCCACATCACCGCGAAGGCCCAACAATCACCGTACAGTGTTGCGGTGACCCGGGCACCTTCATTCTAGCTATTTAGGAATGTCAAGTCATTACTTCCATCCAAACATCCTCTTCTACTCGCTCCTTCGGGACCTAACCAATCATTGCCGGAGGGTCCTACAAGAAATAGAAGTTGCTATTCTGAAGTAACGACAACCACTGCAACACCACACAGTGATTGTTGGGCCTTCGCGGTGAAGTGGGGAGTTTCCCCACATCACCGCAAAGGCCCAACAATCACCGTGTAGTGTTGCAGTGGTCTTCTGCACAACTGCCCTGGTAGACATGTATGCAAAATGTGGAAGCATTGACAAGGCATGTGAACTATTTGGCAGAATGCCTCAAAGAGATGTCATCTCATGGAATGCAATGGTTGCGGGATATGCACAAAATGGATTTTTTGAAAAGGCTTTAGAAACTTTCAAGAAAATACAATTAGCAATTGTAAAGCCAAATTTGACAACCTTTTCCAGCATACTCCTTGCCTATGCCAAAATGGGAGCTTTGGAATAGGGTATGGACATCCATTAAAGCATGAAGGATAGAGGAATTTTGTCATTTGTTGTAGTTGCAACTACCCTGGTAGACATGTATGCAAAATGTGGAACCATGGACAAGGTACATGAACTATTTAATAGAATGCCTCAAAACAATGTGGTCTCATGGACTACAATGATTGCAGGATACACACAAATTGGATTTTTTGAAAATGCTCTAGAAACTCTCAAGAAAATGCTCTAGAAATAGTTTGATGCAACACACTCCGCAACATCATATGTCAACAACTAAGTGCTTCTAAAACTATAGGACATCATCAAAGTGAGCCAGATCAGCATCTACCTTCAATACCTAAGTACATGCCTAGCATTATTTGTACCGAATAGCTACTGTAAATCATCATTGTCCTCTGTTGTTGGGTCCTCAACAAGATCCATTTTCCTTGACTAAAACTAAAATTTTGATGTCTCAAACCTTATAAACATAAGATCTAAATTCATACCACTATTTGGACATGGATGGGGCACTGTTATTTCCTCTTATTGATTGATAGATGGTCATAGGAGGATTTCAAGATTTTTTAATTTTTTAGTTACCTAATTGGTTTCATTTGACAAGTATAGGAACCATCCGCTGAGCTTGCATCATGGCAGCATTACCAATGTAATTGTCATTGATTTATTAAGCACTTGATACTTCTTAAGGTTTCTATTAGCTTATCCAGACTGATTTCTTCTTTTAATCCTAGAGATGTGTTTATTTAGAGCTAATGAGACTCCGGGAATGCCTCCAACTTGGTGATAGTTGAGAAAGTGCTATCCATGCTAATTTAATCAAGCATTCTCAAACTGTTTTGTGTACATGCTCCTGACAAAGAAGAGTGTCTAATTCACATGTGGCATATTTTGATTGTTAGGGGACTTTTTCAGGGCACAACTAGTCTTGTGTTGCACTAAAGCCTACTGGAAGGCTTGTGCTTGTGATTTTTTCTGTGACTTAGGACTTATTTGGCTTTTCCTCTCATTGTCTGCTTTGAGTTTTCCATGATGATTGCTAAAACTCAATGAGATATTTAACATAATGCTTCTACATAGCATAGAGGAACCGCAAAAAAATGGATGTTTGAGTCTTTGCATAACCTATCATACCTAGTGAATTGCCATGCGAAGGGTACCCATCTGGTCACTCACAACTTGTAGAGCTTGAGTTTGCTTCATTCTTCCCAAGGTAACAAGGAAGATCTGAAATGTTGTATAGATTTCAATATATGGCTGCATCTTTGAGAGCACTAGAATAATTTCAAGACTTACAGTGATCGATTCCTAATATAGGATCTCTTTAGACATAGTTTTTGGTTAGGTTACAAAGAGACAATGATAACAGTAAATAGAGGCCCATCATGAAAAATTATACAGAGCCTTGTCACCAACACTCTAGGGTATCGTGTTTGAGACTTACAATGTCTTGTAGAAAGTCTACACTATCATGCAAAAATTTACATTGTCACACAAAGGTTTGAATTAAAGAATATTTTCATTCATAAGAAATCTTTGAGACTATAAAAACAAGAATATAGAGGGATTTTAAACTACATCAAATGCATATAGGGAAAAATGAAGAAGAGACTAAGATACATTGCACAAGAGAGACAGTGACTCAAGACTGTCAGTTCAAGAATATAGAGGTCTAAGGAAAGGTGACAGTCCAAGCCCACCTTTACATCTCTCTATCCATTTTCAACTATGAGGTTTGCATGATATGATTTTCTCATTCTTAATAGAAACATGCACTAGAAAGTTGCAAACAACAATATGGACTATCACAAAGTTGGCAGACATGAGAGAACACTGAGATTTGAGTATGGGACAGTCAACATGATCTCATAAAGGTTGTGAAGATAGTGTGCATAAACCCACTTGTTGGGATCTCTTCACCAAGCGCTGCACAAACATTATGAAGTTTGTATGATAAGGGAATCCCATGCACTTTATAGGAATGTATGAGATCTACATGTTCATTATGAGCACCTTGTAACTTTGGAAGGCCTGCTAAACTAGTATAAGGTCAATACAATCATTGTAAAGGGTCTAGTATAACCTTGCATCTCTAGTGTCAGGTATGCATGTGTTAAAGGAGGGCTTTATGACAGTCATTCAAAGGAACTCATGAGATGCCTACACTCAGTATTGAAAGCAAGGGATTGGTAATAGGGCATCAATGCAATAAATACAATGACCTTGTGAAGATATACAATGCAAAGATAGTAATTGTCTCACAATCAAGTTGAGTAAGAAAATTCTCTTCTTCAAATAACAAAAAGAATCTTTGAATTGTAGAGTTCTCACTTGATCACGTAGATAATTTTTCATTACACCAATCCACAATTGCACGTGCATTTCTAAATTTTGTTGCATCCTCAAATTTTAGTTGCTTTCTAGCAAGAGCTCTTTTCACACATGCCCCAGCTCCATCATGTTCTCCTTTACCATGTCCAGCTTCCAAAAAACTCCACATATGTTGGATATTGTTTTCTTTGTGAGCCCTACATATCCAATAAAACATTCTTGCATTTTTGAATTGTCATGTATAGTTATCTGACCATATGAGATGTTATGCCATCTGGATTTCTCTTTCTTTTAAACTTTCATAAAATTTTGTGAAACAATATTGCACAAACTCTGAAGAGTGTAACCAGTTATCACTCAAATAGAAATGATGCTCCCTCAAAATTTCTTTATTATCTTCTATCCTATCATCTGCATGTCTGTATACAATATGAACAAAGATGGCCAGTTGCACTGAATTATAATACTGAGATTGAATTTCCTCTTGTGGAGTAAGAGTATTATTTTCTGCAAAGTCAACCACTGATATACTAGTTCCAATTAGAAATGTGTTTTTACATGTGTGGAATTGTCCATCAAGCAGCTGAGCATATTGGGAGTGTTTCACATATTTGGATACAATATTATCCTTAAAATCTTTAATGAATGCATGCACACAAATTTTTTCTATGACTAACTTGCAACGCTTTCTAATTTTTTCCATCCTTTAAAGAATATTCAACATTCTTGAATCTTTTCACATCCACTAATTATTGTCCAAATTTATGTGAAATATTTTCATGCATACATTCTCCTAACAATGAAAATTTGCCACATCTATTGCATTGTCCATAAATACATGTTTTTGAATAAAATAAGTATCCATTATATGTTTCACGAAACAAACCTGCTACAAACTCCTTAATTGTTTGAGGTGGCATATTAATACCACATTCCTGCATAATTTCGTTAGTATGCAAAGTACAATGTATATATCAAAAAACATCATAATAATAACAAAATTGCTCATGAGTATTACAACAACAAGAGATTCATTGTTTATTAATTTTCACATACCAAGATTTATATTTCTCAAATGATCTTTGACTTATGGTAATATTAAATGGTACTAACACTGAACCATCTAAGAATTTTTTATATAATTTAGTTTGAGTCATGTCTAATAGATGTTTTGGATGAGGATCACAAATTTTGGACCCCACTCTTAATTTTAAAACATCTCTAACATTAGATGATACCCTTGTATTATCATGCCAATATTTTTCAATTAAAGATTTGATTTCATTATTTAATTTCATGTCCGACCTTGAGAGTCTACCACTAAAACTCCAACATTGGTTAATTGGATCATTTTCAATACTTTCTCTTCTCTTTGTTGTACTTCTCAAAGTTTTAGGATTTATATTTAGAAATTCACTAGTCTTACTTATCATTCTTTTGTTTGAAAATGATTTATTGACTAAAGTAATTGTTATAGCTCTTTATGATGCATTGCTATCTTTAGATTGACTCTTTTTACCAATAGAATCAATAGCATTAGCAACACTAGATATAACTTGTTTCATTCATTCATCTTTCTTTTTAGGTTTTACAAAAATGCCTAACTTTTTTATTACTTTTCACAATTTCCACATTTTCATCAATTGCATCATGAGTTGACATTGAAATCCAAGAGTTTTTCTATAAAAAAACATTTTATATAATCTATTTCCATGGGTTCTCATTTCTCTCCAAGAAATCTTACCAAGAAAATTATCGAAGACATTTCTTTCAATCTTAAAAAAAATATTTTCATTTTCACTCTTATAAGGGATTTCATTCTCATTTCCTCTTTCCATATTTTTAGTAGTACAATTGAGCTCATCATTGGTATATCCAGCTTCATTTAATAAACTCATTCAATCAATATCATATATATGTGGGTTTGAAGACATACCTAGATTTGTTTCTATAGTCACATTTTCCATATCATTGAAAGTTGGCTTTGAAGACATACTTGGATTTGTTTCTATAGTCACATTTTCCATATTTTTGAAAGTTGGCCTTGAAGACATAACTACATTTGTTTCTATAGACATATTTTCCATATCATTGATGTTGGAATTAGGTTTTGGCATTGATGTCAAAAGAGCGTTGTTGCCACATGATTTCAACTTATATTGGTATGTCAGTGGTGGAGTGATGATAGAGTGAACTTAGTTGGATTTTCTCAATTGATGTCAAAGATGATCAAGTGGCAAGAGGTTTTTTGAGTGGACCTAAAAGGATTGTTTAGTCCTTATGATGGAAGTAGTTAAATATGAAGAAGGTTCTTAACATTGGTCCTTGATAATAGACATCAAGACACATACATGCCATGAGACTAGAGACATGTCCTATATCCTATGCAATGGATAATAGACATCAGGAGACATGCATGCCATGAAACTAGAGACATGTCCTATATCCTATGCAGTGAGGCATACATCAAGGTTTTCTTAAATCTTCTTTGCATGACATCAGAGATCAGGTGTTAAGGTGTTTCATTCAGTCTCATTTAGTCTTGTCAATCTCTTTGTCCCACAAAGGTCCTCTAAAGGTTTTGGTTTGATGTTTTTGTCTAGAGTTCATTGTCTCTTGATTAAGGAAACCCTCATTTGTTATTAACACCACAACATTACTCTGCATCATGGCATTATTATATTTTATCCTCCTCAGAGGTTGGTTGTGTGAGAAATGAAAGCAACACTACTTCAATGGAAATCTGATTTGAATAAATTTCAGCAATCTTTTAAGTGTGCATTAACAATGGAGATCATAATCAAAACATAAACCCACAATACAGAAATATACCAGATGTAGAATGAAGCACATAACACAAGTGTTTAACATGGAGAAAACCCTTGCGGGTAAAAAACTCCACCAAGAAAAGAGGCCAAGTTGTATTATCTTCACAAAAGGAGATTACAAATACATTCACTTCCTCTATCCTACAACCTTCACTCCAACAGATTCTGGGTACCTGTAAACTGTTATATCACTCTCATCTACTATGTTATGGTTTATATAGAATTTACACAACCTCAAGACATTAAATGACTTCTTAGAATCCCATAACACTTGTCAAGAGTCAACAATACAACCTTGGGCGTCCATGGTCAAGAATAGGCTCTTACGGGGTCATAAATGATGTCATACATGCATCCTACACTTGGAAAAAAGTGCCCATGCAAGCTTGAATGCCTTGGGGCTAAAAATAGCCACTTACAGCATCTTATGATGCTTCATATGCTATTATTAGTGTCATAGAATCTCTTACACCTTACAACAACTATGACGTGCCTCATAACACTAAAAATAGATTATTCCTCCACATGTGCACCTCACTTTGGCCAATTACCATTTACCATAGTAAATGACATCCCGTAACTACTGTCGGTAACTTCGGGACTTACTGTGCAGTAACTCCATAATTACTATGGACAGTAAATAATTTTTACTTCTTCCGGTGAAACTTGTACATCCCTTATGGGTAATTACAAATAATAAATGGAATAAAATACAATATTGGAATTTACAAGGTTAATGGCACCTTATTCCAACATTCTCTCACTTGACATTATACATTGTAAATCAACCCATAGGAAAACAAATGAAAAATAATCAGGCACTAGAAACAAGGCCCATGGCCTCTCTGTATCATACAAACTTCTTTGTGCTCACAGGCTTGGTCAATGAATCTGCAACATCTCCTGAGTGTCTATCTTTTTCAGCTCAATCTCTCCATTTGCAACCAACTCTCAAACAAAGTGATACTAAACATCAACATGCTTAGTCTGAGCATGATACATGGGATTCTTGGCCAAATAGATAGCACTCTGGCTATCACAACCAATCTGAATGATCCTACAATCAAAACCAATACCTGTACATAGTCTCCTCAACCAAACTACCTCCTTAGAGACATGAGTTGCAGCCATATACTTTGCTTCTGTGGTGGACAAAGCAACTATGGGCTGCCTCTTACTCATCCAACTCACTGCACCTCCAAACAAAGTAAACACATAGCCACTAGTGGACCTTCGACTATCCAAGTCACCTGCCCAATCTGCATCAACAAAACCCTATATGTCCAAAGATTTATCAGCACTATCAGTACTAGAATAAACCAAACAATGATCAGGAGTACCTGCAAGATATTTAAACACCATCTTCACATAGTTCCAATGTTGTCTCCCAGGGTTAGACATAAATCTACTCAAAACTCCCACTGCTTGGGCAATATCTGGTCTAGTGAAAACCATTGCATACATCAAACTCCCTACAACACAAGCATATGGCACATTAGACATATCCTCAAGACCGTCCTTAGTCTTTGGACACATATCTAATGAAAGCTTAGTACCAATGGGTAAAGGAACTCTAACTCGGTTACAGTCCTGCAAACTAAACCTCTGCACAATAGTATTCACATACTTACTTTGTGACAACCAAAGCTTTCTGTTAACTCTATCCCTCCTGATCTCCATTCCCAGAATATACCTTGTAGCACCAAGATCCTTCATCTCAAATGCACCTAAAAGTTGGGCTTTAAGCTCACTGACCATACCCTTAGTATTGCTGAAAAACATGTCATCAACATACAAAGCAATATCCAGTATAGAATTATTAACACAATGAATGTAAACACAATGATCCTCCTCACTTCTAATAAAACCCAATTTCAAAACAAATGAATCAAACTTTTGATACCACATTCTGGGGGACTATTTTAGACCATAAAAAGATCTCTTTAACCTGCAAACCCAATGTTCTTTTCCTTTTACCTCAAAAACCTGTAGCCTATTGCATATAAATTTCTTCTTCAAGATCTTCATGCAAGAATGTAGTCTTAACATCCATTTGCTCAATCTCCCAATCATAAGCTGCAGCAATGGATAAGAGAAATCTAATAGAAGTCAATTTAGCAACAAGAGAGAATATCTCACCAAAATCAACTCCCTCTCTCTAGGAGTAGCCCTTGGCTACCAGTCTAGCCTTGTACTTCTCCAATGACCTGTCTGCTCCAAACTTCTCTTGAAGACAAACTTACATCCTATGGCCTTTCTTCCTTTGGGCAAACAAACAAGATCCCAGGTGTTACAAGAGTCTAAAGCCATCATCTCCTCCTGCATGGCTAGCTGCCAAGACTAACTATCATCTACAGAAATAGCTTCCCTCTAGGATCTAGGTTCATCATTAGTACTCAATAAAGCATATACACAACGGAAATCTGGTGGGCTATACCTGTCAACTGGATTCCATTGTCTTGTGGATCTCCTCAAGGGTCGAGTAAGAGACTCTACTTGTTCTTCTGCATGATCATCTGCAACAACTTCTTCTGTAACAACAGACTCATCTTCATCAGAACTACTCAAATCTTCTTCTTCTTCACCCCCCAATCCATCATTCTATTCTTCCTGAGGTGCATCTTGTTGCTCTAAATCAAAGTGCACCTTCTTTACCTTTTCATCTTTTTCTTTTGGCTGCTCAGGTTCAGAAATAGCTCTAAGTTCCCTGAAAATAACATCTCTAGAAAAGATAATCTTGCGGGTTAGTGGATTCCAAAGCTTATAACCTTTGACATTATCACCATATCTAATGAATGTACACTTTTCAGCCTTTGGATCCAACTTAGATCGCTTTTCCTTAGGCACATGAACAAAATCCTCACCACCAAAAACCCTTAAATGTGAAACAAAAGGTTTCTTACCTATCCACACTTCATAAGGTGTCGAATCAAGAGCCTTACAAGGAGATCTATTTATCAAGTAGCAAGAAGTACACACAACCTCTGCCCAAAAGCATTTATCCAACTGTGCATCACTAAGCATACTTCTGGCCCTTTCCATAATTGTTTGGTTCATCCTTTCTGCAACATCATTCTATTGTGGTGTATACGGAGTTATCTTTTGTCTGATTATACCTAAATGCTTGCAAAACTCATCAAATTCCTTAGAACAATATCCCCCTCCATTGTCAGATCTTAATATTTTTATCTTTAAACCTGATTGGTTCTCTACTAAGACTTTGAATTCCTTAAACTTAGTGAAAACTTCAGATTTATGCTTCATAAAATAAATCGATGTAAATCTGGATACATCATCAATGAAGGTTACAAAATAACGAGATTTTCTGATAGATTCATTATCCACAGGTCCAAACACATCTGTATGAATAATTTCTAACTTCTCTTTTGCTCTATTGCTTCCTGAAGGAAATGACTTTCTGTTTTGTTTACCAAACACACAATGCTCACAAAAATCAAAGTGCTCATCAGAATAGGAGAAACCATCCAACAATTTTTTATTCTTAATAGTTTTTAATACATTATTGCTTGTGGCCTAATCTACGGTGCCACAACATACATGCATTTTTAGTATTATCCTCAGATACATAAGAGGCATTATAAACTGTAGTGGCTTCAAGCTTGAACAGGCTTCCGAATCTCTTCCCCTTCACTACCACCAAGTTCCCTCTCACTAATCTGTAGCCATGCTTGTCAAATGTCACATGCATTCCCAAATATTCAACTTTGAAACTGAAATCAGATTTCTAGTTAATCCAGGAACATGTAAAATAGCAGGGAGGGTTTTAATTCTCCAATCATTGAAACACAACAATACCTTTCCTTTCCCGACAATTAGATATGTAGAGTTGTCACCAAAGTAGATATTACCTCCATCATATTCTTCATATGAGGAGAACCATTCCTTATGAGGGGTCATATGAAATGAGCATCCTGATTCAATCAACCAGTGATCATTAGAAATAAGATTACATGCAGAAAGTAAAACTTCTTCACCTGCATTCGAGGACTTATCCGAAGCACTCTCCCACTGTTTCTTGGGATTTTTGCACTCCTTCACATGTCCCCTTTTACCGTAGTTCCAACACTTAACTCTGTTCATTTTACCAGGAATCTTAGACTGGCCCTTGGACTTGTCCTTAGCCCCTTTCTGATCTCCTTTAGGTCCCCTTTCCTTAGACCTTCCCCTGACACTGAGAGCATTCCCTGAACTATCCGAACTCTTCTTCCTCAATTCCTGTGATAGTAGCACTGAAACAAGAGCATCCAACTTTGGATCCACAAGGTTAGCAGTGATAGCAAGGATAACATTCTCCCAAGACTCAGGTAAAGAACAAATAAGTAAGATGCATTTATCTTCCTCACTAACCTCAACATCCACTGAATCAAGCTGACTCACTAACAAATTAAAAGAATTTAAATGCTCTGCAACTGATTCACCTTCTCGCATTTTCATGGAAAACAATTTTCTTTTAAAATAAAGTTTATTTACCATACTCTTGGCTTGATAGATCTCACCCAACCATTTCCACAACTTGTATGCAATCTCTTCCTTTGCAACATTCAATAGGACAGAGTCCAAAAGACACAACCAGATGGTTCCCCATGCCTTCTTATCCAGTCTATCCCACTCATCTTGAGAGACATCGTCAGGTTTCTTCTCTTTTTGAACAACCAACCATTGGTTTCTTTCTTCCAACAAATCTTCTATTTTCAGCTTGCACAACTCATACCCCGTTCCATTGAACTTCTCAATGTCTAATCAAGAGGTTGATGCAACGGTGGATGTAGCTATAATATCAACACAAGATCTATAAAACAAATGCAACCAAATCTCCCACTGCATCTATAGCTTCCACACTACCACCCAAGAGTCAAAGTTGGCTAGGCTCTGATACCAAATGTTACAAATGAAAGCAACACTACTTCAATGGAAATCTGATTCGAATAAATTTCAGCAATCTTTTAATTGTGCATTAACAATGGAGATCGTAATCAAAACATAAACCCACAATACAAAAATATACCAGAAGCAAAATGAAGCACATAACATAAGTGATTAACGTGGAGAAAACCCTTGCGAGTAAAAAAACTCCACCAAGAAAAGAGGCCAAGTTGTATTATCTTCACAAAAGGAGATTACAAATACATTCACTTCCTCTGTCCTTCAACCTTCACTCTGGTAGAACCTGGGTACCTGTAAACTATTATATCACTCTCATCTACTATGCTATGGTTTATATAGAATTTACACAACCTCAAGACATAGTAAATGACTTCTTACAAGCCCATAACACTTGTCAAGAGTCAACAATACAACCTTGGGCGTCCATGGCCAAGAATAGCCTCTTACAGGGTCATAAATGCTGTCATACATGCATCCTACACTTGGGAAAAAGTGCCCATGCAAGCTTGAATGCCTTGGGGCCAAAAATAGCCACTTACAACATCTTATGATGCTTCGTATGCTATTATTAGTGTCATAGATTCTTATGACAACTTACAGTTGTCATAGAATCTCTTACACCTTCTTACAGCATCTATGACGTGCGTCATAACACTAAAAATAGATTATTCCTCCACATGTGCACTCCACTTTGACAAATTACCATTTACCATAGTAAATGACATCCTGTAACTACCGCTGGTAACTCCGGGACTTACTGTGTAGTAACTCCGTAATTACCGTGGACAATAAATAATTTTTACTTTTGCCGGTGAAACTTGTAAATCCCTTATGGGTAATTACAAATAATAAATGGAATAAAATACAATATTGGAATTCACAAGGTTAATGGCATCTTATTCCAACAGGTTGCAGAAGTCAAAGGATCTTTATTCAAGTCTATATTCTATTGGATGCATATTAGGATTTGTTCATATATGCCCTAATCTATAATTCCTAAACCCCTAAAGTCTCTAAAGCAAAGTGTTCATCTTCATGTTCAAAGGATCTTCATCTTTCTCTGCAACAAAGGTGACTGGCAGAGTTCAAGGTTCAGAGGTACTCCATGTTAGTAATGAATGATAAAAGTTAGGGTTTTGGTAAACATTTGAAGACCTAAAGTTTGCATTCTTAAAACCCTAATGGTCATCAAAAACCAAGATTACAAGTTATAAAGGTCTATGCAATGATGGGTTACCTTTTATTATATTTTGTTGATGACTTGCTATCACAGGTTGAAAGTCACTTAAGTGACTACTTAAGGGGGTTAAAGACATAAGGTGACCGACCCTGCTTCCTAGCGATGACCAAGTGAGCCAAGGAACAAATGGCCATTGGGCGCCAAAGTCTTATCAACGGTAGTCATTCACTTTATAAAGGGCACAAATGATTAATCAATAGTGTTTATTTAAACTATTTTCAAAACACACTAGACATCCTCTGAGAACATAATTTGATGGGCATTTAGCTGTGTCTTGAGTATTGTAGTTATAGACAGTTGTTTTTGTAACTATTTTTTAACCAAGGTTTTGTTAGTTTCCAATAGAGAGGGGTGATGTGTGTTCGATCCTGATGATGAGTCAGAGATGGTAATAAAAGTGAAATATGGTGTGTATATTTTATTAATGATGTTTTGTCACAGATATATTCAAAAATTAGGTTGAAAGGAATAAGGACTTCTTGGTGTAATGTGATCATATCAATGAGATCAAAGTGACACATTGTATTTGTAGAGGATTGCATTTGATCTTTGAAGGGATCAGAGTAAGTATGCATGCAGGATTTGTGTCGAGAAAGGTAAGTATCAGTGCAAAAGTAGTTTGTTTTCTTTAATCTTTGGTTTCAGATTGAATAGAATAATGCATCTGTATTGAGTGGATGATGGATCTTTAAAGAGTTATTATTTGAAGTTAGTGTTTCTAATATGATGATCAAGAATTGGTGTTTGGATGATCTATAAGAGTGATTAAAGAGTTAATTCTATAACAAACAAAGTATGTGAACTAGTTGTTTTAATCAGTGGGTTGTATGAATGCTAGAGAAGTTTTGTGAAAGGAAAATAATGTATCATGCAAAGAAGGTGTTTGATGTGGATGTGAATGTGTCTTGGGTATAGATGATTTTGTATAGTCCATGATCCCATTGTAAACAGAATTGTGTATTGTTTCATTGAATACTTTGTAAAAGAAAGGTGCTATTGAGGTGTTGATCTAAGAGAGTAGATGATTGAGTAAAAGAGTTATAGAACTCATCTATAACCTATGATATCAATGTAAACAGAGTAGTACTCTGTATTTTTAGTTTTGATTTGATTGGAGTTGTGCTCCTAGTTTGAGTAGAGTTGATGTTTTTGATATGCTAGGGATTGATGTTCCTATCAAGATGTAATCAGTGAGATCCTTGCTAGTGAGGCAAATGGTTTATTAGTAAGATTTTGGTTAGTGAGACCCAATGATGATTTTGGTGAGGTTGGATAGTGGTTTTTCCCTGTTTAGGTTTTTTCACTTTAAATCTTGTGCCATGGTTTCATTTGTATGATTCTATTGCTTTCCATTTCCTTGGCATGTTACTATTAAATTGCTTTTACAACTATTGGGTTGATGAATCGACTAGTTTCATTAGATCACTGATTCACCCCCCCCTCTCAGTGATCCAATGTATTCCAGCAATTGGTATCGGAGCAGCAAGTTCCTTGCAGAAGTCTAATAGACTTGAGTTGATCTTGGTGTAACGTTGGAAAATGTCCCCTTGGGGGATTTTCCCTCATAAGGTTTAGCTCTCGGGTCATTAATATGCATTTAGGACATTTTAGTTCATATTTTAGCATCCTGGTGGAATGAGACCTGGGTTTCATGGCAAATGGGACCTAGGAGGACCCCTTGAGCTCTACCCTACCCAAAATAGGGGGAGGACTTGGGCACCCGTGCCCTAGTCCTACCCTATTTTGGGGCAACCCCAATTTCTGAGTGTCAGTTTATGACTGTTAGTTGGTTCTTTTGCTGACACGGTAAAGTTTGATTTTTAAAATCTTGGCGGGAATGCTTCTAAGTGCATATATAAGCATGTGTAGGCATTCATTTGTAAACTAGATGGCAATTGTGATGTTCAAGTGTTCTCAAGGTGATTCAAGGCTTTCTATTGTGTTGCAAGAGCAGACTTGTATGTTTAATGTGTTGATATTTGTAGATTTGAGCATCAATCTCCTCATGGCATGAAGAGCATCTTCCTCCATGAGAGATTCACTACAAGGTGACATATCATTGTGTTTTTATTATTGATTCCTTTAGCTTTTGCCTCTGCCTCACAAGGGCATGCACTTTTTATCTAACAAAGGTGTTCAGAGACTTAAGTGTCCTCCGGGGCTTGACTAAGGCAAGCCTCTAAACACAACCCCCAAACCAAGTCTTGTGATTACAAGTTACAGGTGTCGCATCCAGAAAAAGTGGAGTTGCAGGAAGGCTTGGTAAGCATCAGGGATTCAGGATCTAAAGAGAAGTCAGACACAGGAGCACTTCTAGGACTTGGGTACTCACACTAGTGTCCTCTGCAAATAGATCTTAGGAAATAGAAGTTACGGGGTTGATCAATGTCAGAAGGAGGTCCAGATTCCCTGAAAAAGTAGGTACCTTGGACTTGGGTACCCGCAACTTAGTCCCCAACTGTTTCACCTTAGAACCCCGAAAACAGGTATTCTGTGATTTGCCATTTTACTCCTATCTGTAAGAGTTTTTTCTGTGTTTCATCAAATTGTTGCCGTATTTGCATAATTAGGATTTTTATGTTTAATTAGACATAAGAGAAGGAAAATTTATAATCAAATTCCCTAATCTAATTTTCCCTTCATTTGTAAGTGACCTAGGGTATGATAGTGCTCACCACTCGATCCTAGATCCTTCAATGTTAGGGTGAAAGAAGGATTTTAACATCTAAACAACAAAAGATTAACAAAATCTAATTTTACCCTAAACATTTTGGTGAACCCATGTTTTTGGACTTAAATTGCAACTTGTTAAGTGTTTTTGTTCAGATTTGGTGTGATTTCATTCATTTATTTGGTCATTTACTTTATTGCATTGAGAAAAAATCAAAAAAATTTAAAAATTAGAAAAATACAAAAAAATCGCATTGTTTGGCTTACTAAATTGCATCAATTCTTCCTAAATTTTCATAATTCATAATTTTTGTATCAGATCTGATATAAACTACAGAAAAATACAAAAAAAATAGAAATTTACATTGCATTTTGATCATTTAATTGCTAGGGTTTTGTGGAAATTTTGACAATTTTATATAACCTAGTAATTCCAAAATCTAGGGTTGGTAGGCAAAATATTTTATCAGAATTTTTTACTGATTTTAGAGGCTCATTCAAATTTTAATTTGTTTGTAGTCTTGAATTTTAGTGTGAATTTGCATTTAGATATGAAATATTTGCATTTTTACATACAAAATTTCAACAAAAACTAGCAATTTTGATGCATTTTCATTAAATTTGCATGGGCATTTTGCATGTTTAAATTTGAAAATCATTTTCAGATCTGAGAGTAAATAAATTTTTATCATAAATTAGACTTCAAAGCATTCACATTGCATTTTATCCCAAGATCTCAAACCTAGGGCTTCAAAAATAACGATTTTCACTAAATTTGGCCTTATCGACTCTCTAAACTTGCACCATAGGTGTGTTGTGAAAGGTATTTTGACATTATTTTTATTTTATTAGGGTAATCATTTTTTGTCCCTCATAAAAATCTTCACAACACCCTTTTATTGGGGCTCTTGGAGTGAAAATTTTGCAAAAAACTACACATTTTGACCATTTTTGCCCTAGGGTTTGAGCTAGTTTGCACTCCAAGTGTGTTGTGATAAATTTTATGGATTGAGGTGACTGATATTATTGATATTATTCACTATACCTCCTAAAATTATTTACAACACTCTTTTTTCTAGGTCTTGGAGTTGAGAAACCGTGAAAAATAACCTATTTTTGCTATATTTTCACTAGGGTTTGACCTTCAGTGGCGCTAAAAGCATGTTGTGCTGGGTATTTTGACACCAAGTGGCTGTTATTACTGATATTATTTTCTGTTCATCATCATTTTCCTCACAACACCCTTTTTTATGCTCTATTGCATTAAGTTTTGGTGAAAAATGCCTATTTTGACATATTTTCACTATATTTTGACTTGGCATTATCTTGGATTTGCATCAAGAGTGTGTTGAGAGAGATTATATTACTTTTTTGGACTGATATCAGACATATAACTTTCTTCCCTTGACTGAAATCCTTACAGCACCCTTTGTTTCATTCATTTGCATTGAAAAGTATCAAAAAATCAAGCATTCTTGTGTATATTTGGCATTCATGGATTCTTCTAAAGGTACATCTTTAGAAGACTTATATGAGTACAATGTGAACTATGATAATTTTTGCAAATTCACTAGCAAATATCCTCAAGTCTTGCATCAAATCGCATACATCTATGGCATTGACATAACCAATAGTGCTACATGTGATATTGTCCGATCAATAGACTACTTTGATAACTTTCGTGATACTGTGGATGTTTTTCCTTCAATCATGGAGAATCTTAAAAATTTTATAGCTAAAGACAATCATGAGGAAAGTAGTGATGATAACTTTACTCCCACTCCCCCTTCATTTCATGATGATATAATGCAAATCCTTTCTGAGACCTATGAGAATGAAATAGCAATGGGTGATCTATCAAACAAAGAGACTTGTCCCAACATAACCCCACTTGGTGAGGATATATTGGCACAAGGAAAAGATATCATCGATACATTTCTCCACACTACTTTGCCATCCCTTTCCGCTCTCCCTAATCAAGATGAAGCTTTGGATTTTGCAGATTCTCTTTGTGACTATTTTCTTGAATCTAATGATAATTTGCCACCTATGTTCAAGAACTTCTCAATTACATTCTAAACAAGAAATAGATCATGAACAGACACATACTTTGGAAAGCAAAGAAATCCTACATGCTGTGGAAGAACAAGCTATCCCTTTGACACAAGCCATTCCAACACCCTATATAGGGACTGAAATGGGTATCTTTTGGATGCCTCCACAAGCTCATTTAAATGGCATTTCAAATGCTCCTATAGCTGATCATGAGTCTAGTTTATGACTCAATTTTGTTAGACTTTACTATCCATTTGTTGTAGTTATCATGGAATTTGGTTCTTAGATCTTGATCTTTTTATGACATTTCCTCAAAACTATAAGATATTGGGCATAGATTATTTCCTATAATCTTTTATGACAATGACATGCTATATGAACTATCTATGTTAATCTTACATGTGGTTAATGAATGTTACTCTAAGATAGTTATAGATATGCAATTATTGTGCGTACTAATATTGTTATGCAGATATAATTAGCAACCATAAAGTTGAGGAAGATTTTGCCAGTTGGTTACTCACCATCAAAGTCAAACATGGTGATCATTCAAATGTCAAATGGAGGGAAGATAACTGCCTTGTAACTGGTCTTAATTACTTGTTGAGAAAGTTTAGGAGTTACTGTTGTGCTAGATCTTTGTTGAAGCGACTTGCTTGACCATATTCCACACATGTATAACCTCCTCTCCTCTTTCTATGCTTTCCCTAAAGTGGCGTCCTCCTATTCTGTTGGAATTGACCGCCTTGCTAGGTAGTTGGTTTTGTAGTTTTTCTTTCTATAAATAAGACTCAGATGCTCCTTCTGAGGGGTTGATTAATCTGAGGTTGTACTTGCATTATCTAGTTTTCAATAATATAATCACGTTGTTCATTTGTACTCATGTTTTTCCAATGAATAAGATGAAGTTATAAGTTTGCATCTCTGAGTTCACATTTGTCTTAGGGAATACTCATCCAAGGGGGCCCACTTGGTGAGCATTCCATCCTTTAGTTTAGTTGTAGTTTATGTTAAGTAGTTAGTTAAATCTGGCATTGGATGTTCCTGCAACCACTAGAATTCCATTATGTGTATGTTTCTGCAACCAAGGCAAACAAAGTAGTTTCCTATTTGCTTGCCCAGAATTTCATTTTCTATCATGCACTTCAGCTTAGTATAGTTGTTGGTTGATGTTCAGCATTTATGTTATTTCTTTCCAAGCAATTTATTTTTGGCATTATGACTTTCTTAGTTGTAGAATGAATATGGATACTTTGGAAGTTCCTAGTGCACATACCGTGCTGACCCATTTCAAGTTCACGTCCCTGGGTTGACAAGTTAAATGCATCTTCATAGTGATTAAGACATCTATTTAGGTTAGATGTCCAATCTCTAAGTCACAACTTTATGGGCTTAGTTGTTAAATCATTGTAGGAGACCAACATTTTTGGCGTCATTGCCGGGGATGGTGTCAAACTAGGAAGATCTTTGGAGTCATCTTTAGTATTATTTCTTGCAGAGGTATTTTTGAAAGTGTGCTCTTAGTTAGGAAGTAACCATCTACAATCCATTCACAACATTTTTGTGTGAGGTAGCTGATACTAAGTATATCGCATGCATAGAGGCAGAAGAAGAGATGCTTTAGGGAGATTCCTTCCTAATGATTCAAATTACCCAGTAGAAGAAGTAGAAGTGAATCCTTTTCTTGATGCATTCCCTGATTTGAATAGTTCTGAAACATCCTTTGAAGAACAAGCTTCCCAAAACTTGATTGACAATCCTTTCACCTTGACAATAAGCCAAGTAGCTATGGCTGCCCAAAATGTACCCAATCAACCAACCTTTCCATGTCCTATTGCTCATCAAAATGAAGTGGATAATCTCAAAAACATCCCTGCTTCACCTCTCCCTAAGTTCTATGGACATGCAATAGAGGACCCACACACCTTCTTGTTCAAATTTGATATCCTCTGTAGAAGCTATGACTACACTACTGATGCTCATAGGCTTAAGTTGTTTCCTACTACCATGAAAGATGTTGCATTAAGGTGGTTTATGGGTCTAGGTAGTGATATTGTCAATACTTGGGATGAGATGAAAGAGAAATTTCTTGAGAAGTATAAAGACTACTATAGGGGTGGAGATATGAGAGGAAATGATATTTTTAGAATGCAACAGAAAGAGGATGAAAGTTCGGAGGATTACATCTCAAGGTTCCTGTTTTGTTTACAAAAATCTCCCCATCATACACTCAATGAGGAGTCCAGAAACTACTCTTCCTTAGAGGAATAAGTGAGCATTGTACAGATGCCTTGGATTTAATGGGAGGAGATATTACCCAAGTGCCTTGGGAGGATATTAAGAAGTTGTGCCAGAATTATTCTAGAGCAGCAATGAAGAAGGGAAGAGGTTACCATTCCCTTATGGGCAAAACCTCTACCAATGGAGTTTCAAGGATGAAGATAATTCACTTGCTATTTGATTTTAAGCAAGATATTATAAATAATATGGCCACCCAGCTAGACACTCTTTAGGCAAAGAAGAAGCACGAAGAGGCTAAGGCAATGTTGGCAGAGTATTGTCCTCATTGCAAACAAAAGAAGAGGGACTACAGATGTAAAATGGTAGCTAACATTGACAGTAAACAGATTCTACCTGAGTTTAGGCCAATCCAAGTTGAAGAAGATCAAGTCTACTATGTTGCACAAAGGAGGCCATGGGCTCCAAGACAAGGTATGTCACCAAATCCATTATTATATGCTGGACCATATTTTAATACTTATGCATCTGGTAACCAATGGCAACAACCATCTCCATCTAATTATGGAGGATATCCACCTCAGCCTTGGAATCACCCTCCAAATACTTGGCAAAATTACCAAAACCCTACACCTCAGTGGCAACACCTCAGGGGAATTGGTAGTCACCTCCAGCAAACTAGCAGCAAACATCTCAATGGAGGGGAGGACAACAAAGGCCAAATCAGACAACTAATTATATGCATCCACCTTCTCAGTCCCAACAGCCTTCTATAATGCCTCCACCTGCTAGTTCCAATTCAAATACACCTAAACCTACTCAGTTACCAGCTCAGCCTTCACCTAACCCAAATAATAGACCACAACAGCAGCCAATATATTATGCTGATCCAAATCAATTCCCTGCATATGTTGTAAATGTAAGTGACATCCACCTACGTTTAGGAACTACCTTGGCAGCTCCTTCCAGACCTAACATTACTGAGATTTCTAAGGAGGAAGAGGAGCCTTTAAAAGCCCCCATTCGGCCAAATGTACTTGAAAACCTTGAACCAGTACCAGTCAAGCAGACCACCCAAGAACCACCATTTCCACAAAGGTTGGAAACTGTGAAACAAAAGGAAGAGAAAGAGGAACCCACCTTTGACATTCTAGAGCAGTTGAAACATGTATGTGTCAAGATCCAACTATTTCAGGCCATAAAAGATGTTCATATATATGGCAAATCAATTAAGGAAGCATGCCTTAAGAAGCCAGGCAGAAAAAGGAAAGACCCCACTATGGTTCATGTGGTGGGACAGTTGGCTGACATCATGCTTAGGAAAGTGACTGTTCCCAAATATAATGATCCAAGGAGTCCTGTGGTAGGAGTTGTTATAAATGCGATCCAAATTAGAAATGCTCTGATTGATCTAGGAGCAGCCATAAATGTAATGACCAAGGATATCCTGTAGCAACTAAATGTTGCAAACATGAGACCTGCTCCTACTGCCCTGCAACTTGCTGATAGTTCTACTCTTAAACTTGATGGGATAGTAGAGGACCTTGTGGCATCCCTGGACTCATGGGAATATCTAGCTGATTTCATGATACTTTCTCCTAAAGCTACATTGGGAGGATACCCATCATTCTGGGAAGGCCGTGGTTAGCCACAACAGATGCTTATATTGGATACCAGTCAAGAGACATGACCATCTCTGATGGGAGAAGCACTAAAAAACTTGTTCTTTACCCACCTGCACAGCCATCTCATGATATGGATAATCCTATTTGGCCACATGTTGGTGAAGAGGCAGAGGAAGCTAATTCTGTGGAACAACTTATGATGTTAGGCAGAAGTTCTTTCATGTAGCTTCAAGAGGAGGAGGAGGTGTTGTCTAACATAATTCAGAATCATTGTGAAGTAGAGGAAGCATCATCCTCTCATTTTGTTGATCCAGTGAAGACACTTATTCCCACTTTTCCTGCAACATCAGGTATGTCTCATACATTGCTTCCATAAGAAATTAAGATACCAAGCATTAGTGAAGCAACTATGGTAGACTTAACAACTCAAGTGGAGATTTCAAAACAAAAATATCTGAATATTAACAACAAATTGACTCAAGAACAACAACTTTCTTTGACAAATTTGTTAAATAAACATAAGCATGCCTTTGCATGGGATTACCATGACATGAAAAGACTAGATCCCACATTATGCACCCATAGGATTTACATAAAGGAAGATTGTACACCAGTAAGACTGCCACAAAGGAGAATCAACCCTGTACTAAGAGAAATTGTCAAAGAAGAATTATAGAAGCTATTAGATGCAGGATTTATCTACCGAATTCCAGATAGCCAGTGGGTGTCTCTTCTGGTTCTCGTGCCCAAAAAGGGAGGGAATTGGAGAGTCTATATTGATTACAGAGAATTAAACTCTGCCACCAAAAATTTTGCCCTTCCTTTCATAGACCAAGTATTTGACTCACTTGCAGGAAAGCAGTACTTTTCCTTTTTGGATGGGTTCAACGATTACAATCAAATACAAATTTCACTAGAAGATCAAGAGAAAACAACATTTACCCGTCCTTGGGGGACATATGCTTACTTAGTGCTTCCATTTGGCTTATGCAATGAACCTGCAACTTTCCAAAGGGCAGTCATTAGCATATTTTCAGATATCTCACATGATTGCATGGAAATCTATATGGATGATTTCACTACTTATGGTGCTACTTTTGAAGAGGCATTAGTGAACTTAGGGAAGGTGTTGGAGAGATGTGAAGACCACAATCTATCCCTGAAAAGTGCAAAGTGCTTCATGATGATGCAGGAAGGAGTAGTACTTGGCCCCTATATCTCTCCAAAAGGAATCCAGGTTGACCCAGCAAAGATTGAAGTCATCATCAATCTGCCCACTCCTGCAAAGCAAAAACATGTGAGAAGTTTCTTGGGTCATGCAGGGTACTATAGACGTTTCATCAAAGATTTTAGCAAAATGGCAGCCCCATTGTATACTCTTCTCATGAAGGATGATGAATTTCAGTGGAATGAAGACTGTAACAAAGTATTTTCTGATTTAAAGGCAACATTAACTCATGCTCATGTACTTAAAGGGCCCAATTGGGAGATTCCTTTCCACATTCATACTGATTCATCAAATTATGCCATAGGAGCAGTATTAGGGAAGAAAGAAGGAGCCATTGAGCATGCTATTTATTTTGTCAGCAAAATCTTACAAGGAGATGAGTTCAATTATATAGTAACAGAGAAGGAAATGCTGGCAGTAATCTATGCACTCAAAAAATTCAGGCACTACATAACAGGCTATCAAATCTTTGTGCACATAGATCATGCAACCATTAGGTATCTTATGAACAAACCTCTAATATCATGTAGATTAGCAAGATGGGTGTTGCTAATGCAAGAATTTGACATCACTATTGTGGATAAGCTAGGGAAGGCCAATGTTGTTGAAGACTTTCTTTGAAGACTGACTACATCAGAGGACAACAAAGTTATTGATGACTTTTTCCCTAATGAACATTTGTTTTCAATCACTGTGCAAACACCCTGGTATGCTGACACGGCCAATTATCTGGTCATAGGAAGAGTCCCTCCTCATTTCTCTCCAAAGGAGAGAAGGGTACTCATTGAAAAGTCTTTTCCTTTTTCATGGATTGCTGGATGTTTGTTCTATACTGGACCAGACAATGTCATGAGGAGATGTGTGAGAGAAGATGAAACATATGACATTTTACATGCATGCCACAATGAACCATGTGGAGGGCATTTTGCAGCAAAAAGGACAACAATGAAGATTTTGAATGTAGGTTATTACTGGCTGACACTCCATAAGGATGCAGGAAGATATACAAAGAAATGTGACAAATGCTAGAGAATGGGATGAACAACCAAATCTGATGAGATGCCCCTTTACCCTCAGCTTGTGATTACTCCATTTGATAAGTGTGGTTTAGATTTTGTAAGACCCATTGATCCTCCATCCAATGGTAAATCATATATCTTGGTATGCACTGATTATGTAACCAAATGGGTAGAAGTTAAGGCCATGAAGCATGCCAGAGATAATAAGGTTGCAAAATTTCTTTATGAGGAAATTTTCACACGATATGGAGTCCCCAGAGAGTTAGTAACTGATCAAGGAATTCAATTCACCTCAACCCTAGTTGCAGCACTAGTCAATGAGGACAACATAAGGCACAAGAAATCTACTCCTTATCACCCTCAAGCCAATGAACAAGTTGAGGTGACTAACAGGGAAATTTAAGCCATTCTAACCAAAACTGTCACTGTCCATAGGAAGGATTGTGCAAATAGGCTGCCAGAAGCTGTCTGGACCTATAGGACAACCTGGAAAATAACTACAGGCTTCACCCTTTTGAGTTACTATATGGAAAAACGGCCATGATACCTATTGAATTTGAACATAAGACTCTTCAGACTGTAATAGACTTGGGGATGGATCTATTCGAGGCACAAAAGGAAAGAATCATGTAGCTCAATGCTTTGGATGAGATGAGGAAAGAAGCCTTACATCACATAGAGGTGGTGCAGAATCAGAGAATAAAGTGGCATGACAAATTCATCAAAGATAAGAAATTCCAGCCAGGTGACTGGGCATTGCTCTATGACTCAAGGTATCAAGATAATGCAGGAAAATTGCAGACAAGGTGGCTAGGACCATATGAGGTTGCTAAAGTTTTTTCCAATGGTATTGTTCAACTTACCACCATTGACCCTATTAGATTTAAGTTGTTAGTCAATGGTCATCACCTCAGGTTGTATCACAAGCCAACTTCAAAGGAAGAGTTCCTGCAACAATTCAATCAACATGCAACTCTTGAACTTCCTGTAGCCAAAGCCAGTGGACCTATTGTCCCTCCTTCTAGCTAACTGAGGCTCGACACTTGTCATAATAAAGACTTCCACTTTTGTGGGGGTCCACTTCTTCATCCATTCACCCATCTGCCCACCCATCTCCATCATTCTCTCTTCCATCATGTGTCTTGATTTCACTTCATCCCACCTCACTTGCTTTCACTCCACTCTCATTCATTTCTCAATCAATTCTTAAAAGATGACCGATACTTTCTCCATGATTTTTACAACTACTTTTCTGCACATCGAGGTACACACACTTTAATTTGTTATATCTTAATTATCTTTTAGTACATTCATTTAATTATTGTAAATTGATGTCAATGTTCTCCATAGCATGTAATTATTCCCTACCCCATCTAGTCACGCATCACAATTCCACATGTGAGGACACATGCTCAATTTTAGGTTGGGGAGGGAGTGTGAATACTATGTCCACATGTCAATCCATGTGCTTTACACTAGCATGTCAGCAAAGTTTAAAATTGAATGATTTGAATTCTGAGTGAGATGACAGCTCGCAAGTGTGAGGTGATAGCCTTCATTGATTACTCCTTACTACCTATTCTACTCTTGTCATAATCTTGTGTTCCCAAATAAGGAAAATTTACATGACATTAGTGATTGACAATTTAACAAAGTTGCAAGAAGGTGAAGTTCAGTTTTTCAAAAACTTTTTGCAGAAAGAAAAACTTGGCAGAAGTGATTGTTTTCAAATAGCTAAAACAATGGGAGGTGGATTAATTTGAAATAAACCCACGGTTCATGACGTATTACTGCAAGATGCATCCAGCTAGGTAGAGTTTATAAATTGTAGGTGGTTAGATTATTTCTTGAAGCTGAATGGTTTTGATGAAAATGTTGTATTAGAATTTGTCCAGACATTGTCTGAAGGTAAGGCCATGGTAAAAGGGTTGGAGGTGTTGGCTACTGAACAAAGAATTGCAGAAGTTACAGGGTTGCCTATCGATGGTGAGAATTGCCCTATTACCAGAGACACCATGTCAGCTAGGGTCAAATTTATAGAACCTGGTGACCCTCCAATAACTGTAGACAAACGGGGAGCCAAGAGAACCTATCTACCTGAGCCATGGAAACAAGTAGCTGTTCATGTTGTGAGGTACATTACTTGTGAAGGTCGTCAATTAAATCTTCATTCTGTGCATTTCAAATTGTTGAATCATATGAGGCATGGGAGAAGAATGAATGTACCAAATGTGTTATACCAACTTCTCTCAATCATGGCCACCGAGACCCAAAAAGGTAGGGCTAATTCTGTTTCCCACCATTGTTTGATCAAATTGTTAGTTGAAAAGTCTTTGCATGATGTGTCTGATATGACTTGGGAAGAATTTTTAAATATTGATCAAATAAGACCAAGCCATTTGTGACCTGTGGTTGTGCCTCAATCTCGTAGAACTAGGAGAAGAGTGAGTTATGTTGAAGCTACTCCGAGAACATCAACTTCTAGTCCAAACCCTCCTACAGCAAAACAAGCTATTGAGATTAGTTCTTCTGAGCCAGAGCATTTAGACAAAGAAAGTTCTTTAGATTCTGATGATGATATTCCCCTTAGCAATTTAATTTGAACTAGGGCACAGAGGAAAAAGGCAGAAATAAGGAAGGGTAAAGCTAAAAAGTAAACCATAGGAAAGAAGGTGTCGAGCTCTAGGAAACGGAAGGCTGACAATGTTCTTCCTACAACCAAAGAGAAACATGAGAGCCCTTCTAGTAAATTGAGACCTACTGAGCTGGCCTCTAGTGTGCCTCTATAGACAAGCCCTAGGGTTGAAGAAATGACAGCTGAGGATGTAGAGGCCCCAATGGGGTATGGGAATGTTGTAGAAAAAGGCATAATAGAGGAAGCAACAAATGTAACATTGGCAGACCTTGCTGCCGCTGTTGAACATATTAAGAGTGAGGGACATGAAGACAAACATGAGTTCCTGTAGCAAGACGCCCTGCAACCCAAATTAGCTAAACATTCAGGAACCATGGAACTGGTGCTATATGAAGATCAACCATCTGTGCCAGGAAAGCCTTTGGTAGGAATACATAGACCCCTTAATTTTTTTATGCATATGGTAGCCATGAATTTGTGGAATGAAATGCAGAGGAGAGAAGAAGAATGGAAAAAGGAGAAGTGCAGGCTAAAGAATGAAATTCAAAAGAAAGATGAAGAACTTGAAGATAAGAATGCAGAAATTGTGACTTTAAAGGAAAGAGTGGATAATATGGCAGCCTTAGTGCCTTAGGTATTAGTGTGTAGGACTCCTCCAAGGGTCTATGCTCTGTATTTAAAGGAAAAGTTTCTTTCTTTTAAAATAGCAAGGATTGTTTTAGGTTTGAATCCTTCCATTGAGTCTCCTCTTGAATTTTTCAATGCTTATCAGATTGCTCCTCCTGAAATAACGAATTTGTTGTGTGAATTTTATTTACATAATTATGCTATGTCCAAAGATCATGAGTGGAATCCCTTGTTGTATGTTGGGGATGTTCAATTGAGGGCATTTATGTCCTGGATGCAAAATGAGATTAGTTGGGGACAATAGTTCAAGGCTTATAAGCAATCAGAATTCAACACTCCCCTGCCCATCAGAGCTGAATCTAGAAATCCAGGAATCATTTTCAATGATTGGCACAGAATGCTTTATAGACCAAGCTATGGTAACATAATCATGTCTGTGAGAGAAGTAGCTTACAGAGAATATGAGAAGGTTGCAAACACTATTGGAGAATCTGTAAAGGGACATTTGACACAAAGGTGGAACAGTTTGTCTGATGAGATAAAACAAGTAGAGCCTCACTCTCTACAGAACTATGTTGCAACATGTAAAAGAGTGGATAGATATCTACAGATTGGGAGGACAAAGGGACAATTCTGGCTTCTCTTAATCTTCCAACCACCTATCCTATTGTGGCCTGTGCCAAATTACAGGTTTTACCAGTATGATATTGTTGAAGAGAGGCAGAGATAGAACAGGTTGGATAGATAGCAAGGGTTCTATTGGGATCCTAACTCATGCACTAGAGAAACTGATATAGGACAGCTAGCAATTGCTAATTTCAAGGCATTAACCAAACAAAAGATCAACCCTTCCTCTGATGGAGGACCAACAAAGTCTTAGGTTGGGGAGAGTGATGAGTCTAGTTTATGACTCAATTTTGTTAGACTTTACTATCCATTTGTTGTAGTTATCATGGACTTTGATGCTTAGATCTTGATCTTTTTATGATATTTCCTCAAAACTATAAGATGTTGGGTATAGGTTATTTCCTATAATCTTTTATGACAATGACAAGCTATATGAACTATCTATGTTAATTTTACATGTGGTTAATGAATGTTACTCTAAGATAGTTACATATATGCAATTATTGTGCATACTAATATTGTTACGCAGATATAATTAGCAGCCATAAAGTCAAGGAAGATTCTGCCAGTTGGTTACTTGCCATCAAAGTTAAACATGGTGATCGTTCAAATGTCAAATGGAGGGAAGATAACCACCTTGTAACTAGTCTTAATTACTTGTTGAGCAAATTTAGGAGTTACTGTTGTGCTAGATCTATGTTGAAGCGACTCGCTTGACCAGATTCCACGCATGCATAACCTCCTCTCCGCTTTCTATGCTTTCCCTAAAGTGGCATCCTCCTATTCTATTGGAGTTGACCACCTTGCTAGGTAGTTAGTTTTGCAGTTTTTCTTTCTATAAATAAGACTCAGATGCTCCTTCTGAGGGGTTGATTAATCTGAGGTTGTACTTGCATTATCTAGTTTTTAGTAATACAATCACGTTGTTCATTTGTACTCATGTTTTTCCAATGAATAAGATGAAGTTATAAGTTTGCATCTCTAAGTTCACATTTGTCTTAGGGAATACTCATCCAAGGGGGCCCACTTGGTGAGCATTCCATCCTTTAGTTTAGTTGTATTTTCTGTTAAGCAGTTAGTTAAATCTGGCATTGAATGTTCCTGCAGCCACTAGAATTCTATTATGTGTCTATTCCTGCAGCCAAGGTAGACAGAGTAGTTTCCTGTTTGCTTGCCCAGAATTTCATTTTCTATCATGCACTTCAACTTAGTATAGTTGTTTGTTGATGTTTAGCATTTATGTTATTTCTTTCCAAGTAGTTTATTTTCAGCATTATGACTTTCTTAGCTGTAGAATGAATATGGCTACTTTGGAAGTTCCTAGTGCACATACCGTACTGACCCATTTCATGTTCACGTCCCTGGGTTGACAAGTTAAATGCATCTTCATAGTGATTAAGACAGCTATTCAGGTTAGATGTCCAATCTTTGAGTCACAACTTTATGGGCTTAGTTGTTAAATCATTGTAGGAGACCAATAGCTGACACAGACAATGGCAACATCCCCTCTCAACTATCATTAAGAGAAACCTTTCCTACATGGTTATCCTCACAAACTCATGAACATATGGAAAAGAGAAGAAGTGATAATGCCTTAACCATTAAGATAAAGATCAAGATTCGTGATACCCGCTAGCCTACCAGGGCCCTATAGGTAAGTATCTCTAACCCTTCATCTCTCTTGTGATGTGCTTCCCCCGTGATGTGTTATGTGTTGTTTAGGCCTCCTGGAATGACCTTAGATTCTCTTGTAAGGTTTAGGATACCAGGAGACCGCCTCTGTTGTGACCTTCTTCTATTTGTATCATCATTCTTCTATATTGCCTCTCTCTTTGATTTCATTGTTGTGTGTTGTGTCTTACAGAAATTTGTGGTTGGTGATTTGGGGGCACCCTCCTACGTGACTATCCCTAAGACACTTATTTCTCCTCTCTTATTTATTGTTTCCCTTCCTCTAGTGTTTCCACCTAGCGGGCGGATGACGACAAACATTTATACTGATGCGGACCTAGTGTCCCTTTTGAGAGCAATAAAAAATTGGACTTAGTTCCTAATATGACAATGGGGTTGTATATCTTATCCGATGCTTGGCTAGTGGAAGCACTCATGCTTTCCGTGTTGTGAATTTGATGATGTTTTTGTTGCATTTACAAACCTTAACAATACTGTTGCTCTATGCACCTTTGTTTGCCTTTGAATCTGGTCTTGGCAGTACTCGATTTGAAGAGATTCATGATATAGCCCTACGGTTATCCTCAAACTCTGAATTTGTTGTATAACCTTGGCTCTTTGTGTGGTTAATCATATGCATTGATGTTGTAGAGACTAACATGTTTCTTGCAGGGATGTGTTGTGGGAACATTTGGTAATCGTAAAGTACATGTCACCTCTGGGGGGCATGGGCTTTGCGAAAGTTAGTGTTCCCTTATGTGTTTTCTTCCTACCTTAACGTGCTTGATATCGATACCTGATATCAACCACCTTAAGGTGGGGGCATATATAAGGTAAGTTGTCTATTATAGATGTTAGCAATGTGTTTGACCTCAGATGCAGAGACTTGCGCCCCAGGGTAGTGCATCGTGCATCCTAAGCTTGTTTGCAATCAATCAATCAATCATGTAAGCCCTCTGCGGACGCGGGATATCGAGCATATCCTTTTTCTTAAGCCCTCTACAGAGGTGGGGATGGTATATTTCTCAGAGCAAATTGTATCATCTTGTCATTTTCAAAAGTCCTCTGTGGAGGCGGGGAGTGGTTCTATGACTAACTCAACCCTTAAGCGTGTCTTCAGTGATTGTTGTGGCGAAGCCCAATCGTCGGTATGTGCTTGTAATGTGCTTGAGATGGTGTTGGACCTAGAAATAGGTACACTCTATCGCTTGTCTGTCATGTTTTCTCTGTTTCTTCAAGTGTGTGTGTTTTGGCGTGCTTATTTTGTGTGGCATGTTTGTTGCCCCATATGCAGAGACCAGTGCCCTTGGGTAGTGCTTCTTGCATTTTGGGAGGTTTTGCATGTCTTGCATGTGTGTTGCCCTATATATATAGACACCTGCGCCCTCAGGTAGTGCATCCTGTATTATGGGAGGTTTGTTTACTTTCCAGTACTTGCATTTGCATTTCATATATATGAGAAAAAGAAAAGAAAAGATATCATTTCTATCTTCCATGCATTAATGTGTCTTCTATGCATTGGCTGTCTGCTCTGTGTTCTGCGTGACTGTAAATGTCTTCTCTGTGTTTTGCGTGCCTGTTACTATTTTCTATGTGATTGGTGTGTCTTCTCCATGCTTGGTGTGTTTGTTGTGTTTGTAACCTTACTTTAATGCATGTATTGGCCTCGCATTTATACATACATTAAAGTGGGGGCTAAATGTAACATCAAAAAATGTCCCCTTGGGGGTTTTTCCCTCATAAGGTTTAGCTCCCAGGTCTTTAGTATTAGGACATTTTAGTTCATATTTTAGAATCTCGATGGAATGAGACCTAGGTTTCATGGTAAATGGGACCTGGGAGGACCCCTTGAGCTCTACCCTGCCCAAAATAGGGGGGACTTGGGCGCCCGCACCCTAGTCCTGCCCTATTTTGGGGCATCCCCAATTTTTGGGTGTCGATTTATGACCGTTAGTTGGTTCTTTTGTTGACACAGTAAAGTTTGAGTTTTAAAATCTTGGCAGAAATGCTTGTAGGTGCATATATAAGTATGTTTAGGCATTCATTTGTAAACTAGATGGCAATTGTGATGTTCAAGTGTTCTCAAGGTGATTCAAGGCTTTCTATTGTGTTGAAAGAGTAGACTTGTATGTTTTATGTGTTGATATTTGCAGATTTGAGCATCAATCTCCTCATGGCATGAAGAGCATCTTCCTCCATGAGAGCTTCACTACAAGGTGACATATCATTGTGTTTTTATCATTGATTCCTTTGGTTTTTGCCTCTACCTCACAAGGGCATGCACTCTTTATCTGACAAAAGTGTTCAGAGACTTAAGTGTCCTCTGAGGCTTGACTGAGGCAAGCCTCTAAACACCACAACCCCCAAACAAAGTCTTGTGATTACAGGTTAAAGGTGTCGTATCCAAAAAAAGTGGAGTTGCAGGAAGGCTTGGCAGGCATCAGGGATTCAGGATCTAAAGAGAAGTTTGACACAGGAGCACTTCTAGGACTTGGGCGCTCGCACTAGTGTCCTCTCAAACATATCTCAGGAAATAGAAGTTACAGGGCTAATCAGTGTCGAAAGGAGGTCCAGATTCCCCCCAAAAGTAGGTACCTTGGACTTGGGCACCCGCACCTTAGTCCTTGACTATTCCACCTCGAAACCCCAAAAATAGGTATTCTATGATTTGCCATTTTACTCCCATCTGCAAGAGCTTTTTCCGTCTTTCATCAATTTGTTGTCGTATTTGCATAATTAGGGTTTTTATGTTTAATTGGACATAAGAGAAGGAAACTTAATATTCAAATTCCCTAATCCAAGTTTCCCTTCATTTGTAAGTGACCTAGGGTATGATAGTGCTCGCCACTCGACCTTAGATCCTTCAATGTTAGGGTGAAAGAAGGCTTTTAACATCTAAACAAGAAAAGATTAACAAAATCCAATTTTACCCTAAACACTTGGTAGTGGAATACTATGACAAAAATAAAAGAAAAGAAGGGAAGTAGAAGGGCTAAGCAAAATGCTGGTCAAAAAGCACCATCAAAACCAATTACAAATGATGACGTAGAAGTAGTTGTAAGAAATGGCTCACAAGTTGAAATAGAAACAAGGTTAGAAGAAGAATTTTCTGGAGCACCTTTCTTTGATGGCACAAATTTTGCTTTATGGTGTATTAGGATGGAGTCTTACTTATCCTCTTTAGGATTTGATGTGTGGATGTCAATAGAGAATGGGTATAATATACCTTCTCAACCACCTACTGCAGATGATAAACAAACTTATGAATGTAATGAAAAGGCAAAGAGTGTTATTATTTGTGGCCTATCTAATGATGTCTTTGGTAAAATTATGCACTGTGAAACTACACATGATATTTGGAAGAAACTAATTAGCATCTATCAAGATGATGTATTGAAAGAGAGGACAACCTGGTGATTGAGAATAATGACAAAGAAAGGAGACATTCACATGAAGAAGAAGTCAAAACTGATCTAGAGGATGATGAAGAAGTAGATCTTGAAGAAGAACTCTATTATACTTACAATGTGGTTGAAAAACTTAAAAAGGAAAACTCAATACTAAATTTGCAGCTTCAAGAAGAAAAGGAGTCCAAGACCAAAGCACTTTCATCCCTCAAAAGAGTAGAAAAATAGATCATGGATTTAAGGGTACAAGTTGAAGAATCAAACAAATTAATCATTAGCTTAAAAACAAATATTGAAGAGGCCAAAAGGATAAAAGATGTGACAAAGTCTGAATTTGAAGCCAAAACAAATGAATTCCAAAAACTTGAAGCAAAGGTAGTCACTCTAAGAAAAGATCTTAAAAATCTCAAGGTCCAGTTAGAGAAAAATTAGAAATTTGAAGATAACACCTACAGGTTGAATGAGATGTTGAGCAAGAAAAAACATCACAAGGATACTACTGGCTTAGTCTATGAAAAGGGCAGAGTTCTAAAGTTAGGGAAACTCCTAGGAAGAAAATAGATCTAAACCATCATTATGTTGCTCCTGAGACTGAAGACAAGAAGAAGGAAAATCATGTTTCACAAAAAGAAAGAACTCCTCCACAAGTCAACAACAAATTCGTAAGGTTTTTCCATCAAGGACAACATCAAAACACCATGTTTGAAAACTCTTTTCCTGGTTATTGATATTCATGTTATGAATTTGGTCATAGAGCAATAGAGTGTTGGATGCATGCAAGGAAAGTTGATTGGAATAAGAGTTCTTATGAGTTGTTAAATAGAAGTAATGTCCTATGTTATAAATGCAACCATCTGCTCCAAATATGTGCCTAAGCGGTGTTGCCATTGATGTCAACATATCCGTGTTGCCATTGGTGTCAAATGTATCCTATTTTGTTGTCTGTATAGAAGACCAGATTATTGAGGATATTGAGAAAATTAATGACAATCAATATCTACAGACCATATGGATGTTCAAAGGTTTGCTTGAAGAAGCTATAGTTATGATTGGAGAAGTTCGCATTAAGATCTGAGGAAGTTATGGCCATCTGAGTAGAACCAGTTCCTGCAATACTTAGGAGAGACAGAGTGATAGGGAAGTGGTCCGGATTGCTTTGGTAATGTAAAATGATGATCTGTGAATCTAGAGGCATGTTTGGGAAGTCAGTGTGTATCATTAATTCAAGTGGTTCATGGTTTACAGATCCACAAGCAATCCTTCTCGTTTGACAGTGATGGAAGATAGTGTTCTTGAGGTTCTAGATAATGATGCATGTGATTCTGATGAGTTGGAGGAGTGTAGATGTTTCTATTGAATTTAATGTACTTGTAGAGATCTCTGGATCGTGTAGCTTCTATGTTGGAGGTCCACATTGAAGTTTGAGCTTGTTGTTGAAGATTTCTTTTTTGAGGTTGTTGTTCTTCCCAGTTCTTGGCCGACCGGATGTTCCTATGATCTAAAGATCATTTTATGAAGCGTGGCATGTTAGTAGAGCCAGATTCAAATCTCAGTTATGTTTGGCTGACAGTGTAAAGATCTGCATTAAGTTTAGCCGACCTTGTTAATCATTCCAAGGTTAATGAAGCATATAAATACTTAGTGAAGAGTTGTTGAGAATCATCCTTGTGTGAAATGAATTAAATCAAAAGAAAGGATCAAAAGTAGAGAAAAGAAGAAGAGGAGCGAAAGCAGTATAGAGTGAAGAATCAGAGGAGAAGAACTTGGAGATAGAAGCAGAGGTTTTTGTGAGCATTAAATGAAACTGAACCACGCATGAAAAGATGTTAATTATCAATTATTTCTTTCTGTGTTAAACTCAAATTTCTTGTAGGTAGTGAGCCTCTCTTTTGAGTAGTGAGCTCTAGGCAGTGAGCCCGAAGGCAAGTGCCTTCCCATTCTTTTAAGTACTTTTAATAGGGTATGAATCTTGTGGGCTAACACCCACTATGGTTTTTCCATTAACTGGGTTTCCATGTCAAAAATCTTGGTGTCAAATGTGTTGATTATGTTTCTGCTTATGTGTTGATGTTATATGCTTTAATGTTTGCATCATTAATCAATTTGCCAATTGTCAAAGAAGATTAAAAGAAAAGAAAAGTTTGATTTTAGGGACAATTGATTCACCCCCCCTCTCAATTGTCCAAGATAATTCCAACAATTGGTATCAGAGCCAAGTACCTCTAAAAGAAGCTTGACTGCTTGACGAGATCCAAGATGTCATTTTACAAGAAGGAAAGTCTGAGATTTGATGAAACAAATTACTCCCTTTGGAAGGTACGCATGCAGTGTCATCTGGAATGTATGGGTGATGTCTTTTGGTTAATAACCAAGAATGAGTATATGATTCCTAAGAATGGACCTACAACTATAGATGATATCAGAGATGTTGAACACAACATTTGAGCCAAAGAAACATTGTTGAGTGCCCTGTCTGATACCGATTGGCAAATGTCCTGGATTTAAAAACTGCTCATGAAATCTAGATTAAGTTGGAAAATCTGTATGAAGGTGAGAATTATGTTAAATGTGCCAAGCTACAAAGCCTGAAGGGTAAATATGAAAGATTGATAATGATTGAAGATGAAAACATTACTTCCTACATGCAGAAAGTAAATGAACTTGTGACCGGTATCAGAAATGCATTTGGAGTATTGGAAGAATAAAAAATTATTGCCAAAGTCCTCAGATCCTTACCTGTAGCTTACAAGCATAAACCTGCAACCATTGAAGAAATTGGAATAGTAACAACTGTCACAAGGGATCAGTTAGTTGGAAAGCTTTTAGCATTTGAAATGAGTGAGTTTGTGATTCTATCCCTAAGTCCGAATCTGCATTCAAGGCCAGTGTGTATGGTAAGCAAAGATATGATCTAGGTGAAAGTTCTTCAGGAAGATCAAACAGATTTGTGAAGACAAGGAAGGATCTTGAAGATGATGAAATTGAGACTGCAGATCTTGAAGCTCTTATTGCCAAAAGAATGCCAAGAGGATCCGGTAAGTATGAAGGAAAGTTGCCATTAAAATGTTTTGCTTATAATAAGATTGGTCATTTTGCCTCAAGGTGTCCAGAGAGGTTTTCAAAACCAAACCCTAATAGATACAAAAGTCAGAAAAATTGCTACTATGTCCAAGAAGCTGGAGAAGGAGTCACAAATGATGAATCTAATCATGGAGAAGGTGATTGGGTGTTCATTGCTATTAAAGAAGAAGGTCCAATGTCTACAGGATCTACTAGTTGTACAAATGTGGAAAGTGCCTTGGCTGTTGAGGTTGTTGAAAAGTGTGAATGGGTGATTGATAGTGGATGTTCTCATCATATGACTGGTGACAAGAGTAAGTTTGTGAGTTTTGAAAAATATGAAGGTGGGCTTGTGAAATTTGGAGACAACTCAATTGGTAGAATCAGTGGCAAAAGATCCATCTCTTTTGATGGTAAGAACTGCACCAATGATGTTCTGTATGTGGAAGGACTAAAACATAATCTTCTTAGTGTTGGATAGTTGGTTGACAAGGGTTATAATCTTTGATTCAAGGATGGAAAATGCAGAATCTTGGAGAGCTCCGGAACTGAAATTGCATCTAGTACTCAAACTAGAGGTAACATCTTTCATTTAAGTAGCTTTGGCAAAAGTTGTTTGATTGCTCAGATAGATCAAAGTTGGTTATGGCATAGGAGGATGTGTCATGTGAATTTTGATAACATTGTCAAAATAAGCTCCACTTAAGAGATCTTCCAAGACTTGTGAAACCTGATAGCATATGTAGAGAATGTCAATTGGGTAAACAGAACAAAATTTCATTCAAAAGCAAGGAACAAGCTTCTAGTTGGTGATTGGAAATAGTACATACTAATTTTCGTGGTCCTGCTAGAATTAGGAGTGTGCAAGGAGACAAATATTTCATGTTGCTGATTGATGATTACTCCCAGATGATGTGGGTAACTTTCTTAAAAGAAAAACTAGAAGCTCTTGATAAGTTTAAAGTGTTCAAGATGATGGTTGAAAATGAGATTGGTGGGAAATTGAAGTGTCTAAGATCTGATAGAGGTGGAGAATTTACTTCTGGTGAGTTTGATGCTTTCTGTGAAAAGCATGGACTAAAAAGATAGTTATCTGCTCATAGGACTCCTCAGCAAAATGGAGTTGTGGAAAGGAAGAACCAAAACATTCAAGAAGCTGCCAGGACCATGATGATGGAAACAAATGTTCCTCAAGTTTATTGGAGAGAATCCGTGAGTACTGTTGTCTACACTCTTAACCGGGTGCAGATCAAAGGAAATTCTGGTAAGATTGCTTATGAACTATGGTTTGGTCATCTTCCTACTATGAGATATTTCAGAGTTTTTGGTAGTAAATGCTATATCAAAAGAAATGAGGATTTAGGCAAGTTTGATGCAAGAAGTGATGAAGGAATATTTTTCAGATACTCTACTCAAAGTAAGGCTTACCGGTGCTTCAACAACAAGTTGAAAAAGATTGTTGAAAGTTCTAATGTTAAAGTTGATGAAAGCAAAGAAGGACAATCCAGTACCACGGATATGATTCAGATGATCAAGATGAAAGTCAAAGCCAAGGAAGGCAAGTTTAAATTCAGACTCAGATCTAGATTGATCTGGTAACTCCAGTAACTTAAGAAGTTAGTACAGATAATGAGGAACAAGTTCAAGAAACAGAAGTTCAAACAATTCCCAAAACTCCTAGGTATGTAAGGTTGAATCATCCTGAAGATCAAATCATAGGAGATAAGAGTAAAGGTGTTCAAACTAGGAGAAAATTTTCTAAAGATCAAGAGGAGATTTGTTTGATTTCAAAGATTGAACCTAAATCAGTAAGTGAAGTTTGCAATGATGAAAACTAGGTTAAAGCAATGGAATAAGAATTGATGCAAATTGAAAAGAATCACACTTGGGATCTTGTTCCTAGAACTGAGGATAAAAATGTGATTGGAACCAAATGGGTCTTCCAGAATAAACTAAATGAAGATGGTGAAGTTGTAAGAAACAAGGCAAGGTTGGTATGTAAAGGCTATTCTCAAGTAGAAGGAATTGATTTTGAAGAAACTTTTGCTCCGATGGAAAGGATAGAGGCAGTTAGATTATTTCTTGCTTTTGCTGCCTTCAGAGATTTTAAAGTTTATCAAATGGATGTCAAATCAGCATTCCTAAATGGAGAGTTGGAGGAAGAATTCTACATTGAGCAACCGGAAGGATTTCAATTGTCTGACTAGAGAAATATGGTCTGCAGACTGAGAAAAGCATTGTATGGACTTAAGCAAGCCCCAAGAGCCTGGTATGCAAGATTGGATAAGCATTTGCTTAAGCTAGGATTCAACAAAGGTACCACTGATAGTAATCTGTACTTCAAGATTAATCATGAGTACATTCTAATTGTTGAAGTCTTTGTTGATGATATCATTTTTGGTGGAAATAAATGTATGTGCAAAGCATTTGTTGATCAAATGAAAAGTGAGTTTGAGATGTCAATGTTTGGTGAGATGAATTTCCTCCTAATTCTGCAAATTGTTCAATCAGATAAAGGTATCTTCATATCTCAGTCCAAGTATGTGAAAGAATTATTGAAGAAGTTTGGAATGGAAGATTCAAAGCCAATAGGTACACCTATGGTAACCAGATGCAAGCTAATAAAAGATGATGACTCTCCCAAGGCAAATCAGAAAAGGTATAGATCAATGATTGGAGGATTACTCTATTTGACTCAGACCAGACATGACATCATGAATGCAGTTGGACTTGTTGCTAGATTTCAACCTGATCCAAAAGAATCCCATGTTGTGGTAGTCAAAAGAATTTTCAAATATCTCAAGGGGACAATTGATTATGGACTGTGGTATCCAAAGGAAAATGACTTCACTCTTCATGCATATATAGATGCTGATTGGGTAGGAGATGTGGATGATAGAAAAAGAACTAGTGGTGGTGTATTCTTTTTGGAAAGAAGATTGGTCTCTTGGATAAGCAAAAAGAAAGAGGCAATATCTCTGTCTACTGTAGAGGCAGAGTATATAGCAGCAGAAAATAATTGTACTCAAGTTTTGTAGATGAAGCAAATGCTGAAGGACATCATAATAGTGTTTGAGGAGCCAGTCACAATTTTTTGTGATAATTCAAGTGCTATAAGCATTTCAAAGAATCTGGTATTGCACTCAAAGACAAAGCATATATCTATCAAGTTTCATTTCTTAAGGGAGAAATTAAATGAGAATGAAGTTAAGTTGGAGTTTGTGTCTTCCAAAGATCAAATTGCTAATATCTTCACTAAGCCTCTTCCCAAGGATACTTTTGAGTATCTCAGAGAAAAGTTAGGGGTTATTACCCCTCCTGATCAAAACTAAGATGCACTAAAGTGCATCAGTCTGGTGGAATTCACAATCATATCTTGTGATCCAAATTAATGTTAAGGAGTTACTACTCAAGGGGGAGTAGTCAGTATGTAAATTTTGGGATCAGTCAGAAGCAAAAAGGGAGAAAAGATAGCAAATATGTGCCCTTTACCATTGATGTCAAAGGGGGAGAGAAGTCATGTGAAAAACTAGTTGCTGATGTAAGGCGAGCAGTAAAGAAAGTAATTGCAGAAGTGAGAAGAGAAAGGGGGAGAAGTTCTTGTCTTGATGGTTGAATTTAGTTTTTCACATCATATGTTTCCATCAATGACAAAGGGGGAGATTATTGCAAATATGTGCCTAAGCGGTGTTGTCATTGATGTCAACATATCCTTGTTGCCATTGGTGTCAACTGTATCCTATTTTGTTGTCTGTATAGAAGATCAGATTGTTGAGGATATTGAGAAAATTAATGACAATCAATGTCTGTGGACCATATGGATGTTTAGAGGTTTGCCTAAAGAAGCTCCAGTTATGATTTGAGAAGTTTGCATTAAGATCTAAGGAAGTTATGGCCATCTGAGTAGAACCAATTCCTGCAATACTCAGGAGAGACAGAGTGACAAGGAAGTGGTCCAGATTTAACATAAAATGATGATCTACGCATCTAAAGGTATTTTTGGGAAGTCAGTGTGTATCATCAATTCAAGTGGTTCGTGGTTTGGAGAGCTGCAAGCAATCCGTCCAGTTTGACAGTCATGGTAGATAGTGTTCTTGAGGTTCTGGATAATGATGCAAGTGATTATGATGAGTTGGAGGAGTGCAGATGTTTTTGTTGAATTCAATGTACTTGTAGAGATCTATGGATCATGTAGCTTCTGTGTTGGAGGTCCACATTGAAGTTTGAGCTTGTTGTTGGAGATTTCTTCTTTGAGGTTGATGTTCTTCCCAGTTCTTGGCCGACCAGATGTTCCTAGTGTTGCAGATGATCTAAAGAGCATTTTATGAAGAATGAAGTGTTAGTAGAGGAAGATTCAAATCTTAGTTATGTTTGGCCGATAGTGTAAAGATCAACATTAAGTTTAGCCGACCTTGTTAATCATTCCAAGGTTGATGAAGCGTATAAATACTTATTGAAGAGTTGTTGAGAATCATCCTTGTGCAAAATGAATTAAATCAAAAGAAAGGATCAAAAGTAGAACAAAGAAGAAGAGGAGCGAAAGCAGTATAGAGTGAAGAATTAGAGGAGATGAACTTGGAGATAGAAGCAGAGGTTTTTGTGAGCATTAAATGAAACTGAACCAGGTATGAAAAGATGATATTTCTTAGTTAGTTCTTTCTGTGTTGAACTCAAATTTCTTGTAGGCAGTGAGCCTCTCTTTTGAGCAGTGAGCTCTGGGAAGTGAGCCCAAAGGTAAGTGCCTTCCCATTATTTTATGTACTTTTAACAGGGTACGAATCTTGTGTGCTAACACCCACCATGGTTTTTCCTTTAACTGGGTTTCCACATCAAAAATCTTGGTGTCAAATGTGTTGATTATGTTTCTACTTATGTGTTGATGTTATATTCTTTAATGTTTGCATCATTAATCAATTTGCCAATTGTGAAAGAAGATTAAAAGAAAAGAAAAGTTTAATTTTGGGGACAACTGATTCACCCCCGCCCTCTCAGTTGTCCGGCATAATTCCAACACCATCTAGGTCACACTGCAAGGTTTTGTAGTACACAAGTAAGAAACAGTGTTTTTGGATTTTCAAGAAGATATAATTCGTTTGTTCCTCTAGTTTGTAACAATATCATTTGCTATAAATGCAATAACATTGGGCATAAAGCACAACATTGTAGAAGTAGGTTGATGAAATCAACTAGACATAACAAGAAGATAGATACCTTGACCAAGCAAAAGAAAGGTATTATAAAAGTTTGGAGAAGAAAACAACAAGAGAATGTGCATATTGCACAAGAGGCATCAACAATTATTTAACAAGTAGTATAAGTTTAGGGGGAGTACACCATCGGTTTATACTCAGAGCAATGCCAATGGTTGTGTTTATCCTTGTTTGCATATGAATTATACTATCAATTCTAATGTATGTGAAACAATGACATCTTCAAAGATCAGATGCATCTCTTGATGTTACTGTGTGTATTAGATAGTAGTGATCAGACAGTCTATAGTATCACTTGTGTGTTTCTGATATCAGTGCATGATCTTTGGTGCTCAAACGTCATCGATCCTTGAAAGTTTTACTTGCATGGAGAAGACTATCTCTGCATGATGGTAGTGTTGTGCCTTGCACACACACCCCATTTTGACAAATGGAGACCCCCTCTTTCGCTTTGGCTTGGTATCTCGACCTTTATTACTTATGATGATGAGAGGGTCAATTTATGCTTAGAATGCAGGATTTGTTCCTTATTTAAGTATTTTGTATGCTTGGAGTCATTTGATGTGGTGCATGATTGATTTGGAAGTGTATTGAGTGGTCTTGTGCTTGAAAGATAGCCATTTGTTGCCTTTTTTATACTTAAATATATTTTTAAATATACTTTCACCTTGAGAAGTTCAAAATCTGGTGCTAAAAATCACCCCAACTGCACTTTGCACTAAAAACCTCCCCGACCGACTTCCCTCCAACTATCGCTTAGTCGGCAAACATCAAAAACCTTGCTGAAGCAATTTGGAAGAAAATCACTAAAAGTGCATCCTACCAACTTTTGCACTAAAAACAAGTCCGACCGACTTTATTCACAACTCACCAAAGTTCGTGCTAGCCAAAATCTCCGCTAACTCCTTAAAGCATCCTTAGCGCTAGAATCGCTTCCCACGGACTTACGCCAAGTTCGACCCTAACCGACTTTTGTCTGACACCCACCAAACTCACGCAAGTTGGTGCAAGTCAAAATTAGCGCCAAACCTATTTTGCGTTAAAACCACTTGCCACGGACCTGCGCTAAAAAGTGCACCGACTGACCTAGTCAATTAGTCAGTCCAAACCAAAATCCCCGCTAGGTTAGTTGGAGGTGAAATCCCCGCTAGGTCGATTGGAGGTGAAATCCCCACTAGGTCGGTTGGAAGTGAAATCCCCGCTAGGTTGGTTGGAGGTGAAATCCCCACTAGGTCGATTGGAGGTGAAATCCCCGCTAGGTCAGTTGGAGGTGAAATCCCCGCTAAGTCAGTGACCCCCAAAATCAATGCTTTTTGGTATTTTGGGCCAAAATTTGGGTTTTTCAAGGTGCAAATTGGATTTTCTTGACGGATTTGAATTACAAAACTAATTGTCACATCATGATGAACATTTTAACAAGTTTGTGTTGATTTTGGGCATATTTTATGACAATTAATGCCACTGCACATGAAAAGTATGTGACCCCCAAAAATCTCTTTTTTTAATAGAAAAGGCTAGAAAAGCATAAAATAAATGTCTACAAATGGATTTTAATGACCAAAAAAACTTCCTAGATCAATATATTGGCCAAATGGGTACTTCAAAATGGTAAAAAACTCAGAAAATCATACAAAAATGACTGGATTTATGAAGTTGTCTATAAGGAAGCAACATTGACAATGAGTTGTCCTAGACTAATCTGTGGCTGCAAATGGACATATTCTGATTCAAAATAATGGAAAATAACTTGTTAAGATGAAATTGATGCTTTGCCTTGTTGATTGTAGGTCTAAGAGGATAAAGGAGCCAATTGGAGCCATATTGGAAGGTGAACACACAAGAGGTGCAGTGTTGACCCAGAACTGCATAATCGACATTCTATCAACCAAATTGTTGTTTCCATATTTGGTTTCATATGATGGATATGAGCTACAAGAGCTAAAGACATAAAAGATCAAGTCTACTTCATTGTTGTTCCTGCAGATCCAGTCCAATGTCCAAGTGATCCAGTCCAGGGTCATAACTCTTAGCTATTTTATCAAAATTTAAACTTCTTGGACTCGTTGGAAAGATAAACTAATTATCTAGTTTGAGCTACTCAGTTGCTAAGGCTTAATGCCAAGCAACTGATAAAGTTTTGAGCCCCAATTCTACTCCAAAGGCCTCCAAAAATGTAATTTACTACGATGTAGAAAATACCAAAAATTATATTTTTTATATTTTCCCAAAAATACCACTCAAATGACCCTGGACTGGATCACCAAGACATGCATACAGCTGTCCCAATAGTTAAGTCATCAAGAATCAGTCAAGCAAGCATCTAGTTGCATATACTTTCACCAAAATATTCCTTTTGATCCAGTCAGCACTTGGAATCTCGTGAATCCACATCAGCTCAAGTTTTTGAGTGTCAAGTGACTTTGTTTTGGCTTTATTAGCCTCAAAAATTGACTTTTCATCATATACAACCAAATGGGTATCCATTTTGTCTAGATTCAATGTATTTGCAAGCTATATTTTGTCTTTTTCCTAAAGGACAAATGCAAATCTAAAAATGTAACTAACTGATGTATCTCATTAAATGCCATGTAATCTGGACCATTGGTGTTGATTTAATCTCCACCGTCCATTCAAAAACTCAGTTTGGTGCCTTGTCTATAAAAGGGTCATCATTCTCTCATTGTAGGAAGTAAGATTTGATACTGAATTGTTGAGACTCTGCCAAACTGTGATCAATACAAAGCAAGTTTTGCAGGCTGCTGGGAATTTGTGTTCTTGTGTTACCCTCTTTTGTCTTCATGGTTCATATCAATCTGAATCTAATTAGTTGTGTTTTTGCAATGATGGGTAAATGTTAAGATATCTGATGAATGCTTTGGTCCATACTATTAGTACTTGCTGATTGTAAGTTGCTGTGTATAGTTAGCTTGGGCCTTGTCATTGAATACAGTTCAGTTGCTTTCCACTAGTTAAGCTGCGCCATTGTCTGGGTGTTTAATGAGTGAATGCAATTTGAAAATCATAAGGATCCTTTGAAGATTGCATCATTTCTTGCAACATTGTGGGCTTCCTATCTTGGTGAAACGGGGAATGGTTTATTAAAAGTATTTGTCTATCTGTAGCATTTTACCCCATTATGACTGTCACTTAGGATCTCTTATCCCTTCTCTCTCTCTCTCCCTTTCTTTTTGCATTTTCTTTACATCAAATTTGTTAGATTTAGAGTTTGAGCAGCATTTCATTGCTCATCTGCTGGAAAATTTCAGACTTTACAGTCTGAACCACTAGGGTTTCTACATATACATTGTTGTCATCTTCCATAAACCCTGCATTTTATGTAAGACCCCATGTTAGCACAGCTAGACATACCACTAAGTCATTCCAAGCAAGCTAAGACCTAGTTGTATTATCCTTGGGGTAGTCCAATCTTGGATAGGATACCTTTTTCAAGAGAGGTGTGATACCATCAATCATAACTACGTTGTTGTGTGCTAAAACCATCAACAGGTAGTACTTCCAAAGACATCAGTGGTCAATGGAGTGACTGATGACAATGTCAAATCAATTTGATTAGTTAGTAAAGGACAAAATCAAGGACAATGAGTATGATGTGTCTGCAACAGTATGATAGGGTGTGAAAGATTGGACAACAATCAAGGAGCAAGCTTTTATGGAGATATAACAGGTGATTGTTATGTGCTTGAAACTCTAAATGTTTCTTACATTTTGATGATGGGATGTGTAAAGTACATAGTGTTTGCTCTATGAGGTTGTAAAATGCTATAATGGTTGTCATTCTTTCATTTTCTCTAAGCATCTTATGAGATTTATAAAATCTTGCACTTGGTATGCATATCACCTCTTTAAATTAGACATCTACAATATCAAATGAAAGGAGGGATCTACACAAAATTATGAGAAGTCTATGAATTTCTCATGCTAAGTCTACTCAAAATTTGTAAGGGATAATAGGTCACTGAGCCTGAAAGAGTATAGGTGAAGCACTATCAAGGCAAATGCTCAGTCAAGCCTACACAATGTGAAGTGATACGTTGTAGTGGTGTCTCAAAGTATTGTCAAGTCCATGCAATGATTGCAGGATACACACAAAATAGATTTGTTGAAAAGTCTTTACGAATATTCAAGAAAATGCAATTAGCAAGTATAAAATTAGACTCTGCAACCTTTTCTAGCATTCTTGTAGCTTGTGCAAAAATGGGAGCTTTGGAACAAGGTATGGAATCCATCAAAGTATAAAGGAAGGGAGATTGTTGTCAAATGTTGTAGTTTCAAGTGCCCTGGTAGACTTGTATGTAAAATGTAGAAGAATAGACAAGGCACATGAAGTTTTTGACAAAATGTCTCAAAGAAATGTAGTCTAATGGAATGACATGTTTACAGGATATGTTCAACATAGGTTTGCTAAAAGGCCATAGAAACTTCTAAGAAAACGCAACTAATGGGTGTAAATCTATATTTATTAACCTTTGCTAGCATGTTCCCTGTCTCTACTCAAGTTGGAATTTTGGAATGTGTGCGGACATACATCAAAGCATAATTGACAGTGTGTTGATTGTGGTATGTGTGGGCAGACAAAAGGTACAGGTGGATAGAAGGTATACATGACAGTGTTTGTGATTGGCCATTGACAGTGATGTTATAACACTGGTATTCATTAACAGTGTTTGTAGTTGTAACAGTAGTTTGTGTAGACACCTAAAATTGACTTGCTCCGCAAACCAATTTCCCGTATCTCTATACCACCAATTATCCCTCCTATTTAATTAAATAAATTCATTTTATTTAATTAATGTATCCCTAATTAGCTACCCTTAACCATTTATCCATCCTTTGTGATCAATTAATTCATTTAATTTATCACTATACCTTACAACACTATCCCTCATTAATTAAAGAAATATTCTCAATATTTATTTAGTTAATTTGTGCATCTCCCTAATCCTTATTAATTGGATAAATTATGCTTATTTAATTAATCTACCCTACTAATCAACCTAAACCTAGCCTAGTTGATTAAATAACAATTATTTAATTAGCTACCCTAGCCTACCTATCCCCTAGACCTAAATTAATCAAGTTAAACACTTAATTAATATGGTCAAACCTTGATTAACACTCATTCCCACACCCCACCAAATAAAAAATTAACTTTTATTCCCACTTGTCCTAGTCTCCATTAATGGAACTCTTCCCCATGAATGGAACTCTTCCTCATGTTAATGGAACTCTTCCTCGTGTGAATTAAAAATTCACATCTAACTTGCCATATCCAACTCTTCCCCCAAAATGATTTTTTTATTCATTTTTATGAACTCATCACCCTTCTCTATGTGAATTTAAAATTCACAAATAATGGGAGCCATCCAATCTCATTGACCAAATCTTAGCCTTTGATCTCTCTTCTCCAACCCTCTTGTGACACTTTTCACAAGACTACAACTCCAATCCAAACCCTAATACTCAAGAATTCCTAGCTATTGATCTAAACTTTCAATCCTCACCCTCCATCCTTTTACCAAAAATCTATAAATAGAGCCCTCATCTAAGCCATTTTAACAACTTCTTCTTGCATCAAAACCATGCCAAAAGTTCTCTCACCTTCTCTCATCATACCCTTACCATGCCAAAATCATTCCTCAATCCATAGCTAAATCCCATCTTATCTCTATCCTTAGCCAAATATATCATCAAATCCTCTATTCATAATGTGTTGAAATGCATTGAGCCATCCACATTCACACTACATCAACTTGGGTAAAGATAGGAGCTCTTCGGTGCAAGCTCCTCAACCTGATTGAAGGGGGAAGAAATAGTAAGGTATAAATGGTTTGTTTTATGCATTTCATCAGTGTTTTCTAATCTTGCCTATTTTCTTTGCTCTCAGTTTGTAACAGTGCACGTTAGTTTGTAATAGGACAATGTTTGTAATAGTAGTCTTGTTTGTGGAATATGGACAATGATCAACAATGTATCATCTTGAGATGGAAAAGGTATAACACTAAGTAAAGAGAATAACTGTCATTGATGTCAAGCAAAGTGACTGTGTAATTAGTTAGGGGGAGTGAGTGCATCTGACTCATCACATTGTTGGTATACTTGTTGTTGGTTGTTGGTGATCCTTGTTACATGATAGTGTGTTGGTTGTCATTATGATCTCCATTGTGATCTCAGAGCAGTGGTAGTACATGATCTTAGAACAGTGACATTTGATCTCAAAGTAGAGTTCATGATCTCAGAAACTACATTTGTTGCAAAATAGGTGCAATTATTGCATAAAAGACAGGGGGAGCTTCATTAGATAGCAAGTTATCTCATGCTAAAGAGTATAATCACATTCCTTTGTCCTTGATGTCAAAGGGGGAGACATTTAAGAGAGTGGAGAGATTTCATGGTTTTCCATCAAAGACAAAGGAAGAGTTTGTTGGAATTAAGTTTTATCATTGATGTCAAAAGAGCATTGTTGCCACCATTGTTGCCACAGGATCTCAGCTTATTGGTATGTCAGTGATGGAGTATGTCAATGGAGTGATGATGGAGTGAACTCAGTTGGATTTGCACAATTGATGTCAAAGATGATCAAGTGGCAAGAGGTTGTTTGAGTGGACCTAGAAGGATTCTTCAGCCCTTGTGATGGAAGCCGTTAAATATGAAGAAGGTTCTTAACATTGGTCCTTGATACTAGACATCGGGAGACATGCATGCCATGAGACTAGAGACATGTCCTATATCCTATGCAGTGGATAATAGACATCAAGATACATGCATGCCATGATACTAGAGACATGTCCTATATCCTATACAGTGAGGCATACATCAGGGTTTTCTTGAATCTTCTTTGCATGACATCAAAGATCAGGTGATAAGGTGTTTCATTCAGTCTTGTCAATCTCTTTGTCCCACAAAGTTCCTCTAAAGGTTTTGGTTTGATGTTCTTGTCTAGAGTTCATTGTCTCTTGATTAAGGAAACCCTCATTTGTTATTAACATCATAACATTACTCTGCATCATGGCATTACTCTGTTTTATCCTCCTCAAATGTTGGTTGCAAAAGTCAAAGGATCTTTATTCAAGTCTATATTCTATTGGATGTGTATTAGGGTTTGTTCATATATGACCTAATCTCTAAGTCCTAAAACCCTAAATTCTCTAAAGCAAAGTGTTAATCTACATGTTCAAAGGATCTTCATCTTTCTCTGCAATAGAGGTGACTGGCAGAGTTCAAGGTTCAAAGGCACTCCATGTTAGTATGAATGAATGATAAAAGTTAGGGTTTTAGTAAACATTTGAAGACTTAAAGTTTGCATTCTTAAAACCCTAATGGTCATCAAAAACCAAGATTACAAGTTATAAAGGTCTATGCAATGATGGGTTACCTTTTATTATATTTTATTGGTGACTTGCTATCACATGTTGAAAGTCACTTAAGTGACTACTTAAGGAGGTCAAAGACAAGGTGATCGGCCCCACTTCCTAGCGGTGACCGAGTGAGAGAAGGAACAAATGGCAATCGGGCACCAAAGTCTTATCAACGACGGTCATTCACTTTATAAAGGGTGCAAATGATTAATCAATGGTGTTTATTTAAACTATTTTAAAAACACAACACACATCCTCTGAGAACACAATTTGATGGGCATTTAGCCGTGTGTTGAGTATTGTAGTTATAGACAGTTGTTTTTGTAACTATTTTTTAATTGAGGTTTTGTCAGTTTCCAATAGAGAGGGGTGAAGTGTGTTCGAGCCTTATGATGAGTCATAGATGGTATTGAAGGTGAGATATTGTGTGTATATTTTTTTAATGATGTTATGTTACAGATATATTCAAAAATCAGGTTGAAAGGAATAAGGACTTCGTGGTACATAATGTGATCATATCAAGGATCTATAAAAGTGACATATTGTATTTGTAGAGGATTGCATTTGATCTTTGAAGGGATCAGAGTAAGTATGCATGCAGGATCTGTGTGGAGCAGGGTAAGTATCATTGTAGAAGTAGTTTGTTTTCTTTAATCTTTGGTTTCAGATTGAACAAATTAATGTATCTGTATTGAGTGGATGATGGATCGTTGAAGATTTATTCTTTGAAGTTAGTGCTTCTAATATGATGATCAAGAATTGGTGTTTGGATGATTGATAAGAGTGATTGAAGAGTTAATTCTATAACAAACAAAGTATGTGAACTAATTGTTTTAATCAGTGCGCTGTATGAATGTTAGAGAAGTTTTGTGAGAGGAAAATAATGTATCATGAAAAGAAGAAGGTGTTTGATGTGGATGTGAACGTATCTTGGGTATAGATGATTTCGTATAGTCCATGATGCCATTATAAACATAATAGTGTATTTTTTCATTGGGGTAAGTGCAAGAAGATGGGGGGCCAAAAAGTGGCCAAATTAATTTTTTAAAAAATTAGGTCAAAACACGAGCGCGTTATAACGCGCTCGCATTATAACGCGCTCGCATTATAACGCACTCACATTATGGCTTGGTAATGACGAGCCTTAGGCTCGTCAAAACCAAGCGATAATGCGAGCGTGTTATAACAAGAGCGCGTTATAACGCGCTCGCGTTATTCTTTTCTTTGCATTTTTCCTTTTCTACAAAAGTTTGTGCTGTTTTTCATGTTTTAAATAATGTGAGCGCGTTATGTTCAACTTAAATTTTTTTATGTTTAAGGCTATTAATCATGTATGTATGTATGCCTATATGTATGTATGTATGCCTATATGTATGTATGTATCTATGTATGCCTATATGTATGTATGTATAGTGTCGAGGGTAGAGGAGGGTAGAGATGGGAGTGAGCCAGATAGGGGAGGAGAGGGGTGGATAAGGATTGAGTGATTAAGGTTTAAGGTTAAGGGTTGAGCATTTAGAGATAGGATTTAGAGTTTAGGGATAAGGGATTAGAGTTTAGGACCTTGAGGGATTAGGGTTTAGGGTTGAGGCTTTAGGGATAGCGTTTAGGGTTAAGAGTTGAGGGATTAGGGTTAAGGTAGAGTGTTGAGGGTAGAGGGATTAGGGATGGGGTTTAGGGTTGAAAGTTTAGGGTTGAGGGATTAGGGTTTAAGGTATAGTTTAGTAGATCTTGTGGATAGAGCCAGTAAACAATGGGAGATTATTTGCCTATTTCATAACAATATACCTCCCCATTAAACCCTAAACCCTAATCCCTCAACCCTCAACCCTATTCCATCATCCCTTAACTCTAATCCCTCATCCCTAAACCCTAAATGCTATCCCTATTCCTAAACCCTCAACAGACTCGATACTATACCTTAAACCCTAATCCCTTATCCCTAAACCCTCCAACCCTATCCCTAATCCTTACACCCTCCACACTCTACTTGAACCCTAATCCCTTGAACCTCAACCCTATCCCTAAACCCTTGACCCTCGAACCTCAACCCTCAACCCTCGACATCAAACCCTAATCCCTCAACCCTTAACTCTGATCCCTCAACTCTCAACCCTAACCCTAAACCCTAAACACTAAACCCTCAACCCTCAACGTCAAATCCTAATCCCTCAACCCTTCACTCTAATCCCTCAACCCTAAACCCTATCCCTAAACCCTCAACACTATACCTTAAACCCTAATCCCTCAACCCTAACCCTAAACCTTGTCCCTAAACCCTAATCCCTCAACCCTCAACCCTAATCCGTCATCCGTCATCCCTCAACTCTAATCCCTCATCCCTAAATCCTAAATGCTATCCCTATTCCTAGACCCTCAATAGGCTCGATACTATACCTTAAACCCTAATCCCTCTACCCTTGACACTCTTATTTAACCCTAATCCCTTGACCATTAACCCTATCCCTCAACCTCAACCCTCAACCCTCAACTCTCAACATTAAACCCTAATTCATCAACCCTAAACCCTAATCCCTCAAACCTAAACCCTATCCCTAAACCATCAACCCTCAACACTATACCTTAAACCCTAATCCCTATCCCTCAACCCTTAACCCTTAAAACTTAAACCCTATCCCTACACCCTCAACACTTGACACTATATCTTAAGCCTTAAGCCCTCATCCCTAAAGCTTCAACCCTTAATCCTTAAACCTTCAACCCTAAACCCTATCCCTAATCCCTCTACCCTTGACACTCTAACCCTAACCTCGACATTAAATGCTAATCCATCAACCCTAAACCCTAATCCTAAACCCTCAACCCTCAACACTATACCTTAAACCCTAATCCCTCAACCCTCAACCCTAAACCTTATCCCTAAACCCTAATCCCTCAACCCTTAACCCTAATCCATCATCCCTCAACTCTAATCCCTCATCCCTAAACTCTAAATGCTATCCCTATTCCTAAACCCTCAAAAAACTCGATACTATACCTTAAACCCTAATCCCTTATCCCTAAAGCCTCCAACCCTATCCCTAATCCTTACACCCTCCACACTCTACTTTAACCCTAATCCCTTGAACCTCAACCCTATCCCTAAACCCTTGACCCTCGAACCTCAACCCTCAACCCTCGACATCAAACCCTAATCCCTCAACCCTCAACCCTCGACGTCAAACCCTAATCCCTCAACCCTTAACTCTAATCCCTCAACTCTCAACCCTAACCCTAAACCCTAAACCCTCAACCCTCAACATCAAATCCTAATCCCTCAACCCTAAACCCTTAACACTATACCTTAAACCCTAATCCCTCAACCCAAACCCTAAACCTTGTCCCTAAACCCTAATCCCTCAACCCTCAACCCTAATCCATCATCTGCCATCCCTCAACTCTAATCCCTCATCCCTAAACCCTAAATGCTATCCCTATTCCTAGACCCTCAATAGGCTCGATACTATACCTTAAACCCTAATCCCTCTACCCTCAACACTCTTATTTAACCCTAATCCCTTGACCATTAACCCTATCCCTCAACCTCAACCGTCAACCGTCAACCGTCAACCCTCAACTCTAAACATTAAACCCTAATTCATCAACCGTAAACCCTAATCCCTTAAACCTAAACCCTATCCCTAGACCATCAACCCTCAACACTATACCTTAAACCCTAATTCCTATCCCTTAACCCTTAAAACTTAAACCCTATCCCTATACCCTCAACACTTGACACTATATCTTAAGCCTTAAACCCTCATCCCTAAAGCCTCAACCCTCAATTCTTAAACCTTCAACCCTAAACCCTATCCCTAATCCCTCTACCCTCGACACTCTAACCCTAACCTTGACATTAAACACTAATCCGTCAACCCTAAACCCTAATCTGTCAACCCTAAACCCTCAACCCTCAACACTATACCTTAAACCCTAATCCATCAACCCTAAAACCTAATCCATTAACCCTCAACCCTAAACACTATTAATAAACCCTCAACCCTTGACACTATACCTTAAACCCTAAACCCTCAACCCTCAACCCTAATACCTCAACCCTCAACCCTAATCCCTCATCCCTAAACCCTAAACTCTATCCTTATTCCTAAACCCTCAACCCTCGACACTATACCTTAAACCCTAATCCCTTATCCCTAAACCCTAAACACTATCCCTCAACCCTTAACCCTTAAAAATTAAACCCTAAAACCTATCCATAAACCCTCGACGCTCAACACTATATTTTAAACCCGAATCCCTTAACCCTCAGCCGTAAAGCCTCAACCCTCAATCGTTAAACCTTCAACCCTAAACCCTATCCCTAATCCCTATACCCTCAACACTCTACTATAACCCTAATCCCTTGACCATCAACCCTATCCCTAAACCCTCAACCCTCAACCCTCAACTCTCAACATTAAACCCTAATCTATCAACCCTAAACCCTAATCCGTCAACCCTAAACCCTAATCCCTCAACCCTAAACCCTATCCCTAAACCCTCAACCCTCAACACTATACCTTAAACCATAATCCCTCAACCCTAAACCCTAATCCCTCAACCCTAAATCCTCAACACTATACCTTAAACCCTAATCCCTCAACCCTAACCCTAAACCTTGTCCCTAAACTCTAATCCCTCAACCCTCAACCCTAATCTGTCATCCCTCAACTCTAATCGCTCATCCCTAAACCCTAAATGCTATCCCTATTCCTAGACCCTCAACAAGCTCGATACTATACCTTAAACCCTAATCCCTCTACCCTCGACACTCATAATTTAACCCTAATCCCTTGACCATTAACCCTATCCCTCAACCTCAACCCTCAACCGTCAACCCTCAACCCTCAACTCTAAACATTAAACCCTACTTCATCAACCGTAAACCCTAATCCCTCAAACCTAAACCCTATCCCTAAACCATCAACCCTCAACACTATACCTTAAACCCTAATCCCTATCCCTTAACCCTTAAAACTTAAACCCTATCCCTATACCCTCAACACTTGACACTATATCTTAAGCCTTAAACCCTCATCCCTAAAGCCTCAACCCTCAATTCTTAAACCTTCAACCCTAAACCCTATCCCTAATCCTTCTACCCTCGACACTCTAACCCTAACCTTGACATTAAACACTAATCTGTCAACCCTAAACCCTCAACCCTCAACACTATACCTTAAACCCTAATCCATCAACCCTAAAACCTAATCCATCAACCCTCAACCCTAAACACTATTAATAAACCCTCAACCCTTGACACTATACCTTAAACCCTCAACCCTCAACCCTCAACCCTAATACCTCAACCCTCAACCCTAATCCCTCATCCCTAAACCCTAAACTCTATCCCTATTCCTAAACCCTCAACCCTCGACACTATACCTTAAACCCTAATCCCTTATCCCTAAACCCTAAACACTATCCCTCAACCCTTAACCCTTAAAAATTAAACCCTAAAACCTATCCATAAACCCTCGACGCTCAACACTATATTTTAAACCCCAATCCCTTAACCCTCAGCCCTAAAGCCTCAACCCTCAATCATTAAACCTTCAACCCTAAACCCTATCCCTAATCTCTCTACCCTCAACACTTTACTTTAACCCTAATCCCTTGACCATCAACCCTATCCCTAAACCCTCAACCCTCAACCCTCAACTCACAACATTAAACCCTAATCCGTCAACCCTAAACCCTAACCCGTCAACCCTAAACCCTAATCCCTCAACCCTAAACCCTATCCCTAAACCCTCAACCCTCAACACTATACCTTAAACCATAATCCCTCAACCCTAAACCCTAATCCCTCAACCCTAAACCCTAAACCCTAGCCCTAAACCCAACAAAACTACTTTGCCTTATGTTAGGTTATTAAACCCATCATTTTTGACACTCTTCTCTTAAAGATATTTGAGTTGCAAGAATATGTCAGAAAAATGGCTATGAACTTTTTTAATGTTAGTAATGTTATATGGCATGTTTTTCTGGCCCATCTAGGGTTCATTATGCCAATAGGTGTACACACTATGAGAAAAGCTTTGCGTATGGTACATCCACAGTGAGTAATTAATAGTTGAAATCAGAAGGATGATCATTATGAGAAAAGCTTTACATTGGGGTACATCTATGTTTCTTGCTGTCCACCCCGCACTTAGGGGAGGTATATTGTTATGAAACAGACAAATAATCTCCCATTGTTTACTGGCTCTATCCACAAGAACTATTAAACTATACCTTAAACCCTAATCCCTCAACCCTAAACCCTATCCCTAATCCCTCTACCCTCAACACTATACCTTAACCCTAATCCCTCGACCCTTAACCCTAAACGCTACCCCTAAAGCCTCAACCCTAAACCCTAATCCCTCAAGGTCCTAAACTCTAATCCCTTATCCCTAAACTCTAAATCCTATCCCTAAATGCTCAACCCTTAACCTTAAACCTTAATCACTCAATCCTTATCCACCCCTCTCCTCCCCTATCTGGCTCACTCCCATCTCTACCCTCCTCTACCGTCGACACTATACATACATACATATAGGCATACATAGATACATACATACATATAGGCATACATACATACATACATACATATAGGCATACATACATACATGATTAATAGCCTTAAACATAAAAAAATTTAAGTTGAACATAACACGCTCGCGTTATTTAAAACATGAAAAACAGCACAAACTTTTGTGGAAAAGGAAAAATGCAAAGAAAAGAATAATGCGAGCGCGTTATAACGCGCTCGCGTTATGTCTTGCTTTGGGAATCCCAAGCCTTGGGCTTGGGATTTGCTTTGGATTTCCAACCCAAAGGCTTGGAGTGCCTTTTGAACAGTAACATACGTGTTTTTCCATATTCTTCAAGATTTTAGATAATTTCGTTCGTGCTAAACCTCAGATTTGCACGTGTTTCAAGGTCAAACAAATCAAAAACCTGGGTAATGTTAGGCTTTCTCTCAGCTATCTGACGATGTAATTTTTTTCACATTTTAACAATGTTAAGCCTTTCATCTTTAATTTCTTTTGTTTGTGTGTCTGTTTTTGGACAAAAACCACTGTTTGGTCTTTTTTTCATTGTAAATTAACTATTCATTGAAATTTCAAAAAAATTACATATTTAGAAACTAGACTCCATTCTACAAATATTAAAAAAACAAAAAAATGATTTTCGATTAGTTTTCAAAATTTATAGGGGTAGCACGGCCAAAATTCTATTTTTTAGGATGTGTCCACTTTAAAAATTAGTAAAAAATCAAATATTCATCAAACAATTATCAGAAAAATTGGGCATAAACTACATGCTATTAGCTAATTTCTCACTGAAGTGATTTTAAAAATACCAAAAAAAAGTTGACCTTTTGAGGGAGCCACAAAACATGCTATGTTATATTTTTTTGACAGAAACAACACCAATTTCTGTGGCTCCCTCTTTTGAACCCCTTAATCTATGCCATTTTCAAAAAAAAAATAGTAGTTTAGAAAGTAGACTCGGAGCACTATGAACATTGTTTTGGTTGCATCTCCAAATTTTGAGTGTAACTATGCTCAATTTCTCATCCAAGGCCAGTATTTCCTGATTTCAGAAAAAAAGTGGCCACTTAAGACCCCTTTTTGGCCCCCCATCTTCCTGTACTTACCCATTGAATACTTTTTAAAAGAAAGGTGCTATTGAGGTGTTGATCTAAGAGAGTACATGATTGAGTAAAAGATTTATAGAACTCATATAGAACTATGATATCAATGTAAACAGAGTAGTACTCTATATTTTTAGTTCTAATTTGATTGGAGTTGGTGCTCCTGGTTTGAGTAGAGTTGATGTTTTTGATATGCTAGGGATTGGTGTTCCTATCAAGATGTGATTAGTGAGATTCTTGCCAGTGAGGCATAAGTGTAATCAATGAGATTTTGGTCAGTGAGACCCAGTGATGATTTTGGTGAGGTTGGATAGTGGTTTTTCCATGTTTAGGGTTTTCCACTTTAAATCTTGTGTCATGGTTTCATTCGTATGATTCTATTATTTTCTATTTCCTTGGCATGTTAGTATTAATTTCCTTTACAACTATTGGGCTGATGAATGAACTAGTTTCATTAGATCACCGATTCACCCCCCCTCTCAATGATCCATTGTATTCCAACAATTGGTATTAAAGCAGCAGGTTCCTTGCAGAAGTCTAATAGACTTGAGTTGATCTTGGTAGTGGAATACTATTGCAAAAAGAAAAGGAAAGAAGGGAAGTAGAAGTGCTAAGAAAAATGTTGGTCAACAAGCACCATCGAAACCAAATACAAATGATGATCATGTAGAAGCAGTTGTAAGAAATGGCTCACAAGTTGAAACAAAAACAAGGTTAGAAGAAGAATTTTCTGGAGCACCTTTCTTTGATGGCACAAATTTTGCTTTATGGTTTATTAGGATGGAGTCTTACTTATCCTCTTTAGGATTTGATGTATGGATGTCAATAGAGAATGGGTATACTATACCTTCTCAACAACCTACTACTGCAGATGATAAACAGGCTTCTGAATGTAATGAAAAGGCAGTGTTATTCTTTGTAGCTTGTCTAATGATGTCTCTGGTAAAATTATGCACTGAGAAACTGCACAGGATGTTTGGAATAAACTGATTAGCATCTATCAAGATGATGTATTTGAAAGAGAGGACAACTTGGGAATAATGACAAAGAAAGGATCTACATTCACATGAAGAAGAAGTCAAAATTGATCTAGAGGATGAAGAAGAAGTAGATCTTGATGAAGAAGTCTATTATGCTTACAATGTGGTTGAGAAACCTAAAAAGGAGAACTCAATACTAAAGTTGCAGCTTCAAGAAGAAAAGGAGTCCAAGGCCAAAGCACTTTTAGCCCTTAAAAGAGCAGAAAAATAGATCATGGATTTAAGGGTACAAGTTGAAGAATTGGACAAATTAATCATTAGCCTAAAAATAAAGATTGAAGAGGCCACAAGGATAGCAGATGTGACAAAGTCTAAATTTGAAGCCAAAACAAATGAATGCCAAAATATTGAACCAGAGGTAGTCACTCTAAGAAAAGATCTTAAAAATCTCAAGGTCCAGTCAGAGAAAAATAAAAAATTTGAAGATAGCACCTGCAGGTTGAATGAGATGTCTAGCAAGCAAAAACATCACAAGGATACTACTGGATTAGGCTATGAAAAAGGGCAGAGTTCTAAAGTCAGGGAAACTCATAGGAAGAAAATAGATCTAAACCATCATTTTGTTGCTCCTAAGACTGAAGACAAGAAGAAGGAAAATCATGTTTCACAAAAAGAAAGAACTCCTCCATAATTCAAAAAGAACAAATTCATAAGGTTTTTCCATTAAGGACAACAAAACACCAGGTTTGAAAACCCTTTTTGTGGTTATTGATATTCATGTTATGAATTTGATCATAGAGAAATAGAGTGTTAGATGCATGCAAGGAAAGTTGATTGGAATAAGAGTTCTTATGAGTTGTTAAATAGAAGAAGTAATGTCCTATGTTATAAATGTGACCATCTAGGTCACACTACAAGGTTTTGTAGTACACAAGTAAGAAATGGTGTTTTTGGATTTTCAAGAAGATATAATTCCTTTGTTCCTCCAAGGTTTGTAACAATATCATTTTCTATAAATGCAATAACATTGGGCATAAAGCACAACATTATAGAAGTAGGTTGATGAAATCACCTAGACATAACAAGAAGATAGATACCTTGACCAAGAAAAAGAAAGGTATTATGAAAGTTTGGAGAAGAAAACAACAAGAGAATGTGCATATTGCACAAGAGGCATCAAAAAATATTTAACAAGTAGTATAAGTTTAGGGGGAGTACACCGGTGGTTTGTACTCAGAGCAATGCCAATGGTTGTGTTGATCCTTGTTTGCATATGAATTATACTATCAATTCTAATGTCTGTGAAACATGGCATCTTCAAAGATCAGATGCATCTCTTGATGTTACTGTGTGTATCAGATAGTAGTGATCAGACAGTCTACAATATCAGTTGTGTTTTTTTGATATCAGTGCATGATCTTTGGTGCTCAAAGGACATCATTCCTTGAAAGTTTTACTTGCATGGAGAAGACTATCTCTACATTATGGTAATACTTCAAAAGACATCAGTGGTCAATGGAGTGATTGATGACAATGTCAAACCAATTTGATTAGTCAGTAAAGGACAAAATCAAGGACAAGGAGTATGATGTGTTTGCAATAGTATGACAGGGTTTGAAAGATTAGATAGTAGTCAAGGAGCAGCTTTTATGGAGATATAACAGGTGAGTATTATGTGCTTGAAACTCTAAATGTTTCTTAAATTTTGATCATGGGATGTGTAAAGTACACAGTGTTTTCTCTATGAGGTTGTAAAATGCTATAATGGTTGTGTCATTCTTTCATTTTCTCAAAGCATCTTATGAGATTTATGAAACCTTGCACTTGGTATGCATATCACCTCTTTAAATTAGACATACAATATCAAATGAAAGGAGGAATCTACACAAAATTATGAGAAGTCTATGAAATTCTCATGCTAAGTCTACTCAAAATTTGTAAGGGATAATAGGTCACTGAGCCTGAAAGAGTATATATGAAGCACTGTCAAGGTAAATGCTCAGTTAAGCCTACACAATGTGAAGTGATACGTTGCAGTGGTGTCTCAAAGAATTTTCGAGTCCATGCAATGATTGTAGGATACACACAAAATAGATTTGTTGAAAAGTCTTTAGGAATATTCAAGAAAATGTAGTTGGCAGGTATAAAATTAGACTCTGCAACCTTTTCCAGTATTCTTGTAGCTTGTGCAAAAATGGGAGCTTTGGAACAGGGTATGGCATCCATCAAAGTATAAAGGAAGGGAGATTATTGTCAAATGTTGTAGTTGCAAGTGCCCTAGTAGACATGTATGTAAAATGTAGAAGAATAGACAAGGCACATGAACTTTTTGGCAAAATGCCTCAAAGAAAAGTGGTCTAATGGAATGACATGTTTACAGGATATGTTCAACATAGGTTTGCTAAAAGGTCATAGAAACTTCTAAGCAAATGCAACTGATGGGTGTAAATCTAGATTTCTTAACCTTTGCTAGCATGTTCCCTGTCTCTGCTCAAGTTGGAATTTTGGAAATGGATGTGGACATACATCAAAGCATAATTGATAATGTGTTGATTGTGGTATGTGTGGGCAGATAAAAGGTACAGGTGGATAGAAGGTATACATGACAGTGTTTGTGATTGGTCATTGATAGTGATGTTGTAACATTGATATTCATTAACAGTGTTTGCAGTTGTAACAGATCCGCCACCGCCACCATAGCCGCCGCCAAAATAGCCAGTAACAGATCCTCACTACCACCATCGGGAGAAATTAAAGCATAACCCTGCAAATTAAACCACTTCACTGTTCTAGACTGCTCTTTCCGCCATGACTACACCAAAGTCAGGGTTAGGGTTTCTCCCCCATGGAGAGCACCGCAAGAGCTCTCAAATCTTCTATCCTTTTCGAATTGACTTGTACCTTTTTTCATAATTTATGTAAAAAAGCATTTTATTTTCAAATGACTAATGCATAACCTTTTAAATAATTCTATTTAAATAGTCTTTTAAATTTCTTTCAACGTATAATATTTAAATTACCTAGCACATTTATTCACTAAGGTATTTATCAATAAAATTTTATTTCTCAACATATTAGTTATTTTGCAACAACTTAACAACATTTCGTAAATTAAATAAATGTGAAAATAATAGAGCTAAATAACTCAAGCAAAGAAAGCACACACACTTTATGAGTTTTAACAAAATGAATCCAGAATCATGGATGTTTTAGATTAGTAGAAAACCAGATAAACTACAAGGAACATCCTTGTTTTTGTAAGAGAAAAGGATGGGTTACATCAACAACATACATACAATAGTCATAGGGTCACTAACTTGACCACATGGACTAGGTAGGTGAGATGGATAAGTGGAATCCTTATCATTCTCCTCCACATGCCTTCCATTGGTCAAACACTTTTAAATGTACTGCACACTCAAGGTAGCACATCAAATCTAACAATAGAGATCATAACTAAAGAAATATATAATCAAATAAGGCATATATACATTTTGTAACTACATCATACCATAATCAACTCAATGTAGACCTTTTAATCTAGCATAATGTAAATCAAGATAAAGCAAGAGTTAAAATAGGTTGGCCTTACAAAAATGACCCCATATGAAGTTTTATATGGGCATCCTCCACCTTCTTTGGCTTCTTATGTTTTAGGGAGTTCGAGGGTGTAGGTTGTTGATAGTTCATTATCCTAAAGAGTATCAACATGGGTCTAAGCGAAGTTTTGAAGTGGGTGATTTTGTCCTTTTGTGTTTATAGCTCTATAAGCAATCATCCTCTTTGCATGACAAGGTGGGTCAAAAGTTATGTCCCAAATTTATGGCCCTTCTCAAGTGATAAAACACATTAGGGAGGTGGTAGAGACCTATGAGAGAAAACTTCACATTTGCATTGTCAAGGGGGTTTTGGTGTAGTGACAAGGCATGCAACCTAATGATGTAACAGGGGAGCAAATAACCATTTTGTCATAGTTCAACATCTCAAGCTTTGAGAATAAATGTTTTTTGAAGGGTGTTAGCATTTTATTTTGCACCTTTTAGTGCAACATAGTAATATGTGTAGTAGATTACAATGTTTTCAAAAATGTTTCCATGAACATGCTAAATAAAACATAAATATCTGATCTTTTTGGGTTTATGATGTGTACAAGGCTGAAATGTTCTTTCAACACAAAGCAAGGGTTTTGTGCTTTTTGACTTGAATTGAAAAACTCTATTGCTAGACGCATACACTATTCAGTTAAATTTAGAGACTGAGCAAGCCAAGTACACATGGATTGAATAGAATAATTCCTAAACAAAAAAATTTGATAGATTAATTTGGTTAAACATGAATGTCATGGTTAAATCAAATGTATGGCTTGGTACAAAGTCACTAGCCACATCTTCAATTTCGCTTGCAATACAAAACTTGAAAACTCATTGAAGTGACTTAGCTTTTAATGCACATAACAACACACATAAATAAATATTCATATAGCAAAATAGGCATAATGAATGTCATTGAATTGATCACAAAATCATAATAGGAATGAATACTCAATAAATAGCTATTTCAGCATAATGTAGGCACGAGAATTGACAATTATTAATGTTCATTTACTAATACAATTAATTTCTCTAGTATAATTCCCTAACTCTAATATATGTATACAGGATCACCAGAGTTCAACCCAAACACAAGAATGAATAGAAACTGGATAATACACCCCTTGATTATTATGAAACTATCACAAATATGAGACAAACTCAAGAATGAAGATATTTAGATAGCATGTGGATAAAATAAGGCAGGCCAACAACATTTCTCACATATATTGTGTAAAATCTTCAATACCCAACTTGCTATAAATCCAACACAAGAAGAATAAACAACATAACAAAAAGAGAATTGGCTTAATGCCACATTTCCTCTGTATTAATGGGAAAAATTGGAGCACAATACTCCATTTCTTAGAAAAATATTACACAACCAGCAATCTGAAATATTAAAAGCCTCCCAATTTTTTAAAACATACTGTTTAAAAACATCTTTTTACTCCTATTCCCCTTTCCCCAAAAAAACAATTTTCAAAGAGAAGAACCCTACAGAAATTGAAATTATCCCCTTTTAAAACATTTTACCCCCACCCAAGTAGTTTTGAAACTACTCGTAACTTCCTTTCACCAAACTCTCACTATTAAATTATTTATCCACTTTTCCTTCAAGAGAATTTTCCAACCAAAAACTAATTACCTCACACTTTGCACATGAATTAATTCTATTTAAAGAATCAATTCTTCTCACCTTGATACCACGACTTACCCACCTTCATTTATTTACCCTATCATGTAAATGGAACTATAAATTTTACCCACTTATAATTAATTCTTAAAAAAATTAATATTATTTAACTTTACAACCTGGGGTAAAATTATTTTATCTAAAGTAACTAACTAATGCACCTTAACATAATAGGTAAAAGGGGATTTTTGACCAATTCATTTCAAGTCATTTTATGACTTCAATAAAATTAATTAATTGGAGAGAATTAATATAATTTTATTTTGGTAAAGTCATAAATTTCTTCTGAAACTAACCATAGTTTTCCTTTCACAATATTTCCTTTCTGGGATAAAATTTCTTGGTGAGCTCGATTTTGAAGGTATTGAAAAAGCAGAGCCAACAACTGGATCTTATTGGGGACCGCAGTAGAGAAATGAGGAAAACTCCAGAATTTCTGGTGTAGTGGATGAGTGCCTTATCCGTTGGGTTGTAGAGTCATTAGTATCCTTGTCTGGCCTAAATCTTGTAGACATAGAATTATTTTCCTGAAAAATTTCCTTATCAGACATATTTGTAACTGCTCAATGATACCAAATGCAAGAGCACATGAGCCTATTACCTCATTACCTGATACTTTAAGAATGTATAAAACATGTTTGAATAGTTTCTTTTCTTCCACTGGTGTATCTATCAAGTTCCAAACTTCGAATACAGATCTCCCTAGATCATGTAACTTTCAAATTCGAAGCTTCTTTTCAACATTCAGTGATTGGATGGTATGTGATAATCCTCTTAATGTCTCATTTCTTATTTCCATCCGAGCAATAGCTCAACAGACTCACAATGATGGGAGAATGTAACCCTGCTATGATGGGCATCTCATTGTGGAATTCTCCTTCGCCTTGCTGAGAGAGAAAGATTTAATGAAGAAAGGTGCAAACAAAAGGCTCGTGAAGGGATTCTTACTCTATTAATGTATGGGCATCCCACATAATTCAAGTTCTTGAGAAAATGATCTTGGATTCCTTCATTATCCATCCAATCAAAGGAGCTTTCAAGTTCCTTCATGTTGATTTGTCCTGTATGCACACTGACAGCATTGTCTATGCCAGTGTGATTATAAAGTTTAGCAGCTTCCAAAACCCAATCAAGATTATACATATTCACACAACCATTTAGGTTAACATGAGTCAAATGAGGGCACCATTCAAGAATCTTCTCTATATCAAACTGGCAGAAACTGCTATATGATAAATCCAACACACAAAGGCTTGGAAGTGTTTGGCCTCCATGAAGAGCATCTAATGATGTATCCATAAGGTACTTACAGGCTTGTAACTTTAAGACCTTAATTTGGTCCTACAAGTCTCAAAGACAGACTGCAGATTTATCAAGAATGTATAAGATAAATCAAGTTGCCTCAAATTGGGCAGTAGTTTCAATGCAGACATGCCCTTCGTTCCAATGGAGGGACTGGACATCAATATCAATAACTTGATCTTTGGACACAAAGACATTGTAGTAAACACATAATCATCCTGAAGTTGGCTGCAAAATGATGCATCGAGAGATAGAAACTGAGGACAATTTACTGAGACTTGAGAGAGAACACATCTTTTTAGCTCCAAAACTGTCATTAATGGTGCTTCCATTTCAAGTTTGCACATGAAGCCCAACATGACGAAGCAACGCTCCCTCAAAACGATCACACCCATCTAAAAAAAACTTCTTGTAGGTTTGGGCATGCTAGTTCAAGGTTAGTCATTGCACGGCAACCAACGAGAGAGAGTTTATTCAATGATGTACTGTTGAGTTGCACTTCTGTAAAAGACTTGGTTGCGCAGAGATGAGATTGAAATTCCAATTTAAATGAGATAGATGAAATGGTGTACTCTTATTCTTTCTGGGCTTTCCATCTACATATTATCTTGTTCTCGTGTGCGTGTTGAGCCATACAAGAAACATGATTCCTATAGTGACGAGTCATAACTTTATATATCTGAAGCATCTCAATGCCCTCCAAGAAGATACTATAATTTTCCTTGCATGTTTGCTCCCCATAATATCAGTTAGATGCTTCAACCTATTCCCAAATAATGGATGCACTAGAGTAAAACTTGACAAAGAGTTCTAGAACAAGTTGCAGTGCCAATGTAAATGTGTCAGAAATTTAAGCATCTTCAATCTTAGCTGGACTCTTCTTCCTTGAAGTTAATGAAGGGCATAGATATGTATTCCGTTTGAGTCATGGATGAAAAAGTCACTGGCCTTTTGTAGGTCTCTTTTCTGGTGCAAAGTCGAGCAGTGGAAGTAAAAATTCAGCACGTTCGCCAGCATCTTTCCCACTTAACTTATATTTCTCAACCAGTATTTGATCTAAGGGCCAAAATCAGAGTCATCTGATATGCTTTAAATCCCCATGCCTGTCGAAAAAGATCTCATGAATAGCTCCCACCTAAAGCAATCTTACGAGGTATCTTCCCAAGGAGTTCCATCATCAAGGCAAGGTGATCCTCATCACAATAGTAATGGTCTGAACCATGTGAATCAAATAACATGTTACCTGTAGCAAGTTCAAAAACTATGCAAGAAAATGACCACATGTCTACTGGTGTAGAATAATTTGAACCCAGTATAACCTCTGGGGAACGATATTTCCTTGTCTGGATGTCCGTTGTAAAATGTTTGTGTATCCAACATGAATTTCCCATATCTACTATTTTACATCTCAAATTCATTGACTGTAGGCTTTAAATCTTAGGAGAATGAATTGCTTTATTATCTCTCTCATGTGGACATCTCAAACCAGTAGCTAAAAATTTCTCTTTAATTGCAACATCAGTTTGTCCACCATCCTTCCCTGCATTGGTGGAATCCCACTCTCTTTCTCGAACCATCACATTGCTTGCACATTTATTCACAACTCTATTATCCTTTCTCTTCAATTTATTCTTCTGGACATCAATCATACTCTCTATTCCACTAGAAGACTTTAAAAGGTGGTTAGGATTATCTAAAATGGATGAAAGCAAGGGGGTTTCATTAGAATTTCTTGGATCTCTAGATGGGTCGATGGGAGAATATAAAAGAATGTTTTCAGGCATCAAATTAGTGTGAATAAATAATAACTCTCAATGCAAATAATCCAAACCTATTAGAATATGGGCACTAATTTGAGGAACTACATCCAAGGCAACTCCTCTGTAATGAGTATACTTAATCAATGTCAACAAGCTGTCCCCCAAATACTCAAAAACCATACAAACATGCTACCAATTAGGCCCAATATGCTTGAAATGGTCAAGCAATTTAACAACACCATTTTTATCCTCTGGATCTCCCGTTGCAAAAATCTTCAGGCCAGTGAATCCCATGTAAATATGTTATTAGTTCAATTGGATGGGAGATGCAGCTGAGTTCCTATAGTCATTTGCCTGATTTGGGAAGCCCAACTTAACTATAAATATAACAGTTGACCCTTTTCCCAATTTCTCATTCTCAATCCAAACATGACCCCTCATAAACTATACAAACCTTTTACAATTAGAAAGACCAAGACCAGTCACTTCATGGTCTCTGGTTGTTGCTGAATCAATATGCCCAAATCTGGCAAATAGGTTTGGGATATCTCGAGGATTGATGCCCAACCCAATGTCCCGCACCTACACTCTCATATAGAAACAATGATCGTCATATAGTGGGCTAAATTTAGTTGTAACTGGATCGCTTGAGTATTCTATCCAAACAGACCATGACATGAATACTCCCTCCCTTTGTATACTTCATAGAATTTGCCACCAAATTCAAAGCAGTTTGCATAAGCCGTTTATCATCACCAATAGCATATTCTAGTAGATCTGAGGACAAATTGATTGAAAAGGACAGCTTCTCCACAAATGCAATAGGTTTGACTATCTTTAGGATCTGCCAGCGCGTACCTCTCCAAAAGTATAGCAAGACTGAATGTTCATGTTTCAAGTTGAAGGTTCCCTTTCTTCAAGCCTCGATTCTTTTCTATTTCTAGTTTTGTTCTATTGTGTTTAGAATATGATTATCGTCTTTAGGTGGCTAGCCTGACCAACAACATCTACAACTTACCCATATTGCAATATTCTACTCTTCACCCATGATGGGCACTGTGGAAGATGAAATTGTTATGGATCCAGTGGATGGCCCAGAGAATTGATTTTTTTTTAATTTCATGTTCCACCGTTGAATATCATATCATGATTACAGATACCCCGACTGCTTAGTGTGAGGCTGGGGAGAGCAGATATTGGCCCTACAATGTTATTTTTCTTGTTTAGTAGCATTTATCCTTAACATGTTGGGCTAACATCTCCAGGACTGGGAATAACTGAAGAAAGGTTTATCAATGAATGCATAGTGTTGGAAGTTATAGAATGAACCTTAGTAAAAAGAGAGTGTGTTGTCCCTGAATGCACATGCATATAACCAAACTTATAGAGAGGCATATTCAATCGCATGCCTGAGGCATCTAACTATTGAATGTGAAACCCAACAGTCACTTGGTTTTTCCCTCCAATGACTCTTGCCCTGCTTGAGAGTGGGCGTAGCCTTTATGATGAACCACTGTAAATTTGTGTTGTGTTGTGTTCTTGTTTTCTGAATCTCTGTTTTATTTTTCTACCATTTATTGTTTAACAATTGGTATCAGAGCTGGTTGTGCTCGATCATGTGGTAGGAGAGATTCAAGTTTGAGTGGGAGCAATGTCGATTGAAGAAGGAAAGATTGGAAGGTTCAATGGCCATGATTCGTCATTATGTGAAATTTGGACTGCTGAGCAAAGGTTTTTGGATCAATTAGATGTTGAAACTGATTCTGTTATTAATAAATTTCTTAGTATGTTTGACAGTGAAAGTTTTGGGGATCAGTTAGATGATGGTGAGCAGGTTGATGCCAAAGAACCTGGGGCAGATAAAATTAATGGCGATGATAATGAAAATTTGAAGGTGAATGAAGATGAGACCGTTTGTAAGAAGACTATTGTCAAAGTTGGCGGTGAATTTGGTGGAATTGCTAGAATTGTTGTATCTCTGATTTTATTTTTGTTTATCTGCTGTATATTTTTGTGTTTTGTGCTTGGAGGAGTTGTGGACATGGAGTCTGTTAGTGCAGAGGAGAAGAAATTCCAGGCCGATAGCACAGAGGCAGCTGAGGAGAATACTAATGCTTCTCACGTAGAGGAGGTTATTGTTGTCCAAGATGTTGGAGAGAATTTTGGACAGCGTACGTCAGACAAGTTACAGGAGCCTAGTATAGAAATTAATCAAGCAATTGGTGAAAAATATGTACCGAAGGATGCTGATGTCAAGGAGAGGTTGCAAGTGAGTAATAGGGGATTGATGGCCATTTCTAAGTGTGTAGGATTGGAGATCTTGCATTTGGTTAAGACTCCAGAGTGTACCGATATTGGGCTCAGTAGTATTGCTAATGCCTGTAAGTTGTTTGAGAATGAGATGGAGAATGAGATTGAGAATGGGATTGAGAAAGATGCAGAGGAAGCAGATCCGTTTGGTTCATATCAAACAGAGGTGAAGAAAGGGAAGAAAGCAATGGGCAAAATTTTGCATAAGGAAGGTGTTGCGATTGATTGGAAAGCTTGGAAAAGACTTATACGAAGTGTCCTTGAACAGAGGTTAAAGCCTTGCAATGTGGGCTTGTTTCCAAAGTAATGATAGGAATAGAAATGTAGGGGATATCATTGTTCGTAGTTGCAGCTAGGTAAGTGCAAAAAGATGGGGGGCCAAAAAGGGGTCTTAAGTGGCCACTTTTTTTCTGAAATCAGGAAATGCTGGCCTTGGATGAGAAATTGAGCATAGTTACACTCAAAATTTGGAGATGCAACCAAAACAATGTTCATAGTACTTTGAGTCTACTTTCTAAACTACTAATTTTTTAAAAAAATGGTATAGATTAAGGGGTTCAAAAGAGGGAGCCACAGAAATTGGTGATGTTTATGTCAAAAAAATATAACATAGCATGTTTTGTGGCTCCCTCAAAAGGTCAACTTTTTTTTGGTATTTTTAAAATTGCTTTAGTGAGATATTAGCTAACAGCATGTAGTTTATGTCCGATTTTTCTGATAATTTTTTGATGAATATTTGATTTTTTACTAATTTTCAAAGTGGACACATCCTAAAAAATAGAATTTTGGCCATGCTACCCCTATAAATTTTGAAAACTAATTGAAAATCATTTTTTTTTAATATGTGTAGAATGGAGTCTAATTTCTAAATATGTAAATTTTTTGAAATTTCAATGAATAGTTAATTTACAATAAAAAAAGACCAAACAGTGGTTTTTGCCTAAAAACAGACACACAAACAAAAGAAATTAAAGATGAAAGGCTTAACATTGTCAAAATGTGAAAAAAATCACATCGTCAAATAGCTAAGAGAAAGCCTAACATTACCCAGGTGTTCGATTTGTTTGACCTTGAAACACGTGCAAATTTGAGGGTTAGCACGAACGAAATTAAATGAAATCCTGTAGAATATGGAAAAACACGTCTCTAGACATTGGGAAGACACTCCAAGCTTTTGGGTTGGAAATCCAAAGCAAATCCCAAGCCCAAGGCTTGGGATTCCCAAAGAAAAACATAACACGAGCGCGTTACTTTGCATTTTTCCTTTTCCGCAAAAGTTTGTGGACTGTTTGTCATGTTTGCAATAATGCAAGTACATTATAACACGCTCACGTTATGTCCCCCTTGAATTTTTTTATGTTCAAGGTTATTAATCATGTATGTATGTATGTATGTAAGTATGCCTATATGTATGTATGTATCTATGTATGCCTATATGTATGTATGTATAGTGTCGAGGGTAGAGGAGGGTAGAGATGGGGGTGAGCCAGATAGGGGAGGAGAGGAGTGGATAAGGATTAAGTGATTAAGGTTTAAGGTTGAGGGTTTAGGGATAGGATTTAGAGTTTAGGGATAAGGAATTAGAGTTTAGGACCTTGGGGGATTAGGGTTTAGGGTTGAGGCTTTAGGGATAGTGTTTAGGGTTGAGGGTCGAGGGATTAGGGTTAAGGTAGAGTGTTGAGGGTAGAGGGATTAGGGATAGGGTTTAGGGTTGAAAGTTCAGGGTTGATGGATTAGGGTTTAAGGTATAGTTTTGACAGTTGAGGGTTTAGGGATAGGGTTTAGGATTTAAGGTTTAAGTGTTGAGGGTTGAGGATTTAGGGATAGGGTTTATGGTTTAGGGATAAGGGATTAGGGTTTAGAGTTTAGGGATTAGGGTACCATAAATTATAATTAGGGATTAGGGTGTATGGTTTAGGGACTAGGGATTAGGGTTTAGGGTTAAGGGATTAGGGTTTAAGGTTTAGGGATGTACAATTAAGGGGTACCATAAATAAACTGGAATTTAGGAAGGGTTGGGAAAATTTTGTGAATCATCATGGGCTGGAGATTAGAGATTTTGTTGTGTTCAAGTACATATCCAAGTCATAATTGAAGGTTAAGATATTTCAAAGAACAAGGTGTGTGAAAAACATCAATGCTCTTCGGCTTATGAATACCAACATTGATACAAATAAAAGATGCCCTTCTTCTAATAGAGTATGCAGTTCAAGTCAACCGATGGGCAACAAGCTGTCGAATGAGTTGGTTTAATGGGTGTGCCTCCTTCTTCAAGGCCCAGGTGGGTAGGAGTGGGATGTACAATTAAGGGGTACCATAAATAAACTGGAATTTAGGCAGGGTTGGGAAAATTTTGTGAATCATTATGGGCTGGAGATTAGAGATTTTGTTGTGTTCAAGTACATATCCAAGTCATATTTTTAAGGTTAAGATATTTCAAAGAACAGGGTGTGTGAAAAATATCAATGCTCTTCAGCTTATGAATACCAACATTGATACAGATAAAAAATGCCCTTCTTCTAACAGAGGATGCAATTCAAGTCAACCAATGGGCAGCAAGTTGCTGATCTTGAATTGGTTTCTGATGAAGAAAACAATGATGTTGTTGAAGTAATGGAAGAAAATCAAAATTGTAAGTCTAATTTAATTTATTTCAACTTTCAAAGCAGGCATTTGAATTGTAGCTTTACCTAGAGAATTGGTATAACAAAAACTTAATTATGTTACAAGCCTTTCTTTGAAGAACCCTGGACATTATGGACCCTATCATCTAGTAAAACACATGACAGTGAACTCAGCCCCACCTTTCAAATCAGATATTTACCTTTTTATTCAATGAAAATGAAGTCACGGAATGTAAACCGACCATGCATACTAGTAAGATCAAATTCTTTGCCTTCTATTTTTATTACTCTTACTTTATTAAGAGAAGAGTGTCAAAAAGAATCGGTTTAATTGTAAGCTAACATAAGGCAAAGCAGTTTTGTTATTACATTTTTCTGAGGGATCTCTAATAGTCTAATATAATGTAGTCTTCTATAATATGAACATCTGCATTTGTGTGAATGCTAAGCTTTAATATAGTAGAGTATTAAATCAATGCAATTAGCTATTTATTGGGTTAAAATAACTTAGTTTTTGTAATGGTTTGGGAATGCAGGTGTTGCCAAAAATAGGTGAATGTCCTCTACAATTACCAAAAGAAAAAAGTTTAGTAGTTCTTGTGGATAGAGCCAGTAAACAATGGGAGATTATTTGCCTGTTTCATAACAATATACCTCCCCTAAGTGTGGGGTGGACAGAAAGAAACATAGATGTACCCCAATGCAAAGCTTTTCTCATAATGATCATCCTTATGATTTCAACTGTTAATTACTCACTGTGGATGTACCATACGCAAATCTTTTCTCATAGTGTGTACACCTATTGACATAATGAACCCCAGATGGGCCAGCAAAACATGCCATATAACATTACTAACATTAAAAAAGTTCATAGCCATTTTTCTGACATATTCTTGCAACTCAGATATCTTTAAGAGAAGAGTGTCAAAAATGATGGGTTTAACAACCTAACATAAGGCAAAGTAGTTTTGTTGGGTTTAGGGATAGGGTTTAGGGTTTAGGGTTGAGGGATTAGGGTTTAGGGTTGAGGGATTATGGTTTAAGGTATAGTGTTAAGGGTTGAGGGTTTAGGGATAGGGTTTAGGGTTGAGGGATTAGGGTTTAGGGTTGACAGATTAGGGTTTAATGTTGAGAGTTGAGGGTTGAGGGTTGAGGGTTTAGGGATAGGGTTGATGGTCAAGGGATTAGGGTTAAAGTAGAGTGTTGAGGGTAGAGGGATTAGGGATAGGGTTTAGGGTTAAAGGTTTAATGATTGAGGGTTGAGGGTTTAGGGCTGAGGGTTAAGGGATTGGGGTTTAAAATATAGTGTTGAGTGTCGAGGGTTTATGGATAGGTTTTAGGGTTTACTTTTTAAGGGTTAAGGGTTTAGGGTTTAAGGATAAGGAATTAGGGTTTAAGGTATAGTGTCGAGGGTTGAGGGTTTAGGAATAGGGATAGCGTTTAGGATTGAGAGTTGAGGGATTAGGGTTGAGGGTTGAGGGATTAAGATTTAAGGTATAGTGTCGAGGGTTGAGGGTTTATTAATAGTGTTTAGGGTTGAGGGTTGAGGGATTAGGTTTTAGGGTTGATGGATTAGGGTTTAAGGTATAGTGTTGATGGTTGAGGGTTGACGGATTAGGGTTTAGGGTTGACGGATTAGCGTTTAATGTCGAGGTTAGGGTTAGAGTGTCGAGGGTAGAGGGATTAGGGATAGGGTTTAGGGTTGAAGGTTTAAGGATTGAAGGTTGAGGCTATAGGGATGAGGGTTTAAGGCTTAAGATATAGTGTCAAGTGTTGAGGGTGTACAGATAGGGTTTAAGTTTTAAGGGTTGAGGGTTGAGGGATACGGATTAGGGTTTAAGGTATAGTGTTGAGGGTTGATGGTTTAGGGATAGGGTTTAGGTTTGAGGGATTAGGGTTTAGGGTTGATGAATTAGGGTTTAATGTTAAGAGTTGAGGGTTGAGGGTTTAAGGATAGGGTTGATGGTCAAGGGATTAGGGTTAAAGAAGAGTGTCGAGGGTAGAGGGATTAGGGATAGGGTTTAGGGTTGAAGGTTTAAGGATTTAGGGTTGAGGCTTTAGGAATGAGGGTTAAGGGATTAGGGTTTAAGATATAGTGTCGAGTATTGAGCGTGTAGGGATAGGTTTTAGGGTTCAAGTTTTAAGGGTTAAGGGTCAAGGGATCAGAGTTAAGGGTTGAGGGATTAGGGTTTAATGTTGAGGGTTGAGTACATTGAGGTTTGAGGGTTGAGGGTTTCAGGATAGGGTTGAGGGTCGAGTGATTAGGGTTAAAGTAGAGTGTCGAGGGTATAAGGATTAGGGATAGGGTTGGAGGGTTTATGGATAAGGGATTAGGGTTTAAGGTATAGTATCGAGCCCATTGAGGGTTTAGGAATAGGGATAGCGTTTAGGGTTTAGGGATGAGGGATTATAGTTGAGGGATGACGGATTAGGGTTGAGGGTTGAGGGATTAGGGTTTAGGGTTGAGGGTTGATGGATTAGGGTTTAAGGTATAATGTTGAGGGTTTAGGGATAGGGTTGAGGGTTGAGGGATTAGAGTGAAGGGTTAAGGGATGATGCAGAGCACACAGTGGAAGCGGTTAACAGATCAACAAACTTGATCAGTGAGAGGGTGGCCTATGTCTTGGCGATCTACTCCTATCAGCCAAACATACCCCCTCGGCCACCTTGCTATTTATCTCCCTGATCTCCCAACTCTCCCTGACAGCTTGACTTCACCTTGTCTTCGGAGAGACTTCTTCCATCAGCGGCATCTTCTGGCCTCCTGACGATACCCTGATGGTGGTTAAGTTTCCACTTGCCTTCACTGTGGCGGTTAGTCGTGACCTTGTCGGCCAGATTTTGATCATCGGTGAACCCCTTGTGTGTCCTCCCGATACGCCGATATACCAACTTAGTATTTGCTTGGCTTGACTTGCTATTACCGGTGGACTAAAGTTTCTTTACCCTAATTTCACCATTACTGCCGGTCACCTTTTGTATCCGACGAAAGGTGCATTCTCAACATATATTCTCAACATGCTTTTGGGATATGCATTTCCAATATACATTTAGTGAACTGATACAAAACTTACCCCGATGAATGTTTCTTCGGTGAGACTTCCTTCGTTCTTCACCAATACACTTTCTATCAGCCTAACACCGTTGATCGGTGTAACTTCAAAAATGTTTCTCCGAGGGTTGTGTTACACCGATGGCAACCTCTGCTACCTTGCAACTACGCTGACACCAAACTAGAAACATAAACAAAGACTTGATGCAAGGGGGTAAATCACAAAACACACAATAACAGATATTGAACACAGCAAATAGAACTTTCTTTTATTGAACTGGGCAACTCATTACATCACAGAAGCTCAATTACAATCAGAGGATGAAACCTCTAATGGCTACAACACATTACAACTTTCCCCAACCTCAAGACTCTAGAATCTTCAGCCTTCTGTAACCCCAAATCAGCTAGGGTTTTTGTTTTCCCACCTATTCTTGACTCTACACTAGCCCCCTTAACTCTACTATTGCCCAGGGTTCTTAAAATAGTCATAAATAGCACTTTTTGGCGGCCTCCAGCCAAATTTCAAAATTTGCAACTCCCTCCAAAAGTAGGTCAACTTCCAGGAAGCATAACTTTTGATCCGGGTGTCTGATTGATGAACCGTTTTAAGCGCCGGAAAGCTCGCGATGTGAACTATCATGCGAGAAATTTGTAAATAGATTTCTATCAACTTTTCAGGACATTATGGGAAGTTTTAGTGCCTCATATCTCATTCCAAAAATTTTTAGGGGCTTTTCAGAAAACAAAAACTTTAATATCTTTCAGCTCACAAATGATCTTTGCCTGATTCCTTCACCAAAGGTCTTATATTTCTGTTATGTAACTTTCTGGAAGTTTTTGCTTCATTACATGCCCAAATGCAAACTTTCTAAAAATAGTAGGTACACTTTCCTAAATAGGCAAGTCGCTATTTTTAGCAGTTTTGGAAAAACTAAAAGTCCTACATTATTATTCTGGATATTATGGAACCAAAAACACTAATTATGGGAAGAAATGAGAACAACTACAATGGTTTTGAATTAACTTCTTTTTGGGTGATGCAAGATTGCCCTTACACCTTTGGATGCTCCTGCATCAGACACCCAGGGTAATTTGAGAAGTGACCCTGTTACGTCTCATGTGTTTGTGTGAGGAAAACCCAAACGGTCAACCTCTACCTTAGACAACCAAGAAGAATCTTCAACAGGCCTTCCTTTCCATTTTACCATATATTCTTCATATTGCTTGTTCCAAGTACTTCTTCCCACATGGCTATCCAAGATCTCTTCTATCTCCTTTGTTGAAGTAGATGCCGGAATACTCCACTATTCTTCTGTTGGTCCATCCTTTGTTCCACCATCATGATATTCTGATAAATCAGCAATGTTGAAAATAGGAGAAATATTGATCCCACTTGGCAGCTCTACCTCATATGCATTTCCTGAATCATGTTTCTTCAAAATTTTGCATGGTCCAAATTTCTTCATTTTCAACTTATTATATGTTCCAAATGGGAACCTTTCTTTTCTCAAGTGAACCATGACTTCATCTCCTACCTGGAATTCCTTATATCTCCTCTTCTGATCTGCCTCAGCCTTGTACTGAATATTCATTTTATTAATGTGCTTTCTCACCTCTTCATGCAAATTCTTCAAATGTTCTGCAAAGTCTTCAGCTTCAGCACTTGTCTTTTCTCTGTTGTCCAGCTTCCTTAACTTAGAATCATTTCTTGGGCTATTACCATATACAATCTGGAATGGTGATTTACCAGTACTCCTATTGACAGAATTGTTGTAAGCAAATTCTGCCTATGGTAAAATCAAATCCCATCCCTTGGGCTTATCTCCTACTAAGCATCGTAGCAGGTTACCCAAACTCCTATTCACCACTTTAGTTTGTCCATCAGTCTATGGATGGTGTGCAGAACTAAACTTCAAATCTGTCTTCAACTTCTTCCACAATGTCCTCCAGAAATAACTAACAAACTTGGTATCTCGATCTGAAACTATGCTCTTTGGTAGACCATGTAGTCTCACCACTTCTTTGAAAAATAACTCTGCAATATGAACAGCATCATTAGTCTTCTTACAAGGAATAAAATGTGCCATCTTTGAGAATCTATCCACCACCAAAAAAATAGAATCATGCCCTCTCTGTGTCCTTGGTAAACCAAGAACAAAATCCATACTAATATCATCCCATGGCTTCTTTGGTACAGGTAATGGTTGATACAATCTTGTATTTTGACTTGTTCCTTTTGCCATCTGACATACTCTACAACTCTGCACAAACTTCCTCACATCCTTCTACAGCTGTGGCCAATAATAATTTTCACCAACAATAGAAATGGTCTTATCTCGACCAAAGAGTCCAGCCAGTCCTCCACTATGCTTCTCTTTCATTAGGTTCTCTCTCATGGAACTCCTCGGAATGCACAACTGGCTTCCTCTAAACAACATGCCATCTTGGATTATGAAATCCAACCATTTTGTCCTATCCAAAGTAACAAGTTCTAGACAAGCTTTCCAAGCCTCTGTAAAATCTCGATCTTCAGGGTAGAAACTTTTGAGCTCATCGAACCCAACAACCTTTATCTTCATTTCTGTCAACAAATTTTGCCTTCTGCTCAAGGCATCTGCAACTCTGTTGGACTTCCCAGTTTTGTGCTTCAAAACAAAGGTATAACTCTGCAAAAATGCAACCCATTTTAAGTGCCTTTGGTTCAACTTCCCTTGACTATTAATATAATGCAAAGCCTGATGATCAGTATATAAAACAAACTCTTTTGGCAACAAAAAATGTCTCCATTTCTTCAAAGCCTGAACTATTGCATAAAATTCCTGATCATAAATAAAATACTTTTTCTTGGCATCATTAAGCTTCTCACTAAAATAGGCAATGGGCTTACCTTCTTGGCTCAAAATAGCTCCTATACCACTACCACTAGCATCACAATCTACCTGAAATACCTTATTGAAATCTGGAAGTGCCAAAACAGGTTGTTCTACAACTTTCTACTTCAATGTATCAAAGCTCTTATCAGCTCCTTTAGTCCATCTAAACTCTTTTCTATCCCCTCTCATTGTTTCAGTTAGGGGTGCACAAATGCTACTAAAATTCTTGATAAACTTTCTGTAAAAACTTGCCAAACCATGAAAAGATCTTACCTCTGTTGCACTCCTTGGTGTAGGCCACTCAATGATAGCCCTTACTTTTTTTGGGTCCATCTTAAGACCTTCCTCTGAGACAACAAATCCCAATTATACCAACTCCTTCTTTGCAAAACTGCATTTCTTCAGATTAATCAGCAACTTCTCCTCCCTCAGCTTCTCTAGAACTCTTCTGATATGCATCAAATGCTCATCCCAAGTCTTACTAAAAATCAAAATATCATCCAAATAAATAATAACAAAACTTCCCAAAAATTCTTTCAGTACCTCGTTCATGAGCCGCATGAATGTGCTCGGTGCATTGGTTAGCCCAAATGGCATGACTAACCAATCATACAAACCTTCCTTTGTCTTGAAGGCTATCTTCCATTCATCCCCTTCTTTGATATGGATTTGGTGATACCCACTCTTCAGGTCAATTTTCGTGAAGTACTTGGCTCCACTCAAACAATCCATGATGTCATCCATTCTTGGCAATAGAAATCTATACTTGATCATTATCTTATTGATGGCTCGAGAGTCTGTACACATCCTCCATTCTCCATCCTTCTTTGGTGCTAATACTGCAGGTACCACACATGGACTTAGGCTCTCCCTTATCAGTCCCTTCCTCAACAACTCCTGAATTTGTCTGTTTAGCTCTTCATTCTCTGCAGGGGTCATTCTATGGGCTACCTTGTTTGGCAAACTGGCTCTTGGTATCAAATCCATTTGATGACTTATCTTCCTTACTGGTGGTAAACCTTCTGGTACATTATCAGAGATAATGTCCTGGAACTCTTCCAACATATCTGAAACTTCTACAGGTACATCTTCACATTTCTCTTGACTAATCTTAGGAATTAATGCAAAGCAATGATGCTCATGCTTCATACCCTCCAAAAATTTCCTACCATCTACCAAACAAATTCTAGCAGTACTACATACCTTTTCTTCCACCTCCTTCAAGGGCTTCAACTTATGACAAACTCCATCCTTTGTTAGGGAATATGTGTTTGCACGGCCATCATGGACAGCGCTCCTATCATACTGCCACAGCCTCCCCAATAGCATATGACATGCATCCATTGGTATGATATCACACAGCACCTCATCATGGTAGTTACCAATCTTGAACTTCACTAAACACTGTTCATTGACCAAAGCTCTATGGTCCTTCTGCAACCATGCAATCTGATATGGATGCGGATGCTTTCTTCTTGTCAACTTCAACTTGTCAACCATCTCCTCTGAAACAAGATTATCAGTGCTTCCACTGTCAATAATAATATCACAACACTTACCCTCACATTTGCACCTTGTGCGGAATAAACTCTTCCTCTGATTGGGTTCTTTCTCCTCATTCAGCAAGGTTCTTCTAACAACTAGGGTTTCTCCCCTTTCAGCATCTTCAGAATGCTCAGAATGTGCATCTTCATCTACATGTACAACTCGTGCATTACCTTCAAGTCTTCTATTTGTCCTTCCTTGATGTTGCAGACACTCATATGCTCGATGCCCTTCTTCTCCACATTGGAAACAGGTTCCTCTGAAACCTCCTCTTCCAAGTCCTTGCCCAGGTCTGCCTCTTCCTCTTCCTCTTTGCTCACCATTGTTCTAGTCACGAGGGCGGTAGGTATTATCCCCTCTTTGATTTTGACTGGTGCCTACTTCTTCACTTTTCTTTTGATTTTCATTACGGCCTCCATAGGGTCTTCCACCAGTCCTTCCACCTTGACCTTTTCCCCTTTGCTTGCTATCAAATCTTTTGTTCAGCTTCTCTTCCACCTTCAGGGAAAACTGGTACGCATCTTCTATGGTGGTCATTCTGACCAGGCTCAACTCCTCTTGAATACTCGGCCTCAACCCATTAATGTAACAGGCTACCTTCTCCTTGTTGGGCTCGGCATGGCCTATCCTGATAGTAATTTTATAAAACTCTTCTGTATACTCCTTAACAGACTTGTTACCTTGCTTTAGTCCTTGCAGCTTCTTCAGCAACTCCATCTCATAGTCCACAAGAATGAACTGCTTCTTCAGTTTCTCCACCATCCTATCCCATCTAGTAATCTTTGATTTTCCTCTTCTATTCCTCTCTAATTGGACCTCCTTCCACCAAACATTGGCGTGGCCCTTCAACTTTGTTTTTGCAAACTTAACCCGATCTCGGTCCTCCACATCTTCATACTCAAAATACTCCTCCATGTCATTGATCCAATCAATAAGCTATTCTGGATTCAAATCTCCAGAATATGTAGAAACTTCGATCCTGGGCCTCTTTCTGATCTTTGAAATGACCCTCAACAACCTTACTTCTGTAGCATCTTTGCAACTTCTTGTTCTTCCTTAGATAGCTCTTCTTCAACTTCATCTTCACTTTCTTCTCTTGTCCTCAGCTCAAACCCTCTTCGTAGCTCCTCTTGCAATGCATCGATTTGCCTTTGTAGGGCTCTAAAACCCTCTTCCGTCAAAGCATTCCTCCCAACACGATTTCTTCGTGGAGGCATCTTGGTCTCCACAGCAAACCCACAACCTCAGGTCCTGGTGCAAACTGCCTCACGGTCGGCGATCTGTCTACACACTCAGGAACCCTCGCTCTAATACCACTTGATGCAAGGGGGTAAATCACAAAACACACAATAACATATATTGAACACAGCAAATAGAACTTTCTTTTATTGAACTGGGCAACTCATTACATCACAGAAGCTCAATTACAATCAGAGGATGAAACCTCTACTGGCTACAACACATTACAGCTTTCCCCAACCTCAAGACTCTAGAATCTTCAACCTTCTGTAACCCCAAATCAGCTAGGGTTTCTGTTTTCCCACCTATTCTTGACTCTACACTAGCCCCCTTAACTCTACTACTGCCCAGGGTTCCTAAAATAGTTATAAATAGCACTTTTTGGCGGCCTCCACCTAAATTTCAAAATTTGCAACTCCCTCCAAAAGTAGGTCAACTTCCGGGAAGCATAACTTTTGATCCGAGTGTCTAATTGACGAACCGTTTTAAGCGCTGAAAAGCTCGCGATGTGAACTATCACGCTAGCAATTCGTAAATAGATTTCCATCAACTTTTTAGGACGTTATGGGAATTTTTAGTGCCTCATATCTCGTTCTGAAAATTTTCAGGGGCTTTTCAAAAAACAAAAACTTTAATATCTTTCAGCTCACAAATGATCTTTACCTGATTCCTTCGCCAAAGGTCTTATATTTCTATTATGTAACTTTCTGGAAGTTTTTGCTTCATTACGTGCCCAAATGAAAACTTTCTAAAAATAGTAGGTACACTTTCCTAAATAGGCAGGTCACTATTTTTAGCAGTTTTGGAAAAACTGAAAGTCCTACATTATTATTCTCGATATTATGGAACCAAAAACACTAATTATGGGAAGAAATGAGAACAACTACAATGGTTTTGAATTAACTTCTTTTTGGGTGATGCAAGATTGCCCTTACACCTCTGGATGCTCCTGCATCAAGACTCGACAGCAAAGAAGGGGGTGTATAATCCTCTGTAAACACTTGATCACCTGTTAATTTAGTCACTCCACTGACTGTTCAAACATAATAGCACTTTTCCTATTGTTCCAATGACTAGTCACATAGAGATGCCTAGTCAAACTCAAGCCAGACTCCTTGGATCCTTGGGTGTTTGACCCAAAACCACAGAAAACACAAAATTTACCCTGTATTCCTCCATCACACTGAAAATGAGAATCTTGCTTTCAATGAACAGAGGAATAACAGTCCATTTATTCACAAAACCCTAGTTTCTAGGTTTTCAGACCAGTCTTTGCAAAAAGAACAATATCTCACAAACTATAACACTTCAAGACACCAAACCACTTCCAAATGAAAGCTACTTCAATACATGGACACTTCCAGTCAGTTTCAGGCAATCACCTATCCATACAGGCCATACAGAATGACTGTTACAGAGAAATACTCAGAAAGAACAATGTTTCAACACACCCAAAAATCCAAATCTTCATTCATTCATGCATTCCTTCTCAATTTACATCATACTTCACCTATAGAAGGCTTGAGACATCAGTTAACATTCCTCCCAATTGTACAAACTAATTTTGAAAGTCAGTTAGCTGTTGGGTTTCTCCTCTCACAAGAAAACTACCTGTTTTCATTGTGTTATTACATCAAACTTAACCAAACATGATCTACATAGGTCTAGTGACCAAATTGACATAAAAACCTTATTACAAACATGATGTGGCTTAAAAAGCCTTATTAAAAACATAAACAAAATATGACTCCTACACCATACTTCCCTGCAAGAAAAACTCAAGTCCCTTGAGTTGCCAACTGTTGGAGTGTCTTCCCATGCTTCAAAATGTCTACCTCACTCATCCATGTAGCCTCTGAATCAGGAAGATCCTGCCACTTGACCAAGTACTCCTTGTACACACCCTTTCTTGTCTTTTTGACAACCTTGGAATCTAAGATGCATTCCAATTGTAAAGGCTTACTTGGAGGTATATCTCTGACCCAATCTTCATCTTCAATCACAACATCTAATCCATCTTTAGCATTCAATGGAGGTCTGAATGGAAAGAGGTCTGAAACATTGAATATGGGAGAAATACCAAGACCAGATGGCAGTTCTATTTCATAAGCATTTGGACCAAACTTATGCACTACCTTGCATGGTCCTATTTTCTTCATCAGAAGTTTGGTTGGCTGTCCTTTAGGCATCCTTTCCTTCCTTAGATAGGCCATCACCAAATCTCCCACCTTGAATTGTACATCTCTCCTTTTGAGATCTGCCCTATCCTTGTATTTGGAGACTATTTTTTTCAACTGAACTTTGACTTGATCATGAACTGCCTTCATGGTGGCAGCAAAATCTTTGCCTAGAGTACTCCTTTTATCCCAACCTGTAGGTCTTTGAGTTCAAGTGGTCCTCTTGGATGGAAACCATAAACAATTTCAAATGGACTCTTCCCCATGCTTCTATTCACTGAATCATTGTAAGCATACTCAGCTTGACTGATAACCAAGTCCCATGCCAACCCATGCTGCTTGGTAAGGCATCTTAGAAGGTTTCCTAAGGACCTATTAACAACCTGAATCTGACCATCAGTTTGGGGATGGTAGACTGATGAGAAAGACAATTGTGTTCCCAATTTTCTCCATAAGGTCCTCCAAAAATGACCAACAAACTTGGAGTCTCTATCAGTGACAATTAAAAGGGGCAAACCATGAATTCTAACCACTTCTCTGAAAAAGAGACCAGCAATGTGAGATGCATCATTTGTGCATTTGCATGGCACAAAATGAGCAATTTACTAAATCTGTCCACAATGACAAAAACACTATCCACACCCCTTGCTGTCTTAGGAAGACCAAGGACAAAATCCAGGGGTTGGTACAAACCAGCATTAGAAGACATACCTTTGGCCTTTTGACATATGGTACAACTTGCAACATATCTCCTTACATCTGACTGTACTTTTGGCCAATAGTAGAATCTAGTGACTTGTTCCAAAGTCTTGTCCAACCCAAAGTGTCCTCCTAAGGTTCCATTGTGCTTCTCTTTGATGATGTTGTCCCTCATGGAACACTTAGGGACACATAGCAAACTGCCCTTGAATAAGAGACCTTCCTGCAACACAAAATCTGAATATTCACCATGAAAAGTGTTAGCCAAACTAGCACAAACTTCATAATCAGCCTTGAAATCTGCATCCTCCTTGTATCACTCCTTCAAACAGTCTATCCCCATGCTTTCCATCTATACTTCATGGATGACAAGCATCCTTCTACTTAAAGCATCTGCCACTTTGTTGGCAACACCCTTTTTATGCTTAATAGTGAAGGTATAGGCCTGCAATTGTTCCATCCACTTAACATGCCTATGATTAAACTTTTCTTGACTATTTAGAAACCTAAGAGCATGGTTATCAGTGAAAACAATGAATTCTTTGGGCAACAAATAGTGTCTCCACTTTTTGAGAGCTTGCACCATTGCATAAAGCTCTAGGTCATAGGTAGAGTACCTTTGTTTAGCCTCATTCAACTTCTCTGAAAAAAAGGCCACTAGATGTCGATCTTGACTAAGAACAACACCTATTGCTTGCTGACTTGCATCACATTCCACTACAAAAACTTTGTCAAAATTAGGGAGCACCAATGTAGGTAATTCAACCACTTTCTTCTTTAACAATTCAAAGCTATCATCTACTTGCTTTGTCCATTGAAATTTGCACTTTATTCCACCCTTGATGGTGTTAAGAATAGGAGCACTTATCTGACTGAATCCTCTAATGAACTTCCTATAAAAAATTGCCAAGTCATGGAAGCTTCTAACATCTCCCACTATCTTAGGAGTAGGCCAATTGAGAATGGCCTCAACTTTTTTGGGGTCTATCTTCAAACAACCATTAGAAATCACAAAACCTAGGTATACAAGTTCAATTTTCATGAAATCACACTTATCCAAGTTGATCATCAACTTATTCTCATGCAACTTCTTCATCACTTGTCCAAGATGCTTCACATGTTCTTCTTTTGTCCTGTTGAAAACAAGTATGTCATCAAGATAAAAAAATTACAAATTTGCCAATGAATTCAACAAGTACCTCATTCATCAAACGCATGAATGTGCTTGGGGCATTGCTAAGGCCGAATGGCATGCCAAGCCACTCATAGAGACCTTAATTTGTCTTGAAGGCAGTCTTCCATTCATCTCCCTGCCTAATTCTTATTTGATGATAACCAGATTTCAAATCAATCTTTGAATAATAACATGACCCTCTAAGATAGTCCAAAAGATCCTCAATACTTGGCATAGGGAATCTATACCTTAATGTGATCTTATTTATGGCCCTTGAATCTATACATAGTCTCCACTTCCCATCTTTTTTTGGAGCAAGTACACAAGGGACTGCACATGGACTAAGACTCTTTCTAATTAGTCCTTTCTCTAAGAGTTCTTGAATTTATCTACTCACCTCTTCATTTTGTTGTGGTGTCAATTTGTAGGCAGCCTTATTGGGCAATGTGGCACCTGGGATCAAGTCAATTTGATGACTTATATCTCTCATGGGTGGTAAGGAGTTAGGAGTATCCTATACCACAAGATCTAGGTACTTATCCAACAATTGCTGCACTTCTAGTGGAATCTCTTTCTGCTTTTTGTCTTACTGACCTGATTCATCTTTAGGCTTCATTATCAAGGCATACCCTTGGGTATCCTTGTCCTTCATGAGGTGTAAGAACTCTTTACCACTAATCATCATGACATTGGTGTCATTACTCTTCTCTCCAATCTGCTCTTGCATAGGATCCATCCTAAACTTCCTTCCATTCTTGGTGATGAGGTATGTGTTCTTCTCACCATCATTTTGTGCCTTCACATCATACTACCATGGACGTCCAAGAAGAAGGTGACAAGCATCCATAGGAATGATCTCACATAGTACCTTGTCCTTATAATCACCTATCTCAAACTCAACCCAAGTTTGTTCCTCTACCATGTAATTTTGATTCTTATTCAACCAAGAGATCTTATGAGGACTAACATGGGGCAGCCTTTTCAATTTACATTTCTCTACCATTTCAGTAGACACTACATTCTCAATAGAACCTAAATCAACAATAATTTTACAAAGCTTACCATACGCTATACCTTGGGTTCTGAAGAGAGTCTCCCTTTGTGGGGGCTCTTGTTTCAATGGCATCTTCATCAAGGTCCTCTTGATCATCATGTTCTCTCCTTTAAGGACTGGTGCAGCACTACCAATGGGTGAATTCACACTTTGGCAGTCATCATCTTTCAACAACTAATTCCTTCTTCCACCATCATGGGAACTAGTTGCCTTCTCAGGGCATTTGGTCATAGTATGGCCTACTTGATTGCAGCCATAGCATCTACCAGTGAAAACTCTGGGTCCTCTGCCTACACCACCACCTCTACCTCTGCCATTTGGTCTTCTCCAACCTCTAAAACCACCACCTCTATGGTCTACATCAGAATGAGACTCTTGTTGACTTGGATTTTCATTTCTACTTGACTGTCCTCTACCAAAACTGCCTCTTCCCCTATTATTTCTGCCACCTCTTCCTTTGGTGTTTTGATCACTCTTTCTTTTCAACTTCTCCTCTACCCTAGAGGCTAATTAAAAACACTCATCCACTATTTTAGGAACCACCATACTAAATTCATATTCTATGTTATACCTCAAGCCATCGAGATATCTAGCCACCATCTCTTTCTCCTCCTCCTTGTGATTGTCTCTCATGCTCAATCTATGAAATTCTTCAATATATGTAGCCACATCCATATCCTTTTGTCTGAGATGATTAAACTTCCTAATGGTCTGCAACTCATAATTAGAAGGCATGAACTTGTCTCTTAGCATGGCCACCATTCTACTCCATTTGGTGATAGGGTTCTTTTCAACTTTCTCTCTTTCACCTTGCATATAGTTCCACCAAACTAGGGCAGAACCTCTCAATCTTGTCTTAGCAAATTTGACTTTCTTGCTGTCACTATACTCCTTGAAGTCAAAATAGTTGCACATGGCTTCAATCAAATCCATGAGGGCATCTCCATCTAATTTCCCATTGAATGTAGGGACATCCATCTTTGGATTGCCACTATCTCCATGAGCACCTTTGAGTGCATTCAAGAATGCCTTTTGGTCTGCAGACACATCTTGTTCTTGAGGGCTCTCCTCTGCCTCTTCTTCTTCTGCATTAGAAGCACTTCCATCCTCTTTACTCTTACCCTTGGGCCTCTCTTCTTTCAACCTTGCTTCAAGCATCTCCTCTACCATCTTCTTGATGGCTTCTTTGCTCATAGACTTGGGAGGCATTGTGCTAGCCTTAGTTTCTATCTCCTTGTCTGACATACATGGCTCCAATTCAAATATTGGCTCTGATACCAATATGATGCAGAGCACATAGTGGAAGCGGTTAACAGCTCAACAAACTTGATCAGTGAGAGGGTGGCCTATGTCTTGGTGATCTACTCCTATTGGCCAAACATACCCCGTCGGCCACCTTGCTATTTATCTCCTCGATCTCCCAACTCTCCTCAACAGCTTGACTTCACCTTGTCTTCAGAGAGACTTCTTCCATTGGCGGCATCTTCTGGCCTCCTGCCGATACCTCAATGGCAATTAAGTTTCCACTTGCCTTCACTGTGGCGGTTAGTCGTGACCTTGTCGGCCAGATTTTGATCATCGGTGAACCCCTTGTGTGTCCTCCCGATACGCCGATATACCAACTTAGTATTTGCTTGGCTTGACTTGCTATTACCGGTGGACTAAAGTCTCTTTACCCTAATTTCACCATTACTGCCGGTCACCTTTTGTATCCGATGAAAGGTGCATTCTTAACATACATTCTCAACATGCTTTTGGGATATGCATTTGCAATATACATTCGGTGAACCGATACACAACTTGCACCGATGTATGTTTCTTCAGTGAGACTTCCTTCATTCTTCACCAATACACTTTCTATCGGCCTAACACCATTGATCGGTGTAACTTCAAAAATGTTTCTCCGAGGGTTGTGTTAAGCTGATGGCAACCTCTGCTAGCTTGCAACTACGCAAACACCAAACCAAAAATAGAAACAAAGACTTGACAACACAGAAGGGGGTCTATAATCCTCTATAAACACTTGATCACCCATCAATTTAGTCACTCCACTGACTGTTCGCACATAACAACACTTTTCCTATTGTTCCAAAGACTAGTCACATTGAGATGTCTAGTCAAACTCAAGCCAGACTCCTTGGATCCTTGGGCGTTTGACCCAAAACCATAGAAAACACAAAATTTGCACTGTATTCCTCCATCACACTAAAAATGAGAATCTTTCTTTCAATGGACAGAGGAATAACAATCTATTTATTCACAAAATCCTAGTTTCTAGGTTTTCAGACCAGTCTTTGCAAAAAGAACAATATCTCACAAACTATAACACTTCAAGACACCAAACCACTTCCAAATGAAAGCTACTTCAATACATGGACACTTCTAGTCAGTTTCAGGCAATCACTTATCCGTATAGGCTATACAAAATGACTGTTATAGAGAAATACTCAGAAAGAACAACATTTCAACACACCCAAAAATCTAGATCTTCATTCATTCATGCATTCCTTCTCAAGTTACATCATACTTCACCTATAGAAGGCTTGAGACATCAGTTAACATTCCTCCCAACCATACAAATTGATTTTGAAAGTCAGTTAGCTGTTGGGTTTCTCCTCTCACAAGAAAACTACTTGTTTTCTTTGTGTTATTACATCAAACTTGACCAAACATGTTCTACATAGGTCTAGTGACCAAATTGACATAAAAACCTTATTACAAACATGATGTGGCTTAAAAATCCTTATTGAAAACATAAACAAAACATGACTCCTACACCATAGAGAAGGTGCTCCTGCACCAAGGGATTAGGATTTGACATTGAGGGTTGAGGGTTGAGGCTTTAGGGTTTAGGGTTTAGGGATAGGGTTGAGGGTCGAGGGATTATAGTTAAGGGTTGAGGGATTAGGGTTTGACGTTGAGGGTTGAGGGTTGAGGTTCGAGGGTCAAGGGTTTAGGGATAGGGTTGAGGGTCGAGGGATTAGGGTTAAAGTAGAGTTTCAAGGGTATAAGGATTAGGGATAGGGTTGGAGGGTTTACGGATAAGGGATTAGGGTTTAAGGTATAGTATCGAGCCCATTGAGGGTTTAGGGATAGGGTTTAGGGTTGAGGGATTAGAGTTAAGGGTTGAGGGATTATGATTTGACATTGAGGGTTGAGGGTTGAGGCTTTAGTGTTTAGGGTTTAGGGATAGGGTTGAGGGTCGAGGGATCAGAGTTAAGGGTTGAGGGATTAGGGTTTGACGTTAAGGGTTGAGTACATTGAGGTTCGAGGGTTGAGGGTTTTGGGATAGGGTTGAGGGTCGAGGGATTAGGGTTAAAGTAGAGTGTCAAGGGTATAAGGATTAGGGATAAGGTTGGAGGGTTTAGGGATAAGGGATTAGGGTTTAAGGTATAGTATCGATCCCATTGAGGGTTTAGGAATAGGGATAGTGTTTAGGGTTTAGGGATGAGGGATTAGAGTTGAGGGTTAAGGGATTAGGGTTTAGGGTTGAGGTAGACAAGGAGCGACTGAGAGACATAGAGAGGAGAGAGGTAGAGGTGAGGGGGGAGATAAGTGAGATATAGAACATGAGCTGATGGAACTAGAGGTGTGTAAAGGTGAGATACACAAATATTTATGGATCAATCTATAGCAGGACAAAATGCGAGTGCGTTATAATGCGCTCGCGTTTTGTCCTACTACAGAAATGGTAATAAAGTGTTGACCCCCATGATCCAGGCCCACATGCTTTGTTTTCATGCTAATTATGCATGTGCTCTGACAAAAAAGAAGTGCTTTCATGCTGTTGGGAAGTTCACATGCACATTTTACACATTCTACCACCTTTGCATGATCTTTCCACCACCTTTTCTGCTTTGCCAACTTGAGAAGGAGGAAATAACATAGTTTTCACACCAAGTTTGATTTATATCTATTCAAGTTTCAATTTTTGTAGTGTTGCAATGTTAATTGTGATTCAATTTTAGGAATTTAACATTATAGATTGGTTAATAGTATTGTTGTTAGTAATTATATTTGAGTGTTATTCAATTTAACATTGAAAAGGAAGCAAGTGGTGAAAAACTCAAATTGTTGAGGAGTTTGATGCAAGAAGAAAAAAACACTACATAATTGGGTACTCTCTCCATTCGAATCTTCATTTTTTAGGTATGTCAAGTCTTTACATGTATGTTATTTACATTTTCCTTAATTCTATTTGAATTACTTTATCATGCTTTATCATACATGATTAAAATAGACACATTCCCAATCAAGAAAGCAGCCTACAATCTCACATGATGCCATGTATATTTTCTACACTTGGGCTCTTTAATAATTATGTGTAATAAACAGACCTTAACATACCATGATGTCAAACTATACAAGAATAAATCCTTACAACATAATAAAAATACAATCCCACTACTATCTTGTCATATTAACAAGTTAAAATACAAATGAATAGGTGCCAAGATCATACAAGTATGCACATGACATGATGATTTGTATGCACATATCTTGGGCTAGGACATTCCTTATGCACCTATTCATCCTGATTTGTACATGCACATGACACAACAATTGTTGTCTATTCCTTCACAAGCCACCCAAATCCTAGTATCCCTAGTACCAACAAAACACCTTCTCAATTCCAAATCCTAGTAGCCCTAGTAACAACAAACATGTCAAATTGGGTCTGCCTCAACCATTTCAAGCATGAAGTCCCATGTACTCTTTTCATGGCTGCAATAATTTGCTTTGTATGCTTTGTACCTATTTTGGTTGAGTGACATTTACTCTTTTACATGATGATTGTATGTACATTTACTATGAAGAGTTGAATGACATATATTTTAGTTATTTGTATGGATTCATTTCTTAGGAACTAATATTGGACTCTTTATCATGCTACAGACAAATTCTCCTTCATGCCGAGGAAACGATCAAGAATTAAACCAACACAGGAAGAGATAGAAGCTAAGAATGCAAAGAAAACAGTGGCTATGAGGGAACTTCGTGAGAAGAGGAAATTGGACACGATAAATGAAGACATGCCAATTGAAGAGGAACCACAACTATCACAAAGAGATATGGTATTGGTGGCACAAAAAGAACGAATGCAAAAACTTTATGCTACGAGAGATTTGAATACCATAGTTGGAGACACGTCCTCTACTGCAATTCAACATGTAGGGACACCATCTACCACATCTCAAGTTAAGAGTACATAATCACTCACATGTGATGAAGGAGGTACGCCATCGTTCCCACCTCAACCTCAAGGTATGTCATCTATTCCATCTTCAATCGAAGGTATGCCATATAGCCCATCTCATTTAAATATTGATGAAATTCCTAATGTTGAGATGAATTTATCTAACTTAACACCACCTAGAATTTTGCATAGAAAGCCAAAGTATTTGATTGATATTGATGAGAATATTTTGCAGCCAATGGAAGGTAAGATTCCAAAACGCACTTGTAGAAGATATGCTCATAAGATTTGGAGATTATTCTTTGAAAAGTTAAATGAGACTGCAAGATGTCAACTATTCCTTGAAATGATGCAAAGTATAAAGTATAGGTCCATCATGAAGATTCTTGGGTTGAGAACATCAAAGGCTTCAAGTGAAAAATCTATTGTCAAGAATCTAATGAGTGTGTATGAGAGTGTGGGTAACACCTCACGCACAAAAGATAGTAATGCAACATGGCGTGTGATTACATCGACTATAGTAAGTAGTCAAATGAGGAAAGCTCATCTCATAAGAAAGACGAGTCAAGAATTGAGAATTAATAGGAAAACTTTATCAAGAGCCATTGGAAGATGCCAAAGAACTAAGGACACTAATGCCAATGAATTATGGGCGTTATCGAGGAGACTACCACGAAAAGATAAACCAATTGTTGAAGCATTGAGATCACTAATTGAAGACTTTTAGAAGAATTACACAAGGGTATCTCTGAATCAAAGGGATGTGGTAAGAAGGAGAATTGGTAGTCAGAACCGTGAGCCACATCCAAAGTATTTTTTGGATGAGACTCAAACACAGTTTTATGGTAAATTTCTAGAGAAGTATCCTCAAATTAAAATTTGTCAAAGATATTTTGAAATGCTAAAACCTTTCTATGTCAAGATAAATCACACACGCACTACTTGTTGTTGTAGATTACATATTGAATTTTCTAACCATTTTGATGTTTATAGGTCTATATGTTTAGATATGCATACTAACAATGTTTTACAGGGTTGTGCCATACGTGCCCCACCAACATCTTCAAAAGACTTCATATCAAGAATTTTATGTGAAAGAGAGGAAGGTCAAATATTCTACAAGAAATTATGCTTGGATGACACATGTTATCGTTGCAATGGCTTGCAACATTTGCCAATATGTGAATATATAGAAAGAACACATGCAGTTGGAAATGAACTAGTAGAGTTTGGCAAGTATAAAACAATGGCATACAATACAAAAGATGGTAAAGAAGTAAAAAGGTGTGAATTGGTTATTGAAAAGATTCCAGTGTATCAGTTTAAGCCTATACTTCGTGACAGCATAGTGTATGAGTATGCAAGACATGCCCATAGAGCTCGATGGTTGGACTTGCAATTCAAGTTATGCAAGGACACATTTCCAATTCGTAGCATTGTTTCAGTCGTTGACTTTGTAGAGAACTACAGTCTATAGCCACAACGTGAGGTGCAATCACAATATTACAACTCCACATAGGTTTCTATATTTGTGCACATCACATTCATCCATGCGAATGATAGTACAGAGGATGACAGAAAGATCATAAGGGAGTATAATTTCTATAGTAGTGATGATCGCATGCATTCTACAGAGTTCATGCAAGGTTGCTTGCAGGTGTTCTACAATGATTTGGCTAGAATGGGCATATCGTTCAGTCAGCATATCATATGATCGGATAACTGTGCATCACAATTCAAGAACTCGCAGAATTTCTATTGGTTGAGTAGGAGGCATAATTTTACAGGTATTCAGCATATGTGGAACTTTTGTGAGGCCAAGCATGGAAAGGGGGAGCATGATGGTGCAGGAGCATGTATCAAAAGAGCCATAGCACAAGAAGAGTTAAAGTATAAAGACAATGCAAAGTTGACAGATGCAAAATCAATTGTCGAGTGGTGTAATGCTTCCATGGGTCCAAGTAATGAAGGTAAGTCTTCAGTTCGTAGATTTTTTTGGTTGATAGATGATACTAACATTGCACCATATGAGGACTGTTGTACACTGAATTGATCAAATGAGATGCACTCTTTCAGAAGATCAATTGCAGGTTCATGGAATATCCATACATGAAAGATGTCATGTTTTTGTTCTTCATATACAATTCAAGCCTGGGATGAATGCGAGTCAAAGGAGTGGGTTGACGAATGGTAGTTAAGTTATCTTAGCCCACTTGACACATATCAACCCCCGACGGCACTGGAACTAACACAGATGGAATCATTAGTTGACTTTGACTACATATCAGATCTAGTTCAACTAGGTAATATATCTATTTGCATAGTTTTTGAAATTCCTAATCTCATCTTACTTTGTAGTGTTTTTTTAATGTTGACTAATTTCATCTAATTTGCTACACATATCAATGTACGGCACATATATGTACTTATTGCAGATGAAGATAATGAAGAGGGAACGGATTATTACTTATGTTGTTGTGTTGAGGCTAAAAAGAAATTGGAGGCCCCAGTTACAGATGTAGAAAACATCAAATACCCTACAGGCTCAGTGGTTATTATTGGAACATGGCTTGGAAGGTACTCACATAAGAGTGTTAATATTTGGTTGTTTCAGGACTTTGACACGCATCTGAAGATTCTTCATTACTCAAACCTTGTCATGGCATCCAATGTTCATTTGATACAACATCAGGGTAGACCTTTGAACAAAATCTTGTGGAAGATGCGTGAGTCTGACCATGAAGCAATACTTGACACAATAAAGAGTAGAGCAGACCCGGATGGTTCATTGGATTAATTTGTAAGTATTCACATTGATTTTGTAAATTCATGTTACATTGATTTCTAAGTGTGCACATTAATTTGTAAGGTTTGTCTTTTTTAATTTCCTGCTGCACTTTTACACATATACACATTTTTACATCATCATGTTATGCTTCATGGGGTTAGACCTAAGTGATGGATGAAGTTGATCCTGAGAATAATGTATAAAATCTAGGTAATGTATAAAATATAGGTGTCTCTAGGTGTCTTGGTTTCTAACTAGATAATAGGTGTCTCTAATTGTGATGTAGAGGCAATGGGATAGTTGGAGGATGACAAACTAGACAAGATTTCCTTATGCTCTAAATCCCAAATTTCATGATCATTATACAAAAGTGGGAACATAAGTTAGAGACTCTAAATTCTTCATGGAAAAGGTGATTTCAAATGCTATGGGACCCATTCCAATCATTGCCAAAGGCAGGCCAAACTCAGGATTAACACTTCCTTCACAAACCCAAGAAATGGCTTGTAGCCCTAAAAAATGAGAACAATCCTAATAAATTTTGATACAGATCTTCAAACATAGAACTTGGATAATCAGTAGATACCCATTTGGACTCCCTATCACATATCCAAAACTGGGTATAGGTTGTTTTGGACGATATACCCTAACCTATAACTCCTCAATAACCTAGAGCCCCAATTAGGCCTAAACTACAAAGAGACCCCCCTTAAATTCACACACAGAACTCAACCAATGACTTGAGCACTTAGTATTCATGCCAAAACTATGAATTTTGTGGGTTTTTGTCCTCCTACAATCTGCTTTTCCCAAAAATCCCTCTATGGTTCCTTCTCTATGTCTCTAAACATCACCTAACACATGGTTTCATTAGGTTTCCTCAAAGAAAACTTCTTCTCCTCAGATTTCCTGCCAAAAACTCATCATAGCATACTAGAACAGACCTACTACAACCCATTTCACTGATCAAAAGTGAATCAAATCAGTGGAATGGCCAAAAAATGCATGATTATTACCAAAACCCTAGATAAGGGTTTCTTAAACTATTTTCAGGAAAATGAGTCTTACTCTACTCTAGAATTGTTTCAAGATGCCAAACTAGATGCAAATGAATGTCAACTCACTCTAGTTTCATGCCACCACCATAGTCCTTCAGTTGCACTAATGGTGTAAGGGCACCTAGGTTGTCATGCCTCCAAGAAGGGTCAAAAAATTAAATTTTGTTTTGATTGAGTCAATTGTATGTAATAAGGTCTTCTAAGACCATTTCATTTCTTTTTAAGTCACTTTGAGTCATTTGGGGTCAGTTTGAGTCTTTGAGTCCTATTGCAAAAAAAGTCAATGTTGTCTAGTTGCACAAAGCAACTTTTGCATTTTTGGTGTCCTGCTCCTGATGCGACCAAACTGATAGTTTCAACACATTCGGATGGGTAGGTTTAGGCTAGGCATGGTTTTATTTTTCACCCAAACATGTCAAAACAGTCTGAGCTACATTGTACCGACGATATCCCTAAAGAGTCCAAAGTGCAAAAAGGTAGCAATCTTTGACGAGATGTTACTCAAAAACTGTGTCACTTAGAAATATTTCGTCTAAGGCAACATGATCACGTAGAGTGCCTCTACAATAACCTCTCTCAATTTTTTATATCTCTGAGGCATTTTCCTATGGTGAAAGGTTTTCTACTGCCCCAAAAATCATTAGAAGGAGGCAGTGTAAAGATGCAAAGGGGTGTAACTTTCGTCCTACTCCTGATGCAACCAAACTAACTATTCCAACACGTCCGGATGGGTACATTTATGCTAGGCATGGTCCTATTTTTCACCCAAACATGTTGAAACAGTCCGAGCTACATTGTACCGATGATATCCCTAAAGAGTCCAAAGTGCAAAAAGGCAGCAATCTTTGACGAGATGTTACTTGAAAACCGTGTCACTTAGAAACATTTTGTCTAATGCAACACAATCACGTAGAGTGCCTCTACAATAACCTCTCTTGGTTTTTTATATCTCTAAGGCATTTGCTTGTGCTGAAAGGTTTTCTGCTGCCCCAAAAATCATCAGAAGGAGGCAGTGTAAAGTTGCAAAGGGGTGTAAGTTTCATCTTGCTCTTGATGTGACCAAACTGACTATTCCAATGCGTCCAGATGGGTACATTTATGCTAGGCATGATCATGTTTTTCACCCAAACATGTTGAAACAGTCCGAGCTACATTGTACCGATGATATCCCTGAAGAGTCCAAAGTACAAAAAGGCAGTAATCTTTGACGAGATGTTACTCAAAAATTGTGTCACTTAGAAACATTATGTCTAAGGAAACACAATCATGTAGAGTGCCTCTACAATAACCTCTCTCATTTTTTTATATCTCTGAGGCATTTGCCTGTGGTGAAAGGTTTTCTGCTACCCCAAAAATTGTCAGAAGGAGGCAGTGTAAAGTTACAAAGGGGTGTAACTTTCATCCTACTCCTGATGTGACCAAACTAACTATTCCAACGTGTCTGGATGGGTATGTTTACGTTAGGCATGGTCCTATTTTTCACCCAAACATGTCGAAACAGTCTGAGCTACATTGTATCGACGATATCCCTAAAGAGTCCAAAGTGCAAAAAGGCAGCAATCTTTGACGAGATGTTACTCAAAAATTGTGTCACTTAGAAACATTTCATCTGAGGTAAAATGATCATGCAGAGTGCCTCTACGATAACCTCTCTCGGTTTTTTATATCTCTGATGCATTTGCCCATGGTGAAAGGTTTTCTGCTGCCCCAAAAATTGTTAGAAGGAGGTAGTGTAAAGTTGCAAAGGGGTGTAACTTTCGTCTTGCTCCTGATGTGACCAAACTGACTATTCCAACACATCCGGATGGGTACATTTACGCTAGGCATGGTCCTCTTTTTCACCCAAACATGTCGAAACAGTCCGAGCTACATTGTACCGACGATATCCCTGAAGAGTCCAAAGTGCAAAAAGGCAGAAATCTTTGACAAGATGTTACTTGAAAATTGTGTCACTTAGAAACATTCTGTTTGAGGCAACACTATCATGTAGAGTGCCTCTACAATAACCTCTCTCAATTTTTTATATCTCTGAGGCATTTGCCTGTGGTGAAAGGTTTTCTGCTGCCCTAAAAATCGTCAGAAGAAGGTAGTGTAAAGTTGCAAAGGGGTGTAACTTTCATCCTACTCCATGGCGCAAGTTTTAAGTTGATTTCTTGCAAGGCGCAAATGTGAGGTTGTTTTGATGGCAAAGGGCGCCTTGATTCATGATGTTGAATCTCCTTCCTCTTAGGCGCCAAAATGGATAGTTTAGACAAGAAAAAGTGCCTTAGTATACTTAGCTCATTTCTTGGCAATTTGATGGCTTCAATCACTTGTTCAAACCTATAGGAGACCATTTTATGCTTAGGCGCTAGATCTTAGGATTTAGAACATCTTCCTTTAAGGCACCAAAATGAGGTTATTTAGACACAAAAGTGCGCCTCCATACAAGATGCTTATTCTCCTTCCATTTAGGCACTCATTCATGATGATCCAAGTGACAATAGGCGCCTAAACTTCCTTTGGTAAGATTTAGTCATTTTGAAGGTTCTAACACTAGGCGCTACAGTTGGAAGTGATTTGAAGTTCATTTTCCTCTAGGTGCCCAAAATGGATGGTGGAGATAAGAAAAGGTGCCTAGGCTTCTTTTGACGGTTTTCAAAGTCTTCCTAAGTTATATTATGTTATATTGACCCTTAGGCACAAATGGATGATCTAGGATGACTCTAGGTGCATCTCCAAGGTGATATCTTTCTAGGCGCAATCTTCACTAAGTTTAGACTTGTTGTGTGGTTACACAACACGCCCCATTTTGACTTGGCAAAACAGGGACCCAACTTTTTGCTTGGCTTGGCTTGTGTTTTTCTACTTCTGGCGGTCTAGTAAAAGTAAGTCATGCAGGTGATCCTACATAAAAGGGGGCTGGGTAAGTCATCATGATGAGGTCAATTTATCAAAGTTAATATTTCATTTCAATAACCTCATAATTGGAAAGAATGCAAAATTTCATGCAGGTTTGCTCTTTGGATCACCTTGATATTCCTTAGGAAACGAGAGTTATGGTGAGTCAAAGTCCTGGTCAAACCTGATATTCCCAGGGGGGGTCATATTTCTTAGCATCAATCATCTTATGAAAGATCACCCCGATCCAGTTTTATCACCTGATAAATCATTTGGTCCGAAGATCCGGACATCAATTTTATGTGATAATGACATTTACCTGTAAAAGAGCATCATATATTTTGTGAGGGTCATATTCTGAATATCACCTAATATTTGAATATCACCTTATCTTTCGAGTATCACCCTGTCGCAAAATATCACCCTAGATCCAATATCCTGGTGACGTCATCCAATCCTGAAAGACATGAAGATCACCTCAATGATGACATCACCATCCTTTTTACCTCGCGGAGGTATATTTTCAAAACATGACTCTTCTTACATAACATGATGATGACGTCATAGTGTTACAACAATGAACCAAGTCATTATCCTGATGACATCATCCCAATATTCTGAAATGGAGGTCACTTTAGTATGAAGGGTCATCATCTTAAAACATCACCTGACATTTTCAAGGTCACCTGATCTTTTCGACATAGGTTTTTCCTACTCAAAGGCGGATGATCATAATACACTTAGGGGGTGATATTCCAAATATCACCTAATATTTGAATATCACCTGATCTTCCGAAGATCACCTCCTTTATCATGCTGCACAACATCAAATGCCATAAATGCAGTAGGTGGATTTCCACTGATTGCGAACACAATCTGAACACCTGGCAATCTCTGTAGGTTTATGACAGAAGATCAATGGTTATGATTAAATTTGCCCTAATTTGCCCTAATTTACCCTAAGAGTGAGGATAAAAGTGAATTTACAGAGTCATTTTACACTTACCTTGCAATAAAATGAGTTTTACAGAACACTGAGCTTTCATACCCTCATACGACTACTTGCGAACGCATACGGCTTGCAGCAGAACAGGACAAGTGAGCATCACTGGTATCTGAATCTAATCCATATAATTAATCAGTATAGTCAAGGGGATAAGCGTTGTTAAGTAAGTAATCAAAAACCCTCCTTTTGTCATTTCTGCATGTCCAGGTAGTATGCTTTTCACTGGTTTGAAGCTTTATAGGTTATGCGTATTATGATGAAGTGATGATTAATGAATATAATGTGCATCATGCCATGAAGATTAGTGTTGTATGCATGTATATGAAGTATTGTATGGTAAGACTAGTCCCGTTTATTGCAGGAATCCATGGCTGATAAGAGGTTGAGCAAGTCTGAGTCTGAATTTCTTAAACCTATGTTCTCTCAACCTGAAGGTGTACAGTTCAAATATGGCGTCATTGTAGATACACACTAGGGAAACACAGATTTGGCGGCATGGTCGGCCAAGATGAGTGATGATAAGAATAATAGCACCTTGTTGGATGCAATTTTTGTGTCTAGAATGTGGAGTGCAGCTAGATTTCCTTACTCTATGGAGGCTCCAGAATTGATTATTGAATGTGCAAGAAATTACAACCCTAATACAAGGAAGGTAGAGAAACACGGAAGGGTTTATGCATATCTGTCCATCAACGGGATTGCAACCACTTTCAGTTTGCCATTAGGAAGGAAGGTTGTCAGCATGGATTTGAAGAAATTGCAAATTGAGTATGAAAACAACAAGAAGGCTGCCAGGAAGAGAATGTATCCATGGAGAGCAAAGAACAGTCCTTACCCTGCTGCTGCCAAATTACCGGTGCACCTGTATAAGTTTGATTTTGATGACAAATACCAATATATGATAGCCCTACTCAGTAGAGTGACAGGCCAGCCTAATGCTGGAAGTTTTAAAGATTGGATGTATGGGGTTATCCTGATGTGTCTGTATACAGACAACAAACCGCTATGGGCTAAAATCATAAGTGATGCCCTAAATGAGCAGCTTATGAACCTAGGAGGATTGGAGTGTTCATTTCATATGACTTCATATGTGGTATACTCATGTGCTTACAGAGGTGCATTCAATGCACTTGCAACAGTAGGCAAGATTGGTGGCAGTACAAATGATGCACACATATGGGATCATTATCCCCAACTACAAAGACAAAATTATCTTCAAGATTACAAATTAGTGAATGATGCATTTTCTATGCATCTAGTAAGGACAATGGAAGAAGATAGGACTAAGAGACTGAGCATGGAAGCTCAGGAAGTCATATATAGGCATGGTGCCTGGTTTATACAATATACCACCTTCTCTTACATTAGAATAGAAGGCTTTATAGGAGAACCCCTCATGCTCCCAAGATATCCCAGTGATGCAGTTGTTTTAATGGAGTTCATGAGACAGATATCCACAATATTGGATGCTTACAAAGCAAATAATAAGATTCCACCAGTACTATTTCCAGTAACAATGGGTTGGTACATATGCCAAGATTCTGAAAACATCAAGAAGATCATAGCTAGTCTAGACATGATGAAATTACAGCCATTCCCATTAGCAAGATCATATGACCCATATGGGAGGATGCAGAAAATCATGGGAAAGCCCATCCATTAGAAGCACTTGGAGGATTTCTGGACGGGTTGTGAGGATGAAGCTAAGGCTAGAAGAAGAAAATATCAAAGGCTAACTCTTAACCAGATTAGAACATTTGACTGTACTCCAGTGCCTGTGCAATTAAAAAGGGATGATGGCAAAATAATAGCAGATGAATATGAAGAAAAGAAGATATATAATGACACAATCTCAGCACCTGATCTTACACAGCCTGAGGATATCTCATTAGACCAATTTATAGGTAGGATGTTGCAGATAACCCAGTCTTGGGTAAATGAACAAGTAAATGCATTGAAGAAGAAGGGTGTAGCCCTTACAGTTGACAATAAGAAGAAGAGGCAGGAGATTCCTGACAATGAATATGATGACTTTCTAATTGAAAAGAGGAAATCTAAAGGAGAAAGAATGCTGCCTCAAGAACAAAGCAAGAGACCCCCCAGAGGTAAGAAAATTGATAAAGAACCTAAAGGGGTGCTAATTGAAAGAATAGTCATATCAGCTGAAGATGCATCCGCATCAGAGCAAGCAGTAGCCTCATCAGTACCGCCTCCCATAAATAATAGAAGGCTAAAAAGAACCAAGGGCCAGTTGTGGAAGCTACTGAAACATATGAGGAGGGTCAAACATCACAAAAGAAAATGGAAAAGGATGTTCTTCTTGATGAAGAACCTGGAGAGGAGGACCCTATGCCCCTCATTAGAAAAAGAAAAGCACATCAAGTGACAGCATCCACACCTAAGAAACCAATAACCTCCATGAGAGGTGAAATAAAACAGGATCTAGTAATGCTAAGGGGAGCTAGTAGTGAAGTGTTCCAAAAAGAGTTACAACATGATGTACCCCTTCCTACCATTGTTCAGTTCAAGACTGAACAGGCTGAAGAGCAAATGAAAGAGGCCTATAGGCCAATTCAAAGTGGTCTTGTCTCATTGGAGGAGACAGTTGATTTATCTAATGATGAGGTAGTAAAAGATGTAACCTCACAAAAAATGGAAACCCTTGCTGCTAACACCCGCATAACTCCACAAGGAACTCCACTGGTACAGATGGCGATGTTAGAGGAACTGAAGCAAGTGGAACAAGAAAAGGAAAATAGCCCAGAAAGGGTAGCCCAACAAATGGGACTTGATAAATTAGTGGATCAGGTGACTAGCCCTGAGGTGATTGATCTAACATGCAGGACGGATGCAGGTCCTGAACATCAAGCAAGTGCTCCTGATAAAGAAGAAATTATTGAGAAAGCCAAGCAGGCTGAGGAGGAGAGTAATACTCCAGGTTCAGGTCAGCAACAACAAGAAATATCGGCTGAACCTAAAATAGTTGAAGTCCAAGAAAAAGGTAGAGAGGATAAAGATGTATCAATTGATAGTGTCTCTCAGACTCAGGAAGCCTCTGGTGAAAAAGATACATCAGGTCAGGATGACCTAAAGACTCAAGAGGTAGATGCTACAGGTGCGAAGCATAATATGATGCAAGATCAGGTAGATGTACCTAAGACAGATAACATGACATCCACAGATGCAAATGTACCTCATAATGAGGAAATTACCAAGGAGGATGAAACAAAAAAAGATGAAGTGCAGGATCAGCTGCAGGATCATCATGTGGATGCATCGCAGGATCCTCCACTGCAAGAAGAAAATCCTCCGGATAAAGAAGAGATTCCTCAACAGGAGGAAGTACCCCAAGATCACCCTCATGAAGAGCATCATGAAGAGGAAATAAGGAAGTCACCATCTCCATCAAAAATAGATGCAATTACTAGAGATCAGGGTGATCATCATGGTGATGATGAACGACAAGGATCCGAAGACCAAGTTCCTCCATGGCTTGAGAAAGAGGTAAGTATGGAATCAGGTTTTGAAATCCAAGAGTTTGATGTGTCAACACTATTTTCAGAGACCATCATGAAGCCGAAGAGGAAGGCCAGGTTAACCTCAGCCATAAGAAGAGATCCTACTACGGGTAGAAGGACTGCTCAAGTAGCACTTCCCATGGTTGAAAAGGAGAAAGACAAGATCACCCTGGAAGAATTCTAGATCACTACTGTTGATTTAGGGTTTGCCAATGAAGACCAGGAAGGTCAAGAGGGAAAAGATATAATTGATTCTTTGACCCAAAGGGTAAAGAAGGAAAAAGAGAAAAATAAGCAGCATAAAGAGCACATTGCTCAGCTGCATGCCTACATAAAGGGTTAATTAACCCTAATGATACTTCAAATTCAGAAGCAGTCCCATTGACTGTAATTTCTTAGGAAGAGGTCAATAAGTTGGACCTTATGAAGCACGAATTAGTAATAATGAGAAGGTGGATGTTATCCGCACTCAGTGGAGCTGAAAAAGTAGTGAAAGCCTCTTTGTAGAGGTGGAATTCTCTAAGTATCTCCAGAAGGAAGGTTGATAAATTGCAAATGGAGGCTGGAAGAAGGTCCTTACAATTAGAGAAAGCCTTGAGTGCTCTGGTTGAAATGAAGAGGATTAATCCTCAAGTTCTAATAAACAAACAGGTACTGGATAGTAATACCGCCATGCTGATAGATTTTTGGTATAAATATATCAAATTTGAATGTGATATATTAAAGAGATGCAACAACAAATTAAGAGATATCATCATGAAGCTGCATGACATGATGTCATTTGAGGCAGAGATCCTGGAAGCCCTAGAGAGGAAAGTAGAAGGAAAGATTGAGAATCAAGATGAGGATTCTGCCATAAAGGCTCTGCATAATAACTTCCAGCTGATGGCTGATGACCCTCTTAACCACCTGATGGAAGAAGCCATGGATAAGATCATGAGGATCAAGGTTAGGGTGGAGAATTATAGTGAAACATCAAGTAGCAGGAAGAGTAGATTGGAAGCTCTCTGAGATAAATATCAAACCCACAAGCACGCCATTGCCAAAGCAAAAACTCAGGATGGCAGAGAAATTGAACGAGTGGTGGGAGCATATGAAAATGTCAAGATAATCATGCAAGCCCATATGCAAAGCAATGTTCATCAGGATGATGAAGATAGGGAAGTGATGATCATGATGATCATGAAAATGAAGAAGAAGAACCTGACGAATAGATGAAGATGCATTGTAAGGGAATATATGCATAGGGTACTTAAAGGAATATAAGTTACCTAGATGGTTGCCAGCTGGCAACTTGTGCTAAGTCATACATGTTGACTAAGTCAGAGATGAATATCCACCGTAGATCTTAATTGATAAATCTTGATCGTAGATCATGTGTAACCACTCCCTCACCTTGTTCTATAAAAGGTGCAGGGATGCTTTATTTTGAACATTTGAAGCTTAATTGAAATTTGTTTGATGAAATATTCAGGGCTCATTTCAAAGTTATTGTATATGTACATGTTTTTGCATACTTAATGAAAGAGAAGATCATCTTGATTACAAATCATAGTAAATCTTGAGTAATCTGTGTTTGGATTCTTGATATATGCTTTGATTTGTTGTGTCCCTTGGAGTGCTCATCAGTTTGCATGTATTGTCTTCATTCACCATCCTCTAAAGTTAGCATCAACTGTATCTAGCTTTGGAACATCCTGGTGAACATATGGTTTGATTTCTTCTCTCTCATGACAGTATCAAGTGTGTATATGGATCAATAGCTGAAGATTCATCATAATTTGAAGTTTTCATTTACATTTCTTTTAATTTCATAACATTCACATCACAATTGCAAATAATTGACAATTAAAAGAAAAATACACGAAATATGCAGACATCTCGTAAATAACTGAAAATCCATAGCATATTTGAAGTTAAAGCATGTATAATTGACAAATTTCATGCAAAGATTTGAGTACAGACACAATATTTGTAAGAATATCTAGTGTAGATAACTTTCTATGTATCATCTTTATAGAAACTGAATCCTGTTGATGAACAAACGTAAGGCCCCAAAATGGAAACAGCAAGACACATCAACCACTGAGTAATGTTAGTTGATTAAGACCTAATTCATGGAGACTTGGGATCATGAATTCTTTGAATTCATCATATCTTTCAAGATGAGTAAAGGTTGATGTATAACTTTTATTCAATGTTTGTTTATGACTAACATCATGATCAACAAGACTTCACTTTACATCAAGGCGCCAAAATGGATAGTTTAGAGAGAGGCAAAAATGGGCCTAGAGGTATGATGCTCAGTTTGATGTGTTTGATCAACTTTGATAATCAAGATGAATTTCCTCCCTTAAGGCACCCTCCTTTATACTTTGAAACATCCTTTCAATATCAAGGTGCAATTTTGAGGTTGTTTGGATGATGAAAGGCGCCTTGAGTTCTAGGTGGAGTTTTGAGGTTGTGCAAGTAGAGAAATGTGCCTAAGGTCTTAAAGCAAATTTGTGCCTAAAACTGAAAATCCTCGAGGTATGACTTATGGAAGCCTATAGCCCCAATGTTATGTTGCATACTAAAATTAGGTAAGACTCAATGTAATCTCATAACCTCGCCTTATATGCAAGAGGAATTACATTTAATAACCACAATGGTCATCAGGTGCTCATAAGCATATGATTTTGACTATCTTATTCAAAACAACAAACATACTCTTTGCATCCCAATATGGTATAATAACAAGAAATTAAGAAATATTTTCAATTGACCAACTCATAAAGAATATGGATCAGCATACTCATTTGAATATTTTCAATTGAGCAACTTATAAAGAATATTAATATTTTCTGTTCAACATGATGATTCAATTTTTTTTTAAATACAACTTTTATCTTTTAGTTCCAAAATGAGGTTTAGGTGATACTTAAATAACAATAGCTAGCTTATTGGATCAACAAACATCCTATGTAATACAATTGGACTTTAAATATTTGAAGTAGCCATCTACAAATATCCATTCAAACGTGGATTTATAATGCAAGTATGGATGCCATCAATAAAAAAAAATTGTATTAACCAAATATCCATATAGGCATACATCAATATCTATCGATATAAGTATAACATATATACAAAATAGCCATATATGCTTACAAGAATGCCATATAGGCATACAATGTCAACTATATGCAATACAAAATATATGTCCACAAATGCCATATAGGCATACAACAAAGGAACATAATAAAAAGTCATTCCCCTCTGGTTGGTGAAGAGAATAGATCACGGGCAACCTTTGATCTTCTAGGGGATGGAGACACGTATGTAGTTGGTCTACTACGAACCTGAGGGCTGCTCCTCCTATTTAGTTCTTCCTGCATCTTTAGCTATTACAATAAAAAGTATAGACATTAATATATAGAAATTACATGTTATAAAAAATGAAACATTTAATAAAATAATCACTTACCACTACCATATAATCTGTCTCCTCACTTGTCTCAGTAGTAGGAATAGGCCGTGGTGATGTCATGTCCTATAGAAACCATCCAGATAGAAATTAAACCTCAAATCAATAATCTTTTGATTTTTCAAAAATAAACAACTATAACAATGAATGTAAATTGAAATTTACTAATCTGCCTCATACCCCTGTCAATGCCATGGAGCTATTAATCGCAGAAGACACACCATGCTCCATTGCCCTATGAACATCGGGAGGTGTCTCCGCAGCCTGCATCATCTAGAAATAAAACAACATTATTCAATTACGAAAACTATAATAGTGATGCAAATCATGGCTCCTAACATACACACACATTCATCTAAACATGGAAGTACACACAATAAAACACACAAGTCACATACAAAAATCTAGTAAGTACAATTCATTCATTAAACTATTTATTTTATTACCTCCGTGAAGCTTTGAAGTCCACCACGGCTGGCAGGTGTTGCCGTGAAATCTCTAATATTAACCTATTCAACATCCAAAATTAGATATTAGAATACCATTCATATAACGATGTTATTCACATGTAATATTTATAATTGTTTACTAGTTACATACCCCGACAGTAGATGATCTAGTGTAATATACAGGTGGAGAACCACTAAAAACTGCATCAACACTATGACCCTAAAATTTCATTAAAATCATCAAACTAAATTAGTTAATCTTGCATTTCAAAAATAAAATTTAATAAATTCAATTCAATAAACTTGCTAATATTTACCTGAGTATCAAGGCCAAAAGTCTCACTCAGGAGGGTATCTGTCATCACCATCTGCTCAGCTGTAGATGTAGCATGTGCACCTGCGTCCTGACTATCCATGGGGTCATAACCACAGGCTAACCTGCAAGTCTGACAAGCATGGGGTGGGACCCTACTCCTCGCACTATCTCCCAACCCACTCTGTGCTACAGGACTGACATGCTCTATGATGCTCTGGTTCAAGGCACTAATGGACTGAAGTGTATTGACCTCAACACTCTCCTTCACAATGGAAGGGATAGAAACATGCTCATGGGTTGGTCTGTTGATTACTCATCTCACTGCCTGTTGTGGGTCAACACGTGCCCCTGGTCTATCTTGTGCTAACCCCCCACCTCTACCCTAGAAATCCTGCATATCAAAATAGTTTGGCACTTTATTGAGGACAAACTCGCAGTAGAGTTTCCTTAAAAAGTATTGCGGGACCTCATTATTATTGCATGGAGGATGGTCAAAAACCATCCACCACCTCTGCCCAAAATTGTCCCTTATCGCTTGGTTGTTGCACCAATGGATAGGGAACCTCTTGCATGTAATGGGTGGAGGTTGATTTGTTTGTGGGTTTGTGAAAATTGAACACAAGTCTAATTTTGTAATTTGTAATTTTTTCACATCTTGGTATGATAGCTTGTCTACATAATAGTCTCTAAACTCTCTCCTCTTATCCGTCCAACTAGATATTTGCTTGCTAATTGAATCTACATTTGATAACATAGATTCAAGAGATTCAGCAAGCGTGGACCTATGCAAAGTTGAAGTGGAAGGATCTTTCAACCTTGCAATTATATCTTCAATTTCTTTTTTATTGTTTTCAATTTGCCCCATTAGATTTTCTTGTGTTATAGGGGCATGTCGAGGAATGGATGGAGGAGGTTGTTGTTCCGCAGGTATTTCCTCCTCAGGATTTTGTGGATTTTGAGGAGGAGGAGGAGGAGGTGCATTAACATTTCCTGACAATTAACAAAATTTACATCAAAAATCAACTCAAACCTACCTATTTAGAAACAAATTCAAACAAAAAAAAAATAAAACTCACTCCTTTGGCATGCTCGACATTGTGGCGGCATTTTGGTGATGAATCGGTAAGATTTTGGTGTTGAATTGACTTTTCCAAAACGTGAGCGCGCTTCTTAGGGTTTGCAGGCCGCAGGTATAGAGGAATACAAAGAAATGAAATGAGCACAAATGCTCTTTTTTTATTTATAGTTAGTCATAACATGCTCACGTTATAATGCGAGCGTGTTATGGTTTGGTTTTGACGAGCCTTAGGCTCGTCATTACCAAACCATAACGCGAGGGCATTATGCATTAAATTTTTTTGAAAACAATTTGGCCACTTTTTGGCCCCCCAACTCTTTGCACTTACCCAGATGTTGGGTTGCAAGTGGGAGATTGTTGAATGTGAAACCCAACAGTCACTTGGTTTTTCCCTCCAATGACTCTTGACTCTTCACATTCTATTATGTTTGCTTATATAAAGCATGCTACTATGCATTGTAATGTATCTAAGATGGTGAATAATAATATTGCCCTGCTTGAGAGTGGACGTAGCCTTTATGGTGAACCACTGTAAATTTGTGTTGTGTTGTGTTCTTGTTTTCTGAATCTCAGTTTTATTTTTCTGCCATTTATTGTTTAACACTAACCACCCGAACATTCTAAGTCTTAAGGAAGGAACAATCCACTATATTATCACTATTTGTGGCCTTTAAAATGGGCAAGAACATGTCCAAAATGCTATCCAACAAAACATGCAACAACTTCCATTGTAAGATTTAGAATTCTTTCAGGGTGACTGAGTTCATTTAGTGAGTATATTCCCAATAGTGTCAAGTGCAGGACTCCACACACCCAACAACACAACCCTACCACATGAATACCACTCCCTGTATGTGAAAATAGTTTGTACATGTTAGATGAACCCTACATCTGAGAGCTTGAAGGAGGAAATAAGGGTGACCGTATGCCAACAATATAGTTCTAAAAATTCCAATGGAGGCACTTGCACCAAATACATGCCCATGAGGAAATTATGATGGCTATCATCAATTATCGATGGGTCTTAAGACTTGGCTAGAAACATATGGCATGAAGTTGAATACATAGTCATAGTTCATAATTGAATATGATAAAACCAAAGGAGAGGATACACTCAAACAACTCTGGAAAACTCTAATCCAAAAACATTAGTGTTGATGTGTTTTTTATGCACAAGGCAACATGCAGAATAAAATACTAAGTATTCTATCCTCTCTTGAACAAAGTCTCTCAAAGGCTAAACTATGTGATCCAGTGAGACAACTCCAAGGTTCATTATTTATGATTTGCAATGGATAGACTCAGTAGTTTGATGTGATATGTTGTTAACACAAAGGGACTTACATTGGATTTACTTCTTCACTCACTCGACTTATTACTCCTTTTCATGGATGGAAACCTCCTAATTCCACAATAAGAAAATGCAAAGAAATTCAAGGGTTTAGAGAGAATCTACTCTACTTCTAAGTACAATGAGACAATGAACGATGCCAAGATAGACAAACCCCTTATAACAAGCTCCACTTCGCCATGATGAATTCAACAACTAGATGGAACAAGTGCAATCTCCCAAGGATGACTAAGGATTTTCATATTGTAAACACACATTCAAGTACCCTCAGTTGGCGCAACTTGAACAAGCATCAACAATTGAACTATTGCAATAAGTTGAGGTCCAGGCAAAGTTTGCACAATGACTTGCCAACGACAAACCATCAAAAGTATGAACCTAGGAATTCATAAAATATCTTCACAATGTATTCACTGTATCAATGAACTTTCTAATATCATTCTACTTTACTTGGAAACACATTTCAATCATCTTCAAGAAATAAGAAACCATGCTACGTTCCAAAACAACACAATTGTCACCAAGCTTCAATGAGAAATGTATTAATCTTGGAAGTGATTACAACAACTTCAAGTTCTCTCTAACAACTTTCGAAGAGCTTCCTCTACTCTACTCCTACTCTACTTGCTATTCTACTCTCCTACAACAATTCTATATCTTGTTATAAATGAGGCGAATGAGCCTTTTTATAGTCCTCAACATACAATGGAGGGCCAAGATCGATTTGAGCAACCGATGGTCGAGATTTTGCCACATCAGCAATTAGTTACAACAACCAACCATTTTTAGTAAAAACCCAAGGGCAATGAAGGCACATTTTCCAAGATGATAAGCATGACATCTTGGAATCTCTAGGAATCTTCTAGATAGGGCGCCATCTTTTTCTTGGACTTTGTTGCATATACGTTGAACATGGATGTGATGACATGGCGAGAAATGATTGGTTGATGATGTATGAACACCACTTGAGCATTTCGAGCAAATTTCTGGATTTTCAATATTTTTCTGATTTCTTGATGTATTTTCCCAAATTTTATCTTCTTTCTTGGACGAGTCTTCGAACTTGAATTTTCACTTATGGAGCTTTCAATGTGGAATTTGGGAACTTGTCCTTGTTCTTCACTACTTGTTGTCGTCTTTGCATTCCTTAGTGTAATTTTGGATTTCTTGATAATCTTGCTCATTTGACTAACTTTTCTTATGATGCTCGTGTAGGATTCTTACTCTAGATTGTTGAAGTAGAGAAGATGACTTGGGCGAGAATTCCTGGAGTAGACCTCATGATGTTTGCTCTTGATCTTCTTCTGGTTCATGAAATGGAAGGCTCTTGAACTTGAACATGGAAATGATCTTCTGGATGCTCAAATGATGGAGCTTGCAAGATGGATGATGACATCTCTCGCTCCGGCGATGAAGTTCTCCTCTGGAAATAGGATGATGGTGAACTTGATGATGTCTCGATGAAGTGCAGTCTTCTGGTGACGGTGCCTTCTTTGGATGCAAGGTGGATGAGCTTGATGATGTCTTGATCTCCTGGATGCTCCTCTGGATAGCTCACCTCCGGATTCTCACATACCTAAAAGATGAAAATTCACAATTCATAGTATTTGATCATGTCAAGTTCTTTTACCTTAATGCATGTGGAAAAATTGAAAGCCATTGTTGAAATTTCACAAAATTTCCAAGGTACATGAGGGTAGTGCAATTTCTAGTTGCACCTGGAATTTGCAATTTTTGGGCACAATTTCCATCATAGCATGGAAATTGTGACTTTTTTCCTAGAGTGTTTTTCTTATTTTCAAACTTTTCTATTTCCTTGGCGAGGATTTTTAAGGGTTTTCAACTGATTTTAAATGGATTTTTCATGAATTTCAAGTGATTTTTAATGGATTTAAATTGAAGTTTTCATTTTGAACCAAGAGTATAAACCCTTGATTGACACAATTTCCATCCTAGCATGGAAATTGTGACTTTTCCACCATATGCCTAAAAATGCACCACTTTCATTCTTCAAGGAATTTCTTCTAATGTATTTCCAGGATAATTTCAGTGTTTTCCAAGTTGAATTTTTATTTCTTATAAAGCTATAATTGAAATCTCAAGTTAGGCGCAATTTTCACCCTAGAGTGGAAATTGCAAATTTTCCACTTGATGCTAGAAATTGCAATTTTTTTGAATAATTTCCACAGGTCACTGGAAATTGCGATTTTAGCAAAATTTCTTCATACTACTTGTAATTGAGCTTACTCCATGATGACTTCTTCATAAAATTTCAATGTTTTCCTTAATGATTTTTTTAAAGAATCAAGGGTTAAATCTCTCTAGGTACAATTTCCACCTGTTCCTGGAAATTGTGCTTTTTTGGCCCAATTTCCATTATGGCATGGAAATTGTGATTTTTGGCAAGTGAAATTCCTCTAGATTTTGAATGTCCCTGCCTGACGTATATTTCAAAATATATTTAAGTATATGTTTAGAACTTTAAATATTTTGAAATATACTGTCAGGATGTTTGATATAGGTCTTAGATCCATGGGATTTAACATGCAGATTCTAGATTTTTGAGGATCAACCAAATTTTAGACTTAGTTTTCAGGAGTTCAGGACATTAGACTTAGTCAATTTTAGGATTTCAGGGACATGCACCAAGATGAAGGCATATGGATTCCTCAGTTGAATATCCATCCCTTAAGCAATTTCTTCAATCACTTCATGGATTTGAGCAAGAACTTGGCGAGACTTGGACAAATCAATACAACCAAACCTACAAACTCAAAGAAAACCAAAACACTACAGCAAAACCAAGACAGAAAGCGATAAAAAGAGTGGGTCCCCATTTGCAATGGGCTGATGTGTGAAAATGTCTCAACAATTAGGATACTGCACACTGTTGTTAGTCTAGAGTCCTTTTTGGTGCACAATGGGTTGCAAAACACAATCCTATATAGGGAAACACTTCACTAAGGCTTCATTTATTGAAAACAAAGACACACAACATGAAACAAGAACAAAAACTAAAGTAAACTAAAAGCAACTATTTACAATGGAAAGAGGGAGGCAACAAGGCTACACATAACCATTTATGGGCTGATCAAAGTATGATCTTTTATGAGATAATCTTATGTAAGATGATGATAATTTTGCAAGGATATAGACAATAGTAACAGCATGACTTTGATTACACCCATAGGAAAGACATGAGGCATATGTGGGAAAACAAAAATAGGTTCATACAGTTGGTTATGAATAGTTGGGACATTAACATTGTTTAAAATCATAAAAGAGTGTATGGGAAACACATTTTCCTTCACATATGTAACTGGAATATCAATAGCTTTGCCCATACCTCCAAAATCCTTGCATAATGGTTGTTGTGGTGAACCTTCAACTATGATTGGTTGAACCACATCATCTTTGGATGCCTCCAATGACAAACTTGGAGATTGAATTTTGAGAGGCTAAAAAGTTTCTAGATTTTCTTCTTGTAGTTTTTTCTTCTTTATGCACATGCTTTTCTTTGTTCAGGTCTTTAAGTGAAAAATACTTTCTTCTTTTGATTGGAACTAACCCATAGAAATTTCATAAGAACTATACCTCCTTTACCAGATCACCCACTACCTCAATGATTTGATTTGTCTTAAAGGGGGCAATAAATAGGAAGAAACCTTCTTCATTTTTATCACTTGCAAGGATCCAATCTTTCAATATTTATGGATATTTTGCAAGCATCTTCTAGTATTCATCTTCAATGGAGCCACCAACCTCCATCCTAGGGGAGGTACCTCTAGATTTCTGAGGAAACAAAAGCACCAAGACTTCAATTCATTCCCCACCCAGTAGAGTCGCCAAAAATCTGTTAGTGAACAGATTTGTCACCAACCTCTCTGTATCATTTGCCCAATTAATAACATGGAAAAATGCACTAATAGTTGAACAAATTACAAATGGATGTTTGTAACCGTTCTCTGCATTTTGAAAAGGGGTAGCTCCCTTTTTAAGATAAAATTTTGATTTTATGGGTACGCTTTTAACCTAAAAGCGAGAAAGGAGATAATTTTTATATAAAGATGAACAAATGCTTGCAAATGCCCAACACATCCACAGGAGAATAACCTAACTTCTAATTCATACGGGATCACCAGAGTTCAATCCAAACACAAGAATGAATAGAAACTGGATAATACACCCCTTGATTATTATGAAACTATCACAAATATCACACAAACTCAAGAATGAAGATATTCAAATAGCACGTGGATAAAATAAGGTGGGCCAACAACATTTCTCACATATATTGTGCAAAATCTTCAATACCCAACTTGCTATAAATCCAACACAAGAAGAATAAATAACATAATACAAAGAGAATTGGCTCAATGCCTTATTTTCTCTGTATTAATGGGAAAAAATGGAGCACAATACTCTGTTTCTCAGAAAAATATTACAGAAAATGAAATTATCCCCTTTTAAAACATTTTACCCCCACCCAAGTGTTGATTTTCCAGATCATATATACTATTGTATATTTTGTTTCTTACTTCTTTTAACTCCCTATCCATCTCCTTTTTATATCTCCTCAAATGTCTCTTCACCCAAGAGAGGTGATCCTCCAAGGAGAGGTGACTATTCACAAAGGGAGGTTGGCCTATTTGTTCTTCTTGGCCGACTTGACTTTAGGCTTACCTCCCGAAGCTACTAGAACGTCAACACTCCCTCTTAGCTAGGGAGGTATAGCAAAGTCTTCCTTGAGTTCTTATGTGCCTTGAAGGGTTGCTTTCTTACCATCAGCCACTACCCCTTCAAAAAAGGTACCATTTCATGGAATCGATTTGTTTATCTTTAGTTTATTTGACCGACTGCTTTCTCAAATTGGTTTTCCATAATCAATAATAGTTATTATCACTAACTATTGTCATTGGAGTGCATAAGGAGGGAGTCGGCCAATGGATGTATTGTTTTATCTAATGCTAGAACCATTCAGCCATGAAATCTATAACCTCCTGAAGCTACAAACATTAACACTCCCTCTTAGCTAGTGTATCATGTCTTGTCATGGATTCTCTCAACATGAAATCCACAATGGTTACACCCAATTGTGGGAAGCACATCTTAGTCTTAGAGATGTGTCATATGTTTTGTCATGGATTCTCTCAACATGACTTCCACAATGGCTACACCCATTTGTGAAATAGTTCATCATGGAGTTTCTCAATGTGATATCGTCATGGAGTCACTCAACATGACGTCCACCATGGCTACTCCCATATGTGGAAAGAAACATGTGCACAAGTGCCCATCATGGAGTCACTCAACGTGATGCCGTCATGGAGTCTCTCAACATGATGTCCACCATGGCTACTCCTAGAGGGTGGATAAACACAAGTACAAGAGAATCATCATGGAGTCTCTCAACGTGATGTTCACAATGGCTACTCCCATTAGTGGAAAAAATATATTTTTATGGAGTCACTCAACATGACGTCCACCATGGCTACTCCCATGTGTGGAAAGAAACATGTGCACAAGTGCCCATCACGGAGTCACTCAATGTGATGTCATCATGGAGTCTCTCAACATGATGTCCACCATGGCTACTCCCAGAGGGTGGATAAACACAAGTACAGGAGAATCATCACAGAGTCTCTCAATGTGATGTCCACAATGGCTACTCCCATTAGTGGAAAAAATACATTATCATGGAGTCACTCAACATGACGTCCACCATGGCTACTCCGAGAGGGTGGAAAGAACCACATCTCCATCTCAGAGATGGACAAGGGCTTTCACCTCAAATTTCTCTACCTCAGAGAAAAATGCATTATATCAGATAACACAAATCACTGATGCTGAGACTCCCTCTCAGCAAGGGCTTCATTCCCCTCTCCAAGCTTGTCTCAAAAATGCACAAACTTCATTCTGGAGAGAGGATTGGTGAGAATATCAGCCATCCGATCATCAGTGCAAATGTACCTTAGTTGAATAGCTTTCCTTAATATCATTTCTGACCTTGTCATACTTGATGCACCCAATGTACCAAACACTAGCTCTCCCTCTTAGCTATGAGTCCCAAACTTCACAACCTACTTGTTGCAATTACTTAAAATACTCTAGGGTGTCCATACTATTCCCACTCTGCACAAATCCTGCAATCATTGGCATCTAAGAAACCACATTCCTTTGTGGCATTTTCTGAAATAGAATTAGGGCCTCCTCAATATACCCATTCCTTACAGGCGAGGGAACATTCCTTACAGGCATGGGAACATGGTCGAAAAAGCCACCATGTTCATAGTATGTAATGAGGAACAAGGTCTGATTCCACTAAGGATTGGATCGAAGCGCCTCGTATACTTCCTTTACAAATTTCTGCCCCTCTGCCACATCATGAGAAGGATGATCATCATTGGTAGGCAAGAGACTGGTGTCCATGTATCTCTACTCGACTACCACATAATTAGGCAAAATCCCCTATTTTGCGTGAAGCTTGAATTCCACATCATAATCGTGGAATTTGGTCACATACTTGAGCTTCCTAAGATTTTTATAGAAGAGAGTAGCCGGAATGTCCTGGTAATAGATCCCAAATGAAAGCCCTGACTCGTCAATGGAGTCGAAGATGGTTTTCTATGGATACCCTATGGCCAAGAGCTTGGCGACATTACTGGTCACTCCGTGGGAAGTTGCAGAGTGGACATATAGCCTGTTGGGCTGTGTGGAAGCAGGGACAGAAGCAAATCATCTATCAAAGACTGCAAATTCATTCACAAGTGTGTTGTAGACTGGAACTACTGCAGGGTGGAAGCCATTCATGATGGTGTGAGACATGTTGGGTCCCATGGAGGTTGCCTACTCGACAAATCCATTCATGGGTGCCAGATTTGTAGAGGTGTCGTTGGAGCCAAAGATTTGTTCCCTTATGGCTCCAAACGAATGCCCCAGATTTGGATCCACATACTCTACTGTCATGTTCCCATATTAGGACATTGTTTAAATTAAAGATTTAAATATAATGATAAATGATGGTGAAGTCATTTCCTTAAAACGTGATATTAAATCAATTGGAAAGATAGAAATAATATTGTATGTGTTAATATTTAAGAGATAATATTAAATAATTTTATATGACTATTTTTATATAATCAAAATACAATATATTTATTTAAATATTATTATATTTATAATTATTATAATATAATATATTATGAAATATAATACATAAATATAAAATATAAATAGTAATCATATAGATATAAATATCTAATATGATGAAAGAGGTAAGCTTAAAAGGTAGCGATTACTTTAATAGCAACAAAATATATAATTATCATTATTTATAAGATAACGATTGTCATAAAGTGCAACTAAATGCAATATCGAATTAGTAATAATAAGGTTGAGGTATAGAAAAGGACAAACAAGTTAATCTGAAGACTCCGTATTGTTAGAACTGGCTGTAATTTCTCCGTTTGCATGCAACACCACATGAGGAGAAAAATAAAAGTCTAGATGAGTATTTTTATTTTAATTAGATTGCATGATTTTAGGAGATTAAGTTTAGTTATCAAATATTTTTGCATGTTAAAAATCCTCTATTAATAGAGGCATATTGTAACCGCTGGAAAGTTGGTGGGAGGATGCCTATGCCCCCCACCCGACTATCTCCCCCCCACCCCAACCTTCATCCTCCCACCCACCCCAGGCAAACCCTCAGGTTTTCTCTTCCCTTACTAACTCGCTCAGGTAAGGCCCTGGAAGGTAGGTGATGTGGCTGTGATGCAGAGGCATCCACACTAAAACCTTGACATACAGCATGTATGTCTAAAACCCATCATCATCATCATATTTTCCTTAACACTGTCAGCATCATCATATTTTCTCTACCGACCGATATCCTCCTGCAGACAAACCTTCGCCCTTTCGCCTGTCAGCAGCATCATCATATCCGGCTATCGGCAGCATCATCATATTCGGCAAGCGCAAACATCCTCCTGACGTTCACTGTTCACCTTACCACCAACCTCTATCTTCATCATCATGATATTCAACATCATGTTCATCAGCAAGATATAGAACATCCGGTTCCTCCCATATATCCTGATGACGACAACTTCATGCACCTTTCCTTCGATGCTTACGTCACCCCGATATCCTGATGACGATTATCCTGATGACGATGACGTCACATGCAGCTCCTCCAATATCTTGCTGTCGGCCAAACTTAACATTATCGGCCCGCGATGGTTTTATCAACCCGATCTTCTACCTTATGCCGATACGCTCCTCCTCAGCAACACTTGATGATGATCACCCCAATGCTCATTCACCTTATGCAATCGATTGCATCATGCTCACCTCCATCTACTCGGATGACGCCCGAAGTAACTGCAGGATATACACAGAAATATCCTGATGATGCCGTTGTGAAAGATTTTCCAACCTTAGCGAATTTCGATCCGCCGAACCTCCTGAGGTGATCCGATCCGCTTCTTGGACAACTTTCCAGACTCTAACTACCAGCACAACCTAGCACATACCCATGCTAGGGTCCTCAACACCTTTCGACGACGATCCTGCACACCTGCATGCAAACGAACACAAAATGCAGACTAAACCCTAAACTACTGTACATAGCCATTCCACCGATTCGACGAATCAACCGGTGGAATGGATTAGCGAATCCATGAAACCACCAGAACAGCAAATCGATCACACAATGGAATTCAAAACAGAGAATTGACACAAACAGGATCTCTTTATTTGATTTCAAAAGATGCAAATACAGTATTCTGTCTCACTTTCTGCAATCTAGCTTCTCAACATCTATATCTCAATCTGTTCTAAGACCAACTGATCCTACTGCATAAATAGGATCTCCTGCGAGTACTACCACTCGATTCCCAGCAGCTGGGAGCTTCCAAGCGGCTGGGAGGATCCAACCGAACATACAGCATAACAGCTGTCCTAACAACCTATCTAAAAATAGTAAAGTATGGTCAACATGACCTTATTACATGCATTGGTCTTATCAGACCTTCTTGGAAACATTAACAAGACTCAAAACAAACTAACTGCCTCATGGAGGCCAGCTGTCAGGTAGGTGCTCCTGCACCAGGCTAGTGTGGAGGGAGGCACTTAAGAAAGAGCTCAAGGCCTGAGCTATTCTCAGGTAAGACCGGTAGCGAAGGGAAGGTTCTCCTGCTAGAAGGAAGGTGACGTGATGACCTTCTAGCTCAGCAACTACGATCGATGACCAACAACTATTTTAGTTCCTCCCACCCACCCCTGATTAAAGGACTCTTATCTTTCCTTGACTAGTGGGTGATTCTCCTGGCCTCTCAATAACCAATCTAGATTGCCAGGCCAGATAGATCCACTATAGAGACCAAAAGATCCCCTTCCCTGGGCCTTGAAGGTGGCTTAAACAAGGGTTCTCTCTGGTAGCAGGAAAAGCAGAGGCGACAAAGGCATAGGCGAATCTATATGCAGAACCCCCAGTTAACCCCGTAGCAATGGAAGCAGCATAGTAGGTACCAGAGCCAAAGCCAGTTATTGACTTCGTTGACTCAGTAGTAGATCAAGATCTAGATGAAGCTATTTGACAGTAGAAGTGAAAGTTCCCAATCCATATCCAGATGCAGCTCGAGTAGATGTTACAACTTCACCAATTGACTTCATTGATCGAGTAAAAGCAACGGATCCAAATCCAGTGGACCCTATTGATCGAGAAACAATCTACGTAAAGCATATCTAGTTACAGAGTCAATTTAAGATCCTCTTGATTTAGATCCAATCGAAGTAGATTCAGTTGAACGAGATCAATAGCCAGCAGCAATTGGGGTTGCACCGGTTCATCCATTAATGAACTTGATCCATGTATGACATGTATACTTCGTGCTTGTTAATATATATTGAACTTATCATTAATTATGCTATGATGATTTGTTTATTAATGTATAATCTCTCATGAATCTAGATATGTTTATTGATGTAATTGTTGATCAAACTGGATTCCTCATATATTTGTTTAAATGTTGAATAATGAGGAAATACAAGGAAAAGGTTGGATGGTCCTCTTCTAAGCACACCACCTGATGCAGAGTAGGTTAGAACACTTAAATAAACTCAACCTATTCACCTTTCAAGTCTGGAACCATCAAACAATAGCCCTTCATTCATAACTGTCCCCTTGTCCTAATGAATCATGGTACTACAAGTATTGGCATCTAATGTCAATGTACCATCGGTATCCTTCATTTTATGCATGAAATGTAGTTTACATAGATTCCTCCTTCTGACCATCTTGGTCTTGCTTTCTTCTCCAAACTTTTGTGATTTTTCTTTTATGTGCATCCACTTTCTTGTTTTGTCTAGGTTCTACAAGACAACTTCTACAAAATTGGGCTATATGACCAAAATTGTTGCACTTATATCTTGTAACATTGTAATCTTCTAAAAGAGCAAAGGAATTATAGTTCCTTCTTGAGAACCCATAAGTCATAACAGTCCATCTCATAGGTATTGCTTATTGTCTATGATTATAAGTTATAACAACCTAAACAAGAAGAAAAAATGAAAGACAGAAAGAAATATCTAATTGATCAAAGTAGATCAATGAGATTCAAGAATACATTCAATTATAATAGAACATTAGTAGGGTAGAAAATAACCCTAGAAGCTAAAAATGAGTTGAGTGATTGACCCTACTGCAATGCACCATTCTTATTCTAGCTTCCCCACCCCGGATTTATGAGAGGGATGAAAGGCAAAGAGAGGGAAAAGAAGACTAAAGGGGCATAGCGAGATCATTGACCCGGAGGAGCAAAAGAGCAGAAAGGGATTGAATGTGCCGATGAAGTTGTTCTGACGTAAATAATAATCTCTAGTTCGACCCAGAACCCCAATCAGCCCAGAGGAATTGTCTTGTTCCAGTATTGGGCCTTGCTATCGAGTGGAGTATGAGGAAAATAATAAAGTTTTAAGTTTGTTGTGTATTTTTTTTGTTTGACTATTTTATTATTATTTCTGTCTCTGCATCTACAAATGGTATTAGAGCAAAAAGATCCTCAGCCAAGTCTGAGCAGTCGATTGAAGAAGGGTAGATTGTTGATGGTGCAGATCTGTTGCATTTTTTTTAAAGGAATAGTTGTATCATTTAGGAGTTGCTGCTACACTCAGTGAATTCTCTACAATGGTATTTCTCTCAAAATACAAAGATTTTCTTTTTGCTTCCAAGAAAGTTTAGTCACATAATTTTCTAGAAATGGAAGAACCACCACATATTGAGAGTGATGATACCTTCATTGAAGATGAGGCAAGTGTCCTATTTTGAAGAAGCCAACACTTTGAAGACAGGGAAGGATGCAGTAGAAGATAGATAGATGTTCAATAGTCCGAGATGTTTGTGGATCAGAGAAACTATACCTCATTGTGGTTATGAGACATGCATGTGACGATTAATGTCCAATAGTTCAGGGGAGATCCAGAAATTTGGAAGTTCAACATCATACCTTTAAGAGGGTAATGAGACACTTCATGTGCAAATGGTGTCCAATGATGTTGGGAACTTGGATTACAGTTAGGAAGCTACTGGAGCAGCTTGAATAAGTTTTACTGGTCCCAAAATGTTTTTTTTCAAAGAACAACTTTTGAATAATGTTGAAGTAGTTACTGGTAGAAATTAAGAGGGAGTGTTAGAACTGACTGTAATTTCTCCGTTTGCATAAAGCACCACATGAGGAGAAAAATAAAACTCTAGATGAATATTTTTATTTTAATTAGATTGCATGATTTTAGGAGATTAAGTTTAGTTATCAAATATTTTTGCATGTTAAAAACCCTCTATTAATAGAGGCATATTGTAACCGCTGGAGTATGAGGAAAATAATAAAGTTTTAAGTTTGTTGTGTATTTTTTTTTGTTTAGCTATTTTATTATTATTTCTGTCTCTGCATCTACACGTATATGAGATAACTAATATACTAAATGAGCCGTGATCCATATAGTAAAACATACACCCCATTAGAGACAATGATTCAATATAGAGTTGCACCCATTGATGGAGAAGAACGTATATAAGGAAGGAATAGTATCAAATCTCAAGGATCATCAGCAATGATCATCTGATAAAGAAAGTATTAGTGAAGCCAACAATGAAGAAAGGTCGGTTAGATTAATATATATTGAAGAATTACTTATGTAATATGCAGTGAGTACTAATATAGCAAGCAGTTGAGAATAAGGAAACATGAGAAGGTATGGAGTCCATGAAGTCTGAACAGAAATTAAATATCAAGGAATAATATCATGAAATGTAGAGAAGAAATCCATCGAAGAACATTCCTTGTCTTGTATATCCAATGAATACCATTTAATATCCTTCAGTTCATAACAGCAGATACAAACCAATTAAGGGACAACAATAGTATCTATCAATATTGATAGCATTAAAGAATTATATCTAACATTATATCAAGATTATTGAAGCAAATACAGTCTAGAAGTTATATCAGCAAGTAAGCATCTATACATTATCATTCTTACTATATTTCTAATCGGACTGTCATAGTCATACAAGTATGAATGCATATTTACATTTCTTGCTTGTTTTTAATTCATACATGTATCATTATGATAGTATTGTGATTTATATGCAACCATTCCTAAAAATGTAAAGTATAGATAGTCATATGCAATTATTCATAATAATGTATTTTGTATGCAATCAGCCATAACAATATGTGACCCATTAACCTCATATAGGAGAGACAGTAAAGTGCCTAGAGGCCATTCATGGGTATTTAGAGGCCTTTGTCACATGTGGTATAAGGTACCCATAGTGCAAGGATTGTGAATTAATGGCCTTGGCTACCTTGATGTAAAGCATCATAAGAGTACCAAGGAGTCTCATAGAGGCCTTGACTCTAAGAGTATAAAGGATACTACTTGAGTCTAAGGATAGGAGACATTAGAGCCCCATGGTGGATAGTGGCAACTCTCATCTCATCTCTCTCATAGGTTGTTAATGAGTGACATATGAAGAGATAGCAAGTATGCAATATATATTGATAAAGATCATGAGTTAATCATAGATCATGTGAAATGTCATGATAGAGAATATGCAAGGCATATTGATAATGATCATGAGAGTAACATGTGAAATATTAATGATATGCAAGGCATATGGATAGTAATCATAAGAGTAACATGTGAAATATAAATGATAGACAATGTGCATTGAAAGTAATCATAAGATTAGTAATAGTGATGTGCATTGAAAGTAATCATAGATTAATGATCGAGATGTGTATTGAAAGCAATCAATGATGAATTAAAGATATGAATTAGTATTTGATCATAGAAATGATAAAAGCAATGTGATTATGTAAATTATATATGTGGCTTTAAATGCAAAATGTACTAATGTTCTCTTTTTGCAAGTTGAAATTTGTGAACAAGATAAAGAGGTTTTGATTTGTGATAAGGGGACATTACATCTGCCTCCTCCTTAAAGAAGACCTTCTCTGATTTGGGGTCTCCAGGAGACACAGGATTCCATTCCTGCCCAGTTACGCTGTCAATTTCTGGGTTCAACTGTTTCATCCATCCCACCATGTGATCGAACAATCGATTCTCCATTACCAGGGTTACTATAGTTTGTATTGGCCCATCAATGTGACTCTTGGCTGCATCTCCACTTGCAACCAGAATAGGGTTGCCATTAATGCCAGTGATGGCCACCTGGCTTCTCTCTTCTTCATCTTTAGCTGCAAACACAACACAATGTGGCAACTGGGAATGTGGGTTTTAGTCTGTGGTCTGACAGATAAAGCATGCGCATGATAAATTATGGAGCAAATTTTCAACAGCCGATTGCATATGCTTGAATGTTTTGAAAGCCTAGATCAACAAAACCATTTTGTATAATTGCACTCACTACATTCCATGAGACCCCATTTTTTTGAATAGCTTTGTCAAACGGTTCTCGTGCTGTGTTTATCTTTCCACATTATGCATATATGTGTACCAAGGTGGTTGCTGCTTCTACCGCATTTTCAACAAAGCCATTTCATTTCATCAAACATCCTTCACATAATTTTAAATCACAGGCACATAGAAACTATTAACGCTCTGAAACTATTAATGCTCTGATGCCATGTTGATTTTCCAGATCAGATATACTATTGTATATTTTGTTTCTTACTTCTTTTAACTCCCTATCCATTTCCTTTTTATATCTCCTCAAATGTCTCTTCACCCAAGAGAGGTGACTATTCACAAATAGAGGTCAACCTATTTGTTCTTCTTGGCCGACTTGACTTTAGGCTTACTTCCCAAAGCTACCAGAACATCAACACAAGTAGTTTTGAAACTACTTCGTAACTTCCTTTCACCAACTCTTACTCTTGAATTATTTATCCACTTTTTCTCCACGAGAATTTTCCAACCAAAAACTAATTACCTCACACTTTGCACATGAATTAATTCTAAAAAGAATTAATTCATCTGACCTTGACACCACCACTTACCCACCTTCGTTTATTTACCCTATCATGTAAATGGAACTATAATAATTTTACCCGCTTATAATTAATTCTTAAAAAGAATTAATATTATATGACTTTACAACTTGGGGTAAAATTATTTTACCTAAAGTATCTAACTAATGCACCTTAACATAATAGGTAAAAGGGGCATTAACAACTCCACCAATTCATTTCAAGTCATTTTATGACGTTAAGAAAATTAAATAATTCCACAGAATTAATATAATTTTATTTTGGTAAAGTTATAAAATTCTTTTGAAACTAACCATAGCTTTCCCTTCACAATATTTCCTTTCTGGCCATAAAATTTCTTGGTGGGCTCAATTTTGAAGGTATTGAAAAATCAGAGCCAACAATGTGCAAAGAGCACTTATTTATAAAAACAAATTAACTAAACTTATATCATAAATGTGACTATTTGCATGACATGCAAACTTTATTACAATTTATCTACTCCACTAAAACTAAAACTATAAACATGCAACTTAGCTCAACTAAAATATCACAAACATACAACCTCCAATTAAGTTGCAGATCAAACTTGTTGCAAACTATGACTTCATATTCACATCTCTTGCTTGATGATCAAATAGAAATTAACTCTAATTAACGCTAAAAATAGAAAATGTCTTGAATATAATGACGATCTATTTTTAGCGCGGGCTAAAAATAGACTTTCTCTAGAAGGCATTCTGATGACGACGTTTGTCTAGCAAATCCTTTAATGAAACCTAGAGATTCACTTTATTATTTTCATGGCGGATCCTTTGAAAATACATCTAAAGTTGAAAATTATCTTTGCAATTGTATTATAGGCACTAAGCTGGGTGTTGGTTTCCTTTTAGCTTCTAGCATTTCTTCTTCCATGACTTGGCTGCCACTTCATCCTTTATATTGCAGTGATTATTTTTCTATGTTTTTGTCTTTTACACCTGGCTCTTACAACTGACATGGGAGTAAGAAATGATGTTGATGCTCCTTTTACTGCCTTTAGAATTTGATTATTTATTGCCTTTAATTTGGCATGGCTATTACTTGCCTTGTCCAAAGACTTTTCAATCTTTGCCTCCATGGACCATTGGCACCTAAGTTTGGCACAATTATTTTTATGTTTTGGCTTTAATTTTGTTAACTACCTATGATTTCCTTCAAAGTTTGTGCCTTTTGATTTTTTGCTAACTGGGACTAACTTCACTAGCATGGGCATTTGCTACTGGTGTGACCTTTCCTTCTTGGCCATGACTTTTCTTTTAAACTAGCACTTGAATATTGTTTTGAACTCTTAATGCCTTCCTTTTTTGGTTGTTCATAGAGGTGTGTTGAATTTATTTTTTGGGTTGCTTTGTATGTTGACTTGTCTTCATGTCTAGGCACATATTTTTTTTTTGGGCGCTTCAGGGACTTTGGCCTTACATGAGTGCATGGAGTATGGTGTGGACACGCTTTCAATTTTTATAATTATTTTTTTATTTTCTAATTTTCTCAAATTTTTTATTTAATTTTTATTTATTATTTTAAATAATTATGATTAATAATAGTTATTAAAAAATAATAATATTTTATAATTTTTAATTTTTGGATTTTAAATGATTTTAATTTCAATATTATTAATAAATAATTAATTATAAATTAGTATACCTATATTTAAAAAATATATCTAAAGTGCACTGAGAGATATCTTCTTGAGGCACCTATTCCACCTATGTGAGGTAAATTGATTTAGTAATTTTAAACATCATACAAGATTCTCCCTAAAATTCTAAATTAACTACTGCACATTGCAATTAGATGTTTCTATTTAAAAAAGATGTGTGTCCTTTGATATGCCATTCATGTAACGTTTCTTTCTTTGATGTTAGTAGATATGTCATTCGTGTCCATCCGCCTTCCTATCCATCCATTCATATATTTTTAAATTATGGAATCTTATTTGTTATTTTTAATTTTATTTACATGAAAATTATGGAATCTTTCAGCTCTTGTTCTCCATCCGTGTTGTGAATGTAGAAATGCCTTTCAGCGTAATTAGTATATCAAAATGAAAATTTTACAGATAAAAATAAGATATTTGGATTTTGACATAATAAACGTTGGATTTGACAATTTGATATCTAGTCAAAGAATGACCTTTCAAACCTTGACAACAATCTTGACACATACAAATGAATGACCTAACGACGTGATATTTTGGACTTGGGCAAAATGACTTGACTAAAAAAGATTACGACTTGGACATCTGACAACAAGAACAACATATGACAAGAAACAAGTTATTCTTGTAATAATTCAAGTTTTGGAATGGGTATAACAATTGGCTCTATCTGGGACCATGGTGTATACATGTGGTGTAGGAGGACTTCAGAATCTCTAGGGTTGAGAGTAAATCAGTGCTTTATTAGTTGGGCAATGGAGTTAGAATATTCTTAAATCACCTAACAAGACACAATGTTTCACAATACATGAGGAAATACATGACTAAATAATGAAAACATCATGAATTGGGAAACGCAGTACAAATAATATGAAACATAAATGCTCTTTATGAGCAAGAAGATAGGGAAATGAAATGAGTTACACAAAACCATTAACATGATAGGAAAAGTAAGAACCTCTCCTCTTGAGCTGGAGATTCAGTCGTGGCAACACAACCTTTCATCCTCAACAACACTTTCTCAATGAATCATGGTTCAGGTGGATAGACATAATCATGTAGTCAAAAATTCAAGACAAATTGATTGATATGCATTGGTTTTGAAGCATCTTCTTCCATCAAGAGGAATCTCTTTAGTAGATAAAGGTATTGAGCATCTTTTAAATATATCTGGCAAGGTCCTATGGCCATAGTATGTCTGTAGGAATAGTAATTGTTACATATATGTGTTGTCATTGATGTCAATAGAGCAATGTTGTGGAAGGTTGCATGTGATATCGACAATGTAAGAGTTCAGAGAAGTAGACAAAGGAGTGATGAATAGAGGTTTTGTGAATTAAAGAAGATGGTGATGAAAGTCATGAGCATACTATTTGATCAGTATCATCTATACACAGTTGTACCTTATCTTCTAAAGTTCTTGGAGAGGTGAAAGTTGATAGGATGAAGAGTTTGCTAATATGAAGAAGTTGTGGTTTCTTGTTTATGATGCAAAGAGTTGTGATTGTTGTGTATGGTGTTGTGATTGTAGTCTTTGATATGGTGAATGTTGTATTCATTGTTTTTTGATGAAAAGCATTGCTTAAGATTTGAAAGAAAGTGTAAAAGGTTTCAGACAGTCCAAGGCACTGAAAGTTGCATTAAAGAAGCTCGATAGAATGCTCCACATTCCTCCGCATTTGAAGGTATGGCCTTGCAGTTTGGAAGTTAGACAAAGGCAAGTGTGAAGTATGTATGTTCCTAATTTTGGAGTACATAAGTTACCGCAGAAGATTACAGAGCTAGCAAAGTGAAGACAGTGGTTTAGTGTTGTTGTACATAGAAAGAGTCAAAGAAATTCTTTGCATTTCTCTGCATTAGAAGATGTGATCTTGCGGTTTGAAGGATGGCCAGATAAAGCTAAAAGGTATGCATGGTTCAAGTTTTATATGATAAGTTGTACCGCAAAGGTTCTTTAGAATCAGCAGAGCAAAGACATATCATATTGCTGATTAGGGTTGTTAGGAGGAGAATGTGAAAACCACCGCATTTCACCACATTACATTATTTGGCTTTGTTGTTTGGAAGATGAGTTCAGAGTGTCTGTATGTTTTTTCATTTCAAGTTTCAGGTGTTGACGAGTACCACAAGTTTGTTTTTCAATGTTATATATCAAGACTATGTAATTAGAGTTAGAAGAAAATGTTGGGTTCAGTGTTTGTTTGTTTGCGCCAGTAGGAAGTAACATGAAGTTGTGAAAGGAGTGTATGAGAATGTTTTTGTAAGTTATATAACGTATGTGAAGTGAACCGCATGATGTTATTTAGTTTCTGTAGTGCCGCTTTAGGTCTAGAGCTAATGCATAAGAGGTTAAGTGTTTGTTGGGCCGACTTGGTGTGCTTTTGTGGTTGTGTTGTGTGCTTAGAAGTGTGTGCCAGCATGGAGAGGTGTGTTAAGTTGAAATAGGTCCTAATTATTACTTGGTTTGACCGCATGATGTTATTTGGTTTCTCCGGTGCTACTTTAGGTCTGGAGCTAATGCATAAGAGGTTAAGTGTTTGCTGGACTGACTTGGTGTGCTTCTGTGATTGTGTTGTGTGCTTGGAAGTGTGTGCCAACATGGAGAGGTGTGTTAAGATGAAATAGGTCCTGATTATTACTTGGTTTGAACCACATTGGATTTTGGGAGCTGACTTGTTGTGGTCGTTGCACGTTTCATCTTGGCCGACAAAGGAGAAAGATATTGAAGGTTGCAGAGGATATAAATGAAAGATCTTGTTTGGTATGAAAAGCATGAGTGTGTGTGAGGGTACGAGGATGTATGTGTGAGTGGATGTGAGTATATGTATATGTGGAAGTGTGTTGAAGGGAGCAGAGTTTGTTGGGCAGAGGTGTTGAAGATATATGTCAGAGTGAAGGGTGTTGATGTTGCGAAAGTGGTTGATCAGCATATTTTCTCAAGTATCTTGTACAAAGGTTGTAGCCTCTTTTTGTAAGTGTTGTAGCACTTTAGGGAGTTGTAGCTTCCTTTGGTTGTAGCCATAAAACAATGTATTAGGGATTTCTAGCTTCCTTTGGGTTGTAGCCCATAAAACCTGTTGTAATCCTATTTTTATTTGTGAGGCTAGATTTGGACAGTAGATCCAAGCATCTTGATCACCGTGATTTTTCCCTTATAGGGTTTTCCACGTAAATCTGGTGTTATGGTTGTGTGATTATGTTTTGAATTGTTGCATTATCTGTTTATCTGTTTAAGGCAATAGAAAGTTCTTGAAGATAAAATTTGAATTGGATTAATTTGTGGTATATATTGATTCGCCTCCCTTTAGTATATCAGAGTGTTCTAACAGTAACCACCACATACCAAATTTGATTTTCTTCATCCATGTCTTTGACATATGCAACCTTGAACTTAGTCCATGTATCATGCTCTGGAAAAGGATGAAGTTGTTCAAAGAGAATTGCCATCACCTCTTCTTGATTTTTTGGATCTACATGAACTAATAATAGTTGTGAATCTTGTGATTGGAGCACCTCTTCATTATTCTCATTGATTGTGTTTTTGTTCATCCAATCCTCAGAATGTGAATCCAATAGACCATCAAGGTATGATTCTTCAAGCACCTGATCATTATCAAAATACACATGCTGAAAATATCTTGTGGTAGCTCGATTTTCCATCCATCATCTTATATTGTTAGTCCTTGGATAAATCAAGCCTTGTCAATTTCATTAGAGCAATCATCTTCAATGAATATGTCTTCATAAGTAAGAATATGAATCTCTAGGGGCATTTCATTTGTACTGATTGTCCATCTTTCTTCTTTGATATCTTCTTGATATCCTTCATCCTTTGTATTCACTTCTTCATATTCCTAATTCCCTTCATATAATACATACCTTACCGTACATTCATTGGGAGTTTCTAATTTCTTCATACTATTGTCTTCACTAATCACAACTAAATGTTCCATGAGCTTTTCTTCTTCTACATGAGTTTCTTCATCAATGTGTATGGAATCTATTGAGGACAAAGTTGAAGATGAGTCAAACTGTAAAAGGAAATTCGCTATATCTTCCACTAGAAGATTTTCTCTCTAGATGATGTAGAAAACTGTTAATATCTAGTAATGAGTCCTCTACATGGGCTTTTGATTTGACCAATGCTTCTAAAGCTGAATTATCTTCAATAAGAAGAAAATATTGTCCTTCATCTAACAATGATATTTATTTGATCTCTTGAACAAAAAAAATAGCCCCTTATGACCAAGTCTTTGTCTCTTCAACAAATTTTAACCAATATTTCTCATCATGAGTGTTTATGGAAACTTCTGAATCTGAGCTAAAAGTCCCTAAGATAAAAAGATCTTTCTCCTCTTCTTTGATTGCATCTGATACAGGTTCTTCAAACCGCCCTTCAAATGATGAAAAAAAGAAATTTGATTCATCATTATTCTCTATGGTATATTTGTCTTCTAGTTCACAATTCTAGTCTTGAGATGTTTGTGTCACTTCCCCGTCCTCGAATAAAGTATGCAAATACTTGTATTCCATTAAGTTCCTCTTACATCAACAGTCCTTTGGCTTCAAAGAATTTGTGCAAAATGGGCAAGATTTCTACTTCTAATAGATATTTGTGTTCCATTGGTTGTTCTTGATTATGCAAATACATTATGTCACTTGATATTTGATTATGAAAATCATTGCTTCACGTATCAAGTTCACATTGGGTATATCCCATCACAGTGCCACCATCAGATTTGTCTAAGAGATGTTTAGGATCATCCAAAAATCCTTAATTTTAATTTGAAGCTATCATTATTTGCATGAATCTTTGCATTTCAGGGTAACTTTCTTCATCATGTCTATTTGTTGCATCGATCGAGCAATATATTTGTGTCACAGAAGACACATCTACCACTTAATGTTAGAAATGAAGGTAAACCACTACAATATAGAAATATGAAATAATGTCGCAAATCTGAAATTTAATCTGTAGAATTCCAAAATGGAGATAAAACATGTAAATCAAAAATAAATAAAATTAGTAAACTCAAGATATTTACATGACACAATGATTTACATGGAGAAACCCTTTTGGAAAAAAACTCCACCAAAAAAGAGGACAAGTTTGTATTATCTTCAAAGGAGTTTACAATGTAATCGCTTCCTTCAAGCCTACATCCAATCTAGCTGCACTTGTGTACATATAAACAATCCAATTCATACTCTACACTCCTCAAGCTTCTATTAAATAGAAGTTGCAAGCTTATTGAAGAAGTCACTAGAATATGGCACCCAAACTTTGAAAAATCCAACGCCCACATTGGGAGGTTGCAAAATTAGGAATTAATGACTCTTACATCTGTCATAACCACCTCCACACATGTAGCACTCCATTATGAAAAAATTCGATGCTCACCTTGGGAATAGTCAACAAGAGACTAAAAATAGCCTCTTACACCTTCTTACAAGTTGTCATAATAGGCTGCCCAAAATCGGTTGGTTCCTTACAATATGTAAGAGTCTAATAATAACAAATTCCTTAAAACATGTCATAAGACAATAATATACTTGGTTGCCCCACATTTACCTGTTTACTATCCCAAGGTAAAACTATCATAAATTAATGTCACTGTAAATAAATATTTATCGCAGTCAATGGATCTCACATCCCTTACAGAATGCGTTTAAAAAATAATATTAGGACTAATTAAATACATAGGATTTACAAGGTTGATGACACCTTAATCCTAACACTTTCCTTGTTGGTGAAGTAGGCACATGAGGACTATTACTGACATAACTGACAAATGAAACACTTTTGCTTGAAGGTGGATTCTATTGAAGTGGTGAGACACTCATACGAACTAGTGACTTGATTAATTCTTTTTGAATCTTTCTTGAAGTAATCATATGTTACTCCAACTCAATGGCATATTCCTAAGCCTCTCTCAGTTTTGTAGCATTTCCTTTCTTGAGAAATAAAGCAACTTCTAAATATTGAGCATTGATGAAGTTGTTGAGAAGAATTTTAGAAGAAGGATTCAGGGTGTCATCAAATTTGGCAACCAAATGGTTGAATCTTGCAACAAACTCCCACTTTGGTTCACCTTTGTCTTTCTTGGCATTTGAGAGATGTGCAAATAAGACATGACTATCTTGTATAGGCTTGAAGCATGCAAGAAACTTCTTACTCAATGACTCCTAATTTGTGATAGAACCCGCAACAAGGTGGTTAAACTAATTAGTTGTTGCACCTTGCAAGATTTCCATAAATAAATGCATTGCAACATCTTCATGTGTAACACTGAGAATTCAATAGATGGTGGTGAAGGAAGAAATATTGATGTAGTCATGGATGGAGGGTCCAAAGAATGAACTATCCAAACCATGCAGCTAGAGTAAACACAATGAAAACAATACAAATATGGAATGCAATGGAAGATTCAAATGCTCAATATATTAGATAATCACAATACTTATATGCAGGCTACAATCAAAGGGCTCACAGGCCTGCTTTCTGGGTTACAACAGAATTGAAACATATGGCATTGAAGTGCCTCCTGAAAAGAAACTATCTTCTAAAAATACTTAACTAGAGAGTTGACTTCCTAATGCATCTAAGAGATGTATATATATCATCTTCAAGCTCATAGAATCCTCCATGTCAGCCACAAGAGGTCACAAACTCCAATGAATGATGAAACATGTAGAAATAGGTAAGTCAGCCTACAACACATGGTATTGCTCCGCAAATGAATGAAATTTGGTGTAGACCTCAAGGTAGATCTATCAGGTTCTTATGTACCATGTATGATGTTCCATTAGGCTTCACAAGTAACAGAAGTGCTTCGTAACCTTCTCTCAACTAATTGCTTGAATGCTCTGCTCTGTGAAAGCCAATGATCTTCTGATAGTGATAACTTTCCATAGACAAATCCAAATCTCCTGAAATCTGAATATGATGTATTTGACATGGCATATAAGTGAAATCCTGCTCCGCAATCTCTGATATGAAGATGCGGTAAAATGCGGTAAAAAATATTGAACTATAAATTACTGAATTGCACTGAAATAAAAGTAAAGAAAAGAATGCAAATGTTTTTGGTTGATGCAAGATTGCGCTGCAACCTAGGATGCTCCTGCATCAGACACCTAGGGTTGTTGAAAAAGTGAGTCCCTCACTTTATTGGGGCTAGAGGAAAGCCAAGGCGGTCTACCTCAGCCTGAGAAATCCATGATGAATCTCTTCTAGTCTTCCTTTCCACTTTACCAAATACTCTTTATATTTTTTGCTTCTGGTATTGTGTCCAATTCTACTATCCAAGATCTACTCTATCTGCTTTGGTTGTTGTTGTGGTAACTAATTCTTCAAACCTTCTTTAATGCTGTCACTTGACTCTCCTTCATGATACTGATATAGGTCTGTAGTGTTGAATATAGGTGATATACCAAATGTCTCTGGTAACTCCACTTCATATGGATTTCCTGAATCAAATTTCTTAAGAATCTTACATGGTCCAAACTTCTTCATCTTCATCTTGTTGTATGTCCCCACTAGAAATCTCTCCTTTCTTAGATATACCATTACTTCATCTCCAACTAAAAATTCTTTATGTCTCATCTTCTCATCTGCTTTCTCCTTATACTTGCTATTCATCTCCTCCAAATGCTTCCTAACCTGATTATGTAGTGTCTTCATGTATCCTGCAAATTCTTCTACTTCTGTACTTCTCTTATTCTCCATATTGATGTCTCATCTTTGCTACTCCTCTAGGTTGTACTCCAGTCACAATCTCAAATGGTGTCTTCCTTGTACTTCTGTTCACTGAATTATTGTATGCAAACTCTACTTGTGGTAGAATCAGATCCCAATTTCCTGCTTTATCTCCTATTAAACATCTCAACAAGTTACCCAAACTCCTATTTACCACTTCAGTTTGTCCATCTATCTATGGGTGAAACACTGGACTAAACTTTAGGTCTATTTTCATCTTCTTCCACAATGTCCTACAAAAATATACAATGAATCTTGTATCCCTGTCTGAAACTATACTCTTAGGTAATCCATGTAATCTCACAATCTCCTTGAAAAATAGGTCAGCAACATGCACTACATCATTTGTCTTCTTACAAGGAATGAAATGTGCCATCTTTGAAAATCTATCCACTACTACAAATATAGAATCATATCCCCTCTGTGTTCTTGGCAAACCTAATATGAAATCCATGCTTATATCCTCCCAAGGTTTATCTGGTACTGTCAAAGATTTGTACAAACCAGTATTCTGACTACTCCCTTTTGCAGCTTGACAAACTCTACAACTCTGAACAAATTTCCTTACATCCTTATATATCTGAGACCAAAAGTAATGTTCACTTACCAAAGTTATTGTCTTATCAATTCCAAAATGCCCTGCCAAGCCACCACTATATTTCTCCTTCATCACATTGTCTCTCATTGAACTCCTAGGTATACGCAACTGATTTCCTTTGAACAACATTTCCTCCTAAATGAAATAATCCAACCACTTACTTCTATCTGTCATGACAGGCTCCTTACATGTTTTCCATGCCTCTGTAAAATCTAGATCCTCTTCATACATATGCTTAAGTTCTTCAAAACCTAACATTTCTACTCTCATCTCTATCAGCAAATTCCTTCTTCTACTCAATGCATCTGCAACTTTATTTGACTTTCCACTCCTATGTTTCAATACAAATGTGTAACTCTGCATGAACTCTACCCATCTCATATGTCTCTAATTCAAGTTTCCTTGACTGTTCAAATACTACAAAGCCTGATGATCAATGTACATTATAAATTCCTTAGGTAACAAGTAATGTCTCCACTTCTTCAAAGCTTGAATTATGGCATAGAACTCCTAATCATAAACTAAATAGCTTCTCCTTGCATCATTCAACTTCTCACTAAAATATGCTACTGGTCTCCCTTCTTGACTTAACACTACTCCTATTGCATTTCCACTAGCATCACAATCAACTTGAAATACTTTGTTAAAATCTGGTAATGCTAACATTGGTTGCTCTATCACCTTTTACTTCAACAATTCGAAACTCTTATCTGCTCCTGATGTCCACTTAAAGTCCTTTTTGTCATCTCTTATAGTCAGAATATTGGTTGGTCTCAAATATACAAGGATGTAAGGAAATTTGTTTAGAGTTGTAGAGTTTGTCAAGCTGCAAAAGGGAGTAGTCAGAATACTAGTTTGTACAAATCTTTGACAGTACCAAAGACAATTTATGTACTAAAATTTAGTCATGTATTTCCTCATGTATTGTGAAACATTGTGTCTTGTTAGGTGATTTAGGAATTTGTATTGTACACTGATCATCAAGCTTTGCAGTATTTGAAGAGTCAAGGAAACTTGAATCAGAGACATATGAGATGGGTAGAGTTCATGCATAGTTACACATTTGTATTGAAGCATAGGAGTGGAAAGTCAAATAAAGTTGCAGATGCATTGAGCAGAAGAAGGAATTTGCTAATAGAGATGAGAGTAGAAGTGTTAGGTTTTAAAGAACTTAAGCATATGTATGAAGAGGATCTAGATTTTGTCTGAACATAGTGGTGGAATGGCAAGGAATTTTGGAATTGATAAGACAATAACTTTGGTAAGTGAACATTACTTTTGGTCTCAGATATATAAGGATGTAAGGAAAATTGTTCAAAGTTGTAGAGCTTATCAAGCTACAAAAGGGAGTAGTCAGAATACTGGTTTGTACAAATCTTTGACAGTACCATAGTGGTGGATTGGTAGGGCATTTTGGAATTGATAAGACAATAACTTTGGTAAGTGAACATTACTTTTGGTCTCAGATATATAAGGATGTAAGGAAATTTGTTTAGAGTTGTAGAGTTTGTCAAGCTACAAAAGGAAGTAGTTAGAATACTGGTTTGTCCAAATCTTTGATAGTACCAGAGACAATTTATGTACTAAAATTTAGTCATGTATTGTGAAACATTGTGTCTTGTTAGGTGATTTAGGAATTTGTATTGTACACTGATCATCAAGCTTTGCAGTATTTGAACAATTAAGGAAACTTGAATCAGAGACATATGAGATGGATAGAGTTCATGCAGAGTTACACATTTGTATTGAAGCATAGGAGTGGAAAGTCAAATAAAGTTGTAGATGTATTGAGCAGAAGAAGGAATTTGCTGATAGAGATGAGAGTAGAATTGTTAAGTTTTGAAGAACTTAAGCATATGTATGAAGAGGATCTAGATTTTCTCTGAACATAGTGGTGGATTGGCAGGGCATTTTGGAATTGATAAGACAATAACTTTGGTAAGTGAACATTACTTTTGGTCTTAGATATATAAGGATGTAAGAAAATTTGTTCAGAGTTGTAGAGTTTGTCAAGCTACAAAAGGGAGTAGTCAGAATACTAGTTTGTACAAATCTTTGATGGTACCATAGTGGTGGATTGGTAGGGCATTTTGAAATTGATAAGACAATAACTTTGGTAATTGAACATTACTTTTGGTCTCAGATATATAAGGATGTAAGGAAATTTGTTTAGAGTTGTAGAGTTTGTCAAGCTGTAAAAGGGAGCAGTCAAAATACTGGTTTTTACAAATCTTTGACAGTACCAGAGACAATTTATGTACTAAAATTTAGTCATGTATTTCCTCGTGTTGTGAAACATTGTGTCTTGTTAGGTGATTTAGGAATTTGTATTGTACACTGATCATCAAGATTTGCAGTATTTGAACGTTCAAGGAAACTTGAATCAGAGACATATGAGATGGGTAGAGTTCATGCAGAGTTACACATTTGTATTGAAGCATAGGAGTGGAAAGTCAAATAAAGTTGTAGATGCATTGAGCAGAAGAAGGAATTTGCTGATAGAGATGAGAGTAGAAGTGTTAGGTTTTGAAGAACTTAAGCATATGTACTGAAATTTAGTCATGTATTGTGAAACATTGTGTCTTGTTAGGTGATTTAGGAATTTGTATTGTACACTGATCATCAAGCTTTGCAGTATTTGAAGAGTCAAGGAAACTTGAATCAGAGACATATGAGATGGGTAGAGTTCATGCAGAGTTACACATTTGTATTGAAGTATAGGAGTGGAAAGTCAAATAAAGTTGCAGATGCATTGAGCAGAAGAAGGAATTTGCTGATAGAGATGAGAGTAGAAGTGTTGGTTTTGAAGAACTTAAGCATATGTATGAAGAGGATTTAGATTTTGCAGAGGCATGGAAAGCATCTAAGGAACCTGTCATGATAGATAGAAGTAAGTGGTTGGATTATTTCATTTAGGAGGAAATGTTGTTCAAAGGAAATCAGTTGTGTATACCCAGGAGTTCAATGAGAGACAATGTGATCAAGGAGAAACATAGTGGTGGATTGGCAGGGCATTTTGGAATTGATAAGACAATAACTTTGGTAAGTGAACATTACTTTTGTTCTCAAATATATAAGGATGTAAGGAAATTTGTTCAGAGTTGTAGAGTTTGTCAAGCTGCAAAAGGGAGTAGTCAGAATACCGGTTTGTACAAATCTTTGACAGTACCAAAGACAATTTCTGTACTAAAATTTAGTCATGTATTTCCTCATGTATTGTGAAACATTGTGTCTTGTTATTTATTATTTAGTCATGTATTTCTTCATGTATTGTGAAACATTGTGTCTTGTTAGGTGATTTAGGAATATTCTAACTCCATTGCCCAACTAATAAAGCACTGATTTACTCTCAACCCTAGAGATTTTGAAGTCCTCCTACACCACATGTATACATCATGGTCCAAGACAGAGCCAATTGTTATACCCATTCCAAAACTTGAATTATTGCAATAATAACTTATTTCTTGTCATATGTTGTTCTTGTTGTCAAATGTCCAAGTCGTAATCATTTTTAGTCAAGTCATTTTGCCCAAGTCCAAAATATCACGTTGTTAGGTCATTCATTTGTATGCGTCAAAATTGTTGTCAAGGTTTGAAAGGTCATTCTTTGACTAGATATCAAATTGTCAAATCCAATGTTCATCATGTCAAAATCCAAATATTTTTTTTTTATCCGTCAAATTTTCATTTCGATATACTAATTTATAATTAATTATTTATTAATGATATTGAAATTAAAATCATTTAAAATCCAAAAATTAAAAATTATAAAATATTATTATTTTTTAATAACTATTATTAATAATAATTATTTAAAATAATAAATAAAAATTTTCAGAAAATTAGAAAATAAAAAAAAATTATAAAAATTGAAAGCGTGTCCACACCATACTCCATGCACTCATGTAAGGCCAAAGTGCCTGAAGCGCCCGTTCAAAGGGGCAAAACCAAAAAAAAATTATTATATGTGCCTAGACATGAAGACAAGTCAACATACAAAGCAACCCAAAAAATAAATTCAACACACCTCTATGAAAAAACCAAAAAGGAAGGTGTTAAGAGTTCAAAACAATATTCAAGTGCCAGTTTAAAGGTCATACTAGTAGCAAATGCCTATGCTAGTAAAGTTAGTCCCAGTTAGCAAAAAATAAAAAGGCACAAACTTTGAAGGAAATCATAGGCAGTTAACAAAATTAAAGCCATAATATAAAAAGAATTGCACCAAACATGGGTGCCGATGGAGTGAAAGATTGAAAAGTCTTTGGACAAGGCAATTAATAGCCATGCCAAATTAAAGGCAATAAAAAATCAAATGCTAAAGGTAGTAAAAGGAGCATCCACATCATTTCTTACTCCCATGTCAATTGTAACAGCCAGGTGTAAAAGACAAAAGCATTGAAAAATCATCACTGCAATCATAAGGATGTAATGGAAGTCAAGTCATGGAAGAAGAAATGTTAAAAGATAAAAGGAAACCAGCACCCAACTCAGTGCCTATAATACAGTTGCAAAGATAATTTTCAACTTCAGATGTATTTTCAAAGGATCTGCCATGAAAATAATAAAGTGAATTTTTAGGTTTCATTAGAGGATTTGCTAGACAATGAGAGGTGACAGAAAAGACTTTAAGTGGACATCAGGAGTAGATAAGAGTTTTGAATTGTTGAAGCAGAAGGTGATAGAGCAACTATTGTTAGGGTTACCAAATTTTAACAAAGTATTTCAAGTTGATTGTGATGTCAGTGGAAATGCAATAGGAGCAGTGTTAAGTCAAGAAGGGAGACCAGTAGCATATTTTAGTGAGAAGTTGAATGATGCAAGGAGAAGCTATTCAGTTTATGATGAAGAGTTCTATGCCATAATTTAAGCTTTGAAGAAGTGGAGACATTACTCGTTACCTAAGGAATTTGTATTGTACACTGATCATCAAGCGTTGCAGTATTTGAACAGTTAAGGAAACTTGAATCAGAGACATATGAGATGGGTAGAGTTCATGCAAAGTTACACATTTGCATTGAAGCATAGGAGTGGAAAGTCAAATAAAGTTGTAGATGCATTGGGCAGAAGAAGGAATTTGCTGATAGAGATGAGAGTAGAAGTGTTAGGTTTTGAAGAACTTAAGCATATGTATGAAGAGGATTTGGATTTTGCAGAGGCATGGAAAGCATGTAAGGAACTTGTCATGATAGATAGAAGTAAGTGGTTGGATTATTTCATTTAGGAGGAAATGTTGTTCAAAGGAAATGAGTTGTGTATACCCAGGAGTTCAATGAGAGACAATGTGATCAAGGAGAAACATAGTGGTGGATTGGCAGGGCATTTTGGAATTGATAAGACAATAACTTTGGTAAGTGAACATTACTTTTGGTCTCAGATATATAAGGAAGTAATGAAATTTGTTTAGAGTTGTAGAGTTTATCAAGCTACAAAAGGGAGTATTCAGAATACTAGTTTGTACAAATCTTTGATAGTACTAGAGACAATTGCATACTGTATTGAAATTTCTGATGAACTTCCTATAGAAACTTGCTAATCCATGAAATCATCTTACCTCTCCATTATTCATAGGTGTTGGCCTGCATTCAACAATTGCTCTAACTTTCTCAGGGTCTATCTTCAATCCTTCCACAGAAATCACAAATCCCAAATATACTAATTATTCCTTCATGAAACTACATTTCTTGATGTTTATCAGCAACTTCTCTTCTCTCAACCTTTGCAATACTTGTCTAATATGCCACAAATGTTCTTTTGTCTTACTGAAAATCAGAATATCATCCAAGTATACATTAACAAACTTACCCAAGAATTTCTTCAAAACCTCATTCATCAACCTCATGAAAGTATTTGGTGCATTAGTTAATCCAAAGGGCATCACCAACCACTCATACAATCCCTCATTTGTCTTAAATGCAGTCTTCCACTCATCTCCTTATCTAATTCTGATCTAGTGGTATCCACTCTTCAAGTCTATCTTTGGGAAATATTTTGCTCCACTCAAGCAGTCCATGATGTCATCCATCCTTGGCAATGGAAATCTATACTTAACTGTGATCTTATTGATTGCTCTAGAGTCTATACACATCCTCCATTCTCCATCTTTCTTCGATGCTAGTATTGCAAGTACCGCACATGGGCTTAAACTTTCTCTGATCAAACCTTTCCTCAATAGCTCCTATATCTGTTGTTCAGCTCCGCATTTTCTGTTGGTGTCATCCAGTGTGCTACTTTGTTAAGCAAACTTGCTCCAAGTATAAGGTCCATATGATGACTGATACTCCAGATTGGTGGTAGTCCTTCAGGCCCACATTATCTGATATGATATCTTGGTACTCTGTCAACAATTCAGTTACTTCCTTCAGTGGCGGTTCTTCTTCCCTTGTCGTAGTGTTCTCTATACTTAGGTCTCTGCACTTCTTTGGAATCAAAGCAAAACACATATTCTCATGTCTCAATCCATCCAAAAATTTCCTTCCATCAACCAAACAGATTCTAGCATTCCCACAAACTTCAGTTTTAGGATCATCTTCCAAAGGTATCCAGGTATGTTTCTTCCCATTTGATGTTAAAGTATAAGTATTATTTCTCCCATTATTTATAGCTTTTCTATTGTACTGCCATGGTCTCCCCAACAATATATGACATACATCCATCGGCGTAATATCACACAATACCTCATCAACATAAGATCCTATATGAAATTTTACCAAACATTGTTCACTCACCAGTACCTTTTGTTCATCTTGAATCCATGCTATCTTGTAGGGCTTAGGGTGTTTCAATCTCTCCAGGTTCAACTTTGTCACCATCTGCTCTGAAACCAAATTATCAGTATTGCCACTATCAATGATAACCTTACAACATTTACCTCTTGATTTACATCTTGTCTGGAACAAACTTTTTCTTTGCAGTGGTTCCTTAGTTGCCCCTACTTGAAATATGGCTCTCCTCATGACTAATGGTTCTCCTTTCTCTAGTTTTTCAACTGAACTAGGTGATCCAACAGGTTCTTCCTCTGCATAGGTTGCTCTTGCACTATTTTCTATTCTCTTGCTTGTACTTCCCTGATGACATTCAAATGCTCTATGTCCTTCACCTCCACACTTAAAACAAGTTCCTCTGAATGATCTTTTATCAAACCCTCATTCATCTCTCCTGTATCCTTCATTGCGGTAAGAATTATGATTCCCTCTGTTGTTGCGGTAGAAACTTTTATCATCTCTCCGGTATGAATTGTTATCTCTGTCTTCCTTCTTGTATGGGCTACTTTCCTTGTTTTTCTCCACATAAGGTCTTTCTCCTCCAGAATATGTTATGCCTCTTTAAAATTTTCCTCCTCTACCTCTCTATCTTTTCTCATGCTTCTTATTCAACTTGTCTTCAACTTTCAATGCAAACTGATATGCTTCTTCTACTGTTGTCATCCTTACCAAACTTAGTTCTTCTTGAATATTAATCCTCGATCCATTTATGTACCTTGCCACTTTCTCCTTGCTTGCTTCACTGTGTCTAGTCCTTATGATCATCTTATGAAATTCTTCAGTGTACTTCTTCACAAATTTCTCCTTTTGCCTTATGTTTTGCAATCTCTTCAACAATTCTAACTCATAGTTAGCAGGTATGAACTGATTCTTCACCTTTGTCACCATTCTATCCCATTTTTGGATCTTCTCTTTTCCTCTCCTATTCCTATCCAATTGAACATCTTTCAACCAAATAGCAGCATGTCCTTTCAACTTAGTTTTTGCAAATCTCACTCTCTCCAGATCTTCAATTTCCTCATATTCAAAGTATTCCTCGAAGTCATTTATCCAGTCAATCAATTCCTCAGGATTCAAATTTCTGGTATAGTTTGGTACTTCCATTCTAGGTCTCTTACCCATCTTAGAAATAACTTTCAACATCTTTACCTGATTAGATTCTTCTTCTTCTAGGGCTTCCTCATTTTGGTTAGCAGCTTGAAATTCATCATCATCACTTTCATCTTCATGTCTAGGGTTTAGTCCTCTTCTTCGATCTTCTTCTATAGAATCCAATCTAACTTTCATTGTCCTCATCATCTATCATCTCTTCTAGCAACATTGGCCATATCAGGCATCCTCCTCAGTGACATCTCTTCCTAGGATCCGGTGCAACTACCTCAATTCGGTGATCTGACTACAAGGTAGTAATTGCCTCATAATCGGTCCTCTATTGACAAACACAAGTAGATTGCCTCAGGTCAATGATATATTCACCACAAGATCTTATGGAATGCCTTCACTTCCCAAAGGATTCAAAACTTCGCTATGATACCACTTGATGCAATCATGGATGGAGGGTCCAAAGAATGAATAGTCCAAACCATGCAGCTAGAGTAAACACAATGGAAACAATACAAATACGGAATGCATTGAAAGATTCAAATGCTTAATATATCAAATAATCACAATACTTATATGCTGGAAACATGAGGGCTACAATCAAAGGGCTCACATGCCTGCTTTCCAGCTTACAAAAGAATTGAAAGATATGGCATTGAAGTGCTTCCCGAAAAGAAACTATCTTCTAAAACTACTTAACTAGAGAGCTAACTTCCTAATGCATTTAAGAGATGTATATATATCATCTTCAAGCTCATAGAATCCTCCACATCGGCCACAAGAGGTCACAAACTCCAATGAATGATGAAACGTGTAGAAACATGTAGGTCAACCTACAACACATGGTATTTCTCCACAAATGAATGAAATTTGGTGCGAACCTCAAGGTAGATCTATCAGGTCCTTATGTAATGTGTATGATGTAATTCCATTAGGCTCCACAAGTCACGAAAGTGCTCCGCAACCTTCTCCTCTCAACTGATTGCCTAAATGCTCTGCTCTGTGAAAGATAATGATCTTCTAATAGTGATAACTTTCCGTAGAAAATCCCAAATCTATTGAAATTTGAATATGATGTATTTGACATGGCATAGAAGCAAAATCCTACTCCACGAGCTCTGATATGAAGATGCGGTAAAAAAATTTGAACTATAAATTACTGAACTACACTGAAATGAAAGAAAAGAAAAGAATGCAAATGTTTTTGGTTAATTCAAGATTGCTCTACAACCTGGGATGCTCTTACATCAAATATGTTCATTAGGATGTTGATTTCCATCACCATAGAAATAAGGAAAATTATTTCTTGATCCTTGAGGAAGCTCATTATTTTCTGCCAGTACCAATGGGCTGATCTAATTTCCCCGTGGGCACAATGGAGGTGGAAGATTGTTGTTGATGCAGTTGCCCACTCAACCCGCCATAGGAAATCTTCTTTTGAAACTAAAAATATTTGAACTCTGGACCCTTTGTGCCAAACTTGAATGACTTGATGGATAAGATGGTAGTCTTATGTCATTCCCCAATAGAGTTTCCAAAAGATGTTAGCATTATATTTCACACCTTTTATTGCGATGCAAAATGGAATAGATGTGTGGTAAAAGCAATCTTCAAATTAGAAGGGGAAGTTTCCTGTAAAATAAAAACTAACCTAGAACTATACAACATGTACTTACTATTTATAGACTTTACAATGTTTTCAAAAGTGTTTCCATGCGATATTTTTGGGTTGCAGCATATAAAAGGTTGAAACATTCTTTCAACATGAAGAAAGGGTTTTGTTCTTTTTTACTTGAATTAAAAAGCTCTACTGCTAGATGCTTACACCATTCAGTTAAATACAGATACTGAGCAGGACAAGTACACATGGATTGAATACATTAATGCCTAAACAAATAGATTGGATAGATTAACACTTAAACATGAATATCATGGTTAAATCAAATGTATGGCTCAATACAAAGTCACGAGCCACATCTTCAATTTCACCTATAATACAAAGCTCGCAAACTCATTGAAGTGACTTAACTTTCAACACACATAACAACACACTTCAATAAATATTTATATAGCAAAATAGGCATAATGAATGTTATTCAATCGATCACAAAATCATAATAGGAATGAATACTCAACAAATAGCCATTTCAACATAATGTATGCATGAGAATTGACATTTTATTGATGTTCATTCACTGATACAACTCCATAACTTTGATACTTAATACAACTCCCTAACTGTGATACTTAATACTACTCCCTAACTTTGATACTAAATACTACTCCCTCCCCTTCTATGTGTGAAGAGCACTTATTTATACTATTTACAAAATAATTGCATGAAAAATAAATTAAATAAATTAACTAAATTTCTATCCTAATTGTGATTGTTTGCATGACATGCAAATTGTAGCTTAACTAACAATTAAAATATCACAAACATGCAACCTCTAGTTATGCTACAGATCAAACTTGTTACAAACAATGACTTCATTCTCAGATCTCTTACATGATGATCGAACAAAAGTCAACTCCAATTGATGCTAAAAATAGAAAATTTCTTGAAAATGAAGATGATTTATTTTTAGTATGGGCTAAAAATAGACTTTCTCAGGAAGGTAGCTCTGATAATGATGCTTTTTTTGCAAATCCTTTAATGAAACTTGAAAAATCACTTTATTATTTTCATGGTGGATCCTTCAAAAATACATCCAAAGTTGAAAAATCTCTTTGCAACTGTATTATAGGCACTAAGTTGGGTGCTAATTTCCTTTTAGCTTTTAACATTTCTTCTTCCATGACTTGTCCACCACTTCATCCTTTGTGATTGCAACAATGATTTTTCAATGTTTGTCTTTTAAGCCTGGCTGTTATAGCTGACATGGGAGTAAGAAATGATGTGGATGCTCCTTTTACTAATTTTGGCATTTGATTTTTTATTGCCTTTGATTTGGTGTGGCTATTACTTGCCTTGTCTGAAGACTTTTGAATCTTTGACTCCATTGGTGCCCAAGTTTGGCACTTTTTTTTTTGTATTTTGGATTTGATTTTGTTGATTGTCTGTGATTTCCTTTAGAGTTTGTGTCTTTTAATTTTTTGCTAACTGGGAGTCTGGGACTAACTTTACTAGCATGGGCATTTGCTACTGGCATGACTTCTCCTCACTGGCCATGACTTTTCTTCTAAAGTGTCACTTGAATATTGTTTTGAACTCTTAACACCTTCCTTTTTGGTTTTTCATAGAGGCACATTGAATTTATTTTTTGGGTTTCTTTGTATGCTAACTTGTCTTCATGTATAGGTACTTGAAATCTATTCAAGCATTGCATTGTGTATGGGCATGCTTTGTATCTTTCTAGCATGGAAGACTTGCTGAAGAGACGTTGGTGGTTTGTTTCTTTGTCCACCACTTGATTCTTTACATAAGCATGAGTTTCTTTGTCTTTTGGCGCTTCCTCCTTTTGACTCGAGTATAGAAATTTTTTTTTTCATGAAAATGCAAGTTATCTATTAAAATAAAATAACACTTCACAAAAAAATAACGAGTGGTTAAAAGGCACACCCTGAGAGTCACATGGGCTAAGCCCAGAAAGATCTAGAACAAAGTATCAAAGGGTATAGGCCCCATATAAAAACAAAGAAAAACAAGAATTAAGCAGCCAATACCATTCCTGTAGATGGCAGATCCCTGTCATCTAGTTTCCCCCAAATGTTCGCGGGGTCCAAGTTGACATTAGGCATAGCCCAGCCATCTTCATTTTCCTATTCTTCATTCTAAACATTTGGCTCCTCGTGCTGAGGTGAGATTGCCAAATTTAACCAAGGGAAAACCTTAGTATTATCCCACCCTGTAGTTGGTGGATGAGAAGAACCAGGAGCATTCTAGCCTACATTATCCATTGCAGGCCAACCAGCATTACCTGCATTATCCATAATGGGCCACCCCACGTTATCCCCAGCTGCACTAGCAGCACGGCCAGAGGTCCATCCACGTGGATGTGGAGAGGCCGAGCGCCTACGCTGATGAGCACCATGATGCAGAGCAAGCTGAGAGCGAGGTTGAGAATCTCTGGATGAACCACTTCTGTGTCTGTTAGGAGAGCGAGCTCTGACAGAGGATGGTGATGGAGGAACATGGGCTACAGTGCAGGGAACATTCCCCCAATGATCCAACAACTCTTGTAAGTGAGCCACTTCTAAGGTAACTTTGTTAGCTTGCACTTGAATCTACAGAAGAACATTAGAACATATAATAGCTTTAATGTACAGAGAAACATATGTTCCAATTTTGCTTTCTGAAAATATACAAGTATTATGATCTTTCCATAAAGCACATAAAATCTCCACCCTAAAGATATGCCATATTTGAGTAAATTTTTCAAGAAACTTGGGTGAATCACCCAGCAGGATGATTTGCCAAGTTAATGGCTCAGGTCTAAAAGGGCAAAAAAAATCATGAATCCATAACCAGAATTGTTGAGCTCTGGTGCAATACTAGAAGAGATGTTGAATTGTTTTAGCCTATCCACAAAAAGGACAATGGGGATCTTGGACCCCAAGGTGAAACAACCTAGTACCAACAGGCAAGCCTTGAAAGAGAATGCACAAGACAAAATGAGCAAGTTTTGGCTCAAGAATGGCAGACCAAACAATTTTAAACCTAGATTGCTAAAGACTTAAAGAGATGAATAAGCCAGCGCTTATTAAGAGTGGCAACCATGGGTAAATGAGCTGAAAGCCACCTGTAATCCATCCATGGCTTGAAATGATGCAAAGGTGTGTCTGGATACCATTTCTAGTCCTTCCACCATGGCTTGTTAGACTGAATTCCAACCTTATGCAACATTTCAGGTGGAATAGCCATGATGATTCTATCATAAGTAGGCTTATCAACTTTTGAAAGAGAAAATTTTACATGGAATGCCTCCCAAGCCAAAAGGCTCATAGTGGCCCTGTGAAACATATCCTGAATGGTCTAAACACCTTTTTTGTGAAATTTGAGAGCCTTTAAACCTTGCAATTTAGCCAAAGGTTGAGTTGCAAAAGCTAGGAGAGGTGACCACCAAATATTAAGGTGATTGAATGAAAGACCAGCACAAAAACCATCACCAGACTAGCATAACCAAGGTTTAATTTTTTCCCAAGCTTTCCAAATGCTCTTAACCACAAACGTGCCTGAGATTCGAATTGGTTCTCTCATGACAAGGAGAGTAGAAAAACCAATTCTTTTCCAAGCCAGTTTGTGCATAGGATGTCCCATTTCAATGTTATGTCAGAGTAAAACCTTCCACGCCCTCACAACCAGTGAGCGCACGAACAATCCATTTGACAACCAAGGTAGTTCATTGGCGGTGAGTAGAAAGAATAACAAGTCCCCCAGAATCTCAGGGAAGGAAGCAAAATTCTCCATGCAACACGGTGAAAACCATGGCGAGTATCAAAAGAGGTCCATAGGAAATCCTGCAAGAGTTTTTCCAATTTGGCATAAGAGCTTTTTGAAGGAGCCCAACAAGAATAATAAACATGGGTTGTAGCCAAGATCTTAGAACAAACCTGGAATTTACCAGCTAGTAAAAGAGGCGTAGTAATCCAGACTGCAAGTTTTTACTCCACACAGGTAAGAACAGCTTGCCATAGGGTGGAAGAAGTGCCCTGGAATGCAAAAGGAATACCCAGAAATCTAAAAATTTGTAGAAATTTTTGAGTGTGCACCTTCCTTTTGTTTGGAATTTTTTTGGTTTTTTGGTTTTGCCCCTTTGAATGGGCACTTTAGGAAGGTGCTTTAGGCGCTCTGGCCTTCCATGAGCATGTGGAGTATGGTGTGGACGCACTTTTAATTTTTATTATTATTATTATTATTTTCTAATTTTCTAAAAAAAATATTTGATTTTTAAGATTTTGAACGATTTTAATTTCAATATCATTAATAAATTATTAATTATAAATTTGTATATCAAAATTAAAATTTTACAAATGAAAACAAAACATTTAGATTTTGATGTGATGAACGCTCGATTTGATAATTCAATATCCAATCGAAGAATGACCTTTCGAACCTTGACAATAATTTTGACACACAAACAAATGACTTGACGACACAATTTGGGCTTGGGTAAAATTACTTGACTATAAATGATTATGACTTTGACATTTGACAACAAAAATAATACATGATAAGCAATGGATTCTTGTAACAATTCAAGTTTTAGATTGGGAACAACAAAGGGGAAAGCAATGTCAAGAACCTCCTTTCTCATATATGTATTCTATATTATAGAATAATAGATTGGGCTCATATGCTTTGTAAGTCACCTTGTTAGTTAGGTACTTAGAATAAAGTATTTATCTTGCATGCATGTGATTGGATAGTAGTTGTGTGTATATGTGTGTGTGTATGTGTATTTGTATGTGTATACATATATACATATACATATATACGTAAGAGTGGCATGTTGAATATTTTAATTGGAGTTTATGCTCTATTGGAAGGATTCCCCCTTGAAGTGGCACCACAAACAAAATATATAAGAATTCTCTTGCTCCCATTTGTAGGTTCCTTGCATTTGGAGTCTCCAACTTTGGTCTACTTCGGGATTTTTCTAGATATCCATGTGGAAATCACCTACAACCATCTCTCACAAGTATTGCATGTCAAAAAGGAGATTAATGTTTTGAAAATCAACCCAAGATATGTATCTCTAATCCTAATCTCCTTTTTTACTTTGGTCAATGTATTAGGTAGCATACTATTGCTCATTACTTTAATTTTGTCTTCTACATTATTATTCCTTCATGCAAAATAAGACTTGGACATTATTTGAATTACTCTAAAGGAAAAAATCCCATTGGTTGTAAATAGGTTTTGTTGGTGCCCAAATTTTCAAGCACCCAAACCTACAAAATTGTGCCTAAAATCTTCAAAAATCCTAAGTATGTGCCCCCTTGTGATAATTGTGTTTTTGTGCCTTAGCAAATGTTTAAAATTCTAAAAAATCCTTAAAAATGGCTAAGTATGTCCTTTGTCGGCCCTTTGGGGCCTGCCAGGAACTTGTCGGTGTTACGATGGTTCCCATAACCACCAAAACCCCCAACAAGGTTCTGAGTTCCCTGTTGGCCCCCAACCCCTTCCTTGGAACTTATGCTTGGTTTCAACATTGATGTGTTCCTGGTTGTTGGTGAATCATCGACAACCTAGAACTGGAACCTCTTTTGGTTCCTAGTTCTCAATTGCCCTCGATCATTGAAAAGAGGAAGTAAAAGACTAAGGGAGGTGAAGAAAAGAATAAATATGTCAAATCTTACAATGGTTCCTAGAACTATTGAAACCTTCGACATGGTTCCAAAGTTCCTGATAGGGCTTGAAGCCCCAACAAGGTAAGGTTGGGAGGTAGAAAATTGAATAAGGCAAAGTGAAAGGATAGAAATTTGAACAAGGAAAAGAAAGCAAATGACGAGTTCTTGGTTATCGACAAATCACCAACAAATGGGAACAAGAAGCAAAATAGAAGAAAGGTGCGGAGGTTCCTAGTTCCCAATGGGTGGCAAACCTCCAATAATGGAACAAGGGAAATATAGGGGTAAGGATAAATAAAGAAGAAAAGGATGGGAAAGAAGAAAGAGAAGCAAGTGCTGAGTTCTTGATTTTCGACGAATCGCCGACAAGTAGGAACAAAGAGGAAAAAGGAGAATGAAGGCATCAGTGGTTCCAATGGTTCCTAGAACCACCAAAACCTCTAACCTAGTTCTTGATGAGCCCCCATGCTCTAACAAATGTAGAATTAAAAATTTTAAAGTGCTTTAAACACGTTTTTTTGCGGGTTCTTGAACTGAGACGCCTACCTACCTCCCATGAATGTCATTAATGCCCAGTATGAGTAGGTTAGAGGTAGATGAAGAATTTAATGTGGCTAGTGCAGGTGGCTGAGTGGGTAGATGGAATTTATTGCAATAGATGGTGTCGTAAGGGATTTCCTGCTTAGAATCTTGTGTGGATTAAAAAGAGAAAATCAATGCTATATAAAATTGGTGTGAGGATATTCTAAGGGGGATACAAGCCAAATTTGAGAGAAGAAGGTGTAGTGATTTCTACAGGCTTCAAACAACTCCATTACCAGCTTATTAGGGGGAAGATATTTAGATGTGTATGCAGATTTGACAGTTTAGCTAATTTCATTTTGTGAACTTCTCTAGATTTTCATGCATTTGTTTAGGAAAACTCTTCCAATATTTTTGGGTTTCCTCTTGTTATGCTTAATAACATGAATGTAACTATTGATTTGAGCAGTAAGACAGACTCTTAATACATTGCAACCATTGCAGTGGTCATTTTCATGTTACAGGTGAATGAATGTAGTAATATAATGGATAACTAAGCATATTTACCATTTGTCATCAGTCTTATGTATAGCATCCATATGCCTCTTTATATTTTATCTTCTTTGGTAGATTGATAACTCTATAGCCTAGAATAGGCACCAATCTGATATTGCTTGACCACCCATAAATTTATAAAACAAACAAAATCTTTTATGTATGAACAATAATATGTATGCATCATTTGGTTTTGTTTTAACTAGGGAAGTTTCAGTATAAACTCATTAAATCTCTATTCCTCAGACCAAATGTGTGTTCTTGAATCTTCCATTTCTCAGAGCTGCATTCATCATCTTAGAAAGAGGTTTTATTATATAGTAGGCTTGTTTTAATCTAGTGACAATATTGGGGATTAAGACTGCAACCTGGATACTCCTGTAGTGTTGTGAATTTAAACATAGCTCATGCTGTTATTAATCCATGTTGAGGGATTCCTCTAGAAACACCCTCCTAAGTCTAGCTGAGCTTGAAGAGAAGAGGAGGTTACCCACTCCTATAAGTTTCCCCTAAATCATCCTCAGCTTGTTAATGAGCCTCTTTCCAATCTTCTTGATGACACCCCTAGCCTAGGAGATTGAGTAATGCTCTATGGTTTTGGATTATCTATTTTGGGAACCAACATTTTGGCATAGTTGTTGGGGACTATTTGATTCTGGTTGAAAATATTGCAACCCTACAACACAGTGAAAATTCTAGTAATTTCTTCCAAGAGGGAAGTGGTGACTCTATTCAAGTCAACTCAGAAATTAGTTTGTAGAAAATATAGTTCATATGGATAGAAGAAGAAGGTATCACGAGTAGTTTGAGAATCCTTAGATCAAACCAAAAATCAAAGAAATGGGTGGATGGCCAGAAACACTGGCGAAGCCTCTAGGCAAAATGTTCAAGACCAAGGAGAAGCATTAGGTATGAATGATGCATTTGTAGATTTGAGAGGTCAATATCAATATACATCAAAAGACTCTATTGATAATATGCTCAGAAAAAATAGAAGAGTAAATAGAGATGAATATGAACTTATAAGAAATGAAAACATCATTGGTAGGGGAAGTAGGGATAGATCCTGAGAGGGAAACATGCGAACATTCAAAATGCCAAATGAAAATGAAGAGGCACATCAAGATGCCCAGCATCCTACTTCTCCCACTAGGTCACAAAGGAATGAGCATGATAATATTCCTAATGATGAAGAAAGATGAAGAATTGGATTTAATAGATCATGTTAGATGAAGAAGGCAAGAGCTCATAGAAGAAAATGAGTTGTTGCAGGCTCAAATCACCCAACGAGAACAAGCACAAATTCAAGATCAAGCAGCCCAGCAACAAGTTAGAAACCTATATCATGATCAAGCTCCTTAGTATTAGAAACAATATCAACAACATCAACAAATGGGTCAGCAGAATAGGAACCTAGGTCACATGCATCAAGTTCCCAATTAGCCACTATAGTAGGAAAATCAACAATTTGGAAATATCCCAAATCCAAGGCCTGCATTCTAGAGATATGCCCAAAGTTTCCCTCCAACTAGGCAACCTTTGGGAGAAGAAAGGTATAAACAACTAGATTTCTTTGGTATTCATGTTTCTCTAAGCCAATTCCAAATTAAATAAGAGGAAAGATTCCTAGGTTTTAGGGAAATAATGTAGTCATGGGTGAAGAGCACCTAAGGCATTTTATAAATGTTATTGATGAATATGAGATTGATCGTGAAGATGTTATGATTAAATTATTTGTTAACTCATTAGAAGAGAGTGACAAAGAGTGGTATAAGAGCCTACCTGATAATAGTTTGGATTCATGGGAGGAGTTCATGAGGGTATTTAGACTTCAGTATGGGAATAGGATTGATCCCAAGTTTGCTATCCATGAACTCACATCCATCAAGAAGGGAGTAAATAAAATAGTGGTTGACTTCAACATCAAGTTCGTCATGACTATGAGAAAGGTACTTCTAAATCTTAGGCCCAATGAATCAATGTGTTTGGTATTGTATTCTGGTGCCTTTGATTCGAAGATTGATTATTTTCTAAGAGATAAGAATCCTCAAACCTTGAGGGAGGCATATGTTATAGCTCTAAATATTGAAAGAAACATGAGAGAATCAAGTAAACATGTTAAAAGGTCTGATGTAAAGATCTCCCAGTCAGATAGGGTAGCCATGAATGAGCCTCTCACAACCAAAGAAAAAATAGATAAGCTCATGGGAGTTATGAAGGATTTATCCTATAAGGTAGCAAGAAATTAAAAGGGATTGCCACCTTAAGGTGTAGCAACACATTTCAATGAAAATAAAAGGCCTTATAACACCGATTGGTCTAAGAGGCCACAACATAATGATAGGCATCTAGCCCCCAAGCAAGTAACTTTAAAATAGCCTAAGAGGGACACACCTAATCCATCAAGGAGGGATCAAGTCAACTTTCAAGAAGTTTCTTCTTGGTGTAAGGCATGCTATCTTCCACATGACTCAGCCAATTGTGCAGTTACTCATTTGATGAGTAGAGAAGAAGAGTTTCCCAATGAGGAAGGTGGTGTTGAGTATTATGATGATAAATAAATAAGTTTGATACTGAAGGTTATGAGAAAATGGATATGGATGTTGATTATGAGATTTATGGTGAAGATGATCATGTTCTTCAATATGATTATAGTGCAAGCCCTAAAAAGTATGAGTTGCCAGTTCATGACTTTGCGCATCTATAGGATCTCATGCACATGAAGTATCAACAGACCAAACCATCAAGAAAATATATGGAACCCCTTACTGATGCAGCCATAATGCAAGTGAATGGAGGTTACCAATTGAAAAATAGGCAAGTGCTTGTGAGAAGTAACCCTACTGCAAAGTCAATTAGAAATGGAATGCATAGTGAAAGGAAAAACAAAAAATGAATGTTGAACAGAGGGACAGTAGTACTCCCAAGAAGATACTAGAAAGAAGAAATCCCCAATGCAACCGTCAGTAGAAAAAAATAAATACATGCAAAAGGTTGTTGCAACTATTTGTTGTGTCAATCCCAAAAGTATAAAATTCAAAGAATGATGCAAGGAGTATCGGCCCCAGTTGTCAAGGAACAAAATAAGAGAAAGGGTATGAAGGATGAGTTGAAAGGTATGGATCTTTCTACCAACTAGTTGATATCTTTCATTCTAAATGTATATCATGTGATACCCATCTACCAGCTTATCAGCCTATATATGTCTCAAGTTCTTAGCCAAGTTAGAATTGCATTGCCAATAGGGAATCCCTTAGAATTCTTGAGCATAGGGATAGACCTTTATCATATATTACTATTGTTAATGCACTAGAACCATCAGCTATTATTTCTTGTGATAATGATAAAAGAAAAAATAGAGAAGAGACCATTAAGGTATATTTGGGGTCATCTATTGTTAATAGCCACATGGATGTTGATCTTTTTTATACAACGCTAATTATTAATGGATGGTTGTTACAAAATTGTATGCTTGAATCTGGTGCCTCCAGTAATGTCATGCTATTAGAGGTCATGAATGACTTAGGTCTGAAAGTGTCTATATCTTATGGAAAATGCTTTTCCATGGAGTCTAGAGAGGTGAATGTAATTGGATTGGTAAAAGATGTTGAAACATCCAATTGGCTGCATATCTGGATAAGTCATCCAGAATGGATGTCATCATTGATCATTGCCCTGCTAAGTGGGGTATGCTTCTATCTAGAAAGTGGGTAGATTCTATGGGGCTTAGTATTCAAATGGATTTATCATATGCTACCATCCTAGTGCATGGGGTAGAGGTAAAGTTGTATAGGGAAAAGAAAATGGAAGATGGTATACAGGATCATTATAAGACCAATGAAGAAATAAACTTATTTGATACTGAAATAGATTACTTCATTATATATTCTAACAACAATGATCATGATGTTATTGTTGATCCTCCCCATTGTGCTTCTTGTTGGTAGGGTATACACAACAGCTACCGCAAGTCACCGCATATGGAATGCGGAGGTTGGGGCCGACATATAGGATAGTAGTTGAGATGTCTTATAAGGGACATGTCGCTATTGTATTATATAGGTAATAGAAGATGCAAAATATAAGTATGTAAGAGAGAATATGTAAAGAAGAGATATATGCAGAGAAGAGACTCAAACCTGACATTTTTTATATAAGATTATAATGAATATAATGGATATATAAGGATTGGAACTAATGTCTGTGTGCATGAATTTATATAATGTGTTATGACTGATGTACTCTTACCACATGTTATATTTCCTTGTTATTTATGATTCTCTCACTATATCTTATGGGGTATAAACTGCCTTTAGAGACTTGACTGATGCTCAGATCTCTGGACTGTGTCCTCCCCATTTCTTTCCAACATTTGGTTCTATTTTCGGGACCCTAGAAATAACATTGAAGAATAAACGAAATAAATCAGTAAAAAGAGAAGTGTGGAATAGAGAGAATAATTGGGAAGGAAAGAATTAAAGTGATAGAAAAAAATTGATCTACGGAGAATCCTCTTAGGACCTACCCTTGTGAGAGGGGGCCAGGCACCTAAGGGGATGACAAATGGAAAGGGGGAGGATCTAAAAAGATCCTTGAAAAGATGTAACTCTTCATGCTAAGTTGACCATGGGATACATAAGCATTAATTAAATAATGTATCTAAAACACCCATGGGAAAAAGGGATAACAAGAAATTAAGAGAAATTAGTGAAATTATAAAAATCAGAATGGAAATGAATAGGGAAGAAAGACAAAAATAGACTCAAGAACAACAAGAAAGATACCGCAGAAGCATGGAAAACGTAGAAAAATTAGGAAGGGAATGTACCAGGAAGGTTGTGGAGGAAAAAGAGAAAAAGGATGAGTGCACCGATGTAGGTGCTACTGAGCACGTCGATATGGGTGCTATCGGATGTTAGTGAACAGATTTTGTCACCATTTATTTAATGATGACTTACCCAGATTAGTAGTAACAAAACTCACCAATAGTTGGACAATTTCATAAATTGCCCTTTGAATGTTTTAGAAGGTACAACTCCCTTCATATGATAAATTTATAAGAATTTTGTTGATGTGCTTTTAACCTAAAAGAGGTAAAGGCAATTTTCCACAAATATGAACTTAAATCAAGCCCACAACACATATTGCATTGCAGGCAAGAATCTTATTTGCAATAATAACTTGTTATGACATTCCTCCAAATGCATGAATGAAAGAGAATCAATGAATGAATCGCAATAATCAAACCACCACCTTTGCATCAAATTCCAACATAAGAGAGAAGACACTCCGATGGCAATGCATTCATAAAAGAAGCAGGTTATCAAAATTTCATACAAGAAAATGCAAATATCACAATTCCAATACACCACACATCTAGCATACGAAGAATAAATGGTAAATACACAGAGAAACAATGGACCCACTATCAACCTCCCATTGTATTTATGAAATCAATGTCACATATGTTGCATCGAATATCCCCCTTAATTCTTAGATCAAAATGATCAATGATCTAATCATGAAAAGAAAATTTCACCAAAATATCCCTCTTTCTCCTTTACTCATACATTATATAGTAAAAGAGAAGAACTAACATTTCCCAGTGTAACTGTTTACACAAATAACAACATATAATAAAATAAAGCCCATGAAGTATTAAACAAGACATAGTCTCGAATACATAAATGAGTCTTAACATAACCAACTATGAAAATCAAAGGAGCGGTTACAAAGACACTTCCTTGTCTTCCTGATCCACTATATCAGATTCCTCTAGTTCATCCATGGCCTTCTTTCCAATATCAACCCCTGTTTTATGTGATGCATCCAGTTTGGCGTGGAGGACCTTGAACTTTCTTAAGATTGAGATGACACTTTTATAATTGGGAATGCTAGTGATCGCCAACCTTGTCCTCCACATTTGCAATGTACCACTAGCCTCTTCATATTTCTTTTGCATTTCTACAACATATTTCTTGAAATTGAATAGATAAGAGGATACATTACTCATTCATTCTATAAAATTCCCTAATGTATTATTTTCCACCCTCAATTCTTTAGTTAGCAAATCCTTAAAAGATTGCTTAATGATAGCCACTTCCAAAATATTGGATTCAGTTTCATCATAAATATCAATACCCAAGGAAACACAAGCACTCCTAAGATCAACCTATTATTCTTGGCCATGTTCTTCAAATCATACATGCACTATTTTTCCATGCTCAATTTCCAATCCACAGCAACCAACCATTTTACTAATTCATTCTCTTCAAGTTTATCAATGACCTTTTCTACAACAAGGATGCTAGAATCCAATTTAATCATGGCAGTAAGGCTATTCTTGGCTACATTCAACATGGCTTCATCTTTATTAATTAGCTTCAAGTCACTCAAAAATTTTCATTTTCTTATTAGAAATCTTGACATATAGAGTAAAGACATCATGAATAAATAGAAGCCCATCAACTCTCAGTTTTTCAACCCATTCCTCCACTGCATTTCCCAAATATTTGTATTTATTTATCTAGTCAAAAGCTTGGTGGTCACACCCTTGGGAATGTCAGCAGTAGCATCCAATGGCTGGGAAGTGGTATCAACAATGGACTTGATATATGAAGTTAAGATATTTACCTGATCTTCAAGAACCTCATTCTCATTTTCTCTCCTCTAACCAAGTGGCTAAAATCTCTATAGGAATATTTGCATTGTGAATATCCCCTTGCACAGAAGGTGGCCCCAAACCTATAGTGCTAACATGGAAATCATCTACAAATATATGCTTCATTTCCTTTTCTACCATGGGCTCTACAATTTCTAAATATTGGTTTTGGAGGTCCTGGATCCACCATAAGCCTAGACATTCTTTTGGCCTTCTTGGGAGTGGACTCCAACTTCAATAACTTGGCCACTACATCAAATTGTGTATTAATTATTTGAGAATATCTCCTCTTATTCCCAACTTCTATGTTCCACCAAGCAGGGGTGGCAACGATAGAGCATTCTTCTATGGTACTACAAGAAACTTTATCTACTTTGGGAGTATTATCTACCCCAGGCTATTGTTGAGGGGAGGGAGGAGTTTGAAACACTCCATCTTGATAAATGGAAGGAGGAGTCACACTTTGTTTTGTAGGGAGTATTGTTTCCTCATTTCCCCCATCTTGTAACCCTTGTAGTTGCTCTATTATTTTATTTGCCTATGGATTCAGGCACTTTTTGGTTCTTTGTTTCTTCTTAGGGGTTTGTGTATCTTCTTTAGTAGCATCCTTTGAAATTATATCATGTTGAGACCCATCTAATTCACCCTACCATGCAATTGGAGATTGTAAATCGGTATCCTAGATAGTAATAGGAGTTCTAGGGCTAGTAGTACCTATAGATACATGTTGTTCCATGATTTGCTCCTTGTGAGAAGGAGAACTTGCATCAGCACCATCCACTTTAGAATTCAGCCACAACTGGCTTCTATGTAATACAAAATAAGACCTAGTTATAAGATTTGTGATTTCATCAACACCCCAATCAACATCAGGTAGAGGTTTAGCATTTTCAGCAACAAAAGCAGGGTCAACTAGATCAGTATAATCATCCACTACGTTAGGGAGTCTCTAACCAACTTGGTAAATCCTCATCTGATCTAAGGTCAATCTTGACCAATCCCTTCTTACTTCAAAATCATCTATACAGTCAGCCCAAAAATCTTCTAAGTGAGGCTTGTGTTCCCTCAGCATAGGAAAGTAGAGATTTTTCTTCACAAAATCCTTGTTGTCAAAGAAACTTCTTGAGCTATAGGATGAGAAATGAATTGAGCTAGTAGCTTATCTACATTTTTAGCATTTTCCAATTTTGTGCATGTAAAATGAGTCAACTTTAGTGAAAATGGATAGCCCTTCTTTTTGGAATCATAATATCTCTTCCCTTCCAAATATGTCTATCTGCATACCTCCAAGAATATCAAATAATCAGAAACATATATGGGTAGCTTTAAAGGGGGAAACTCAAATCTAGCTATCATGATATATGTGAACTTATCAAATTGAATAAAATAGCTGTCAAAACTGGTTATCCAATTTGCTACCTCAGTAGAAATCCTGACCTCAGGGTTCTCCAAGATTCTCTTGACCATAAGCATTAGGAAGGCATCATTCACTCTCCTGTAAACCTTATTTCCATTCTCCTCCTGCAACTAAGGAAAATAATCATACACTTATATGTCTTGAGTCATGGGGCCTACTACTTCCAACCGTGGCCAAGCTTGTTGGGTAGTGGCCAACAAATAGATTAAATAAGAACACATGTAAAACTTCTTATTCTTATGAAAATTGACCAATTGGTCACGCAAATGATCACTTAATAGCTAAGACTAGTCAATGTACTGCTTCCCAGTGCAAATAACAAGAATAAATTGACACATCCAATTTTCAAATTCATCACATTCCTCACTACCCATCACTCTATGCAGTAGGGTAATGATATCAGAAATACCATCTTTGAAATGGCCTCTGACCAGGTTTTTGGGCAACTGGGAGCCACCCTTGTCCTTTTTCAGCCGTGTGGTAGCTATAGCATCCTTGCACATCTTTTTCCCATCTATGTAAAAATTCCATCCGGTCTCTTATGTCACCTTAGCATACTATTCATGTATAGGAAAACCTAACCTGTCAGAGACGGCATTGGCATTTATCTACAAAATTACCTTGTCACTCACTATTCTAATCTCCTGAGTTTCGACATGATAATTTTGAATGCAAGCCAAAATTAAGTTTGTGAGTGCATTTTACTGCCGAAGGAAAACCACCTGTGTGTGCCATCCCACTACTTAGGGTCTTCTGGGCAATTGGCGTTCTGGGATTGACATGGATCCTGGCCCAAAATTCATTGAGGTCGACATGTCCCAGGTCGGTGTCTTTCACCCCTTCCAATTCATTCCCAATGATGAAGGAAATGTCCAATCCTTGATATTTGTATTTCATTTTGACTATCCTAAGTAACCAGTAAATAAGGCTTTTGACTAAGGTTATGCGCGGGAAACTCGGGTCAAGCAAAGGAAAGCTATGGTTTACAATGGGGAAGGACAAGGTTTCACAAGTCATGAACAATAAGGAACACCACGAAACAACCCCCCCCACACAACTAGCTAAAAATGATTTCTCAATTTGAAAAGAGAAATGGGCCAGAGACTTACCTTAAGTGTGAGACCTTATGGGAAGAAGATGGTTAGGCTGACTGTGGTTAGCTCCCAAAAATGCTCTCTCGACAACAATTGTGAATTATACTTAAAGGGAAGCTTTTACTTTATAAGGTAGCAAGATAGGGTTAAGGTTGGGACATTAAATGGTCCTTAAAATAAGTGCCACAGACTTGATGTACCAAACACTTTTACCAAGAATCTCATTTCCCATTTATCAATGATTTTAGCAGTCACAAAACTTAGTTATCAGCAAACTTCTTATTTTGCGAACCTAACTCTTGACTGCTACCTTCATTTAGTCGAGAAAAAGTAAATTTTACAAACTTCATTTTGATGTGCATTTGTTTCTTTATCAGCAAATTTGATATTTTTTGAACCTCTTGAGTAAAGATATGGTGACCATAGAATTCTTCTTTATCGGCGAAAGGGACTTGACATGAACAGAAGCTAGTTTTTGACTTATCGAGAAGTCAGAGAAAAACAAAACTTAAGAACCAAGACTTAGTTCGCAAAAGATAAAGAAAGTTGATAAGAAAAGCTTGACAAGGCAAGGGGGTCGGTGAATCAGGAAAACACACAACCTACAAACTAAAGTTAAAAGTTTGTGAAAAAGAAAGATAACCGACTAAAGAAAGGTAACAAATGCTGAACACTTGTCGGGAAAAATGAGAGTTCAGAAACATAGAATTTTGCTAACAGGGTTCACAAACTCAAAATTTCCTTGACTGGTTCACTCATAGAAACATTTCCCGACAAAACCAAGGATGAGATAAGTTCAGAAAGTCTTAAAATTGTTGACAAAGGATTTAGGGAACAAACCCTCAAACTTTAAGTTTGGAAAAGGAGGAATTTGCTGATAGAAGAAGAATTTTGAGACTAAGACTTTGGAACATGACACAAGGACAAGGAGAAAAACAAAATGGACCAAAAATTTCAAAATTTGGGGAAACACCAAAGAGAAGAAGGTAGGAGAGGAAGAAAGATTGGATGAGCACGCCATAGGGGCTGCAACAAATTTGATACAGAAGGATATAGACAACCCAGAACCACTAACAATACATATTAATAGGGCTACATAACTTCTGAAGAGCTTCAGAGGGAGTATTGATTCTTATGACCAGTTAAGAAGGATATGGAGGGAAGGGTATAATCAAACCCTAACCCTACCACAAGTAGGAAAACCCCTAAAAGTTCAACTTGATTTTACTAATGTCCGGATCATAGTTGATAAACAATGGGGGCAATTATTAAACCCTATAAAAGACCTCCGACCCTTAAATTTGGATGTAGACTATCTAGACCATCTGTTTAATAGAAGTGTGATGAATATTAGAGGAAGAGGAGAAGATGAGGTATATGATAATATTAGTTCTAAGAGTATAAGACAGTTAAAGGAAACAACACCAATAAATGATAAGATACCATTCACAAATGTAAAGTCATCCCCTAAAATGAAGAGGCACTTTGAAGAGATGCAACTCTCAGACCAAGAGTCACCCCATGTGCCATATAAGACAAGGAGAATTTCGGTGGAAGAGAAAAATGATCAAGTAGATAAACAAAAGAGATAGAAGAAGGGATTAGAAGAGATTGTAAAGAAATATTGGGAAAAGATCATTTTGATATTAAGTTACAGAGAGATAAGGGAAGAGAGAAAAAAAACCTAATACAGAGGAAGGAACCTAAGCAAAAGGACAATAAGAAAACACACCACAAAATAACAGAAACACCCTAGGAATGAAAGAAATCAGCAATGGACTCACCAATTAAGTTGCCCGTATTCGGAAAAGACACTACGGAGGTAGCATAACATGTTTTTATTTTAGAATCAATCTGAAATACGAAAAATGTAATAAGAGACCAGACTAAATTGTTTGATTTGATTGGAACACTAAGAAATGATGCATTAAAATGGTATAGGAAGACATGCCCTGAACACAATAAATCATGGGAAGAGATTAAGAAATAATTTTAAGATAACTTTGAGTCTCCAAAGATCCCCACAAAGGGAGTAAGTAAAATGATGGATTTAGTTCAAAAGGAAGAAGAATCTATAAAATATTTTGATAAAAGATTTAAATAAATAGCCCACAAATTGGAAGAGCCTTTATCTGAGAAACAAAGGATTGAATGGTTTGAATCAGGTTTAAGCCCTGACATCAGAACATCTTTGGATGGAAATATTTTTTACTCCTATTCAGAAGCAGTGACTATGGCCTGCTGCATAGAATCACAAACTTTATGCAGGTAGGATAGGACCAAGGAAAACATGGAGATGGAGAAGATTAGGCTTGAACTGGAGAAACTTAAATTGAAGCAAGAAATTTTCACAATAAAAGAGGATAGTCCACAGAAGTAAAGGCCTAACATATGGTGTTCATATTGTACAAAAGATGGACATTTGCGGAATGAGTGTCCGATGATAAAAGGGGAAAGAAAGGCTGCTGTGATGAAGGTAGACCTCAAAACATTACCAAAAATAAAAAATACAGTTTATTGCGGAATATGGGGCAATTGGGATGACCATGAAACAAAAGATTGCCCATCTCAATTGTTCAGGTTGAGAGAAGATGATGATGAGCATGAACCTTGGTGTAAGTCACACCGCAAGAATAGAGCGGACAACAACAACATGGCATATGTGAAAGGACTCGCAGAGAGACCCTTGTACATTCAAGATCATGGCTATAAACATCCTAACTGGGCTAATCAAAGAAATATTAACACTTTAGAAAATACAAATCCTAATCATGTATCTTATAGGAAGAATTATAGTAATGAATAAAAAGGCTAGTCTAATGGATACAGAGGAGGAAGAGGTCATGGTAGAGGAAGAAGAAGGAGAGAGGATGCAACATTTTTCAAATGCAGTAAACTGGGACACTTTGCTAATTAATGTTGGGGAGAAAGAAGGAAACAATGCACATTTTGTAGTAGTATAGATCATTATCTATTTTCATGTGATAAGGCTCAATAGTACTTCAAAAATGCACCACAACAGTCAAAAAGTGGTGAATTACAGGGATTTAACTCAAAAAAAGGTGCCCACATAATTAGGAAGATTCCAAAGGAACAACTGCAGGTAGCTAGAAGCTACCAGAAGGAAGCTAACTATGAAACTGACACATCTTACACTGAAAATTTAGAGGAAGATGAATACTACAACAAATCAAATTATAAACAAACGAAGCAAAAGAAGAACAGAGGAAAGACTAAAGCAGTAATAGTTACTAGACAAGACACGAATACTGCAAACCCCCAAAACACTAGAAGTGAAGAATGGGATAGTGAAGAAGAAGAAACTGTCCTCCCTAATAAAACTCAACACAACACAATTTTAGAGAAATCTAAACAAATTATAACTAAGGAACAAAACAAACAAAAACAACACACGTAGTTCTTTACTAAAGGTGAAGTTGTGGCACTTAAGAAACTAACAAATTTAACATAGCAACACAACCTAATTGATAAATTGAAACAATTCTATAAATATTTGAACAAACAACAAGTAAACAAACCACAAATTTGCAAAATGGGTAAAATAGACAAATAGTGGAAGAATAAACCCTTGATGATTGAGGCATATATAAACCACAAGAAAATTAAAAATTAAAAATATTATGGTGGATTTAGGCATAGATGTGAATATGTTACCCAAGAGAGTGTGGGAACAATTAGGAAGACCTAGGTTGAGTGAAACCCCCTATAAAATTAGTCTAGTGGATGGATCAAACATGGGAGCACTGGGAACCTGGAAATAAGCTGAAGTAAACATAATGGGTATTAAACAAGTGATAGACTTTCAAGTGTTGGAAATGAAAGAACCATTTGAATCATTTAATGCACTACTAGGGTTACAATGGTTTGTAAACACAAATGGCATTGTAGATTCCCACAGGGAGGAAATATATTTTTATAAAAACAACAAAATAATACATATATCATTAGGGGTCGACATGGAAGAATCTTACACTAAAGAAATGTACTATGGAGAATGGAGTGATGAGGATCCTAAAAACCTTTACTCAATATCTAAACTACCCTAGGATGACACATCAGAAGAACTAAATTCAAAAGGGGAAATAGGAATAGAAGATGACAACTATAGTACTAATAGTGAGGAAGTATTGGAAGCATGGTTAAATAATGAACTAGAACTAAAAACCTAGAGGATGATAGGCTTCCGTAGGATATTCATGATACAGACCAAAAAGAAAAACGTACTGCAAACTACCACAACGAATAACAATACATTGTACAACACATGCGGTAACTCAGATGACCAAAATAAATATATCTCTGAAATCTTGAAGATTAAATCATATTATAAAAGGAATTTCACATATCAAATTGCAAAAAATTTTAGGGGTAAGAGACATGCATACATACTTGGTAGAAATGGACAAAACTTTCATAGATGAGCATACAAGACTAGAGGCAATACTACATACACTAATATGTAATGCCACAAATTGGTGGAATACACATAAATACACAATAAAACATTGGCTGGTATTTAAAATTCTCATAAAGACCATATATTTATCAAAAGAAGGGGAATATGAAATTATACCTAAGTACCTAGGCCAGATTCCACCGTAGGACCACTTAGAGATATGTACAATGGCATGGAAAGGCACAAATGAGTATGCTACTAGATTATATGTGTATCTATTCTATTGGACATTGTTGCCGGTAGCGTAGACCTAGTATATAAACCAAGAAAGAAGGAGAGAAATGAGAGACTGGGATGAAATAAGATTTTCTACATACATTTTCATTTTACAGTCCAAATAGACACATCCACACCACACTACTAAAAATGAAAGACATAATCTTTAAACAAACCTCATAAAAGGAACAAGAAACACTAGAACAAAGTTTACCTCCACCTAGAATAGATGGGATATGGAAACTAATAGAATAGATGGGCAAAGAGACAAATCATATCAGATATAGATGATTTAAAACCACACAAGGAGATGATGAAGATATAATGACTTAGAAATAGAAGTCCAAGGAGAAAGAGAACTAGAATTACCAACAAAACCAAAGGATAAATATTACAATAAAACTATTAAACTTAGGGACAAGAATATAGCAAAATAAGGTGACCCTAAGATGGCAAAGATAGGTGATTATTGGGATGACAAAGTGGTAGCACAAATAGCCGAGATACTATTAGAATTTGAAGACCTATTTCCTAGGACATTTACATACATGAAGGGTATCAAGGAAGAGGTAGGAGTAATGAAGATTCAACTAAAGGAAGGAGTTAAACCTATAAATAAAAGACCATATACATTGAATCCAAACATGAAGAAAAGAGTGAAAGTTGAATTGGATAAGATGTTAGCAGCAAGTATAATCAAACCTATTGAAGATGTAGACTGGATTAGTCTAATGGTAGTGCAGAACAAGAAGACTAGTGAAGTGAGAATATGTGTTGGTTTTAGGGAACTGAACAAAGCATGCATACATGACCCATTTCCCACACCATTCACTGAGGAGCTACTAGAATCAGTTGTAGGGAGAGAGATCTATTCATTCACTGATGGGTTTTCAGAATACCATCAGGTAAAAATAAGAGAAGAGGACCAACCTAAAACTACCTTTACATCAGAGTTTGGATCATTTATGTATATAGTGATGCCTTTTGTGTTGAAAAATGCACCTAAGGTATTCAACAAGATAATGGTGAATGCATTTAAGGAATTCATACTTGATTTCTTAGAAGTGTACCTAGATGATTGGAAAGTGTATGGGTTGGTAAAAGATCATGTACAAACCCTAAGAATGATTCTAAATAGGTGTAGAAGCCTACATATATCATTAAACTTGAAGAAATGTATTTTTGCGGTACCTTTTGGGACCCTACTAGGTCATATTATTTGTAAAGAAGGCTTAATGGTAGATCCTCTTAAAGTGACATTAATTCTTACACTACCAACACCTAAGACTGCAGTAGAAGTGAAAACTTTATTGGGTTATGCTCGATATCACCGCAAGTTTATTAGAGGATATGCAACAGTAGCAAGACCTCTGGAAGAACTCTTAAAGAAGAAAAGCGATAGAAACATTGAATGGACAGACCAATGCCAAACTTCTTTTGACGATTTGAAACAAAAGATTGCAGAGGCACCGATACTAATATTTCCTAACTGGATTATACCATTCCATGTACATGTAGATGCATCAGGCATAGCAATAGGTGTGGTACTAGCTCAACCAAAAGGAACAAAAGATCATCCTATGGCATTTTCTAGCAGGAAATTATCAAAAGTTGAAAAGAACTATACTACAACAGAGAGAGTAGCCCTAGCAATGGTTTATTCATTACAGAAATTCAGACATTATCCATTATCAACACCATTCATCTTCTATACAGATCATGATCCATTAAAATATCTAGTAAACAAACCAGTCACTCATGGAAGAATTTGTTGTTGGCTAGTCTTATTTCAAGAATTTGACTTTAAGATAATGGTAAAACTAGGAAAGCATAATCAAGGACCAGACTACTTATCTAGGATTGAGATAGGGGATGAACCTGATAGTCAAGAGGAAGACCTCATTGGCACAAACATGTTTAGAATAACTGGTACTAGAAGAACTACATGACATAGCAATCTTACTTGCCACAGGTGAATTTCTAGAAAATATGTCACTGTAGGAGAAGCAAACCTTAATGTGGAAGGCCTTACCTTATACATTAATAGAAGGAGAATTACATATCATATGAAAGGACTATGTCATAAGAAGGATAGTATATGAGCATCAAAGAGAATCTATATTGAGTGAAGCACATGAAGGAGTAGCAGGAGGCCATAATTCAGGAGAAATTACTGCAAGAAAAATTAAGCTAGTTGGACTCTAGTTGCCTACATGATTATATAAGGATGCGAAGAGATATGCCAAACACTGTGACATCTACCAGCACATAGGAAAACCAACTGCAATGGATGAGATGCCACTAAAACTAGTACTAGCTCAACTCCCATTTGAGAAATGGGCGATTGACTTTATTGGACCTACAGACCCCCTTGCTAAACATTCTAAACCAAGATTTATTATTACAGGGATTGAATGCCTAACCAAATGGGCAGAAGCTGAACCAACTAAAGATTGCACTACAAAAACTGTCACAAAGTTTTTATATGAAAATATAATAATGAGATTTGGATGTTTTTAAGCATAATAATTCAAGTAAAGCACTTTGTCAATAACACGATTGCAGAACTATTAGTAGACTTTTATGATAACACACAATAAGAGCTCACCCTATGATCCACAAGAAAATGGAGAGAGTGATGCCTTAAACAAGATAATAGGGACAACATTGACTAAAATGTGTGATGGCAACAGAGAAGACTGGGACCTAAAAGTACTTGCGGTACTTTGGGTCTACCGCACAACGTATAAAAGGACAACAAAGTTCACACCCTTTGAAATAGTGTATGGAATGGATGCTATGGTACCAATGAACTTCATAATTCCAAATTTTCATACCGCACTAACTTTATGGTTAATAGAGGATGAGTCTTTAGTTGAAAGAATTGAAGAACTAGAAAAATTAGATGAGAATAAACTAATTACAACATACAATTTGAACCTAGAAAGGATGTCATAGAAGGCCTGACATGACAGAAATTTGCAGTTGAAAATTTTCAAAGGTGATCTAGTACTTTTTTATGACAACAAATTTAAGAAACAAGGAAAATTGAAAGTAAGATGGTTAGGACCCTATTATATAGATGAAATTACAAATTTTGGAGCAGTCAGATTAAGGGATATGAACAGAAAACTATTAGCAGGGTTTGTCAATGGAGCAAGATTGAAGCATTACCACCAATCTTTGGAATGAAAGAAGATAATGTGGTAGATTCATAGAATTGTATCAGAAGTGATGTACTATAGTGTAACATAAAGTAACCGTTAGCATCTTATAAGTGGGTAACACTTAACAGCTAGAAAATCATGCCAAAAGAGAAATAGATAGATGCAATAAATGTATAAAGGTAACATTAGGTCTATAAAAACTCTAACCCTTCATACAACTCATCACAATTGCATTAAAAACTTAGTGAAAATCAAGCTCCGAAGTGAAAAATAAAAGTGCTAGTAAACCCTACGTATAGCTGCGAAAGAAAAAATGGCCAGCCCCACGCTAATTGATGTCACAGAGAAACTAAGGCTGAAGTATAAGAACTATCCCTACAAAGCAATGGAAGTGGATAAGGATGGCACCTTTTCAAAAGTACCAGTAGATGTGATATATACAGAAGATGTGAGAAAGTATATACATGCACCAAAATTTGAAATAGATCACACAAAATTTGAGGAGCTACAGAGCACACTCCTCCAACCAAACAAAACAGGGTATCTACCATAATACCATAACATTGCAGCAAAGAAATTGGACATATGGGAAGATTACCTAATATTCTATGGAGAGCATGACTAGGTGTGAATCATCCTAAGCCACATACATGATGAATTCATATACTTGGACACACCTAACCAGATTACAAAAAAATCCATACAAGCAATTGCAGGGTTGTACACAGTAGGAGAGATGCCAGTGAAAAAGGTAAACCAAAATGAAAAAGTAACAAAGCTCACAAGGGCCACACTGGATGGAAGAAGTTTGAATATGAATGAGATTACAAATCCCATGGTTAGATATGCCACCATGTGGATTGTGTACAAGATTTACTAAGCAAACTGTGAAGGGTCAGCTACCGGGACAGCAATACATATATCCTATCAAATGATTGTGGAAGGAAAAGACTTTGACTTGTGTGAAGTGTTGAGGAAGAAGCTGCTAGAAAACCTACAGAAAACAAAAAACTCAAACTACAATTTTAGGTATGGAACCCTAATTATATGCCTTGCTTTTTATTTTATGAATGCTCTACCAAACTATGGGGGGGAAATATGGCAACAAGATAGCATAATAAAAATGCAAATAAAACATCATGGAACAATCTTCAAAGACAAAACCTCGTACACCACCACATACTACCGGTTCTTCAAGGCCCTACAGGATAAGGTGCAAGCAAGAGAGAGGATACCATATGAGTTAGTGAAACAATATACAAATCATATAACATTCATGGTGGACAAGGACTATACTTATATGGAGATTGTAGAACCTAGGACATCATGTATACCTAGGCGACCCTATGAGATAATAGCACAAGAAATAGATGCGAATGCAAAGACTCTCCTGAGAAAACCAAAAGACTCCAATACAGAGTGCTTTGGGACATACAGAGAATTCATGGACAAACTACATAAGAAAGAGGCAGAGGAACATGTAGAATAACACAAGGAAAAAATACATTCATAGTGGGGTATCCCACCACAGCCTAGTTCATCCACACTGCAAACTAACACAGCACTACTAGAGGCCAGTACTACCAACACACTGCACACAAGGAGGTCTGGGAGGTTACATTTCACCACCCCTAGCATTCAATCTTCAGAGCTAGCTACTTCATCATAGACAATATCAACACTGCAACAAGCAGAGAAAGACCCGGAGATAGAAAAAGTATCAAATGTGTTGGTACAATTAAGTGCGGAGAAGAGGAAGAAATTAAAAAAAAAGAAACAAGGGGTGAAAAGGAGCATAGTACAAGCATCTGTGGAAGAGGAAACAGAAGAAGAAGGGGAAACAACTAAATTGTAGAGGAAGAAGAAAACCAAAACCTCCACAGTAGTAATTGAAGAACCAAAATAGACAGAGCAATCACCTAGAAAAGAGGAACTGCTAAATCAAGATGCATTAGCTAATGCAATTAAAAACTTCGGGATGCTTAAAAACACATTGGACCTATACAATGAAGTCTCCCAAGAAAATAAGGAGATAATCAGAAAGTAGTAATAAAGCACATGTTGAAGAGTGATAAGACCTTAGAGGACTTCATAGAGGATTTTTAGGAGGAGCTAGCAGATGCATTAAGGAAAAAGAGGGAAAAAGCACTACACCAAGAAGAACAAATTAGGTAGAAATCCATTGATGACATGGACCCATCCATCTCAACAAAGAAAAAGGAGAAATTAGCTTAACTACAAGCAACATAACTGAGGACAAAACAAAGGGTAGACACCCTGATGAACATGTCAAAGGAGGATAGGAATCAAATGCAAAAAGAAACATAAGATGTGACAAAGAAGGTCTATGACACATTGAGGGAAGAAATAGAACATCAAGAAGTCAATTCCCCTCATGATGGACAACAAGAAACACAACAAGAAAAAAAAGAAGAACAACAAATAAACTCTCCTCTACATAACACCCAAGACAGTCAGCAATAATCAGATAATCAAGAGGCATCCTCGTCTGCCTCTCCTATCTAGTCCATCAAGGATTTCTTGGCACAACAGAAGTAGATACAACTAGTAGTTACACCACAGCTTCTACAACTTCCCCTCATTGGATCACAAGTGAATCTATCTGGAATATCACCCCTTCAGAAACTATAGTTAGGGGATATTTTTCATTCTATCGTAAGAGAGGAGATCTTATAGCAGCATGTAGAGAGCACTGAGCATTTGCAAGAAGTAGTAGATGCAATACAAAACCAACTACCAAATGCTTAGAGGGATACAACATTGCCACTTACATAGCAACTCAAGCAATTAGTGAATAGCCTACAGACAGAAATAAAATATCAAGAAGAAAAGGTGAAAAAGAAGGTGACAGAGGAAATGAATAATAAAAGGATGACAGAAGCATCCAAGAAATGTGTGTTAGCACACACATAACTAGAAACATAAATAAAGAGCATTCAACAAGCCATAGGGAGGCTATTGTAATATACCAATTTTGTCTACAATGGCCCACTACCACAAAAATTATAAAGGATCAAAAAGATGTTCTAGAAGTACAAATAGCACAAGTTGTAGGGACATATGATCCTTTGAAAGAAATGAATGGAGTAATAAGGGCATAGATTGAAATAGTGCATACATAGCTATAGCAACTACAGGATCAAAGGGAACAGATTAAGGGACAAGTAAAGCAACTGAGAGAAGTAATTAGCCTCTGCCTAGCACATCTAATAGCTATCAGAGGTAAAACAAAATGCACAAAAGGTATAGATCCCTTCCACTATAGGGGATGTAGAGAAGCTACATATTGAGATAAAGGCTCAGATTCAGTTGTTGCAACAGACAAAGAAACAATGGGACACAACCCTGAGCTAATTGAAGGTAATTTACAAGAACATCCTACCCTCAAACTAGCACCGCATGTCTTGAGGACAAGACATAGTCTAAAAAAAGTGGGGATGATGTTGGTAGGGTATACACAACAGCTACCGTAAGTCACCATAGATGGAATGCAAAGGTTGGAGCCGACATATAGGATAGTAGTTGAGATGTCTTATAAGGGACACGTCCCCATTGTGTCATATAGGTAATAGAAGATGTAAGATGTAAGTATGTAAGAGACAATATGTAAAGAAGAGATATATGCAAAGCAAAGACTTAGACCTGCCATTTTGTAGATAAGATTATAATGAATATAATGGAGATCTAAGGATTGGATCTAGTGTCTATGTGTGTATGAATGTATATGATGTGTTATGATTGATGTACTCTTACCACATGTTATATTTCCTTGTTGTTATTTATGATTCTCTCATTGTATCTTCTAGGGTATAAACTAACTTTAGAGACTTGACTGAGGCTCAGATCTCTAGATTGTTTCCTCTCCATTTCTTGCCAACACTCCTCATGTTGGAGATGTATATGATTTATGGACAATGTGTTTTGATGGTGCAAATTCTAGAGATGGTTCAGATGCAAGCCTTTTTTTGATATCATCGAATGGGGAACATTTTGGATTGTCCTTTAGGCTTGATTTCCAATGCATGAATAATACTGTTGAATATGAGACTCTTGTATTGGGATTGAATATTACTCATAAGAATGGAATCAAAAGTTTAAGAATCCAAGGAAAATTTGAACTTGTGGTACAATAGGCCAAAGATGTATACACAACCAAGGATAAAAGACTGAGAGCATATAAGAATGTTATATGGGATATGTTAGAGTTATTTGATGCTATTGGCATTGAATGGATTGAAAGGTTTGAAAATGTAGAAGTTGACACTTTGGAAGTTGCAGCTTCTAAGTTTAACTTACATTTAGCCTCCTCTCATTCTCAATATGTTGTTGAGGTGCTTACCAGACCCACAATCCCTGACAACATTTACAACTAGCAGGTATTTAATGATAGCAATCAGATTTCTAGGTTCCTAAATTACATGGATGAGTTTGATAATTAGCTAATAGATTGGCAGACCTTAGTTGAAATTGGAGATGGCAAAGAGACTTTTTTGGTAATGAAGTGGTGCATCTAAAGACAAACACAATTCCTAAAGGGATTGTGGCACTGGAAAGAATGTTTGACAATGCAAATCACTAGAATAGTAAACACAAACCAATTGAAGAAGATAGTGTTGAAGGTGTGAACCTAGGAACTAAGGTAGATACTAGGATGGTTTACATTGGTAAGAAGTTGAAATCAAATGAAAAATAACTATTGATTGCATTATTGAAAAGATTCAAGAAATATTTTACATGATCGTATGATGAATTTAAATCTTATAGGGAGGATTTATTTTAGCATATCATTCCCCTCCAGCCTAATGCAAAACCTTTCAGGAAGAACTAAAGGCCAATTAACCCCATTCTTGCTCCTTAAATGCAAGAGGAATTAATGAAGCTGAAAGAAAGAGGTATAATCAAACCTATCAAACATTCAGAGTGGGTATCTAACTTGGTTCTAGTGTGAAAGAAGAATGGGGAGATCATATTGTGTGTGGATTTCAGAAATTTGAACATCAAGTCCCTTAAGGACAACTACTCTCTCCCTAGAATGGACCATTTGCTACAAAAGGTATTAGGTTCAGAATTAATATCCATGATGGATGGATTCTCAGGCTATAACTGGGTATTGGTCAAGGAGTTAGAGTAATACAAAACAATATTTACTACTCCTTGGGGTACCTTTATTTATGTGAGAATGCCATTTGGTTTGAAGAATGCAGGATTAATGTTTCAAAGGGCTATGGATGTGGCCTTTTCTAGTCTCACTGATGAGATTATGGTGGTTTACCAAGATGATTTAACCACATTCTTGAAAGAAAGAGGTGAACATTGCAGGCACCTTGAAATGATTTTTAACAGGTGTTTAGAGTATGGGATTTCCTTGAATCCCAAGAAGTGTCACTTTGGAATTGAGGGAGGCAAATTTTTGGGACATATTGTATCAAAAGAAGGGGTGAGGATAGATCTAGAAAGAGTCAAGGCTATTGATCTCATCCCTTAACTCAAATCAGTCTGAAAAGGAATACAGTCGTTCTTCAGGAAAATAAACTTTGTTGGGAGGTTTGTTCCTAACTTTGCAAAGAAGACTAAGGGCATTTCCAAGATGCTAAAAAAGGGAAAATCAATCATGTGCAGCAAGGAACTAGCTGAAACATTTGTTGACATCAAGGAATCTTTCAAGGATACTCCAGTCTTAATTAGCCTAAATTACTCTGAGCCTTTCTAGCTCTTTTCTTTTGCTTCCTTTTACACCATAGCTATTATCCTACCTTAGAAAAATAAGGATGGATATGAGCAGCTTGTTGCACTTTTTAGTAAATCCTTACAGGCTGCTGAGTTGAAGTATTCTACAATGGAAAAACATGCTTGTTATGTATGAAAAAGGGGATGAAGGAGACAAGCATGCACACCAAATAAAACCCTCTTCCACAATAACATTCAAGGAAAAAATTGAGCCAAGTCACTACCAAAGGGAGGAGGACTTAGCTACAGATCGTGTGCACAAGAGGGTTATGGAAAGATCAGCTTGAATCGAGCCTTTTATCAAACCCTAGGTCAACTAATGCATAAAAACCTAGATTTGTAAAGATCTGAAAATAAAAAGAGATGTAGAGCAGATATTCAGAAACTGTAAGCACAAAAATCACGCACAGCCTCCACGAGGACCCCTGTGATGATTTTAATCCTTGTCACGTACATGTAAGCATGAAAAAATTTCCTCTAAGCAGCAAACCTCTTGATGACATGTCTCTTCTTTCATCTTGTGTTGTTTCTTCTTTGTCATTTTCCCTCTCTCTTTGTCATCGATGTTTTTCGACACTTTTGCGACACTTGTCCATTTGCATTTTTTGAGCTTTCAACCCTGTTCCTAAGCTTTGTAAGCATCTTCTAGGTGAGTTTTCACCTTTCCCCTATGTTTTTCATCCTCTCCACCCCCTATAACCCTTCTAGAGATCCTCCTATCCATCTCCCACTTTCAGTTTTTAGTTTCACTCAACCAATCCAAATCTCCCCCTATTATTTCCAGATATCCCCCCAGGAGATCCTATTTTGCAAGTGGAGATTTGGATTCTTGCATATGATTGACCTATTTTAGGAGGTAGATCACCTCTTTTTCATCTTCTCTACCATCTCCCATCATGTATTTTCACCTAGACCCCTTCCTTTATGGATCTCCCCTGGGAGATCCTACTAAATCTGGATCTCCCCTCGAGCGACCTTGATTGGTGAAAGGGGTGATGCACTTTTTCTATGTTTTCATCAAAAACTAATGGCACCACTACATAGCCCTCAAAAAATCATGCACTTTCAAAAAAACGGCACCCAAAAAGGAGTTTGTATGTGCCCGAACGAGCTCCCAGAAGTTCGATGACCAATTTAGAAAAACTATTCCAGGGTCGCCCCCTATTACTTCAGGGGTGCCCCCTAGGTGACCCTGTAAAATCTAGAACTCCCCCCGGGTGACCCTACTAGAAAAAGGGGTGACCCAGTCACGATTTCATCTGCGCTTAAACTCGAGTTTCTCACTCAAAAAAGCTTTGTTTTCACCTGTTTTTCTTCCAATTTGCATGGTTTTTGATCCCAAATATGGAGTTGACTATTTCATGCACCCACACATGCATAATTAGCTCCATTTGATCTAAAATTAACAACTCATTCTTTGTCATGCATTCTTCCAACTCCAATTCTTCTTCAGTGATAAGCTATTATTGATTTATCACTCCCTAATTAACTGAGTTCACTGGGTAATCAATCTAGTTCACTCCCTAATCAATCCTTCTTAACTCTTCAATCAATTGAGTTAACTTATCAATAAATTCCCTTCTTCAAACCTATAAATACCCCTCACCTCTTCATTATTTTCCAAGTTGACCAAGTTGGAGAATACTCTTCTCATCTTCACAAGCTTTTTGAAGCTTCTTCACATGCCTTTGAACCTCTTTCTTCATTTCTTTCTTTAGTTTTCCAAATATTCAAAGCTTTCATTGTTGCATAGCTTCAAAGCTCTTCTAGGGAGGCAAATTCATTGTGCACACAGCTCTTGCTAAGTTTTTTCTCTCCAATCAGCATTCTCATGCTCACACAGGATGAAGGTGCCTTTTATTTGTTTATTGTTCATCAAGCTTTCACATAAATCTCTTCAAGCATCATTACACTGCTTCAATCAATGCCATTGTGCTCATCAAAATCTCCCATTGAGATTTCTTAAGCTTTTACAAGCTTCTTTTGCTTCTTTGTGTTGTCTTGTCGTCAAGAGGTCTTCCCGCTGCTTCAAGAGGATACGAGGTTGCCATCAAGGATTTATGAGGGTAGTGGAGTCACACAAATCTTCTCTATTTTAGGTTCCTCTATGCTTTTGTCAATTTGTAGTAATTAGAAAATTGAAATTGCTCTTGGGATTAGTAATTTATTGCTTTTTCCTTGATAGAAAGGTTAGATCTAGCATCTTAGAAGTAATTTGTATTCTTAGTTTAATTCAATTACTTGCAATTTCCTTTTCTAGATTAATTGTTCCAAACATTCGAAAACCCCAAAAAACATAGAATAATTTCATTAGGTTAGATTCATTCTAAGTTGCATTCATATTTCCTTTCCTAGATTAAAAAGCATCTTTATTTCCATAAATATCAAAAAAAGCACAAAAACAAGTTTGCACTTCATATAGCTTTGCATGAATAAAAATATAGAAAAGAACAAAAACATTAGTCACATAGATACACTGCAAACCCTTGATATCATCACAAGGTCAACCATGGTCAATGAAAGTCAAACCCTTGATAACATCACAAGGTTAACAAAAGTCAAACGCATAACTAAAACCTAGGTCAACCAAAACCCTAGGTCAAACCCTAAAGTCTATTCAAGGTTAGTCCACATACACCTATCCCTTGTCTTGGCTCACGAATGTTCCCAAGATTAAGAGGTGAGTGGGTGAGGGAAGTCCTCGGCGAGATTGAGGAAAACCATCCTTGACCACAACAGGAGACATTTACCTTGCCACAACAAGATCCATTTGTCCTCCTATTGATAGAAGAACATAGACAAGCTCAAATACAACGTACAATCATCCAACAAATTGAAAGACAAGAAGCCATCAATGAAAGTAACAGCTTACCCACACAGAGGTGGAACAATAGAAACCCCAACAGAAGAAGAGTAACTAGTGACCCTTCAGCTCATAAGGGTATCTCAACAACAACAGTCATCAAATGAAACATTTACATTAGCACACAATGATAAAGTCCCCAAGGCGTGCCAACCCCTCTACGGAATGTCCAGCTCTCCAACGAGCCAGACCCCCACCGTGTCTCACTTCCTCTTGACTGGCTACTTCCACAAGAGCGAGCGTGACATGGCAGATCACCCCGTGGCAAGGAGGGAAGGGTTCGTGTGTGTGCTGAAATCTGACTTGATAGCCCCAGACAACCAAAGTCAAGAGTGATTAGAGAGATGCTAGAACCTGTGCCTCGAAAGCTGGAAAGTTAGAGGACTACAGGGCAGGCACCCAAGTCCAAAAAGATAGAATCTTTAGAAATTTGAAACTGGTGAAATGTCGTAGAGAGTGTCTTGATGTCAGATTCAATACATGTTTGAGTAGGAGGACTATGGGGTAGGCACCCAAGTCTTCTGCAGTGGAATATTTTGTAAATGCTTTCAGATCCTAAAACCTTTTTCGTTACTCAGTCTTCCTGTAGCTTCACCTATTTAGATCTTGCACCTGTAACCTACACACAAGAAGAAAAGGGGTTTAGGGGTTATGGTGTTTAGGGACTTGTCTCAGTCAAATCCTGAGATAGCATTCAAGCTTCCCAACACTGTTATTAGAGAGAGCGTGCCCTAGCAGGATAGAGGCTAAAGATAAACCAATGATGATAGAATGATTCAAATAACAATGATATCACCTTAGAGGTGTAGCCCTTAGGAGAATGAAGATCCTTTAACTCATAAGGAGATGGATGATGATTCCAAATTTGTAACAACACACACAATACAAACACAAATCTACAACAATAACACAACCAATGCTTTGAATGCTCTTTGCTCCAAGATCATAAGTTAGCAATGTCCATCTAGGTTACAAATGAATCCAAAAACACACTTATATATGCTTTCCCGCTAACATTCATAAATTAAATCAAAAGAGCCGACAAGGAGAGACCCATTTAAAGGTCTTATGTCGACATGCATTGAGATTTGCCCCGACCAATTAGGGAGGACTTGGGCATGGGTGTCCAAGTCCCAAGGCACCTTTTTGGTCTAAGGTAAGGCATAAAATGGCCCCCTAGTTCCCAATTAATATGGGTTTTAGGGGATTTTGCATCGAGATGAATATTTATGATGTATAATGTAATCACGAGGACCTAGGAGCTATACTAGGAGGTAAAAAGGCATGTGTCCACTTTTTACTCCATAACATTTAGCCCCCACTTTAATGTGTGTACGATCTTATGATTTAGTACAAGCATTAAAGTACGGTTGAAGCATATCAAACACATCAGACACAAGAATGAAGACACACCCTAAGTTTGAAGGACCATTTCTAGTCCCCAAGCTTAGGAAAACATAAGAAGACACTTGACAGTCACATAAGACACAGTGAATACAGTAAGGAAGCACGCAATACATGGAGAAGATAGTGAAGCACATAATACATGGAGAAGACATGAATACAGTCATGCAAGACAAAAAGAATACATAAAGAGAAGACATGATTAAACAATTATATATAAATAACCCTAACACAAAACACACAGCGTGGAGCGATCTCATCGCTACGTGCTTTTATACCATGCAAAAACACACAAGACATGCAAGGAAGACACATAAAACACACGGAATACATGAGCGTCGTATAATATGTCGTCGACACACTATACATCTTATACACAGCAGAAACGGATGAAAGGGATGATCTCATCGCTACATTCCACTATCTAAGACACACCAAACACACCTAATGGTTGAGCTATCCTACCACAACTGCCAAAGACACGCTTAAGGGAGAATAACTCAAGATCCAACCCTACCTCATGATGAGGATTTCGTAAAAGGATGTGCAACCGCTCAAGGGAAGAGACAATCCTGCCTTCCATAGAAGGGATTTTAAAATGCCACCCCACCCACATCCGCAGACGCCTTATAGTGAAAAGGAGGCATGCTTAAAGTATACAAACCCACCTGCATCACGGAGATGCCTTACAGTGAAAAGGAGGTATACGTAAATAAAACAAAGTACACAACCCCACCCGCATCACGGAAACACCTTATGATGAAAAGGAAGCATACACAAACACACTTTATCAATATCTAAGCATAATAAACCACAATTTATGCCCCCACCTTAAAGTGGTTGATCCCGCTTGCCAGTATCAAACACATTTAAGGTAAAGTAAAAACACACAAGGGAACAAGAGCTTTCACAAAGCTCATGCCCCAAAGGTGACATGTGCTTGCAATCACCGAATGTTCCCACAAACATACCATTATCTTTTGCTAACATAATCAACAACATATAAGCTTTGGTTAGAAAATCTATTCTAAGATAACAACCAAATCAATTCATGAAACTTACATAGACACCATTTATCATATCACATAAAAGACCAAGGCTACACTTGTAGGTTTGGAACCGAGTATAGTCGTGAGGTTATACTTCAGGTATCTCAGAATCGAGTGTAGCTACAATGTGAGATACAAAAAAATCCAAAGTGCATAGAAGTAGATTTAGAGTATTGCAAAGGTTTGTTACAACAAATTTCACAATACAATACATCACAACACATAGTGATTCTACTAGTCAATCGTCAGTAATATATCAACCCCATCCTCATTTATGGAATGGGTCCATTTTTGCATTCTTATTGTAGGGACACAAGGTCCTTGTCAGTATTTATTTGTTTTCATCATCCGCCAACTAGTAGAGCCACTGAAAAATTGAAACACAAAAAATGAGAGAGGGGATAAAAGTGACTTAGGGTCACAATGTGGGAAAATACCCCCAAGACATTCTCTACAATGCTATGCCCCTAAGGCACTACACACAACAATTACAATAAGAGAAAGGAGAGTGGAAGAACAGAGACACAAATAGAAGATGTGTCACAATGGAGGCAGTCTCCTTGTATCCTTGACCTTACAAGAGTATCAAGGGTCATCCAAGGAGGCCTAAACAATATTTAACACAACATAGGGGAACACAACACAATTTTAGCAATATATATATCTAGGAGGAGGCCACCCTTGATAGCAACTAGAATAGGTGCTACATCAAGTGTGGTGAAATGAGGGAGAAATACTTACTTGTTTCAATGGGATATTTCCTAGTGCATAATCCATGTCTATCATCTCAGGATATATCATATTTAGTCTTGAACTTGTTGATATTGTATTAACATTAAGAGTAGGATGACGATAGGCTTTAGTGAGCTTCAAAGAACGGTATCCAATACTAGCAAAGAGTTATGTGCAACAACTTCTAAGGGGACCTTGATTCCTTGTTGGTTTACACCACAACCATTGCCTACGTAGTTGCAATTTTTGTAAAGGATTTGAAATCCATGACCATAGAGAGACTCCATCTTTTTAGAGGAAGGCGGGGCCTCACAAGTCTCATAGTCTGTATTGTAAGTGAAATTAGTGTCTTTGTTTTCTACTAAATAAACTTTAGGTTTCTTAGGTAGTTCCAAAGATTGCTTGGATGAGATCGATGCAACTTTTGATGTTTCAGCGTGATTGAGTTTATATTCCCCTATAAAGGTAGGAGTAAAGTCTAATGAACCCCAATCATCACCAAAAAGTGCATTCAATGTTGAATCTTGTACAACATTATTTGCGGCAAGAGGTCTTAATGAATCAACTTTTAAGTTATTCAAAGTCTTATGATTGATGACTTATTTTTGTCTTTCAATTTGTAAACAACTTTTTGGCTTCAGATCAACCTTAATGGTGTGAAGTTTACCTTCGTAAATAAACTTTATTGATCGATGAAGGGTAGACGAAACTACTCCCATGGCATGAATCCACAATCTACCGAGAATCATATTATAGGAAAGTGTACTAGGCATGACATGGAAAAGGGTAGATAATGTCATAGGTCCAAACTTTACGGGTAACATTATGGTACCCAAGGATTGTCTACCAACATTATCAAATCCATGGATGTTAAGTTTGTCCAATTTAATTGAAGATGTATCAACCTTGATTTTGTGTAACAAATCAATACCACAAACATTAAGATCCGATCTATTGTCAATCATAACTTGCTTTATCAACTTTTTGTTTATTATGATAAAGATTATAAGAGGATCATGTTTATTCTGAACTTCCATTGATGGTAACTCATTTTGTTGAAACAGAATGTCTATTTTTGTCGCGTGCATACATTCTAACAGAGTTGCTACATCATTAGGCTTAGAAGTGGGTGGTACAATCACCTTTTGTAAAGCTTCTTGGAGCATTCTATGGTATGTAGGTGATGTTTGTATGAGTTCCCAAAGAGAGATCTTAGCAGGAGTAGCATGAAGTTGCTTAACAAGATCATAATCTTGAGCACCTTTTTGAGTAAGACAAGATGCTTGAGGAAGCATAGGTTGAGAAGTTGGTAAAGTGATTAGAATGTTCAACTGTTGTTTACTTTGTTTATTATTTCGTGTATTGTATGCATGAGCAACCACATTGTGATAGGGTTGTTATGACACATTTTGATACATTTGATTTCCTTGAGTAATTTGTTTTGCAAAATTAAGAATGTAACCTGGGGGTCAAGGTGGTGTTGGGGCACCTTGAACCGTAATCACCGGTTTGAAGCGAGGAGGCACATTGGATGCCCCATATACAATGAGTTTAGGAACATTAATACACTTATCCACTATCCCCTTATCAGGTGGGATAAGTCTATTAGTGATGATTGAGTTAACATTGTTTGTAAGCTCGACATCCATCCCTAAAGGATTTAATGTGAGAGACCTTTCTTCATCCATCAATGCTTCATCTTTTGGAAGGAGAGCATTGGAATGAAGAGAAGATAAATTGTTGTTAGAAGAATTGTCAATGATTATATCTTTAGTGATGTCCAAGGGGTTTGAGCATGCAACTAAAGGAGAACTATTCATGGTTTTCACATCCTTAGTGATGTCCAAAGTACTTGAACATTTAATCCAAGGAGGAAGATTGAGGGTCTTCACTTCCTTAGTGATATCCAAGGTGTTTGAGCATTCAACTAAAGGAGAAATAGGATGACTCATAGAATAATCATCATCATCATATACTTTAGATAATAGATCCAAGGCATTTTCATGATTTATAGTAGTAATAGAAGAAGAACATTCACAATCATCTTTCTCGTGAGTGTTCATGGATATGAATTCAGTTAGATTTTCTAATATTGAAGGATGCTCACCCAGGAGGGTTATGAATCTATCAAAATCAAGATCTTTAATATATGCATGCAAAGATACCAAAGAGAAATGACATGAAGATGTCATAATTAAATATCTTGGAACAACAATGTACGATGAGATCTATTCATTTATCAAATACCACCAATATGAGAGACTTTTGTACACCACAACACTAGTTTGAGGAAACTGGGTTTTTGAAGGTTTTTGCAAAGAACAAAAACACACTAGTGTCACTACAAATGAAGTGATCAAGATGTTAAAAGTGCTGCAAAAAAATGTAATATAGATAATTTTAAAATTTCTTGCAAAGAAAGTGTTAAAGAGATGTCAAATTCCTTATGTTGAAATACACAATGTGTAATTACAAACATGTGAATTTTCAAACCAAGATACGAAATGATGAAAAATTTTCAAATGGAAAATGAAAATATGCTTATAAATCAATGCAAGATCAGATTTGAAAATTATTATAATGGTGGAAAAATCTAAAATAAGATTTTGACTACAAACCCTAGCTTTTGAAATTGACTAGGTTTTATGAAAGATGCAACTTTTTCAACAAAACCCTAGCAAATGAGATCTTCAAATGCAAGGTGAAACACCATGAAATGATTGTATACTATGATACAGATCAGATCTGATGTAAAAATTAGAAATTTAAACCTTTTTATCATATGCAATGAATGCAATGCAAAACTATGCCTTTTTCTAGCCTAGAATGCTTAATTTTTTCACTTTTTTCAAGATTATGCAAGATCTTCAAATGAATGATTAAAAGTATGCTATGAATGAATGCAAGATCTGAATTGAACACTCAAAAATATGCAAATGCTTGATGCTATGGGTTCACCAAAATGTTAAGTATGAAAAAGGAGATGAAGAAGACAAGCATGCACACCAAATAAAACCCTCTTCCACAATAGCATTCAAGGACAAAACTAAGCCAAGTCACTACCAAAGGGAGGAGGACTCAGCTACAGATCTTGTGCTCAAGAGGGTTACGAAAAGATTAGCTTGAATCAGGCCTCTTATCAAACCCTAGGTCAACTGATGCACAAAACCCTAGATTTGTAAAGATCTAAAAATAACAAGAGATGCAGAGAAGATATTCAAAAACCAATTTCACAAGAGTGATTAGAGAGATGTCAAAACCTATGTCTCAAAAGCTAGAAAGTTAGAGGATATGGGGCAAGCACCCAAGTCTAGAAAGATAGAATCTTCATAAACTTGAAACTGGTGAAATGTTGTAGAAAGTGTCATGATGTCGTATTCAATACCTATTTGAGCAGGAGGACTACGGGGCAGGCGCCCAAGTCTTCTGTAGTGGAATATTCCATAAATGCTTTCAGATCTCAAAACCCTTTTCATTACTCAATCTTCCTATAGCTTCACCTTTCTAGATCTCACACCTGTAACCTGCACACAAGAAGAAAAGGGGTTTAGGGGTTATGGTGTTTAGGGACTTGCCTCAGTCAAATCCTGAGATAGCATTCAAGCTTCCCAACACCATTATTAGAGAGAGAGTGTGCCCTAGCAGGGTAGAGGTAAAGATAAACCAATGATGATAGAATGATTCAAATAACAATGATATCACCTCAGAGGTGAAGCCCTTAGGAGAATGAAGATCCTTCAACTCGTAAGGAAATGGATGATGACTCCAAATCTACAACACACACAATACAAACACAAATCTACAACAATAACACAATGAATACTTTGAATGCTCTTTGTTGCAAGATCATAAGTTCACAATATCCATCTAGGTTACAAATGAATTCAAAAACACACTTATATATGTGTTCCCGCTAACATTCATAAATTAAATCAAAAGAGTCGACAAGGAGAGACCCATTTAAAGTTCCTATGCCGAGATGCATTGAGATTGCCCCAACCAATCAGGGAGGACTTGGGTGTGAGTGCCCAAGTCTCAAGGCACCTTTTTGGTCTAGGGTAAGGCATAAAATGGGCCCCTAGTTCCCAATTGACATGGGTTTCAGGGGATTTTGCATCAGGATGAATATTTATGATGTATAATGTAATCACAAGGACCTAGGAGCTAAACTAGAGGTAAAAAGACATGTATCCACTTTTTACTCCATAACAATGCCTATGCCTTAGTTAAATATGTAAAAAACTTTAGGTCTTATCTTGTGAGTGCAAAAACTATTGTATATGTACCACATACAGGTCTAAAGGACATTTTTACATAGCGGGAAGCTTCTATCAACAGGCTTGGCTAGGTTGATGGCTGATGCAAACTTAGAGTTAGTGAAGGTAAATGAAGAAAATAAGATTCCTATTGTTAGCTCTTGTCGTCTAGTTGATAATCCTTGGTATAAGGAGGTTGTTTTCTACTTGGAGAACATATGTTGTCCTCCATTAATGAATGGGAATCGGCAAAGAACACTCAAGATCTAGTCCCAAAGGTATGTATTGGTTTAGGGTGATTTAATGTGGAGGAATCATGAGGGGTTGTACAAAAAATACTTGGATCAAGATTAGTCCATGAAAGTGATTGAGGAATGTCATCAAGGTATTTGTGGAGGACATTTTCATGCTAAGATCACAGTACTTAAAATCATCAGAGTAGAGTATTGGTGGCTAAGTCTCTTTAGGGATGTTGCTACAGAAATCAGAAAATGTGATTCTTGTCAAAGGTTTTCAAGCAACTTGAAATTTGCAGGCACCCTTCCTCTCATGACAATCACAGTGGATGTCCCATTTTAACAGTGAGGGATTGATTTCATAGGAGAAATTCAAGATAAAACTAGTAATGGATACAAATGGATTCTAGTGGCAACTGACTACTTCACCAAGTGGGTTAAGGTTATTCCAAATCATAATGCAACGTCTAAGGTGTTGGTAGAATTCTTAGCAAATAATATTATAACTAGGTTTGGTGTGCCACAAAGAATTATTGTTGATAATGCCATGTATTTTAGATCTCAAGTTAAATTAAACATGTGTTCACAATATGGGATTAATCCAATACACTCATCCCATTATCATCCCCAAAGTAATGGATAGGTTGAATCTAGCAACAAAGCCCTCATGATAATTATAAAAAGAAACTTGGATATAAACAAGAATAGATGGGATGACTATAAGAAATATGGGCAGAGATATTAGGAGAGTTTATAGAAGCTATACATAAAATTTTCTACATATAATTATACACCTTTATTTTCTTATTTTCATTTAATAATCTATTACATATTTATAGGATTCACATATCCTATTTTATAGGAAACTCCCCAAACAACTTTCCTAAATATACTGAGTTGTTTTAACAACTCAATACAAACACAAACAATACTAACAACTATGGGAATAGTATTCCCAACACTCATAACAAATACGTGAGTTATCACTTTACCTCACACATTCTACCCCATGTGAACACTAATTCCTAACAATGACACATCGAAGTATGCAGTTTGGGTTGACCAAGTGACATTCAAAGAGGCTATTGGCATGACTCCATTTGAGTTAGTGTATGGGATTGAGTCTATGATACCAATCACACTTGAACTGCATGTGTATAAACTTCTATAACAACTTGATGGAGGTGAGGATGATGCTATCTCCATGAGAATACATGAATTAATTGAATTGGATGAGGCTAGAATCCTGAGAGTTGCATATGAAAGAAATTTATTACAGCAGTAGAAGGTTGAACATTTATTTACCAAGAGAGCAATTAGAAGGTGCTTCCAAATTGGTGACCTAGTTCTTATGTGGAATTCTAGGTCAAAAGATAATGGCAAACGTGAAAAATTTGAAGCACTATGGGTTGGCCCATATCAGATTGTGGAGAGGTGTATCCAAGATACTTTTCATCTCAAAAGTTTGGAAGGAAAACTAATGGGGCTGCCCATTCATGGTCAGCATCTGAAGCATTATTTCTCGTGAGTAATGAATTCTTTCATTTTGAATGATAAATCCAAGTAATATCTTTCATATTTTGAATGTTAGTCTTGACCGATGTTGGTCATGACGGTGTGTTTGTGTTCCTTTCATGTCCTTGAAAGGAAGCAAGGTACACGGAATAGCTTCCTGCACTAAACTAATGAGGGGAATGTTATGCAAAATTTTAGATCCTTTACAGTTACAGATATGTGATACACATAACAAAGAGCTTAAACAACATACAAGAACAAGTCGAATGCAAGTGACACAAGATATACGTGGGGAAAACCCTGTCAGGTGAAAAACCCTACACTCCAAAACTTGCATAATGTATTATCAAATCTAATGGTGATTACAATACACTTGCAATGCAAGTTCTTTTAGGAGTCTTCAAGATGTCAGTTCTGGAGCAATTCTGGCAACATAATAATACTTATAAATCAACTATATAACTCCAACTCCAAGCACCTGTATAAATAGAGAAGTACTACGAATGGAGGAAGCTTCTAGAGCAAGTCAACACAAGAATCTCATCCAATCCATATGGCCCAATTTCCAAGGCCATAAAACATGTGTATGACACTTGTAAGAGATTCCCTTTCATCCCTTACAACCCCCAAACTTGGGTGCCCCAAATTTACCCAATATAGGTATCACAAATGCTCTTACAATGTCATAAAATCTGTCATATATGACAACACTTACAGCTGTAAGAGAATCTGTCATAACTGACTATTAATAACAGATTCTCTTACAACTTCTCATAGTCAAACTTGGGTGCCTACCTTCTCCATGCAAAGATGCTCCCTAACACTTGTCACACCCATCATAGAATCTTCTATTTATGTCTCTTACATGTCATAGGAATATGTCATAACTCTTACGCGTCATAGACCTCTTACAACACCCAAAAGATGCCGACACATGGAAAAAGTATTCTACCACAAAGTGGGACACCTATCTCCTCATATTAGGACAAAAATACATCTAGTCACCTTCCATGTAGGATGACACATCACCGTTCCAACTCCCACAAAGTGACAAAATAAGATTTGCATATAAATTACAATAATAGGCAAAAATAAATATACAATTTAAATAATAAATGCTAAGAACTTGCAAAGGTTGACACACCTTAATTCCCAACATTCTTGCACTTGTCGAACACCTTTCAAGAGCCAATAGAATGATAGGATTTTAACTGCTAGGGGCCAAGAGCCCCATAGACTCCAAACACCATTTGAACTTCTTTGTGCTCACAGGTTTTGTCAAGGAATCTGCAACATTCACTAAAGTGTCAACTTTCTCCAAATTCACCTTCCCATCCTCTACCATGTCACAAACAAAGTGGTACTGGACATCAATATGCTTAGTCCTCATGTAGAAAGTGGGATTCTTCGCCAAACATATGGCACTCTAGTTGTCACAACAAATGGTAATATTATGTGCATCTAACCCAATGTCAAAACACAATATCTTAAGCCAAATGGCTTCCTTACAAGCATGAGTAGCTGCCATGTACTCTGTTTCTATCATGGACAAAGCGACCATAGGTTGTCGCTTACTCATCCAACTAATAGCACCACCAAACATAGTGAACACATAAGCACTGGTGGATCTCCTGTTGTCAATGTCACCTGCCCAATCAGGATCCACATATCCATGAATACTCACAGAATGTTGAGGTCCTGTAGGATAACCATGATAACACAGGGAATACTTGGAAGTACCCCACAAATATCTGAACACTCTCTTCACTGCATCCCAATGTACCCATCCAGGATTAGCTATAAACCGACTAAGGACTCCCACTGCTTGGGCAATATCTGGTCTTGTATAGACCATAGCATACATCAAACTACTAACCACAATAGTATAAGGAACTATGCTCATATCCTCCATCTCAGAAGGAGACTTTGGACAATCTGCAACAAATAACTTTGTCCCCATCATAACAGGAACAGTCAAAGGTCTGCAATCTACCATGTTGAATCTCTCTAACACAGTATTAGTATACTTACTCTAGCCTAAACAATTTTTAAGTTTGTTCTATCTCTTCTGATCTCCATCCCCAAAATGTACCTGGTTGCCCCTAGATTTTTCATTTCAAACTATGCTGACAACTGAGACTTCAAATCATAAATCAAACTTTTACCATTCCCAATTAGTAACATATCATCAACATGCAGTGCAATAATGAGAGTGCAATCATTGTCAACTTTGAAATAAACACAATGATTTGATTTCGATCTCAGAAATCCAATACTCAACACAAGGCATCAAACTTTTGGTACCACATCTTAGGAGACTGTTTCAAACCATACAAAGACTTTTTTAACTTGCAAACCATATTTTCTTTACCTTTTCACCACGAAGTGCTCTAGTTGTGACATATAGATTTCCTCCCCCAAGTCACCATGAAGTAATGTTGTCTTCACGTCCATCTGTTCCACTTCTAAATCATGCATTGCTATAAGAGATAACAGGAACCGAATAGATGTCAGCTTCACAATGGGAGAGAAAATCTCACCATAGTCAATTCCCTCCACCTAAGAATACCCATTTGCAACCAATCTGGCCTTATGTTTCTCAACACTTCTATCTACACCAAATTTCTTTTTGAACACCAATTTGCAACCAACAGGTTTTTGTCCTTCAGGAAAAGGCACCAAGTTCCAAGTTTTATTCTTTTCTAAAGAAGCCATCTCCTCTTCCATGGCCTCCTTCCAGGAACCTGCATCTTTCATACCCATAGCCTCTTTCACAGTTCTAGGCTCATCAATGTTAGAAATCAAGGCAAAAACACAACTAGAATCAAGAAATGAATAACCAAACCTCTCAAGTTGCTTCCTAATCCATGTAGACCTCCTCAAAAGCTGAGGTCGAGGTTCTTCTTCTTCTAAACTTTCAGAGCTATTAGAGCTCTCCTCATCATCAGGTCCAATAGGATCTTTCGATTTAGTCTTCTCAGGGGTAGTAGGAAACTGAACCACATCCTCTTTCTTTTCTTTTTCTTCTAGCTATAGAACAACATGAGGAGTTACCTCTGAAAATAACACTTCTTCTATGCAAGACTTTCTCAGCCACAGGATCCCAAAGCTTGCACCCTTTCACACCGACACCATAGCCAATGAAGATACACTTAACTGCTTTGTTCTCCAATTTTGACCTCTTCTCCTTAGGCACATGTGCATATGCCTCACAATCAAAAACATGAAGATGTCTCAAAGATGGCTTCTTACCAGACCACACCTCCATGGGTGTCTTTTCAACAAGCACTAAAGTAGGAGACCTATTAATCAGGTAGCAGGCAATGGCTATAGCTTCAGCCCAAAACTTCTATTCGAGGCTAGCTCCACTAAGCATACTCCTAGCCCTCTCCATCAACATCTTGTTCGTCCTCTCTACAAATCCATTTTGTTGAGGGGTGTATGGAGTTGTCTTATGTCTTTCAATGCCATGTTCTTTATAGAGATTCTTGAAATTTGTAGAACAAAACTCACCACCGTTGTCCGTTCTCAAACACTTAATCTTTTTAACAATCTAATTCTCTACAAAAGATTTAAACTCTTTGAACGAACTAAAGACATCATATTTGCTTCTAAGGAAATAAACCCATGTCCTTCTACTGTAATCATCAATGAATGATACAAAATTTAAAGATTTAGAAATCAAAGGAACATTCATAGGACCAAACACATCAGAATGAATCAGATCCAACACCCCAGAAGAATTGTGAGAACTAGAGTAAAACTGAACACGGTTTTATTTTCCATATATATAATGTTCACAGAAATCAAACTCAAGATTACAATCATTTAACCTCTTCTCACTAGTGTGACCAAGTCCCTCATGCCACAACATTGTCTTCTCAGTAAGAAGTTTCATTTCCAAAGCATTAGCACCTTTAGGTACCTAAAAAGCATGACCTTTAGAAGTTGATGCAACACACTTCTTCACTACTAGTTCCAATGTTGAGGATGAAGAATCTGAAGCTCTTTTATTCAAAACAGAAGAACTATTGCACTAAATAGTGCATGCATCCAGCTGAAATAGAGTACCTCTCTGAGTACTCTTAGCAAGCACCATAGCTCCTCTCGTCATCTTGCATCCTCCATTTGAGAAGACAACTTGCACACCCACATCATTCAACTTACTTATAGAAAGAAGGTTCTATGCTAAACCAGGGATATGCAGTATGCCATTGATCCCTTTCACTTGTCCATCAGGGAATTAGATCAAGACTCTTCCATGGCCAACAATCTTCAAGTGAGAGTCATCACCTAGGTACACCTTCCCACCATCGAATTCTTCCTACTTTGTAAACCAATTACCTCAATGTGATGTCATGTGGAAAGAAGCACCTGAGTCTATCAACCACACATCTTCTAATGCATGGGTGGCCAAGGCAGCAACAAAAGCATCACCGTCATCTTGAGATTTGTCAAAATCTGAATCAGAGAAGTTCTTATTTTTCTTCTTCTCCTCCTTACACTCCTTTCTGAAGTGCCCAGGTTTGCCGCAGTTCCAACACAGTGCCTTCGACTTTCCAGGAGACTTAGATCTCCCATGAGATTTGGATCTACCATTTTCTTATTTCTTGTCCTTCTTCCCTTTATCTTTGGATCTACTAGGAATCACAAGAGCCTCCTTAGCTGACTCGGAAGACTTTCTTTGCATCTCTTCAGACAACAACAAAGAAACCACTTCATCCATCTTGAAGGTGGTAGTAGTGCTCCCAATGGCCATGACAAGGTACTCCCATAAGTCTAGAAAAGAATAAAGAAAGGTCATGCAATGACCCTCCTCCTCCATCTTCACACCAACGGAGTTCAACTGAGTCGTTAGCATGTTAAAGGCATTCAAATGATCTGCAACAAATCCTCCATCTTCCATCCTTAGAGAATACAACTTCTTCTACAAGAGTAACTTGTTCACTAGGGAATTAGCCTAATAAACATCTCCAGGCTTCTTCCAAAGGTCTTTTGCAGTCTTATCTTCATGGACATTTAACAGGACAGAGTCAACTAGACAGAGTCTCACAAGACCCTTGGCTTTTCGATCTTTGAGATCCCAATCTACTTGAGACATTTCCGTTGGTCTTGAGCTAGATATATCTTCCCATAGATCTCAATCCACAAGCATGTCCTCCATTTTGAGTTTCCACAACTTGAAATTATTGCCATTAAACTTCTCCAAGTCTATCCTTCTGGATGTGCTTTTCATCTCCTTCCTATAACAAGATCACAAAATACTCTACACAAGCTCCCACTCAATCAAAGATTAGTACAAAAAACCCTACCTAACAACTAGGATCAAAGGTGATCAAGCTCTGATACCAACTAAAAGGAAGCAAGGTACGTGGAATAGCTTCCTACACTGAACTAATGAGGGGAATGTTATGCAAATTTTTAGATCCTTTACAGTTATAGATATGTGATACACATAATAGAGAGATTAAACAACATACAAGAACAAGTAGAATGCAAGTGACACAAGATATACATGGGGAAAACCCTTTCAGGTGAAAAACCCCAAACTTCAAACCTGCACAATGTATTATCAAATCTAATGGTAATTACAATACACTTGCAATGCAAGTTCTTTCAGGAGTCTTCAAGATGTCAGTTCTAGAAGAATTCTGGCAACATAACAGTACCTTCAAATCAACTATATAACTCCAACTCCAAGCACCTGTATAAATAGAGAATTACTATGAATGGAGGAAGCTTCTAGAGCAAGTCAACACAAGAATCTCGTCCAAATCCATATGGCCCAATTTCCAAGGCCATAAAACATGTGTATGACACTTGTAAGAGATTCCCTTTCATCCCTTACAACCCCCAAACTTGGGCACCCCAAATTTACCCAATATAGGTATGACAGATGCTCTTACAATGTCATAAAATTTGTCATATATGACAACACTTACAGTTGTAAGAGAATCTGTCATAACTAACTATTAATAGTGGATTCTCTTACAACTTGTCATAGTCAAACTTGGGTTCCTACCTTCTCCATCCAAAGATGTTTCCTGACACTTGTCACACCTGTCATAGGATCTTCTATTTTTGGCTCTTGCATGTCATAGATTCTATCATAAGAATCTGTCATAACTCTTACGCGTCATAGACCTCTTACAACACCCAAAAGATGTCAACACATGGTAAAAGTCTTCTACCACAAAGTGGGACACCTATCTCCTCATATGAGGACAAAAATACATCTAGTCACCTTCCATGTAGGATGACACAACACCGTGCCAACTCTCACAAAGTGACAAAATAAGATTTGCATAGAAATTACAATAATAGGTAAAAATAAATATACAATAAAATAATAAATGTTAGGAAATTGCAAAGGTTGAGACACCTTAATTCCCAACAGTCCTACATTGTGTTTTGTTATGTTTTTGTGGTCTACCCCAGAGATAGCTAGTCCTCGTTGTCCCAAGTTTGGCACATGTCCCTAACAAGATCTAGTGTTGGTGCCCAAATTTTCAAATTCACAAACCTAAAAAATTGTGCCTAAAATCTTGAAAAATCCTAAGTATGTGCCCCCTTGTGAGAATTGTGTTCCTGTGCCTTATAAAATGTTTAAAATTCTAAAAAATCCTTTAAAATGGATAGTATTACCTTTGTCAACCCTTTGGGGCTTGCCAGGAACTTGTTAGCGATTCTAGTGGTTCTCGGAACCTCTAACAAGGTTCTGGGTTCCCTGTTCACCCCCAACCCCTACCTTGGAACTTATGCTTGGTTTCAACGGTGATGTGTTCCTGGTTATTGATGAATCACCAACAACCCAAAACTACAATCTCTTTTGGTTCCTAGTTCCTAGTTCTCGGTCGTCCCCCAATCACCAAAAAGAGGAAGTAAAAGACTAAGGAAGGCAAAGAAAAGAATAAAGATGTCAGAGCTTTCAATGGTTCTTGGAACTATTGAAACCTACGACATGGTTCCAAGTTCCTAATGGGGTCTGAAGCCCCAAAAAGGTAAGGTTGAGAGGTAGAAATTTGACTAAGGCAAAGTGAAAGGATAGAAATTTGAATAACACAAAGCAAGAAAATGACCAGTTCTTGGTTGTTGGAGAATCACTGACAAATGGGAACAAGAAGCAAAAGAGAAGAAAGGTGTGGAGGTTCCTAGTTCCTAATGGGCAGCAAACCTCTGACAAAGTGGAATAGGGGAAAGATAGGGGCAAGGATAAATAAAGAAGAAAAGGATGGGCAAGAAGAAAGAGGAAGAGAATCAAGCACTGGGTTCCTAATTGTCAGCAAACCGCCAACAAGTAGAAACAAAGAGGAAAAAGGAGGAGAATGAAGGCGTTGATAGTTTTGATGGTTCTTGGAACCACCAAAACCTCTGACCTAGTTCTTGATGAGCCCCCAGGCTCTGACAAACACAGAATTGAAGATTTTAAAGTGTTTTAAACATATTTTTTTGTGGGTTCTTCTGCTGAGATGCCTACCTACCTCCCATGAATGCCATTAATGCCCAGTATGAGTAGGTTGAAGGTAGATGAAGGATTTAATGCGCCCACTATAGGTGGGTGAGTGGGCAGATTGAATTTATTGTAGTAGTTGGGTACCCTAAGGGATTTCCCACTTAGAATCTCGTGTGGATAAAAAAGAGAAAATTAGTGCTATATAAACTTGGCGTGAGGATATTGTTAGGGGGATTCAAGACATATTTGAGATAAGAAGAAGGTGTAGTGATTTCTACAAGCTTCAAACAACTCCATTACAAGTTTATCAAGGGGTCGATATTCAGATGCATATGCATATTTGAGGGTTCAACTAATTTCATTTTGTGAACTTCTCCAGAATTTCATGTATTTGTTTAGGGAAACTCTCCCAGTATTTTTTAGGTTTCCTCTTGTTATGTTTAATAACATGAATGTAACTTTTGATTTGAGTAGTAAGACAGACTCTTAATACATTTCAGCCATTGCAGTGATCATTTCAGTATTACAGGTGAATGAATACAGTAAGATAATGGATAACTAAGCATATTTACTAGTTGTCATCAGTCTTATGTATACCATCCATATGCCTCTTTATATTTTCTCTTATTTGGTAGATCGACATCTATGTAGCCTAGGATAGGCACCGATCTGATATTGCTTGACCACCCATAAATTTATAAAACAAACAAAATCTTTTATGTATGAACAACAATACGTAGGCATCATTTGGTTTTGTTTTTAACCAGGGAAGTTCGAGTATAAACTCATTAAATCTTATATTCCTCAAACCAAATGTGTGTTCTTGCATCTTCCATGCAATCTTAGAGATGCATTCATCAACTTAGAAAGAGGTTTTATTATGCAGTAGGCTTGTTTTAATCTAGTGACAATATTGGGGATTAAGACTGCAACCTGGGTACTACTATAGTGTTGTGAATTTGAACATATCTTATGTTGTTATTAATCCTTGTTGAGGGACACCTCTAGGAACACCCTCTTAAGTCTAGATGAGCTTGAAGAGAAGAGGAGGTTACCCACTCCTATCATTTTCCCTTAAATCATCCTTAGCTCATCGATGAGCCCCTTTCCAATCTTCTTGATGACACCCCTAGCCTAGGAGATTGGGTAATGCTCTAGGGTTTTGGATTAGCTATTTGGGAACCAACGAGTTTATAAGGTCAAATATAAATCAAATGGTTCTTTGGATACATGTATGTATTCCTAATCATAATCTATTCTTTTTATAATTTGGTTAATATTGTGAATGTTGTGTACTTCATGTATCATGTAACATAGTATTATTTATTACTTTAATTTTAGCTTTCAATTTTGATAATTGCCACATTTCTTTCTCATAAATTGACTTGAGTAGCTTACATCATAATTGTATTAATGTCATGATGTTTTATGAATGATATACTACAATATAAGTAGATTAAACTAGAGTAGCACACATATCATCTTTGAGATGCTCGAAGGCTCTTTTGACTTCTTCATTTTAATGAAGTGTATCCTTTTCATAGTGTTGTCCATACAAATTCTCTACAACCATAGTTCTTGAAAAATCTTCATTGTTGTAGCTCAGAAGTCCAAAAATTCATCTAAGGTTCTCAAGAGTCTTTTGAACCTTTTATTCTACTAGTTTTGGGATTCACGTTTACACCATATGTAATTATGTTACCTAGGTACTCCCTTTTTTAATTCTGAAATAACACTTGGAAGCCTTTTCTTAAATTTGTGTTTTTCTTTAGTAGTGGTAGGACTTGATCCATATGGTGGAGAGGATCCTCCCATGTTTTGTTGTAAATCAATGTATCATCAAAGAAAACTAGTTAAAAACTTATACAAAAATGGTTTCAATATGGAACACATTAAACTATGAAATGTGGAAAGAGCATTTGTGAAACCAAACTACATCACTAAAAATTCATAATGATGCTTTTGTGTTCAAAAGGGAGTTTTTGGAATATCCTTATGCTTGATTTTGATTTTGTGACACCTACATTTAAGATCTAGTTTGTGAAATAACATTACCCATTTAACTCATCTAACAAATAATCAATTATGGGAATAGGAAACTTAATTTCAAGGTGAGAAAATGAGCTCTTTCTAGTTCAAACTCATGTTCCAATCATTGTCTTTCTTGTGAACTATCACCATAAGTGAAGAATGTTTACTTTGAATCACAATAATGATGTCCTTCTTGAGCCTTTCTTAGACCTTGCATTCAATCTCAATTTTCTTTACATATAGGTAACTATAAGTCTTGATCTCAGGAGGTTGACCACCTAGAATGAGTTAGATATCATGATCATATTTTGGAGGGAGGTCCTTAGGAATGTCTCCAAACATCATTACATGTTTTTTAATAATAGACCAGAGATCTACTGGAGGAGATGTAGGTAATTGCTAAGCCTTTAGTGAAGATATTTGTGCCATGGATATGAAAGACCCACATTTCAGCAATTTTGGCATATGGTGGGAACTAACCATTTGTGGAGAATTTAATTACAAATGAAAAAGTTCACTTTTTTATCCTTTTGAATGAGGCCTCATGAAAAAGTGTTGAAATTTCATCTCCATTGTTGCTAGAGTAGTGATCCACTAGGCTCCCAACACCATATTTTATCATCCCATAGAAATGATGAACATAGAGTTATCCAACAAGTAATTACACATAACTATATTAATGTTGTGGCATTTGCACAAATGGATTATAGTCCTTTGAATTTCTATCACATTCAGGTTGAGTATATAAAGAAATCCATGTGTTCGCTTTTTGTTGTTGATGAAATTGTGAATACTACCCATAATCAATTAACATTGTCAGTTGTTGCTTCTTAAAAATCACATGACCTTGAGAGTTTGTGGAGTGATAATTTTCATAATAATTTTGTTGAGGATGAAAATGAGATAGATGTTTAGGGTTGATTTTGATAGTTTTTTATGTTGGTCCTCCTTTCACCACTAAACATTCAAGGACTTTCAGCCGAATAGAGGAACCTATTATAGGCCTTCTGTCACTTGGAACATAGGGGAAGATTGGAATTGTGTGATTTTGTTATTCAATTTAAGCCCAATTATGCTCAAAACCCTAATTACATGAATTTGTGAACAAACGGACAAATTACGAAAAATGATCACACACAGAGATATCAAATAACAATCAAATGTGTACCAGATTTCAAAGTTCGGTGTTTGTAAAATTCAGGGACTAATGAGTGGGCGCCCTAGTCCAGTGCCACAATTTTTGTTGAGATCTAGGAATCTTGTCTGCAACCTGTTCATGTTGTTCCAAAGATTTTCCTATTGTAGGATCTGGAGGACTAATGAGTGGGTGCCTGAGTCCAGGTCCCTATTTTGTACTCTAATCTACAATTTTGATAGTCTGCACTGCTCTCCTGCAACTCCACTTTTTCTTCTTTCACAACCTATAACCTGCAATCAAGGAAAAATGGGTTGGGGGTTGTGGTGTTTAGAGGCTTGCCTCAGTCAAGCCCCAGAGAGACATTCAAGTCTTCCAAACACTGTTGTCAGATAAAGAGTGCGTATCCCTGCGAGATAGAGGCAAAATCTAAATGATAAATGATAGAAAACACAATTGATATCACCTTGTAGTGAAGATCTCATGGAAGGAAGATGCTCTTCATGCCATGAGGAGATGGATGCCAAATCTACAAATACAAATACAATAACAACAAAGTACTGCTCTGCAACACAATGAATGCCTTGAATCACCTTCACAAAAGCGTGTCAATTAAAATGTCCATCTAATTTCCATCTAGTTTACAAATGATAACCTAATCATGCTTATATATGCAACTACAAACATTCTCACTAAGAATTTCATGATTCAAACTTACTATGTCGGCATAGGACCTAAATAACGGTCATAAATCGACACTTTGAAATTGGTCCTGACCTAAAATAGGGCAGGACTAGGGCATGGCCGCCCAAGTCCTCCCCCCTATTTCAGGCAAGATTTGTCATAAATGCATCCCCTGAGTCCTATTTGCCATGAAACTTCAAGGTTTTCTCATCAGGAGTCATCAAAATCATGCAAGATGCTCTAAATGCATTCTAAAGGACTCGGGAGCTAAACCTTAATAGGAAAAAGCCCCCAAGGTTACTTTTTCCAACATAACATTTAGCCCCCACTTTAATGTATGTATAAATGCAAGGCCAATACATGCATTAAATTACAGTCAACAAGCACAGAAAAACATGCCAAGCACGGAGAAGACATGCCAATCACAGAGAAGACAATTACGGTCACGCAAAACATGGAGAATACAATATTGAAGACACACAAAACACAGCGAATGTAGTGAAGACAGTGATGATTTTCTTTTTCATTTTCATTTTCATATATATGAAATGCAGATGCAAGTACAAGGAAAGTAAACACACCACCCATAATACAGGAGGGACTCATCGCCACCGGTCTTTAAGACTGCATATGGGGCAACATACATGCAAAACAAATCAAGAACGCCATACAAATCAAGCATGCCATACAAATCCCAAAGCATAGGAGGGACTCATTGCCACCAGTCTTTAAGACTATGCTTGGGAACAAACACGCAATACACACACACTTGGAAGACATGGAGAAAACACGACAGAAAAGCGATGGAGTGTTCCTATTTCTAGGTTCATCACCATCTCAGCCACATTACAGGCACACACTGATGATTGCACTTCACCACAACAATCGCTAAATACACGCTTAAGGGTTGAGTTAGTCACATAACCGCATCCCGCCTCTGCAGAGGACTTTTTGAAAATGACAGGATGTGCACTCTCTATGAGAAATACACCATCCCCACCTCCACAGCGGGCTTAAGATAAAAAGGATATGCGCGATATCCCACCTCTGCAGAGGGCTTAAATGATTGCAATAGATTTCAAACAAACCTCAGAGTGCAGGAGGGACTCATCACAACCAGTCTTTAAGACTGCACCTAAGAACAAGCACACTTTACTAGCATCTAAATCAGACAACTTACCTTATATATGCCCCCACCGTAAGGTGGTTGATATCATGTACCGATATCAAGCAGATTAAGGTAGGTAGAAATCACACAAGGGAACACGATCTCTCGCAAAGCCCATGCCCCCTGGAGGTGACATGTACTTTACGATCGCCAAATGTTCCCACAAACACATTCTTGCAAGAAAAGTGTTAGTGTTCATATAATCATGATAAACAACAATGCATATGATCATTCACACAAGGAGCTGAGGTTATACTATGAATTTAGAGACCGAGTATAACCATGGGGCTATACCGCAGAAATATCAAAACTGAGTGTAACCAAGGCGAGATTCAAAGATAAACAAAGTGCATGGAGCAGTAGTATTGTTATGGTTTGTAAATGCGATAAGACAACATCAAGATCACATGGAGTGATTCTACTAGCCAAGCGTCGGATAATATATATCAACCCCATCATCATGTATGGACTTGGTCCATTTATTGATTTCTCGTTGAAGGGACACTAGGTCTGTATCAGTATAATATGTTTTTCATCATTCGCCTACTAGATAGAAACACTAGAGGAAGGGAAACAATAGATCAAGAGAGGAGAACAAGTGCCTTAGGGATAGTCATGTAGGAGGGTGCCCCCAAGTCACCAACCGCAATGCTATGTCCATAAGACAAAACACACAATAGTGAAAATAGAGGAGAAGAAATATAGAAGAATGATGATACAAATAGAAGGGTCACAACAGGGGCGGTCTCCTGGTATCCTGGACCTTACGAGAGAATCAAGGGTCATCCCAGGAGTCCTAAACAACACATAACACATCATGGGGGAAAAACATCATGAAGGTAAAGGGTTAGAAATACTTACCTGGTAGTACCATCATACTAAATTTTAGAGCTTGTGAACCTCTTGGAGAGGTATTCAATCAAATTTTGTGCAACGGTCAAGTGGTTCTTATGAGAGTCTTGTTTGTTGTTAGAAAATCCATGTAATGCTTGTTTCTTAGATTCTTGTATATGTGAGACTTTTTGTTGCTTATGACGAGGAGAACCACTATTATTTCCAACTGATGACAATCTTCATACTCTTTTTTTATTTTTAGCTAGCTTTCTTTGTTGATTTTGTCTACCATAGTGACAAGGACTATCTTGTATTATTTCAATCATTTCATTTGTTATAGTCTCTTGCTTCAATTGTTCTATCTATCTTTCTAATGCATTTTGGTTATCTCCCGGTCCTTGTAAAGATAACAGAGGAGGAACCTCAGCATAAATTCCTTTTCCACGTGGACGAGGTGGGTTATCCAACTTTTCCTTATCCACTTCTATTATACCCATGATGTTATCATATTCCAAATAATCCTCATCGTCTGCTTCCACTATACTTTGTTCCATCATATTGTTATCAGTATGCTTAGGAAAAGGATTAGTAAAGATTTGCAAATTCTGATTCAGCAGAGCAACCAACTTATTTCCATTTTCATTCACACCCAATTCCTGTATAACATTCAAGTCGATGAGGTCCTGTATTTCATGTTTAAGACGCATACATCGTTCAGTATCATGCCCTTGTTGTCGATGGAAATGACAAAAGGCATTAGCATCGAAATAAGATCCTTGAGTTTTATTAGGATCCAAAGGTTTAATCAGGGAAAGCTTCATAAGATTATTACTCACAGCTTGATTCATGATAGAATGATAGGGCTCAGATATCAAAGTAAACTTTCTTTGCTGATATGGTGCCTTCTTCAGATTAGTGATAGCAAACACTTGGGAAATGTTATTCGAATTTGGTCCATTAATCTTGATGAAACTCCTATTATCATTTCTCTTAAAGTTGTTTTGTGACGGTCCACCCATGGATTAACCAATTTGAGTCGATGAGTTTTGATTTTCATACTGACTAGATGAAAGTTGATAATCACGAAGGGCAGTACAAAAATGTTGAAAGGAGTTATACTTCATCAAGAGAATTTTATCACAGATGTTAGATTGTAGATTTGTAATGAACACCTTCTGAACATCCTCATCTTTCATCTGATATTGAATTTGTGCATAGAGAGATTGATACTGGCTAATAAACTCGGTTAACTTCTCTTTTGGACCTTGCTTGCAATGAACTAAATCAATCAAGGAGACTTGAGGTCCAATGTTTGCTTGAAAATGTTGTAAAAATTGATCAACTAATTGTGAAAACAGGTGTATTGAATTTGGAGGCAAAGAGTAAAACCATTCTAAAGCAATATCTTTGAGAGATCGTAGGAAAATTTTTGCTAACAAGTCCTCTTCAAAATAGAAATCACTACACATAGCCATGAATGTTGCCACATGAGTATTGGGATCACCTTTTCCACCATATTTTTCAAAGTGAGGGGTCTCAAACCTCTCAGGAATAGGAGTTCTCAAAATTGCATAAGATAGGGGATTACGGGCATGATAAGTTGGTATATTAGGTTGTGAAGAATTTGTCAAGTTTGTCACTTTTTGTTGTAAAGAAGTCATGCCTTGCAAAAGTTGGTTTAGGATGGCATCATTGGGAGATGCAGTTTGCTGCGAGGAATGAGAACCAAAGTGAGGAGGTGATTGAGCCTGAGTAGTGATAAGAAGAGGCTGTGAATAGTTCAATGGTGGTTGGACATAGTGATAGGTGGAAGGTGGTTGCGAGTAGTTATATGTAATAGGTGGTTGAGAATAGGTGGGATCGAGAGGTGGTTGAGAGTGATTATTCATAGAAGAGGTCCCCTTAGAAACCAAATACTGATAATTAAATCCTACAGCTTTGTAATTTTGTGAATTAGTTCCATTGGATACTCTAATACCAGTGGTAGCATTACTACAAGCATTTGCATTAGTTGTTAAAATTGTCGATGTGAATGTAGATACTCTAGTAGTCGGTATAGGTGCCGATACTTGTGTATGAGATAGTGACGACATGTTTTTAATTCCATTCGCACATTCAATCACCATCATAACATTACTATGTACTATATGCATTAATCCTTGAGCAACATTAATACCATCTTGTCCTTCTTTTATCAATTCTCTTACATGGTGAATCACAGGTACAACTTCTTCCGCTATCCTTTTAGTTTCAACAAATGCTTGAAAATTGGCTAACTCTTTATCCAGTTTGTTTATTTGCTCATCAGGTACATGTGTGACCACCTCAATAGTGTCGTCAACATCATGAAATACTTGATCTTCCATAGTGGTTGTAGGAGATATAATATATTGCAAAATTTGTCTCTCTCCTTTTGTAAAGAAGGTATTCAATGGATTTTCAGAGGTAGGAATATCGTTTTCTTCAAGGGCACTGGATACCATGAGTCTTATACTTCTTCTTAAAGGGATATTTCTATTAGGGTAGTGAGTTATAAGACTCGTACAAAGGCATGTGATGCTCAATGCACAAACTAATATAATAAACCCTAGGAGAAAGATATGTTTAAGATATGAAATGCTTGATTTTTTCGACTTTTTTCAATGCAAATAAGTGAAAGAGAAGGCGTTGTAAGGAAATTGATGAAGTGAAGCAAGTAATATGTCTGATATTAGTCCAATAAAGCAATAATATCCTTCACATTACACTTTTTATGCAAACCTAGAATGATGACAAGTCAAAACCTAGTGAAAATACACTAAAATATGTAATTTTTCACAAATTTTTAATGCAAAAACCCAATAAAAGGGGTGTTGTAAAGAATTTTAAGAGGTATATAATATTATAGAAGTAACATCAGTCACCTAAATCCATAAATTCCATCACAACATGCTTGGAGTGTAAATCTAAGTCAAACCCTAGAGAAAATATAGCTGAAATATGCAATTTTTCACCAAATTTCAATGCAAAAACCCAATAAAAAGGGTGTTGTAAATAATTTGAGGAGGGTTAGAAGATAATAACCCTGATAACAACCAATTAGTGCAGAAAAATCCTTTACAACATGCCTATGGTGCAAATCCAGAGAGACGATAAGGCCAAAATCTAGTGAAAGATCAAGGTTTTCAAACCCTAGGCATGAAATTTTGCAAGCAAACCACTATGATGCAACACTAAAGTTAGAAATCAGTCCTAATGAGTGTTTTAAAATGGTAGTAAAATCTGAAACAAGATTTTGACTACAAGCCCTAGCTAATGCAAAACTAGGTTATATGAAAAAATGCACAATTTCAAGCAATTTTTATCAATTTAAGTATGAAAATGCAATCTAAATGAATGCTGAATGACAAATTTTTGTATTTTAAATCAGATCTGATGATAATGACAGAAATTTATTGAAATTAAATGCCACTAATCCAAATTATTTGAAAATGCAAGCTAAAAATGCCAATTTTTTCAAATTTTTTAATTTTTTTGTAATTTTTCAAATGCAATAAGATGAAAAATGAAATGAATGTAAATCTAAAGCACAACACTTGGCAAGGTGCAAAATTCAAAATAACATGGGGTCACCAAAATGTTTAGGATGAAAATGAGATAGATGTTTAGGGTTGATTTTGATAGTTGTTTATGTTGGTCCTCCTTTCACCACTAAACATTCAAGGACTTTCAGTCAAGTAGAGGAACCTACTACAGGCCTTCTGTCACTTGGAACATATGAGAAGATTGGAATTGTGTGGTTTTGTTATTCAATTTAAACCTAATTATGCTCCAAACCCTAATTACATGAATTCGTGAACAAACGGACAAATTACAGAAAATGATCGCACACAGAGATATCAAATAACAATCAAATGCGTACCAGATTTCAAATTTTGGTGTCCAAAAAAGTTGAGGACTAATGAGCGGGTACCCTAGTCCAGTACCATAGTTTTTGTCGAGATCTGGGAATCTTTTCTGCAACCTGTTCCTATTGTTCCAGAGATTTTCCTGTTGCAAGATCCGGAGGACTAATGAGTGGGTGCTCGAGTCCAGGTCCCTATTTTCTTCTCTGATCTGCAATTCTGACAGTCTGCACTACTCTCCTGCAACTCTACTTTTTCTACTTTTGCAACCTATAACCTGCAATCACAGAAAAATGGGTTGGGGATTGTGGTGTTTAGAGGCTTGCCTCAGTCAAGCCCCAGAGAGACATTCAAGTCTTTCGAACACCGTTGTCAAATAAAGAGTGTGTATCCCTGCAGGATAGAGGCAAAATCCAAATGATAAATGATAGAAAACACAATTGATATCACCTTGTAGTGAAGATCTCATGGAAGGAAGATTATCTTCATGCCATGAGGAGATGGATGCCAAATCTGTAAATACAAACACAATAACAACAAAGTACTGCTCTACAACACAATGAATGCCTTGAATCACCTTCACAAAAGCTTGTCAATTAAAATATCCATCTAATTTCCATATAATTTATAAATGATAACCTAATCATGCTTATATATGCAACTACAAACATTCCCGCTAAGAATTTCATGATTCAAACTTACCGTGTCGGCATAGGACCTAAATAATAGTCATAAACCAACACTTTGAAATTGGTCCTGACCTAAAATAGGGTAGGACTAGGGTGCGGGCGCCCAAGTCCTCCCCGCTATTTTAGGTAGGATTTGTCATAAATGCATCCCCTAAGTCCTATTTGCCATGAAACTTTAGGGTTTTCTCATTGAGAGTCATCAAAATCATGCAAGATGCTCTAAATGCATTCTAAAGGACCCAGTAGCTAAACCTTAATAGATAAAAGCCCCCAAGGTTACTTTTTCTGACATAACAAATTTATCATAAGAAATGGTTGGTTGTAGCTTAACCAATACTTCCTCATGTACATCATTAGGATCAAAATTGTCCTCTTCTATGTCTTGTGCTCCCTCAAAGTACAAAAACTTTTTTCCTCACACTTATGTCCTTAATTGTATTTTTTGAGGTGTCATAAAATTGGTTGTGAAAGTGAGGATGTCAAGTTGCTACAATCCTTAAATCTAGTGAATGATTACTTCTTGGTAGGTAAATTCCTTTATTCTTCTTTCCCTATTCATACCATATTTCAAAGGAAGATAAAATATAGTTACCTCATATTAAATGTGTTCTTTAAACCCTCTTAAAAATAAGTCTTGTATGTTGTAAGTCGAGGTGCCTTCTAGTCTTAGACTTGAGATTTTATATTATTAAATATTCCTTGATTATGCCTTTATGACAAAGCTTGGCCAATTAGCTAAAACTTTGTCCACAATGCTATTGATCCAAAATGGATCCAACTTTGTACTCTAGCACATTTCTAGATACTATCCTACTTATTTGATGCTTGAGATGGTTTAAGATGGTATAGGGTATCTTGGGACATTCTTTGGTAGAAGAGATATCTTCTCAAGATTGGCTTTGCTCACCATTGGCCTCATGAAAGAAAATGTGTTGGAGGAGGAAAAAAACAACATTTATATGGGATAAAAAGTTAAATATGATTGCATATTTGGATTCCTCTCAAAAACAAGTGTAATTTCAAATAAATGACACCTCATTTTGAGTTCATATGCGAAAGTTATGTCTTTCAGAAGAATTCAGTCAAAGAAGGCTAATGAAGTAGTGAATTCATCACGGGAAGTGGAAAATCCAAATTTGCCTTGGTGAATTCTCATTGGATATGGCAAATTCAAATTCACTATGGCATTTTTGGACTTACAAAAGTGGTGAATTTGTTATGCACAGTTGTGTGTCCTTTGGCATTTTAGATTACATTTTTTTATCTTCCTCCTCCCTCTTAATGGTCAATTGAACTTCAATATGGCTTGGGATTCTACAAATATCATGTTAAAGTTGAGTTAACCATTGTTGGGAATCATTTGAGTCTTGTAACTCGAGCTTTGGGAGTATTTTGTGAGTGATTTATGCTCATTTTTATGACTATTTTATATAAAGGAGCTAAGAAATCATAGTAGAGTGTTGTAATTGATCTTAACAGAGTGTTTGCAAGCTAGAGATCAATTGCAACAAGCCTATTTGTAGTATATAAGTGAGTAACATTTTTGGTAGAGAGGGATTTCCCCATGATAACTTGTTGTCTCCATTTATTTGGCACTATCTATAATTTGTGTTCTTCATGTTACATATGCAATTCTTGTTGTGGAATTCAATCATTTAATTGTTCATATACTAAAGCTTTAATTTATGTAAGTTTATGACTAGATAAGAGGAATGTCTTCCCTATTTTATGGATTGTGGTATCAGAGCAAGTTCATTCCTTTTAGGGAGTTGGTGTCATTGTAAGTGTCTTGTAGGTTCATGCCCACAACTCGTTCAAGTGGAAATAAGTTGTTGCCTTTCGAAGAAGACATTGAAACACACAAGTGGAGGAGAGAGTTGAGAAACATGGAAATAGAAGATGAATTTGGTACAAAAGTAAGGTTCCTTAGGATGGAGAATGCCTATTGAGAGTCTTTCTCAATCCTTGGAGACCATGGAAAGCCTTATACAAGTCTTTATAGTAAAATTGGACAAAGATTCCAATGAAGGAGGGAAAGATGTTGGTGTGAACATGGTTATTACCTATTCGGTTTACCCATTGTAGTGTGAACTAGGAACAGTATCTAACTTGTCATTAGTTAGTGCTATTCACACATATTCACATGTTAAGTTGACTTAGGAAGCATTCTAGTTGTTTCTAGTTGTTTCTAGATGTTGATAGTTGTCTATAGTTGGCATCTTATCCTCTAGTTGTCTCATGTCATAGGATTAAGACACTTGTCATATGACTACTTCATCATACATCTCATCCTTGTCTTTATAAGCAAGGCATATCATGTACATTGTAACAATATGTTTGCATTTATTGATAGAATAGAATTATACTCTCATTTGATCTCTCTTGTGCTTTCATGAAGTCCTAGAACTTGGGTGGTTACCATCATAGCCAACTCTTACATGGTATCAGAGCACATCAATCAAATCTTACATGGTATCAAAGCTAGGAGGAATCACTTCTTGTTAGTAAATTTTTTGAGAGATCTTGAATGCAAATCATTTTGGATCTTGATAGTTGAGTATGCTCTTCTCTTGCATCGAATGATGACCTAGAGAATCAAAAAAACTTGATGGAAATACCTTATTTGTGAGGGTTTCCTCTTTGTGGCCTTGTATTGTAGGTTGCAGCATGCCTTTGCCTGACTTAGGTGGTTGCTCCAGCTTCTACATGTCATTTTTTGTTGTTAGAGGCATTTTTTGCACTAGATCCACATCTTATGCACATCAAAAAGAAAAATGTTTTATGGGTTTTATTTGCCACATTGAAAAACTATCTAGGTATCTGTTAGTTTTTGCATGTAGCAAATAGATCATGTGCAAACGTAATCAAAAATTTTTGACAGGCCCCCTCTCCATTGGCATTTTGGTTTTAACAGTCCAACTTTGAAGGCTCATATTTTGTTCATTCCTTTTTTTGAGAGTTTTTTTTCTATTTGGGCTAGAATTTCATAGGCTTCGCAGTAGTGGAATCAGATTTTGGTTTTGGTGCTTAGATGTTCCAAAAATTATAGTGTTCCTCATTGTACCTTAGTAGTTCCCATTTTTAGAACTTCAAAGGCTTCGTTCGAGCTCATACGGTAACATGTTTTGGTGAATTTTTTTTTGAAAGTGCAGAATTTTTTGAGTAGTTTTTAGATATGCAATCAGTTTGATCCATTTTTACTCAGAAATTATACTTTCATTTTTAGCCCATTTTTGGTTTTGCATTGTACCAAAATCAAAGACCACTTTGTTGTTTTGGATTGTAGAAATTGTAATTGGACTGAATATAAAGTCCCAAAATCATTTTTTGTTGGATGGGTGATCTCTTTGTTTTAGTAAAATTTGGGGGTAATCTTGTGAGTTTTGTTCTCTAATCATCTAAGGAGACATCAATAGGCTTCTATCATCATCATAAATCAAAATGTAGATATTGTGGGAGTAATCAACATGAGAAAGAGATGTGTCCTCATTTCTCACATCATCTCTTTCAATTCCTCATTGAGATCTCTTCTCCTGAAGAGATCGTGTCTTTATTACCTATTGCTACATCAGAGTTCAGAGATGCTTCTTTGAGAGCTCCCAGTGATTCTTTGTAGCAGGATCACGTCAGTCTTTCTGGTCCACCTTATTGAGATTCCTATTTATCAGAAATTACTTCTTTGTTTGTGGAGTCACACATTGATGATTTTGGTGGACACATTTGAGGGGTTATCTCTCCTCTTTGATGACAATGATGTCATCCCATCTTTAGTGTTTTCAGATGCAATTCACTATCCTTCCTCTCCTGGTTGTACTTCTTTGATTGGGCATTGCATTTCTGATTTGGAGAAGACACCATTTTCCAGGATGAGGACACTTGAGTTGTATTCTGAGGAACACATATTGATTTGGATTCCCTTTTCATCCATGTTTTGGGAGTTGCTTCTACATACACCATTGGAGTTTATTCTTCCCAAGGGGAGAAATGTTTTTTGCAGGCATTGGATTGTATTTTGTCTTCAAGCATTCTTTGGCACAGGAGCTACTTCTTTGTGGGGGGATCTATCATATCATTCTTTCTCTCCTATGGGGGGATAATTGATTGTATATTTGTGATAGAAGTAGTTATTGGGGGGTCATGTTGAGTCCTCCTACTATCACTTCTTTCACTTTCATGTTTTTCTCTCTTTTGGAGAGGGGTTTTTTCCTACAGGTTTTTCTCCTTTGCTCCATTTGTGAGAGAATTATTTGTACATGGGTACCTAACATGGCCTAGTAGCCGAGACCCATCTTCATCCATCATTGCATCATTTTCATTTGTCTACTTCTTCCTAAGTTGCACTTAAGGGGGGGTGTTGGTGTGAACAGGTTATTACCTAGCCGGTTTACCTCTTGTAGTGTGAACTAGGCACATTATCTAATGAGTCATTAATTAGTGTTATTCACACATGTTCACATGTTAAGTTGACTTAGGAAGCATTCTAGTTGTTTTTAGTTGTTTCTAGATGTTGATAGTTGTCTATAGTTGGAATCTTATTCTCTAGTTGTCTCATGTCATAGGATTAAGACACATCATATGACTACTTCATCCTACATCTCATCATTGTTTTTATAAGAAAGGCATATCGTGTACATTGTAACAATATTTTTGCATGTTGATAGAATAGAATTATTCTCTCATTTGTGGTTTACCATCATAGCCAACTCTTACAAAGAGACTAAGGTGGAGAGAAGTCTTCCAAATAAGCCACTAATCAAAGTAGAGGCTAAATTTGAGATACAACAGTTTGAAGCTTGTGTAGATGTGGAAAAGTTGGCAATTGGTTAACCCAACTTAAGGTGTATTTTAGCATGCATATTCTAAATCTTGAAAAAAAGTTCTCTTTTGCTAGATATAATTAGTTGGCAAAACATACCTTAACTTTGTTTGAAAGTGTCTTATTTTCAATGGCTTTAAAAACTTCAATAAGTCCTTGGGAGCATTTTAAACAATTATATCCAATATTTCATAAGGAACAAAAAGTATGGAATGGCAATTTATGAAGCAAAACAAGGTGAAAGTGGGAAATAATACACTAGTGAATTCCATAGAAGAGCTATACAAATTACTTGATGTTGAAATCTTAATGAAGTACATAGGAGGTTTGCATAATCATCTCTGCAGGTCTATGTTGCTCTCTAAGATGATTGACATAGATGAAACATGCTCAAATGCTCATTATCTTGAGATAGATTGTTATCCTTCAAGTCTAATGAAGTTAAGGCCAATAAAAAGGACAAGAAGGTAATTAATTCCATAAGCAGTAAAAAGATATATGCAAATTGTGATAATTGTGGTGGGGATTATCATGTTGAGTCCTCTTGTATGAAGTTGCACCCAAGAAAGATCCCACATAAAAAAAGGTAAAAATAATTCTAATCTCTCCATTAACATGGATAAAGAGGTTAACAAAGTTGAATGCACTTTAGAGATGGACTATAAGTTGTCTTGCACTACTAATTGATCGGTGTGCTCAACAAGAAAGCATTGTTTAGCATTAAGAATGATGTTGAGGTTGATTCTTTGTTCGATTTATGTTCACAAACTAACTTGATTTCACAGAGCTTGGTGACAAACTCAATTTCAAGACCAATCGCAAACTTCAATTTGCATTGCCTATCAACAAGAATATTATTATCTTCCTTAATCCAACACAAACTACAAGAATATTATTATACTAAGTTTGGGTTGGACTAAGGAAGATAATAGTCTTCTTGTTGATAGACAATGTAAATTGAAATTTTTTATTGGTAAATTTGTTGATGTGTTTGTGGTAAATGTTGCTCCTATGGATATTTATGGAGTTGTTTTTTACAACCCCTATTTGTATGACATGAAAGAAATATTAAAGAGAGGGAACAAATATAGGGTTATCAAGAAAGACAAATTCTTCATGTTGGCAAGAGGATTTTGTGGGCCTAAATCTTCATAAGAAAATGGGTGGAAATACTTTTGTCCTTCCACTTGAGAAAACTAATGTTGATAATGTAACTCCTAGTTCAAGTACTTCTATATTGTATCATTTGAATGCATGGAAAAAGATTCGTATTAATTTTTGGCTTGCTTTCATTTTGTGGTGTAAGATGAAGTGGCATTCGTGTCACTTGTTGAGGGATTTTTCTACTCTTATACATAGATTCTAGCTTTTGGGGACCAAAAGCTCCTTAATTAAGGTGTGATCTGAAAATAGAACCAATTTATTACTCTATAGCCATATTTCTAGACAATGGCATAATTTTTTATGCTTGAGAAGGTTTGGCATGGTATTAGACATCTTGGGGCATTCTTTGGTAGTGGAGATACCTTTCTAGGTTTTTCTCTGCTTATTATTGGTCTCATAAATGCAATTGTGTTGCAAGGGCAAAATCAATATTTAGATGGAACCAATAGTTGAATATCTTGCATATTTAAATTCCTCTAGAAAAGGTTTATAATTTCAAAATAAAGGCACCACATTTCGAGTCATTATGCAAAAGTTATGGCTTCTAAAAGAATCAGGTCGAAGAAGGTTGGTGAAGCAATGAATTCATCATGGGAAGTGGCAAATTCAAATTTGTTGTGGCATTTTTAGACTAGCGAAAGTGGCAAATTCCTTTGGCATTTTAGATTACATTTTTTCAACTTCCTCTTCTTTCTTGATGCTCAATTTAGCTTCCAAATGACTTGGGATTCTATAAATATCATGTTAGAGTTGAGTTAAGCATTGTTGGAGTCATTTGAGTCTTGTAACTCAAGCTTTGGGAGCATTTTGTGAGTGATTTTTTCTCATTTTTATGACATTTTGTAACAAAGAGTTGGGAAATTTTAGTAGAGAGTTGTAATTGGTCTTAAAAGAGTGTTTGCATGTTGGAGATGAATTGTAACAAGCCTATTTGAAGTACATAAATGAGTGTATCTCATATTTTTGGTGGAGCTTTTACCCACAAGGGGTTTTTCCATGTTATTTTATTTATCTTCATTTATTTGGTATTGTCTATAATTTTTGTTCTTTATGTTGCATATGCAATGTTTACTGTAGAATTCAGTCATTTATTTGTTCTCGTATTCTAACTCCTCAAATTCTATAAGCTAATGACTATAAGAGAGGAACATCCTTCCTAGTTTACAAATAACATGTTACACCAAAAATTCTTTCACAAAAAGTTGACTTGACTTTTGTTTCTTTAATAAAATTAGTGTAATGAAACATAAATTGTATTCTACAAGATTTGACAACGCTTCAACAATTTCACTTCGCATTACATGGACATACAAATATGAAGTGATGGCAATGGTGGGGTTGATGACTACATGGAGTAATTGTGAATCCATTGCTCCTAAGAGGTGCTTCATGAATTGTACTTGCACAAAGAGGCGGCTCAACCTTTGATACATAAAGTGTAATAAATCTTCAAAGGACCATCTATTTGTGACTTCATACCAAAATGATATGCAAGGGTGTCTATCATCCATAAACTCTTTAAATGGAAATATAAGAAACCTTATGGCCTTCTAACTTGGTGCGAGGACGTGAACAAACAATAATGCACTTGGTGAAGAAGTAATAATTATATATGGACGTGATAGTCTTTCACAATCATACCAATTTTGATATTTTATGCTTTTCAAGAAATATATCTTACATAGGGAGAGGACCTAGTAGTTGAGCACCCTAACTTCAGCAATCCAGGAGGATAGAAACCCTCTTGACTCTTGATTCCCAGAGGTGAGGATGAAAACTCTCATTTTTTGCATTGGCAAATTCCACCTAGGGTTTGCATGTTGAGTTAATTTGGTGATTGTGTGAAATGTCAAGAATTTATCAATTGGATTTACAAGAAAATATTTCGTGATTTTTGTAAGACTTCATTGTTGATTTTCTAAATTAGTTTGTTGCTGGTCTGCAATTTACATTGCCAAATTAGGTGCGCCAGCTATCTAGGGAGCTCCATACAACATTGAAGGTGGCTAAATATTATACATTTGACAACTTTTTGGGAGATTCTAGTCAACGCTAGCAATAAGGACAATTTTAGCATATTTATTTCATCATTTCTAGTCGCCTAAGTTCAAATCCAATCCATACAACACATTAATTCCAGTCATACTAGCATTTATTGAAGCCGTAGAAGTCTACAATAGCATTTTGGGCAATCATACAAGTTAGAGGAACAACTCTAGGGTCCGATCTGCATGCATCATTAATAGGAGGAATTAAAATAAAAAATTATATATCTTTTGGAAACCTACCACAATCATATAGTCACTATACCAACCATCTACCAGTCGTACCAGTGAAGTACAAGGTTGTACCAATCAAGGTTTGATAAAATAAACTCATATCAAAATTTTGTGAGTATTTTTTCATCAAAAAAATATTGTAATTTGTCCAGTAATGCCAATAATTAAAAAAATCATTTGTTGAGGGTTTTAGAATTGATGTTGATTTAGATCTAAGTATATTTTGATCATCTAGGGTTTGTATCAGTACTTGAAATTGATGAGATTTTATTTAGATTTGGCATGTGTGGTTATGAGATTGCATTTGAGAATTTGAAAATTATTTTCAGTTAGTGGTTTCCATTTTTCATTGCTATTCTAGTTGATTTTAGCTTTCAAAATTTAGAATTTAACACAAAAAAAATATTACAAAAATAATTAATTGGAAACATTATAGTGGTATCAAAGTAATGATCTTGCCAGCCTGTAGAGTTAGATCTATTTGTTTGTGATGCAACTCAGAGGTAGAGAATATAAGACGTATCAAAGAAGAAAGGTACAAGAATTGAAGATAGAATAGATAGTTGAATAGGAGATGGGAGAAAGAAGTAAGAGGGATTTTTCAGAAGATGAGATACATAATGCTAAAATGAGCATGAGCCAAGGTCAACAGTAGATGACAGATTATGGCATAGCTCCTTCAGACTATGCAGAACATCAATTTGGCCATGGCAACACCACCCTTTATAGGTGAAGGAAGTGCTACAGCCAACCATAAAACCATCATGGGTTCCACACCTAGGCCCTCGACCCAAGTTCTTACAAAGAGAAGAAGATTCACATTAGAAAGAAAAGCAAAATCAAGATGAGGGTAACTTTGCTTCCTTCTCTGCAAAGTATAGAGCACTTGATTGGAATTCCATACCCAAATGTCACTTAATGACTTTTGCAACTTGAAATTGAAGCATGGAAAGAACGAGAGAAGAACAAATTCACATCAACCTCATAAGGATCTGTAGAATAGATTGGGTAAGCTATACATTCCTACTTTTGATGGCTCTAATAGATGAACTGCACGAGCATGGATCCAAAAGTTAGATACTTAATTTTCACTTAACCTGATGTATGAGGTGTTAGAATCTGAAAAGATGAATAACCTATAAAACTAGTGCAAACGATAGATATTAAACTATGAAAGCAAATGATATAAGATTAAAATAACAACACAGAGTTAGTCTCCATGAGAGTAATGCAAATGGTTTAGAAGCAAAATAGCATTATGAGGATGCAAAAGCAAAAGATGCCTAATACAAACTAGGTAGCATGTTTATATAGAAAAGGGAGAGGGTGGAGGTGGCAACACCAACCAATAGGAAGCGACCATCTATCGGTCTAAAGACAACAAATATCTTCCCAAGATAGCTAATGGGTGCTTCCTTGTAGGATGGTGACACCTCATAACCCACTCACTAGATTAAACATAAGCAAGATTAATAAAAGGTGTAGGAAAAAACTAGGAATATAGGAAAATAAATATCACAACTAGGAAATAAAAACCTATACTAACACCCCCCCTTAAGCATAGCTTAGGTGGGTGAAAAGATGGGTCCCAACAAATCAAGCCTGATGAGGTGCCCATGTACATAAAAATCCCCCTCAAAGAGAAAAAGCCCCCCAGAAAAGAGAGAAGAGCCCCCAAAATAGAGAGTCAGAACTCCGAGTGAGAGGATGAAGCCTCCTGCACCCCCAGCAAAGCTCGCAAATGAAGGAACTTGCTCTCAGTGAAGGGTTTGGTGAAGATATCAGCAACCTACTTGGAATTCATACAGTAGTGAAGGTTGATGACGTGGCCATGGATGAGCTCTTGCATGTAGTCCATGTGAACCTAACGTGTTTGGTCCGTTGATGATGGACTGGATTCCATGAGATCTAAATGGCACTTTGGTTGTCACAAAATATGACTAATGGTCGTCTGATCTGGATACCAAACTCATTAAGAAGATTCTGAAGCCAGATGGCCTCAGTGGAGGCATTCACAGCCCCCTGATACTCAGCCTCAGTAGAAGATAGAGTAATAGTAGATTGCTTCTTGCTTGACTGACAAACAAGACCTGAACCAAGTGAGAAGTTGTAACCTAAAGTAGACTTGCGATCCTCAAAATTGCCTACCCAATCTTAATCTGTGTAGTCTACCAAGTCAAGATCAATGCTCATTGTGTGGTGAATCCTAAAACTATGAGTACCTTGAATGTAGTAATGTATCTGCTTAGCTACTTTCCAGTGCAACTCATGGGGCTCCTACATGAATCAAGAAACCATGCCTATAGCATATGAAATGTCAAGTCTCGTATGAGTCAGATAAATGAGACTCCCAACAAGTTGTCGGTACAAAGTTCCATCAACAAAAGGTGAAGAACACTGAGCCTCAAGTTTGACTCCAAAAAGAAAGGTAGTCGAAGCAGGCTTACAGTCAGCCCTATGAAACCGTGAGAGAAAATCTAGAGCATGCTTGGATTGTGTGATGGTGATCCCAGAAGTAGACTGGGAGATCTCAATACTGAGAAAGTAATGCAACAAGCCCAAGTCAATCATCAAAAACTTGTCATGAAGGGTAGTTTTGACTACCCCAATGGCAGATGAAGAACTCTTTGTGATCAGCAAGTCATCATGCAGAACCAGAAATAGGAGTGAATCATCCTATTGAAAAATGTAGACATTGAGATCAGAATGGCACTGAATGAACTCAATTATTAGGAGTCCATCTTGGCATATCATGCCTGAGGAGCCTATTTGGGGCCATAGAGAGACTTCTGAAGGTGGCACACAAGTGAAGAATCCTTAACGACACCCTGTGGCTGCTCCATGTAGATCTCCTCTTGAAGATCACCGTGAAAAAAAACACTCTTCACATCCATCTGGTGTACTTTCCAATGATTGGTTGTAGCAATGGCAAGAATAAGTCAGATTGAGTTCATCCTGGCAACTGGTGCAAAAGTTTCAGAGTAGTCAATCCCAGGAACCTGGGAGAATCCTTTGGCGACCAGGCGAGCCTTATGCTTATCAACCAACCCATCTGCTACAAATTTTGTCTGATAGATCCACTTACATTGAACAAGTTTTCTTCCCTTAGCAAGAGGGACAAGATCCCAAGTATGGTTACTCATCAAGGAACTATACTCCTGCATAGTTGTATCCCACTCAGGAATACCAAAAACCTCTCAAAAGGACTATGGATCAGAGATAGTAGCAATGAAGACATGTGGAACATCCTGGAATTGTGAACAAGTATGCTTGGTGTCTGATGGATCCCCAACCCAATCACCTACAGAATGCAAGGTCTGTCTAGCCCAAAGTGGACCAGAAGTAAGAGAATGTGGAGGAGAATCATCACCCTTTGAATGATGACTAGGAGAGGAAGGAGGTGAATCATCTGAATCTCTCTCAGCATCAGAAGTGGAGGTAGAAGACTCCTCATCATCAAGAATTTGCTCAAGTGAATTTGACTCATCAGAAGATCTGTCATGTAGCCCAAGTGACTCCAATGCCAAAGTAGAAGGAGGTGGAGAAGTGATAGGAAGTGAGCTTGAAAAGCCCTCCTCAAACTGAACACTCCTCTCAATAAACAGCTCATGTGTAGTGGGGTGGAGCAACCGATAACCCTTCACACCATTAGGATAGCCTACTTTTTTGTATGAAAAAGGAGAATGATGACAACTAGGATGCACACTAGATCAAACCCTTTTCCATATAACATTCAAAGACAAAACTGAGCCAAATCACTACCAAATGAAGGTGGACTCAATTGTTGACCTTATGCTCATGTATGTTATCGATGGATTAGATTTAATTTAGTCTTTTCCTCAAACTCTAGGTTTACAATGCATGAAAACCCTAGTTTTACAATGATCTACTTATAACAGAGAAAATACAACAGAAACCCAGGAACCAATTGCACAGGGATAATTAGGGGAATGATAGAACCTATCTCCTGAAAGTAGAGGTGTTAGAGGACCTCGATGGGACTGCCCAGGTCCCAACTAAAGAAATCTACCGAAGGTGTAAACTGAAAGGTTGTTCTAGATGTTGTCTTGATGCCAAATCTAAACTCAGAAAAGGCAGAAGGACATGGGTAGTACCGCCCAAGTCCTTGGTGAGGGAATACTCTACAACTATCTTCAGATCCCGAAACCATGATCTTCACTATATCTTCCTGTAGCTCTGTTTTTTCCATATCTTACTCCTGTAACCTGCACACAAGAAGATAATAAAGGGGTTTGGGGGTTATGGTGTTTAGGGACTTGCCTCAGTCAAATCCTAGGATAGCATTCAAGCTTCCCAACACCATTGATTAATAAAGAGTGTGTCCCCTCACAGGGGCAGAGGCTGAAACAATGATAATATGATTATTCAAATGATGATAAACAAATAATGATAACATCTATGTGATGAACCCTTAGAATGATGAAGATCCTTCAACTCCTAAGGAAGAATAGATGATAGCTCCATATCTGCAACAACACACAATAACAATACATAAATTTGCTTTAGAATTGCAATGAATGTTCTTGCTTGTTTCACTTCAAGATCTCAATTTAGCTCCTTTTTACATCCTAATTGATAATGAACTCAAAAACACAATTATATATGCTTTCCCGCTCATAATCGTCAATTCAAACCAAAAGAGTCGACAAGGAGAAACCTTTAGGGAGGTGTCAAGCCAACATGCACTTGAATTAGCCCCAACCTAAAAGGAGGGACATGGATGGTGTTAGCACTAATTTTGGTCTGGATCTGAGCGCAGGATGTTGGAGGGTTTTTTCCTTTTTGGGCCCTAAGTTTCCTTGCTCATCGCTGTGATTTTCTCTATCGGCGAAACTTCTTTTTGGGTACTCAGATTATGCTTGAACCATCGTTTTGAACCATCGCGTTGAACCCTTTTGGTTCAAGGTTCAACGGTTCATGGGCTTAGGCTCCATCTTTTTCCGTCAGTGAATTCTTTGTTCATCTGTGTTATCAGCGTTGAACTTCTCGGTTGAACTTCTCTTTTGAACCATCGGGTTGAACTGGTTCAAGGTTCAATGGTTCAAAGCCTTATGATTTTGGTCTTATCGGCGTAACGTTCATCATCGGGTGGATGGTGGAGTGTTGGCCCAACGGTTTGCCTCTGGCCGATGGAAGGTTAGCGGTTTGCAAGGTTGGTTTCGGTGTGACATGGACTATCGGGCTAACCGTTGGAGGGTTCACCGATATACAATGTTTGGCCGATGGATATGTTATCGGCGAGAGCTGTATTGTCGGCCTGAGTGTTTTGAGTTATGCCAATGATAGGAGGTTTGGCCGATGAGGAGTCGTTGGTGTGTGTCTGGCCGATGGAGGAGCAGAGTGTAGCTCGTTGAGACTATTGTGATCGGCTGGGGAGATTTTGGTTACTCCGACGGTGTAAGTCACACCGACGGAGGTGGTCTTCGGCACGACTTGTGTTGTCGGCGAGGATGGATTGCGTTGGGCCGACAGTGGAGGGTCTGACCGATGAAGGGGGAAGCCGATATGTTATCGGCGGGAGTTGTTCTATCGGCAGCAGTCTTTTATGGTTTGCCGATGGAAGGAAGTCACCCCGATGGGGAATGCCATCGGAGTAAGGTTGCTTATTGGGTTAGCGGTTGGAGGGTCCGCCGATGGGGTAGTGTCAGGCCGATGAGGATTTGGAGTGGTCATCGGTAAGAGTTGGTCTGTCGGTGAAGGAGCTTTTGGCTAGGCCGATGGTTCTTCTCTGGCCGATGGGGATGTTGGAGGCTTTCAGGAGTTGTTCATCGGCGTGATTGGCTGTGTCGGCCGAGGGGTTTTTTGCTTGGCCGACGATATTGGTCTGGCCGATGGTGGTAGGCTGGTAACTGCTAACGAAGTGCGAGCTGGTCATCGGAGAGACTCATACTATCGGTGGAGATCTGAAGAGTTGGCCCGATGGTGCATATCTAGCCGATGGAGGGGATTGTAAGGTAGCGGTCGGCAGGAGATTCATGGGCTTGGCCGATGGTGTTGATCTCGGCGATGGGCTTTGGGTGAAGGAGCGTGTGTCGAGCGTGGCAAAAGCGCTCGACACCTATTATGCAATTGACTATGCTTTTAAACTACTAAGGTAGTCTCCTCACCGTGCATGTGGGACTAATCTCCCTGCATTTTTTGAACCTGTGGTGAACGCGTTTTGGCGGGAATTTCTTTTTTGATGTGTTGCGACAGTTTTCAAGCGGCCGCGGGCGGTTGAGCCATCAATGGTGACTGTAGCAGGGGCATGGGCGAGTTGTTGAACAGTCATGTACCCGATTTTTTGGCGTGAGGACTTCCAGATGGTGGCACAGGGCTCGAGGCCACCATTGTCTACTTTCTGTCTCTGCAGCAATAAATTTTGAGCGCCATTCCTTTGAAGGATCTATATCTGGCGGATTTTTGTAAAAGCCTTGTAATTAATTGTTGTGGTACATTTTCTGGCTGATATAAGCAGACTGTGTTACCATTGTTTAGGTTGTTGAAAGTTGAACATTTGGCTCTGTAATACAATACAGCTGATTTGGTTGCTCTGTATAGCAAAACCTATGAGTTTATGTATCTCTTGTTGTACGTTTTTGCATGAATCCACTGATTTCATGGTTAATTCTATATGAGAAATGCTATGTTAGCATGTGTTTTGTTAATTCTGTCTCCAGTATTGCATGTATCTTTCTTCTGAGTTTGGATATTTAAGCAATGTTTGAGACTCTAGAACATAGAATTCCTGTGTTGAATGTTTAATCTTTTAACTTCTGCTCAAGGGGTAGATTAAATTGTTTTCAGATTGAACATTGGGAAGGGTATACTGCAGTAGGGATGCCATAAGTATAGATAGCTTAACACTCTGTATTGGGAGATATCTGTAAGGCAGGTATCATATGTGTCCCCCTGAAATCCAGTTTTAGTTGTTCGTGCATATCATTCACAGGTGTATGTCTATTGACTCCAGGCCCTGGATAGGCACCGATCTAGCTTTGTCTTTGTGTTATATACCATGTCCAGCTTTGCATCCAAATATAAAATCAAAACCAAACTCTAAAACAACCATTAGGACATTAGAATTAGTTTTAGGATCCTCAGTCCTCTGTCTACAACTGCAAATAGGCCCAAAGCTAGCCCCTTTGCTCTTATCTTACAGTTTTGGTCTACTTACAGGAGGACTTATCTGCTTTCTGTCAGCATCCCAGCCTTGTATGTATATCCTCATGGATGTTGAGTAGGGAATAGCCCCTAGGTTTTGCAGAGCCTGAAGAAGAAGAGGAGATAAAATATAGAGTCTATCTCCTACACTGTTGGCCCCTAGCCCAGAGATCATGTTGATCATTGATGGCTACCTTGTAGGGAAATCTGGGAATAAGCATCCAGTCTGGGAAAAAACCAACAGATGGTACCACCCAGGTCCTTTAGCCCTATTTAGGTCTAGGGTAAGCTAAATCAAGGGACCCATATTCTAATTTCATCTCAATGTCGAGAAATTTTGCATCGGGAGAAACATTTTGAATGTATAATGCAATCAAGGGGACCTAGGAGCTAAAAAAGGAGGTAAAAATACATGTGGGTACTTTTTACTCCTTAACATTTAGCCCCCACTTTAATATGTGTATGATCTTACGATTTGTACATGCATTAAAGTATGGTCGAAAACACATTAGACACTATAGCCAACAACACGCCCAAAGTTTGGAAGATCGTCTCTAGACCCCAAGCTCAAGCACACACAAGAAAACACTTGACAATCATGAAAAACATGAAGAAGATAGTAAAGAAGCATGTAATACATGGAGAAGACATGAACGCAGTCACGCAATACATGAAGCAGACATGAAGTAGAAGACATGATTAAACAATTATATAACACTAATAGGCGTTGGGGGGAGCTCATCGCTACACGCCACCATCAAAGCATGCAAAACACACGAAAAACACATGGAAAATACACGAAATACATGAGCGTTGTAGAGTGTGTCCTCCACCCACTATACGTCTTATACAAAGTAAACACGGGTGATGGGGAGGAGCTCATCGCTATGCTCCGCCATCTAAAACACGCCAAACACACCTGATGGTCAAGCTACGCTACCACAACTGCCAAAGACACGCTTAAGGGTGAGTAACTCAATACCCAACCCCGCCTTTTGTGAGAGGACTTTTTTAAAAGGGTGTACAACCGCTCAAGGGAAGACACAACCCCGTCTTTCGCAAAAGGGCTTTCAAAAACATACAAACCCAGCTGCATCACAAAGATGACTTATAGTGAAAAGGAAGCATACACAAACACACAAAGTATACAACCCCACCTACATCGCAGAGATGCCTTACAGTGAAAAGGTAGTATACCACACATTCTATCATAATATCTAAGATATCCAAGCATTTACCATAATATATGCCCCCACCTCAAAAGTGGTTGCTCCCACTTGCCGGTAGCAATCACATTTAAGGTAAGGTTGAAAACACGCAAGGGAACAAGAGATTTTGCAAAGCCCACGCCCCAAATTCACATGTGCTTACACTCGCTGAATTGTTCCCAACAATCACAATAGAAACACATCAATATCATTTGCTAATAATCATTGATCAATAATATGCATGTATGATAGGTAATCAAAACAAGCTTTGGTTAGAAGATCTTACGCTAAGATAACAACCAAATTATTTTATGAAACTGATACAAAAATAAGGTAACATATCACTTAACAAACCAAGGCTATACATAGAGGTTCGGAACCGAGTATAGCCGTGAGGTTATACTTCAGGTATCTCAGAACCAAGTGTAGCTATAAGGTGAGACAAAAGTATTTTGAAAGTGCATAGAAGCAAATTTAAAGTATTGCAAAGGTTTGTTACAACAATTTCACAACATGATACATGATCACATCATGACATAAAGTGATTCTACTAGTCAAATGTCAATAACAAATTACCCCCATCTTCATATATGGACTGGGTCCATTTTTGTTTTCTTGTTTCAGGGATGCACGGTCCTTATCAGAAGTGTATATTTGTTGTCGTCATCTGTCGACTAGTAGAGCCATAAGCACAATGGAAGAATGAAATCATGAAAAATGAGAAAGGAGACAAAAGTGACTTAGGGCCACAACGTGGAAGGATGCCCCCTCCACAACGTTATGCCCCTAAGGCACCACACACAACAACTGTAACAAGAGAGAAGTAGACGAATAGAGAAACAAATAGAAGGAATGTCACAACAACGGCGGTCTCCTTGTATCCTTGACCTTACAAGAGTATCAAGGGTCATCCAAGGAGACCTAAACAAACATTTAACACTACATGGGGGAACACATCACATCAACATGTATACCTAAGAGGAGGCCACCCTTAAAAGTGACTAGAATAGGTGGTACATCGAGTGTGGCTAAATGAGGGAGAAATACATATCTGCAGTCACGCGGTGCTTGATTCTTTTGATGCTTCATATGTTGAAAAAAATTCTAACAGGATATTTTCTAGAGGATAATCTATGTCTATCATCTCAAGATATATCAAATTGAGTGTTGGACTTGTTGATAATGTGTTAACATTAAAAGTAGGATGATGGTAAGCTTTGGTGGGCTTCAAAGGATGGTATCCAATACCAATCGAAGAGCTATGTGTAACAACTTCTAAGGGTACTTTGATTCCTTGTTGTTTTATGCCACAACCATTACCTACGTAGTTACAATTTTTGTAAAGTATTTGAAATCCACGACCATAAAGAGATGCCATCTCTTTAGAAGAAGGTGGGGCCTGATAAATCTCATATTTTGTAGTGTAAGTAATAGTATTGTCTTTGTTTTCTATTAAAGAAACTTTAGATTCCTTAGGTATTTCCAAATATTGCTTGGATGAGATCGAGGCAAATTTTGATGTTTCAAGATTAGGGTTAGTAACTTTATATTCCCCCATAAAGGCAGGAGTAAAATCTAATGAACCCCAATCGTCACCAAGAAGTGCATTCGATGGTGATTTGGAATCTTACACAGCATTATCTACGGCAAGAGGTATTGAAGAATCAACTTTTAAGTTATTGAGAAGCTTGTTTTTGTGGCTCAACTTGTAAACAATTTTCTGGATTCAAGTTCACTTCAATGGTTTGAAGTCTATTTGCATAAATAAATTTTATTGATCAATGAAGGGTAGATGAAACTGCCCCCATGGCATGAATCCACAGTCTACCAAGAATGATATTATATGAAAGCGCACCGAGAATGACATGGATAAGGGTAGATAATGTCACAGGTCCAGCCTTTATAGGTAAAGTTATGGCACCTAGTGATTGTCTACCAACGTTATCAAAGCCACGAATGTTAAGTTTATCTGGTTTGATTAAAGATGTGTCAACCTTGATTTTGTGTAGCAAATCAATGCCACAAACATTAAGAGCCGATCCATTGTCAATCATAGTTCTCTTTATCAACTTTTTATTTATTATGATAGAGATTAGAAGAGGATCATGTATTAGTTTTGAACTTCAATTGACTGTAATTCATGTTGTTGAAACAGAATATCTGTTTTTGTCACATGCATATAGTCTAACAAAGCTTCTACATCATTTGGCTTAACAGTGGGTGGTACAATCACCTTTTGTAAAGCTTCTTGGAGCATTCTATGGTATGTATGAGTTCACAGAGAGATATCTTAGCGGGAGTAGTGCAAAGCTGCTTGACAAGATCATAATCTTGACCAACATTATGAGTAAGACGAGGTGCTTGAGGTAGGATAGGTTGAGAAGGTGGAAGGGAAACAGGCACATGTGGTGCTTGCTTACTTTGCTTGTTGTTACGGGTGGTATATGTGTGAGCAATCGTGTGATGTTGCGACACATATTGAACACCTTGATTTCCTTGAGTAATTTGTTTTGCATAATTGAGAATGTAACCCAGGGGTTGAGGTGGTGTTGGAGCACCTTGAACTGTAATCACCAGTTTGAAGTGAGGAGATGCATTAGGTACCTCATGCATAATGATTTTGGGAACATTATTACACTTATCCATTATCCCCTTAGTGGGTTGAATAAGTCTATTAATGATTATTGAATTAACATTATTTTTACTTTGATTAAGGTCAACATCCATCCCCAAAGGATTTAATGTGAGAAACCTTTCTTCATCCACCAATGCTTCATCTTTTGAAGGGAGAGTTGTTGAATGCACAAGACAATTGAGAGGGAGGGTGAATCAGTTGTAACTTATAATTCCAAAACCCTTAACCACATTTAGATCCACATCAATTCAATTAACCCTTAAACTGCTATGATGATTAAGCATGAAAGCAAATAACAGAAACTGAATCAACTCAACAACAAACACAAAAGAACACCAGACTTACGTGGAAAATCCAAGAAGGGAAAAACCATGGTAAGGATTAGATCACAATATAAAGTAGTATCAACATCGAAAAACAATAGGATCACTACTAGAAGGCTCACTACCAGAATAGAGAAGAAGATAGAGAAGATTGTTACATGGAGAAAACTATCTCAATGCAACAGGGAATTCCACCACAATGTCATCAACACCTTCGCAATCACACTGAAGAATTGTAGACACCTTCTGCTCACTGCATCCAATAATATAACACATGAAAGCTTGTACTGCACCACAAATTCAATCACATTGTTACTCACATCACATTCATTGCGCACACCTCCGATCACGATCCCTTGACACTTATTTATATTGTCTTCAACCTTGAGAACATTCTCCAAGGTCACAAAGCCACCTTAACCCAGAAAAATTAAATTAGGTCTGGACCTAAACATTCCTGCGGTGGAAAGGAATGAAGGCGGACCACAACACATCTTAGCTCGGACCTAAATTCGTCCAAGCAGGGCACTTCACACTTTCACAATCACCAAAGCAACTTTGTAATTAGTGTAAACACCCAAGGTCAGCCAAACCTGTGTTAACACAATGATCTTTTAAGTACACACTTCCTCAAGACAAAATACAACTTTACGGACCACAAATCAAGCTTTAACACAATATAGAGTATCCCACAAACATCCTAAAATCCAACAAATTCTTCTGCAACCACTTTCACCTGCTGCACAACCTTATCATGTTTATCCAGTATGCTTAACTATTTATGTTATGCACTGTATCTCTAGAAATCAACTTCTGAAGCACCAAACCATGAACAACTTCAACAGAAGAAAGATATGAACCTTATAAGCACACATCCAGAACCGCAAGACCTAAAACCACTTTACGAAGAAATGTGGAGCAAGGGCATTTCTCCTAGACGCCTCTGCAAACCTTCAGAAACACAGTTTTCATACTGGTGAACACAACTTCCTCTACACAATGAATCAGAACACCAAATTCAGAATATAACATCTCTAAACATCTCAGAACAACATATCCAAACCATAAAGACAGATCTTCAACATAGAGGAAATGCGGAGCAAAACCGGAACACTACTCTGTAAACCAAAATGTCACTTCAACACACGATTTCCTTTATTAATCAAATTTTCTCAAAAGCACTTGGAAACCAATAAAAAAAAACATATTCTTAACAACTTTAGCACCTCTTCAGAGCAACCAAATCATCTTCAGCAAAGCAACTCAACCAAATAGCTCATACCATTGCATCAACCTCATCTCTTCTCAACCAACCTCATCATCAAAGACAATATCTACTCAACACTAATTACTCATACTCTTGCACAATTTCTTACTCACACAGATGACACAATTGACACCAATGACAACACAAGCTTGTTGACACCAATGACAACACTGATTGCACATACTTGCAACAAGAGCATTGGAATGAAGGGAGGGTTAAGTGATGTTAAGGAATGTATCAATGATTTCATCCTCTTATGCCAAAATGTCCTCACAAATGGGAACAACTTTGGGAGAGGGATCCAAATCATAAGGTGAAATAGATAAAGCTAGGTCACCATCACATGTATTAGAGACTAGATCCATGGCATTATCATAAATTGTGGTATAAGTAGAAGAAGAACTATCACCATCATCTTTCTCATGACAATTCATGGAGATGAATTCGGTTAGATCTTCTAATATTGAAGGGTACATACCCATGAGGGTTATGAAGCTATCAAAATTAGATATGCAACCACTTGGATTTCATATAAAGAGCCTTTAAAGATATCAATATCTAAAACATAAGGATGCATATTAATGAATTTGTAAAAATGTTCAAGATCCTTGATATATGCATGCAAAGATACCAAAGAGAAATAACATGAAGATTCCATTATGAAATATCTTGGAACAATAATGCACAATCAAATCTACTCATTAATCAAGTACCACTAATATGATCATGCAAGAGAATTTTATTTTTTTAAACCCTAATGCAAAACTTTACTAAAATACAAGCCTTTGAAGGCCTAAATAATGCACTTTTCCAAAATTAACCCAAATTTTCAAATGAATAGTGAGAAATATGTAATAAATGAATGCAAGATCTAATTTGAACAGTCAGCAAGCTGCAAGTTCTCGAAGCTACGGGTTCACCAAAATGTTTTGTATGAAAAAGGAGAATGATGACAACTAGGATGCACACTAGATCAAACCCTTTTCCATATAGCATTCAAGGACAAGGCCGAGCCAAATCACTACCAAATGAAGGCGGACTCAGCTGCTGACCTTGTGCTCATGTATGCTATAGATGGATTAGATTTAATTTAGTCTTTTCCTCAAACCCTAGGTTCACAATACATGAAAACCCTAGTTTTACAATGATCTACTTATAAAGGAGAAAATACGACAAAAACCTAGGAACCAATTGCACATGGATAATCAGGGGAATGATAGAACCTATCTCCCAAAAGTAGAGGTGTCGGAGGACCTCAGTGGGACTACCCAGGTCCCAACTGAAGGAATTTGTCAAAGGTGTAAACTGAAAGGTTGTTCCAGATGTTGTCTTGATGCCAGATCTAAACTCAGAAAAGGTAGAAGGACATGGGCGGTACCACCCAAGTCCTTGGTGAGGGAATACTCCACAACTGTCTTCAGATCATGAAACCCTGATCTACACTATATCTTCCTGTAGCTTTGTATTTTCCAATTCTCACTTCTGTAATCTTCACACAACAAGATAAGAAAGGGGTTTGGGGGTTATGGTGTTTAGGAACTTGCCTCAGTCAAATCTTGGGATAGCATTCAAGCTTCCCAACACCGTTGATTGATAAAGAGTGTGTGCCCTCATTGGGGCAGAGGTTGAAACAATGATAATATGATTATTCAAATGATGATAAACAAACAACGATATCACCTATGTGATGAACACTTAGAATGATGAAGATCCTTCAACTCCTAAGAATAGATGATAGCTCCATATCTGCAACAACACACAATAACAATACACAAATCTACTTTAGAATCACAATGAATGTTCTTGCTTGCTTCACTTCAAGATCTCAAGTTAGCTCCTTTTTCCATCCTAGTTGATAATGAACTCAAAAACACACTTATATATGTTTTCCTGCTCATAATCGTCAATTCAAACCAAAAGAGCCAACAAGGAGAAACCTCTAGTGAGGTGTCAAGCCGACATGTACTTGAATTAGCCTTGACCTAAAAGGAGGGACATGGGTGGTACCACCCAAGTCCTTTAGCCCTGTTTAGGTCCGAGGTAAGCTAAATCAAGGGGCCCATATTCCAATTTCATCTTGGTGTCGAGAAATTTTGCATTGGGAGAAACATTTTGAATGTATAATGCAATCAAGGGGACCTAGGAGCTAAACAATGAGGTAAAAAGACATGTGGACATTTTTTACTCCTTAACACCTACAAATATGCAAGGCCTGCTCTGTGGATCCAAGGCCTTACATTTCTCTATAGCAATGTGGGCCCATGCAGGAGAACCAAACACTTGAAAGTGCTTAACTGATGGTTTTCGACCGCTCCAAGCTTCAAAAGGAGTGACTGGCTTCAAGGCTCGGTGAGGAACATGGTTCTAGATATAACATGCATAGTTAATGGCCTCTGTCCAATACTATGGTGCAAGAGATCTGGAGTGTATCATGCAGTTCGCCATTTCCTTCAAGGATCTATTCTTCCGTTCTACTGAGGAGTGTATGGAACAGAATGCTGCAAATCAATCCCCTCTGAAGTGCAAAACTGCTTAAAACAATGGTTGATATATTCACCACAATTGTCAGTGCGCAAAACTTTGACAGCTTTCCTAGATTGCTTCTCTATAAAAGTCTTGAAGTCCTTAAAGTGATCAAATACCTCAAACTTCTATTTGAGAAAGTACACCCAAGTATAGTGAGAAAAGTCATCAATGAAGGTTAGAACATATCTGGCTTTGTTGAAGGATGGATGAGGAAATGGTCCAGCCAACTCACTGTGAACTAACTCCGATATTTATGAAGCTCTCCATGCCTTACCTTTGTCAAATTTTTCCTTAGGATGCTTACCAAGAATGCAACCTTGGTAAACACCACCTGAAAACTGAATTGAAGGGAACCCTATGACCATGGTCTATTGGTTGAGTTGATGCAAGTAGCAGAAGTTAAGATGGCCAAACCACTCATGCCATAACTTACATCATCAGAATGAATGAGAAAAATAGTCAGAGGATTAGGAAAAAAGTGAGAAAATAGATAGAGTCATGACTGATGATCTACTCTCCCAACCGCAACTGTAGCCACTGTGCAACTCACGAATTTCCACTGGATCAGGAGTGAACGCAACCCACTTGCCTAAACTTGTGTTAATGATCTGATATACTGACAAGAGATTAGTTGATAATGAGAGCACACAAAGAACATCATGGAATGTTCCATCCCCCACATCAACAGACCCTCTCCCACACACCTCAACAGGAGTGTCATCACCCATTAAAATAGAAGGCATAGTACACAGCTCCAAAGATGTAAGTTCTTCCTTAGATGAAGCCATGTGGTGCAAAGCACCCAAATCAAGAACCCAAGTGGATGGTGAAGAAGCAACTGCTACCAGGACCTTGCCTTTTCCTTTCCCTTTATTTTTTTTGCCTTGTTAGAACCCTTATTAGAACTCTATTTGATAGACTCATGAACACTGATATTATTCTTCTCATTGAATGTGTGTCAAGTGATCAATTTGTTTCTTCAAACATTTATGTTCATCATGACCAGGTCTTTTACAATAGGCACATTGGACCTTCTCTTTCTTAGGCTTATCGCCTCTAGAAGATTTGGTCTCATTAGTTGCTTTTGAAGAAATTGGTATCTGATCCTTCTTCTCCTTGCTATTCTTTTGTTTCTTATCCTTATTTTTACTACTTTTTCCTTTCTATTTTGTTGTGCCTTGGTTGGCAACCAGGACATGTGACAGAGGATTTAAGAGTGCCCACCTGGATTAGCTTATCCTACTCCCGTGTGAGAGAGATAGCAAAATCATCCAAAGATGGCATAGTGAACTATGTCCCAAGTGCACCCTTAGTAGCATAGAAGGTAGAAACAAATACAGACAATTCTGAATTGAGCTTACAAAGAATACTAAGAATCAATTGTTCATCTTTTTTTTCAATTCCACATTGTTTTAACTGTAGCCTTAGTGATTCAATTTTGTGAAAAAACCCTGAATTGTGTTGAAGTTGCTTAGACTTAAACTAATTAGTTCATTTTCCAACATATGACCCCTCATTGAATCTTGTGTGCCAAATAGTGTTTCTAGCTTTGTCCAAATTTCATTTGGTGAATTCAAAGACTCAATGTGAAAAAGAAAATCAGGAGAAATAGACAAACACAATGTTCCATAAGCCTCATCGCATTGTTAAACCACTTAGGCTTATCTTCATCTTTAACAAGTTCGGTTTCAAGTCCCATTGTTATCCTATGTAATCCAACTTTATTTAAGTAGATTGTCATGCGTGATTTCCACTCAAAGTGGTTGTAGGGAGTTAAGATGGGTATTGTTGTTTGATCCATGATGAAAAAATGCAAAAAGAAAATGTTGAAAAGAAGAGAACACACACATGACAACCCCCCCTCTTCACTCAATCAAAGAACCCCCCTACGCAAATATGATTTGGCACTTTATAATTAGTGTGTTTACAATTGCCACTAGCAAGAAGTACTTAGTGGTCTTAATGTCAATGCAATACAAAATCCTCACAAATTAGGTGTATGCTTAAAGTACAATACTGGAACAAAACCAAGTGAAACTAACATCATTGTGATCTACCTAAAAATCATCCACTTTCAAAAAAACAAGCACCTCAATCCGAGGTTGTATGAGAAAGTTATGAGTCTCTGAAGTTCTAAAAACGGGAACAGTGCAACATCACCTATAAGAAACTGTGATTTCTGGAAAATACGTGCACCAGAATCAAGAATTGTCTACACCAGTGCGTAAAGCATGAAAAAATTACCTAAAACAAAAAAAAAAAAATTGCTCAAGAATCAGAGCCAAAATGAGCAAGAATGAACCCTTTGAAAATCGTCTTCAATTTCGCCCTTGCCAACGGAAGGGGGTCTGTGAGCAAAAAGTTGGGTCTCCGCCAAAAATGTCTCCAGATTTAGAAATTCACCAAAAATGCTTCCAGATTTAGAAATCTGCCAAAAATACCTCCAGATTTAAAAACTCTATCAAATGTGATAGGATTTGCTAAATATGGGGTTGAAGAGCAAAAACTAGCAAGGGTTGGAGTTTTGTATTTGAGATTACAGAGCCCAAAGGGTGAAGTAATATAAAGAAGGCCTTTAAGGCCGAAATGTACCTATGGTGGGGGGCTGAAGCCTCACCCCACACCCCTAAGAAGGGGTATGCACCCAAGGTAAGGCGTTGTGGCCTTTCACAAGGCTCGCGGCCTATGTGAAGGGGCCAGTGGCCTTTCACAGGTCTGCGGCATGTGTGAAGAGGTCGTAGCCCTTCCACAAGTTGTGCCTTAGATCTGCGCTTAAAGCGCTTTGGTACTTGAGTGCTAAGCGCTTACACCACTTTAATAAAAAAAAATTATTATATTTTTTTCATGCAAACATTGCAAAAAAATTTCAATATTTTTGCACAGATCTATGTGTTGGGGGACCAAAATGGCCTTCCGGCAAAAAAATTTGCCTTTCTTTACTCCTAGCACCAAAACTGGTCGTGAAATATACCAAAATTCGTCTGCAAGGCCTCCTGGATGCAATGGAAAGGTCTATTTGGCCTGAAAGTGCTCTAAACGAAAACTAAGTTTTAGATCCGAGCTTAAAACCCTCGTTCCGCAACTATGTCAAACAATCTCTGATTTCAGCGAAACGAAAGCCAAATCTGACTTTCTCAAGTCTCCTAGACGCGTTGGAATAGCCAGAAATGCCACCAATATAACCAGAAACGCTACAATCACCCAGATCTCACAAAACACATGCAAAACCCAGAGGTTAAAATGTTTCTGTCAAACTTTTCTGATTCTCCAGATCATCTGAAAATGCAAGAGAAGAGCATACTGGGTTTTTTGGAAAACCTGCAACAAAGCTTATTCCCCCCCCCAAAAAAAAATCTCTCAAATATGGAAACTACAATCTATTCTGCACTAGAACGGCTAATACCATATTAGAATCTGAAAAGATGAATAACCAAGAAAACTAGTGCAAACGAATATATATTAAACTGTGAAAGCAAATGATACAAGATCAAAATAACAACACAGAGTTAGTCTCCACGAGAGTAATGCAAATGCTTTAGAAGCAAAATAGCATTATGAGGATGCAAAAGCAAAAGATGCCTAATACAAGCTAAGTAGCATTTTTATATAGAAAAGGGGGAGGGTGGAGGTGGCAACACCAACCAATAGGAAGCGATCATCTATCGGTCTAAAGATAGCAAAGTATCTTCCCAAGATAGCTAATGGGTGCTCCCTTGTAGGATGGTGACACCTCATAACCCACTCACTTAATTAAACATACTTTATGAGCTTGAGCAAGATTAATAAAAGGTGTAGGAAAAACCTAGGAATATAGGAAAATAAATATCCCAACTAGGAAATAAAAAGCTACACTAACATGAGGAAGCCATCAAATTTGCTACATTACACTTGAAAGGCATAACATATGAGTGGTGGCAATCATGGATTGATCACCCAAAGGCTTAACTAGATTAGCACTTATGAGGAGTTCACTCAGAGATTGATTGATAGGTTTGACAGGAAGGATTTAGAGATCTACTTCAGAGAGTTGGTTCGGTTAAGATAGAGTGGTTTAGTGGATTGTTATGTGGCAAAGTTTTGGAGATTGTCAATGATAGTTCCAGATGTTTCAAAGAGAAAACTTAAAACTCTTTTCATGGAGGGTTTGATTGAGCCTCTTGGAGGTTAAGGATTTTGATCCACCATCACTATCAGAGGCCATTAGGAGAGCACTCACCTTGGAGACGTGCATTTCCAAAGGCAAATTTCAGCATACGGCACCACTTGCTCCACAAAAGAAACTATTTCAGAATTTAGTGCCACAACCCAAGGAGATACCATGAAAGGCAAGTAAAGAAGAGAAATCAAGGAATGAGCTTAGGAGGAAAAAGTTATGCTTCTCTTGCAAGGAGCCATGGGAGCCAAGTCAACTTGATGCGTTGGTAGAGGACAAGTACACTACATAGAGGTGATTTCAGATGAGGAGTCAAAGGCAGAGGATCTTAAGCCTGAGGTCGAGGCAATAGAGCAAAAAGAAACAAAGGAAGAAGAGGCTTCAGGAGGTACTCTTGCTACACTTTCAAGTGCCCCTAGATATCATCCATTTCAAGTTAGAGGAGTTCTACATGGACAAGAGATCATAGTATTGATTGATAGTGGAGCTACTCATAATTTCATTAATGAGGATTTGGTCTCTAGCAGAGGACTATCCACCGAGGACTTTGAGGGGTTTAATGCCATAGTGGTGGATGGCTTCACTATTCCTTGCACCAAGAAGATTCAACAACGTGATGTTTCATTAGGGAGACATAAGGTGTGAGATGACTTCTATGTTGTTGGATTGGGGGAGACCAATATGGTTTTGGGCGTACAATGGTTGCATTCTCTTGGGGAGTTCACTCAAAACTATCAAACCATGGAGTTGAACTTCAAGGTTGATGGTAAGGAGGTTACACTACGAGGCATTTCAGATGGAGATCCTAGAGTTGTTTTAGCTAAGAGAATGGAGAGATCTTTTTGTAGAGGCCAAGTGGCTTGGGCATCTCATTGTTTGATCACTAATACAAGGACATTCAAAGGTGAGAAATCTTATCATGTGGATATTCAATCTATTTTGGATAGGCATAGTGTAATATTCAACAATATACCTCTAGGATTACTACCAGACAAAGAATTCTCACATGTTATTAAGCTTGAGGATGGGTCCAAGATGGGTATCACTACCCCTTATTGTCATCCTAAGAGACATGAGATTGAGAAGGCGATTAAGGAGTTGTTAGACATGGGACACATTAAGCTGAGTTTTAACCCATTTGTATCTTCCAGGGTTTTGTTCAAGAAGAAAGATGGTACTATGAGAATGTGCATTGATTATAGAGCATTGAATAAGAAGACAATCAAGAACCACTACCCTATTCCCATGATTGATGAGTTGATTGATGAGCTATATGGAATAGTGTATATCTCTAAATTGATCTTCAATCAGGGTATCATCATCAAATACAAGTTAGAGGAGGATGTGCATAAGATAGCTTTCAGATGTCACTATAGGCATTATGAGTTCTTGGCCATGTCTTTTGGTTTGACAAATATGTTGGCTACATTCTAGTCTTGCATGAATCAGGTGTTCATTAAATAGTTGAGGAGATTTGTTTTGATTTTCTTTGATAATAGACTTATCTATAGCAAAACTTGGGAGGATCACTTGAGACACATGGATGAGGTGCTTGAGATTCTAAAGTAGCAGTCACTTTTTGCCAAAGCATCTAAGTGTGAGTTTGGGAAGTTTTTTTTTATGGAAACAACCGGATTACATAGATATCGGCCTCTCTGCCCTTTTATCAGGCGATTACAACATGATGAGTAAGCATACATCTAAACCAAAAGTCGTCCTTTGGCTAAGCTGCCACAAACAAGGGGAACTAGGCCGTCACAGTCACCTAGGGGTCAAACCTGGCCTGATCGCGTCTCCGGGGGTTTGAACCTTGGTGGATGGCATTATCAACATGTACCATCATCCTCACCAATTGTGCTCAACCAATTGAGCTACAACGTATTTGGGGCATAAGATTAATAACCAAAGAGTCCATGTGAATGATCAGAGAATCCAAGTTATCCTAAATTGCGCCCCCCGAGAGGATTATTTGGACTTTGCAACTATTACAAGAGGTTTGTTAAGGGATCCTCACAACTGGTAGCACCACTAACAAACTTGATGAAGAAGGAAGCATTCTATTGGTTTGATTCAACACAGTGAGCTTTTGATAAGCTCAAGGAGGTAATGAGCTCATGTCCTATACTGGGTATTCTAGATTTTTAACTTCCTCTTGTATTAGAGTGTGATGCTTTAGGAGAGGGTATTGGAACAATTTTGATGGTCATCCCATAGCATTTAAGAGTAAAAAGTTGGAGGAGTCAGAAAAGAGCTTTTTCATTTATGATAAGGAGATGTTGGCTATCATGCATGCTTTGGCTAAGTTCAAACAATATTTGGTTTGTGGGTGATTTGTGATGAAGATGGATCATAATAGCTTGAAGTTTTTATTCAACCAAAAATATGTGAATAAAAGGCAACAGGAATGAGTAAGCTACAAACTTATGATTTTGGCATTGATTATGTTGAGAGGAAAAATAATGTTGTGGCTGATGCATTATCTAGAAAACCATATTTGTGCTCTATCTAATATTTCTGATAATTGGAGAGTTGTCATTATAGTGAAGTATGCTAAGAATGCATTTGTTAATGATATCTTGGAGGGCAAGTTTCAAAATGACAGATATAAGGTGGTGAATAAGTTCATCTTTTACAAGAATAGAGTGTATCTTGTTCTTGAGTCTAAGGTGAAGAAGAGGATTTTGAGGGAAGCTCATAACACACATTTGGCAAGCCATTTAGGGTATTACAAAACTTATAAGCGAGAGAAAGGTTTACTTGGCGGGGGCTCAAGGAGAATGTCCTCAAGCATATTAGGGAGTGTCTCACATGCTAGCAAAATAAGATAGAGTATATATGTTCTAACCCTTGCCTATTCTAGATCAAAAATACGAGAGTATTTCTATGGATTTCATCACAGGGCTTCCACGAGCTCAAGATAAGGATTACATCTATGTTGTGGTTGATAAACTCACTAAATATGCATATTTCTTTACTATATCTTTAGAGTTCAAAGGACCACAAATGGTTGATTTGTTTTTCAAAAAAGTGTTTAGACTCCATGGGTTTCCTAAGAACATAGTGAGTGGCAGGGATAGTAGGTTTCTTAACTTAAATTTAGACTTAAACTCTTTCGATTAATAGGTACAGAGTTGACTCCTAACACTAGCTATCACCCTCAAACAGATGGGCAAACAGAAATTGTGAATAAGTGGATTGAGGGATATTTGAGGAATTATGTAGTAGGGCAACAGAAAACATAGATTAGATGGCTCTATCTTGGGGAGCATTGTCACAATTCTTCACACGACATGTCCATAGGTATGTCTCCATTCATAGTTTTGTATGGATATGATGCTCCATCTTTTTTTATGTGGTTGTTTCGAATAGTAGAGTGTCTAGGGCGAGAGATTTGGTGCAACAGAGTAAAGATATCTTGAGAGCACTTAAGGAGAACCTACAACAAGTACAAAATCAACAAAAGGTGTATGCATATCATCACTGTTTGGAGACGACTTTTGACGTGGGAGACATGAGTTTTTTTAAGTTGCATCTTTATTGGCTATCTTCTCTCAAAAGGAGTGGAGCTAAAAAGCTCAAACCATGGTTTTATGAGCCTTACAGAGTATTGAGGAGGATTGGAGAGGTTGCTTATGAGATTAAGTTGACAGAGCATAGCAAGATTTATAATATGTTTTATGTTTCATGCCTCAAGAGGACACTTAAACAACATATTACTCCTACAGAGTTGCGACCACTTATGAGGGTAAGTTGATATTAGTGTTGAAAGCTATTGTTAATATGAGAGAAGAAGTTGAGGAATAGGAGCATCACGGAGTACTTGGTGCATTGGAAGAGTCTTCCATTGGAGGATGCCACTTGAGAGGGTGTATAAATTCTTGATCATAATCTACAATTACTTGAGGACAAGCAATTTCAAGAAAAGTGGATTGTCATATCTCCTTTTTCGAAATAAAACCATGGAGAAGACCTCTAGTCTATTTTCATTTCCCATAGACTAAAAGGAAAAATAAGGGAAATAAATTATAATATTATTTTAAGTTGGGCGCGACAATTTTTAAACGGGCAACTTAAATAATATTATTAAAATAAAATAAAAAATATTTTTCACTAATATTAAATAAAAGTATTTTTAAATACTAAAATTAAATAAAATAAAAAATAAAAAAATATTTTTAAATACTATTGGAGGGAATTTAATAATGGACCAAAAAATGGAAATATTTAGAAGGCACTTAGCCGTCATTTGCATCGAGTTTTTATTTGGCATTTCATTGTGAACTTTGACATTTAACTTTTCACATCCAATGATAAAAACCCTAAGGAAGCGGTCCCATGGGAGGAGGCTTCCTAAACTATCTCAGTGGCGTTGCAAAGATTTTTTAGGAGCATTTTACAGCCGGTGGTCCCATGAATTTTGTAGTTGTGGGTATGCTTAAAAGTTTTAGCTCCGAATTTTATGGACGCTGGTGGTCTCATGAACTTTTTTTAAAAATAGTTTATGCAAATAATTTAGCAAAGATTTTTTAGAGATTTTTTAGGATGTTGCTCTACCTTACGGAAATAAAAACATAAACTAAAAAATTTCCCTCCAAAATTTCCCCTAAATTAAGTGGTGGGAATGAGAAAACTGGTAGTTAACTCCCTAAGCTGGTGGGGGAAAGTTTCAGCCCCACCCCATCTGCACCTGCTCAAAAATAACCTCCTAAACATTAGCTGCTCCTATTTTGGAGGAAAAGATTCTGATTTAAGCATTAGCGGGATTTTTTGAATTCCATGGGACCCTTTGCTCCACAAAAATAGATCCTGTAGCAGCTCCATGGGACCGCTTCCTAAGAATGCGAGAACGAAAACCCTCCACAAATTCCACCTAAAGTTTGCATGTTGAGTTAATTTGGCAATTGTCCAAAATTTCAGAGATTTGTCGATTCGATTTGCAAGCAAATATTGTTTATAATTTTTAGGAGACTTCATTGTTGATTTTCTGGGTTAGTTTGTTGCTGGTCTGCAATTTACATTGCCAAATTTGGTGCACCAGCTATCCAAGGAGCTCCGTACAACATTGAAGGTGGCTAAATATTATACATCTGACAACTTTTTGGGAGATTCCAATCAACACCAATAATAAGGATAATTTTGGCATATTTATTTCATCTTTTCCAACCGCCTAGGTTCAGATCCAATTCATACCGCACATTAATTCCAGTCATACCAGCATTTATTGAAGTCGTACAAGTCTGCAACAACATTTTGGGCTGTCACACAGGTTACAGAAACAACTCCAAGGTCTAATCTGTATGCGCCATCAGCAGGTGGAATTAAACTAAAAAAATTGTTTGCCTTTTGGCAGTCTGTCGTGGTCGTATACTCATTGTACCAGTCATACCAGTCTAGTACTAGTCAAGGCTCGATAAAATAAATTTAGATCAGAATTTTGAGAATATATTTTGTCATCAAAAAAATATTGTAATTTGCCTGGCAATGCCAATAATAAAAAAATCACTTGTTGAGGGGTTCAGAATTGTTGATTCAGATCTGAGTATATTTTGATCATCTAGGGTTTGTATCAGCACTTAAAATTGATGAGACTTGATTCAGATTTGGAATGTGTGGTTATGACATTGCATTTTGAAAATTATTTGTAGTTAGTTGTTTCCATTTTTGAATCCATTGCTGTTCCAGTTGATTTTAGCTTTCAAAATTCAAAAAAATACAAGAAAATCAGAATATTGCAAAAATAACTAATCGGGGACATTACAGTTTCTAGGTGGGGATTTTACTCTAAAGAATGTATATACAATAAAGTCAGCATACCAGTAGTGTTTTGTAGCAGTAAACTTCCTGCTCAATATGAGACATGATACATTATTAACATATTTTGCATCCCTACTAACCATGGCATTCGACCAACCACCTTAACTGTTTTCCTCAATTTGCTAGGTTACAGAGATATTATTTCTCGCATGGTTTCTTGTGAGCATACAGTGAACACCTTATAATTGATAGCAAATAAAAATAAATAAAAGATAATATCACACATGGGGAAGGGCAGCATTGAAAAATTCTTAGAAGTAATCACATGAATATACAGATAGCAGTCAACTTTCAAATTTTTGTATGCAGAATAATTCCCTCCTTCAGATCTCCAGTTCAACTGTACAGTTCTTTTAGTTCTTCTTCAAAGGCCTGCTTTATAACCTCTCGCTTCAATTTCAGTGCTGCTGTTACAAGGTTGGTATCAGGTGTCCATGGGTGTGCAAGTAACTTTATTTTTTTGGGAATTTCAAAGTTCTTAATATTTGCTTGTTTTGCAATCTGTTTAACACAGGATTAAGTATGTTAGAAAAGCTTTATAAATTATTATGCAATATGCTTCTACTAATGATATATAAATATTCCATTTTGAAAACATAGCATTTTTATGTCAACTGTAAGTTGAAGAAGCTTCACAAGAACATGCAGCTAGATTATTCTGAATTTCAGATCATATATTTAAATGGAACATACGCACAAAAGAGGAAGGTGAACGGAGAGGGATCATGCACTTTGTTGTAAAATTATTATGGATTGCCTTTAAATTCAGACATAGCTGTCTTTGTTGTTGGTATCTGTTTGGAGGAAAAACAAGATTCTAAAGCAGAATATGAAGTATTCCAACATAGTTCCTACTGCTTTAGTGTAGAATGATAGTTTGACTTTGAAAATCTTTCCCAATGCCCCGAACTACATGGCAAATAATACAGTGCATAATAATATACCTTGGGATTTTGAAACAAAATGGTGCTCTGATAAAAAAATTATGAAATAGATTTATTAATATAAACCGAAGGAAATAGACACAACCTATCCTCAAAAAACATGGACAGAATGGAATCACATCCCAAAGACACACAAACCGGCAGAACTAGGAAACAAAGAAGCACACAGCCAAAAAAGGAAACAACTGCAACAAGGAAACATGGCCTCCTTCACAAGATCACAAAATCACACAAGCATAGAGTTTGATGAAAAACTAAGCAGCCAACGCTATAAAGCCTGTGCTAGGAGGGGGGTCCCGGTCATTTGGGTTACCCCATCCTCTGTTAGGCAAGTCTTTTCCACCATCTATTGGCTCCCAACCAATGAGAGGATTGTCTTCTCCATCTTGAGGCTAAGAATCCAAGACTTCAGGTGGCAGCTGAGTTTGAGAAACATTCCCTTGTGGTAAAACGACAAGAACCAAGAAGAGAATTTGTCGTGTCTTTTAAGAGGGTCACATCCATGTTGTTGGAAGAATGCAAGAGAGTGGTGAGCAAGTGGCAGCCAACTCTTTTGTAGCCCAACTAGTGGTGACTACCCAGAAGGCTGCCCATCCGACGATAGAAAAGATCATCTGTGGCGGCTCTACGAGTGGTACCAAACAAGAGTGGCAACATCATTGACCCTATTGTAGAGATCCGGCACGAGGAGGTGAAGAGGGCAAAACCATGGCCATTGTACAAGGAGCATTCCCCCAATGATCAATAAGAGTTTAGAGGTGTGCCACCTCCAAGGCCACTTTGTTGGCTTGACCTTCAATTTGCACGAGAATATTAGACACCACCAGTGATTTCGTGTGAGTAGCAAAATTAGAATCAATAGAAACATGAGCAAACAGAGCAGCATTTCTATCTTTCTAAATGCTAAAAAGAATCTCCAATCTGAGAGTATGCGATAATTGGACAAATTTTGTCAAAAATTTAACCCCATTGCCCAATAGAATATTGTGAACTATGAAAGGCTTTCGTTAAAAGGCTTGAAAAAATCATAAATCTACAACCAAGCTAACTTCACATGGGCACATAACTAAAACAAACGCTTGATTCTTTTAAAATGCCCACAAAATGGGGCATTTGGGGTTAGACACGCCTAAATGTGTTAACTATTTGCCAATAGAAAGACCCCAATAAAGTAAGCACTAGGAAAAATGCACAATCTTGGGCTCTAGAACCACTTTCTAGATTGTTTGGAAGTGTTTATCCCAAACAAAAGATGGGGATTGAAGAGACCATCTTGAATTCAACTTCTGAACCATAGACAAATGTGGAGATAGCCATTCGTATCCTTTGATGGGGTTGTAGTTACAGAAAGGGGTATCAAAACACCACTTCCAATCCTTTCACCATAGTTTAGTAGATCGCATAGAGATTTTGTGCAAATTCTGAGGAGGCATTGCTTCAATTATTGTTTGGAATGTCTTTATCCACAATATTTAGGGTAAATTGGCTTTAGCTTGTGACCATGAAACTCAAGAAGCGACCTTGGAGTATATGTCTTGGATAATGCCTAATGCCTCTTTTAAACAACTTTAGAGAATGCATCCAAGAAATCGCAAAGATCGGCTTGTCTTGAAAAGCAATGGTGGGAGACTACCACAAGGACTATTGATTGAAAGAGAGGCCATTGCGAAAAGCATCACCATTCCATAGAAGCCACAATTTTATAGTTTCCCATGCTTTCTAGATGCTTTTGGCCACAAAAGCTCTCATAATTTTAACAAGAACAAAAGAAATAACAAGGGAATGAAAATCAAGATCATTCCAAGTTGGTCTCCCATACAAGGAACCAATACAGATACAATTCCTTAACAAAAATTTTAAGACTTCATTGCCATCACAATCCATTTAGCTCAAAGTTCAATTCCTTGTCTATTCACATCAATAAGCCCTAGGCCACCAAAGTCTTTGGTAAGACAACATAAATCCCAAGCCACTCTGTGAAAACCCTTGTTGTGGTCAAAATTGGCTCAAAGAAAATCCTACAAAAGCTTTGCTATTTGCGGTATAACACCTTAGAAGGTACCCAACATGAGTGATTAACACACGTCAATAAGAACTTTGGAGCATATTTGGAATTTACCAACCAACAAAAGTAGCTTCCTAATCTAGCAAACCAACACCCATGATGAAGCAATGATGTGTTCAAGAAAATTTGTGTTTTCTCAATTTTGGGCTTCTAAAGATTCCAATCCAATCAGAAACAGTTTAGAGAATGGTCGAAAAGCACAACATCCGACAAGGGCTCAGCCGGAAGAGTATAGCAGCTAGCAAAAGAGAAATACACCTATCTAGAAATCATAGCACTTCAAGTCACTTTATTACTCTTTCCATTCCACTATGCAAGTTGGACTAGGTGTACCAAACCAAAGAGGCATCTTGGCAGCCAAGATTGGGATCATAAAGGCCAAATTTATTGCATATATAAAACCATGCCTCCCTCTCACCAACTATCCATCTCATTTGGAGGTAGCCTTGTTTGTCAAATGCCACCCTAACCATATTGAAGTTGCCATTAAAGACCCACTAGGCCTCGAGCAGTTCATATGCAAGCCACTACCAAAGAAGAGTCTTTTCAATTGCATCATTTGAGCCTTGAGGCATAAATGTTGACAATCCCAAAGGCTTTGTTGTTGATGTTGAGAAGGACCCAGAAAGCCTCATTAGATCGGTCGCAACCATGAGTAGCATAGTTAGATTGTCATTTAGTAGCAACAAACATTACCATGCTTCCATGTCCTTGTTCATGATTACTACTAAAACATACACTCACTAGCCATATGACATGACACGATGGAGAGTAGAAGACCAACTAACTTGATCTGTTGAAGACAAAGAATGTCCAATGAAGCAAATCTTTTGAAATTCTTGCACAATGAACTTGTGGTGTAGGTCCATCAAATCCCTAATATTCCATGAGCAACAATTCATGAAAAACATGGGTCTAGAGACATTTCCTCAGAGTCCATCCCTTGTAAAGTAGAATAATTGTTTTGCAAAAAACGGCTCTGATTCTATGGAGAGAACTTTCCAAACTGCATGTCTTTTTAGGAATAAATTCCCCTCCTTCCACTAATCGAGGAGGGCTGCCAAAGAGCCTATTACCCTCAAGAGGAGAAGAGGTTTGAACAAATGAAGCATCACTTAAACCTAAAGAAGATAAAACACTCCAAGAAGTGATATTTGAGAGTAACAAGGTTTACCAACCTCCTTGGAGGGCTCATCAGAAGGTCGAGCAAGGTTTGGTTGAACCACCACCACTTGCTTTGCTTTATCCTTGGCATTTGGCCACAAATCTGCCACAGGTGCTGAGGCTTTAGCAGCCACACCATTGTTATGTCCCATGTTATTAGAGTTAGTTTGAGATCCATTGTTGGGTCCATTATGGCCACCTTTATAGTTGCTGACATTAGTCCAACTAATTATGATGTTTTATTAGGATTCAATTGCATAATTTTTGAGTCAAACTCATTGACCCATATTTCGTGAGTAATGGTTCTCACAAAACCATCTCTCATGAGAATGAATGGTCCACTTAGCACTCATTGCATCTAGGTGATGCTCATAGGGGTGAAGCATTGGGACTTCCTAGGGGGTCACCCATCCAGGTACTACTTCGACTCAAGTGCGCCTAACCATGGAGTTTCCCCCATTTGTCCGATCTTCCTCACTCTTTGCCTGTGGCATTTCACTTGTTTAAAGGTTGGTTTGGCCTTGTGGGTGGATAAAGGACAATCTCTATTTTTTTTCTCAAAGGATTGGCACTTGAAACAAGTGTTTCGCAAATTGATATACAACACTAATGAAGATGGCACATTTCACCAATTTGTATATCAATGGTTTCCTTAGGGTCTTGGGAAAGGTCTATTTCCATGCAGATCCTATATTGTGGTCAGGCTGACTAAAACTTGTACTTTTCAACACAAACCATCCTCCCAATAGAGGAGGCAATTCAGTCCAAAAATCAAGAACAAGGCAAAGGCAAGCCAAGAAATTCAACCCACACTTGCACCTTAAGGGCTTGGTGGTTGGATATAACCTAAGTTGCAGGGTTCTTTCCAAACTGTCGCTGTACCCGGACCGGGACGTCTGGGTACGGATTCTGGGCCGGGTCCTCTGTGGGTTCGCCCAGGGTCCTGCCTGGGGCCCCTGGGTTCTCTGTGGGTTCTTCAACGAAGAACCCACAGAGAACCCGGGGGCCCCAGGCAGGACCCTGGGCGAACCCATGGCCAGGCAGCGTCAAAAAGCGCGTTTTTTAATTTTTTTTTAAATTTTTTAAGCATTTCATTAGCATTAAAAACAATTAAAACGAAGAACCCACAGAGAACCCGGGGGCCCCAGGCAGGACCCTGGGCGAACCCGTGGCCAGGCAGCGCCAAAAAGCGCGTTTTTTAATTTTTTTTTAAATTTTTTAAGCATTTCATTAGCATTAAAAACAATTAAAATGCCCTAGTAACCCTAAAAAGCACATTTGAAACTAATAAAACATGAAAACATGAGTTCTTTTCATTCATTCATGCAAACAAAAGGGAGAAAGTTTATTTTTTGTCTCCAAGCCACCATTGTTGGTTCTTGAAGGTTGCTGCCTCTTTCTTCGAAGGTGAAGGCTAGGAGAGTGAAAAAACTACACCAAAAGGGAAGGAAAAGCTGCACAACGAAGATTTAGCTACAAAGGTGAGTGATTTTTGTAATTTTTTCCAAGTTTTCATGAATTTTTTCAAGATTTTTGAAGTTTTTCAATTTTTTTTCAACTTTTTTTTTGGTTTTTTTTTAAGTTTCAGATTTTGTTTGTAAACCTTATATGCATAAGAAAGGGGTTATAATGCCCATTTTTTTTCTTTTCTTTTGTTGTATAATTTTATACAGAATGGCTCAGAGTTCTGCTTCAGTTGGTTCTCTAGACAAGCCGTTTAAAATTGATGCATCATCATGTTGTGACCAAATCACACATCGCCCCATTGCAAATGGGGACCCCCTTTTTTTTGAGCTCCGATGTTTTGCATGAGATCTTAGATGATGCCTTAGGTTCATTTCCTCTGCCAATCCAATAATGAGTTTCTCTTCTAGGAGATTTTTGCTTCATAACTGGAGGTCTCATCTGGAAAATGAAGAATCTTGATTGAATTCTATCCAAGTAATGAATAATGAGACCCTTCTTGATGTATGTTTGAGATCCTGAAAAGACTAAGTCTGATAGCCTGAAATCCTGAAATCCTAAAAAATTGGCTAAGTCTGAAATCTGGTGAATCCTCCAAATTCTATATTTTGCATGTTAAATCTAGTGGATTCGAGACCTATCTCAAACATCCTGAAAGGTATATTGAAAAATATTTAAAGTATAAGAAATATACCTTTACCTCACGAACCCTGAAAAACGCCTAAGTTTCCAGAGGATTCAAAAAGCTGATCCAATGCGACGGCATATTAAGGTGGCGCAAAATCTTCATAAATCACGCCGCTTTCAAGATGATTTCAAGTTGATGATCCCTTGCGCTTGAACAAATGCGCCCAAGGATAGAGGAAAGAAGAGGATTCCGAACCCTCCAACCAATGCGCCAATTCTAGATGATTTCGAAACCTCCATCCATTGCACCATATTGTAGAGGATCTCCAAACACCTATCCAATGCGCCAAAGAAGGAGGTGATTCTTTTCAAGTTTTAAGGCAAAATCAAGAAGATCTTAAACACCTATCCAATGCGCCCAACCTTGTAGGGGCAGTTCAAACCAAAGTCTAATGCATCTTTTAAGGAAGAAGACCCCTATAACCTGATCCAATGCGCCATTGTTGAAGGATGATTGAGTTTGAATTTCTGAATTGGAAGAAGATTGGCTTATTAGACTGAGTTTTGTGAAGTTTTGAAAGATCTTAAACCTTCATCTGCTGTACCAATATACAAAGGAGATCTCAAGAGCTTCATCTGTTGCCCTTTTAAGAAGATCTCAAAAGTTTGATCTAGTGTGCCAGCAGTCAGCAAGAGATTCAGTTTTTTTCTTTTAAGCTAGAAGAAGATTTCTGATCTTGGGTCTAATCCGATCTTGGGTCTAATCCGCCAACCTTGTAAGAGGCAGTCCAAATGGAAATCTATAGCATCTTTTAAGAAGATTTCAAATCTGCCATCTAATGCGACCTAAGGAAGGAGGGGTAATTGGTATCAAAATTTCAATCTAGAAGAACTCAGTACCCTCATCTAATGCGTTCAATGCAAGAAGATCTTGAAGACCTCAACCGTTGCCCCACTATGAAGAGGATTTTAAACTTGCTAACCAATGCGCTAGCCTTTGAGGATGTGAAAGTTTGATCTAAGGTATGTGTATTCTTCAGGAAGATCTCCTACACCTCAACTGATGCGCCAAAAGTGAGGGAGAGGGTAAGGTTTTTAGGAGGATTCAGTGACCCTGATCCAATGCACTCAATACAAGGATGATTTCGAAACCTTCAACTAATGCGATCCAAGTTAGAAGTGATGTGTCAAGACTGATTTGCAAGAATATAATATACATTGTAAGGAAGATCTTTTGCAGAAGGTAGATAACGGAGAGAGGTTTCAAGGCAAGTAGTCAGAGGATTTCCAAATCCTTATCCAATGCGAATTCCTAGAGGATCCTCTATACCCCATCTAAGGCGTGACAAGGGAAAAGGTAATATTCATGAGAATTATGCAAGTTCCTAGAAGATTTCAAGTGTGTCAACCAATGCGCCGTTCTTGAAGAGGAGTTTGTGAAAAAGGCTACATCATACGAAGCTAGATCTAGAGGAAACCCAAGTGTTCAACCAATGCGCTAAGGGAGATGCTAGAAGAAATAAAAAACTTGATCTAAAGCGCCAAGAGGTAAAGATCTAGAGGATTTCAAAGTGCCATCTAATCCGCCACATTTAGGGGAAATTGAATTGCTGAACTAAAGCGCCCAAGGTAGAAAAGGCAAAATTCAGGAGAAATCAAATGTTTCAACCAACGCACTAAGGTGGAAGGGCAAGTTTTGAGTGTTGAAGTGCAAAATTTTATGAAATTTCCAGAGGAAACTAAAACCTTGAACCAACGCGCCACTATGAGGATGGTTTAAAAATGCTAAGTTTTTAGAAGATTTCGAAATCCTTAACCAAAGCGCTTAATTTAGTGAGGGAGAATTCGAATATCTCAACCGGTGCTCTAGCTTTGGAGGATGTGCAAATTTGATCTAAGGTGTATGCATTTCATTTCTTTTAGGAAGACCTTGAATACTTCATCCAATGCACCTAGAACAAGGAGTGAAAAAGAGTGATTTAGAGTGAAATTTTAAGCAAAGATCTAATTTGGCATCTAATGCGCTTGGCTTGGAAATGCATTCTTATATGTTATAAATCAAATGTTATCATGTTTATCGAGAAGGTTGATATTATTTCTTTCTTTGTTTGTTTGCAAGAGCTAGGAAATCATCCTAGGAGCTAAAGAGTTATCTCCAAGCGAGGAATGAAGCTAAGGAAAGGAGCTAAAGGCTGGAATCACTTTCATGTAGGAAGGAAAGTCAGGAAGCAGTCCACAAGAAGGCATCATAAGCTGCTCAAAGTGATCACTTCAAGCATCATGTAGCTGCTTCAAAGGAACCTTTCATCATCCTTGTGTTGGAATTCTTCATCAAGTGGCATCAAGTTAAGATTCTCTAGAAGACATCCATCCGAAGGACATCATCTTCATCAAAACATCCAATCTACTTTAAGTTCCTTCGAGCTTCAAGATCATCTTCAAGGAATCATTTCATCAACTACATCATGATCATCAAGAGCAAGTGTTTGAATCACTTTCACCTTGCAGAAGGAACGCCACTCCAAAGGATCATACCTCAAACCTCTTCATCAATGACATCATGAAAAATCATGCTTCAAGTTTCAAGACTCATCAAGCTTCAAGTCTCTTTGAGAAGTCAGGAAGCACTTCATCCTCAAATCAAGCAAGGGCATTCATCTATTCAAACTTCAAGTCCTTTCACCTTCAAGTCCAAGAGAGTCTTCTACTCTACATGAAGAAAGCCACATCATTATCATCATCATCTACTCATTCTTCAAGAAGGAGCATCATCAAAGGAGATTATCATCATCAACTTACCTACAAGAAGAAGAAAGAATTACAAAGTCAATCAGGTGAAGCAACAAGTATCATATATCCAGTCAACAAGAAGAATGAACAAGGCAAAGATCTATAAGATGTATTCCTAAACATACAAGTTCAAGCAATCACATTGAATACATCACATAAAGATGATACAATTTTCAAAGTATGCTGAGTTGGCATCTATGTGGCGAGAACACATCATTTTAAATGCATTAAATGTATCATTTAATAAAAGAAGTCAAAGGGATTCCTATGTGGAAGATATTTTAAATGCTTTCGCCTTACCTTATCACATTGGAAAACGTGCCTTCATTGCCTCTCTTTTATGCTAAAAATAGCAAATTGTTGTAACTACCTGTGAGGTGGCACGATCTAGACCCTTGGCTATTAAATTAATCTAAGCCATTCATTGTAATACTGGAGCACTATATAAAGGCCTTGTTGCCTCATTTGTAATATAGAGACTAGAGATTAGCTTTTAGGAGTAGAATAAAAGAGACTCTCAAAATTCTCTGAGAGGACTTGAAATTGTTGTAAATATTTCTCAAGGTTAATGCAAAGACATTGGAGCTACTTGTTTGGTGTTAAGTGTTATCTTGTGGAGTAACATGATTTCTGGTATCTTGAATTGAATGAAGAGATGTTTCAAGTAGATTAAAAGTAGATTAGAAGCTCTTTGTTGTAATGCATGTTGTATTGAATATCTGATCAACTCCTAACTCATGCTTTTAACATTCATCGCCGGTGAAGTGTTGTGTAAAGCTAGTCTGAGCTATCATTTGCTTAAGTTCGATTATGGACGCTTGTTTGAGCTGCGCCGTTCAATGGGTGCTCATATGAACCATCATGATTTGAAAATCATTCGCGTAACCTTAGGAGATTGCACCAACTTCATGTAGTTGTAGGCATCCTTGGCGAAGTGAAGTAAGGTTAAACCGGGAGTTTGTCTATTTAATACATCATCATTACCTCATTGACCATAGATTAGTTTTCTAAACCCTCACCCTTTTCTATTTCTTTGTTATTGAGACCTTGTATACATATCATCCACACTGAAGGAGAGATAAGTTGAATGAAAGAAGAAAGATCTAATGTAAATCCCTTTGTGTTTAACAACAAAATCATACTTAGTCACTGAGCTATCTCTTACAAAATCATAAGAAAGGAACCTTGGAGTCATCTTGTTTGATCACATAGTTCAGCATTCGAGAGGCTTTGCTCAAGAGGGAGTCAGATACTTTGTATTTCACTCTAATTGTTGACTTGTCCAAAAACAATCATCAACACATCACCTCTTTGGCGACATACAACCATGATAGAACAATTACCTAGTGGTGGGGGTTATCTTTGGCATTGTAACCAATGTTTGAAAGAATATAAGAGCTCATATAGTCGAGTGAAAGCTCACTTATGTGCTATTCCCGGCACAGGTATAAGAGTTTGCCCAAGGCCGATTAAAAAAGGGTTGTCAAAGCAACAAATAGTGGATTATATCAAGGAACAAGAGGATGCCGACATGCTAAGTAATAGAGGAAAGGAAAGACGACAACCTCTTTCCAATAAGGGACCACAAAAATCTCTTGTTTGCTTCACAAAACCGGCTGGCCCACATCCTTTCATGCCACCACCATCTTCTGGAGAAGACACTACTCAATCTGAATCCCGTAAAAGAGGCCCATTGGAAAAAGCCTTCAAGAATGAGTCAAGGGAAATTGCAGATGACAGCATTGCTCGTTGCATTTATGCCAATGGACTTCCTTTCAACCTTGTTAGATCACCATATTGGCGGGATATGGTGTCCACAATTGCCAAGGCACCTAGTGATTATGTTAGTCCTGGATATGAAAAGGTACGCACCACTTTATTGGCCAAGGAAAAAGCTTCCGTAGAGTTGTCATTGAGGGCAATCAAGGATACCTGGATTGAAACAGGAGTGTCCATTTCTGATGGATGGAAAGATTGCAAAAATAGGCCACTAATTAATGTCATTGCAATGTCGCCTAAAGGGGCTATGTTTTTGAAAGCGGTTGATTGTGAGGGGCAAGTGAAGGATGCAAGCTTCATTGCCGATATCCTCATACAAGCCATTGACATGGTAACTCGTATGAATTTCAATTCATGAGTATTTTGATTTACCTTAATGCAAGTTATGACATATGAGGTATGTTGATAATGATATTTTATTATGTTGTTTATAACTTTATTGGCAATTTGAATTATGAGTAATACTGTTTTTAACTTTAGTCTTTAAGTTTTAGTCTTAGAGTTTAATGTTTTAAATATAAATTAAAATATATATATATATTGCCATACCGTACTGTTGATGATTGTTTTTCAACAAGTCAACAATTAGGGTAAAATACTGAGTATCTGACTCCCTCTTGAGCAAAGCCTCTCGGATGCTGAACTAGGTGATCAAACGAGATGACTCCAAGGTTCCTTCTGATGGTTTCGGTAAGAGACAGCTCAGCGATTAAGTATGATTTTGCTGTTTACACACAAAGTGACTTACACAATTGTTCAAGCAACTTGTTGTTTCAAGGACTATGGAAGTGAATACTAGAGAGCCTAAGTACTGCAATTGATGGCGTATGATTTAGCAATGGATGCTCTTTGGTCCTAATCCTAACTGAATGGTAAAAAAAAAGACAAAAGATGTAGGGTTTAGAAACACTAATCTAATCCTAAATACAAGGGCGATTACTACTTGGAGTGAAATCGAACCAAATCCTGTTTCGCCAAGATAAAACAACTACACAAGATAGGTGCAATCTTCAAAGGTGTACAAGATGTTTAAATCAATTATGCTCATGAAAGATTCAACAAGCATAAAGATCAAATTGACGTTCAATTGTTCAAACTAACCATGCACTGCAATCCACAAGCCGTAGACTACAAATGGTATGAACTTACTGATTTCACCACAAAGCAATAATGAAACCTTTCATTAACTAACTTAAACTCAAAGAAAACTTATAACTTAACTTAATGTTTGTTTGAAAATTGAAACCATGCAACACTCGGAAACATAAATAGAATCACCAAAACAATGAATCTTTTATTATCTCAGAGAGCTCTTACAACAATTTCAGAATTTCCAACCTCTTCAAATGAGAGCAATGAGAGCTCTTTTATAGACCTCAAAGGAAAGAAGGGTCAAGATCGATCGGCCGAATCAGCAGACCAGATCAAGCCACATCACAAGTAGTTGTAACAAACTATCCTTTATTAAATGAAGGAGGCTCACTTTATTAAATAAAAGAAGCTATGAAGGAGAGAACAAAGGCACGCTTTCCAAGAAGATAAGGAAGCCACATCATGTGCCCTCTATGTAGTAGTACTATGAGATACAATGAATCTAGACACAATTTGAACAATATCCTCCATTGGTACACTTGTCGCCGCATTAATGGATCCTTCTGCCACTGCTACATCTGACTCATAGACGCCAAGTGTCTTCTCCCAATCATTTATCCAAGACTTATTTTCTCCAAGACGAAATGCAAGTGTGAATATACTATCCAGCTGACCTTCATCAAGTCCATCATATTGAAAGTAGAATGCCTTAACTTGTTGCTTCATGTTTTCAATAGTAACATTTCCATAAGGATTACATATTGTTGTCAAAGCAGTGTATATATGATTCTCTGTTCTTAGAAGAACACTTCTTATTCTGGACATATCTACTTCAATTTTATCAACCAATTGCCCCTTGTTGTGAAAGGAGAAATACCAAGTGATGAAGTCATGTGGAGTATTTCTATCAATCACCTTAACATGAATTAAGTCTTCTAATGGAGCTTCCATTAAACCCTTGAGCTATGGCATGTATTGCTCCTTGATCGGTTTGAACTCAGCACAATTTCTTAATAAAGCTTGAACTCGATCTTTAAGCTTAATGACTCTATCATACACTTGCACAATTTCTTCAAGGTGAGTATAGGCCTTCTCTTCTGTCTTTTCTATCCATCCTTTCATCATCTGAGATGAAGTTCTCATGTTTTCAACTTGGGATACTGTTTCTAATGGAAGAATAGACGGAGGAATTGGAGTAACTTCCTTCTGTTGGATAGGCTGCATGACTTGCTGAATGTAATGCTTCAATGTGTTAAAATCTTGTTCAACCTTTATCCTCGCTTCTCTTTCTTGTTTCAACATGCTTCTCACACTATTCACTGACTCTTGTAGTTCCTCCTCTACCTGTTCCCTTGTGATTGGACCCATGCCAATAGTAGTCATATTGTAATCCTCAAATGCCATATTTTCTAACTCCTTGTCAATTCTAGGAACAGCTATATGTACTTCTCTATTTCCAACAGAATCTTGAGTGATTTTGGAAAAGACTGTTGCTTTCTTCTTCTGATTACCCTTCTGTACATTTACAAGCAATTCCTCAACTGGAGCAGGCTGCTAAGTTTCTACAATTGTACTTTCTTCAATCCTTTGCCTCAACCAAGGTGGAAAGACGGAAAGATCTCGCTGTCCTTGAGCTTGACTGTGTTGAACACGAGCTACTTCCTCATCAGATTCCGCTTGACCTACTTCATCTTGATCAAGATCATCATTCTCCTCCATTATGACAGTGGGACTTGACTGAATCTCCTCGGATGGAATCAAGGCAACTTCTTCTATAACTTCTATCTCTTGTATTGGATTCTGAACAACTGAAGCACCTTCTTGTGGATTAGATGAAGTAGATGGATTATTCTTCTTTTGAGGTCTCCGGCTTGATTCTCCTTGATCTTGACTAGGTCTTTTCCTCTTTCTAGCTGGATTATTACTTTGATCATTTCCACTGTGTTGTGGTTGGCTATGTGTACTATGCTGTCCTGGTTCTCCTTCATCCATCTTATTGTAAGTAAGAACTCGGCCTTCATCATTCATCTCTTGCAATAGTTGATTTATACATACTTGTGTCATGGCCAAGACCGGCTTTATCAATTCTTCCTCGGACACATCCCTTTTTGACCAATCAACTATATAAGGCAAATCCTTTATCTTATCAAATTCATCTATCAACATAGTATCATCTTCAGTGAACTGGTCTGGAATCCTGAAAACTTTGGAAGCTCTAACTAAATCCCAGGTGAGTCTCGAACTTTGAAGTGTTCGGAGATCATCTTCATCTTGGGCACTGGCCCAATGGTCTTCCAACTGCTTGACATGCTTAAATTCTCTGTTGTATTTCCAGCAAACTTGAAAAGGATCAAAGTTAAGCCTCTTGGTGCCGTGAGTTTGCAAATGATATGCCTGAAGCTCTATCTCAGAATATTCAACTGCTGACAATGATGGACATTCCAAATTTTGTCCAAGAAGAAGTGGAAACTGAATCCCTCCTTTTTTCTTCAACTTCTGCAACCTGATGAGTTCTAGGAGTTGCCTTGTAACCTCTAACATCACCATCCTGTTGGTTGGATATCTTGGTAATCTATACGGATATGATGTAAACCCTTGGATCCTTAGGTAAGTGTACCTTTCATGCTGAGTATACCAGTGTCCATATGCTGAAATGAACTCTCTCGCTGCATTAGACAACCTTTTATGAAATTCTCCCCTTAGTTTCTTCATTATAAACATAGCAAACGCATCATTGAATCTTGTATAATGATTGATACTCTTGAGGTGCAACTGAGGATAACACTGATGCGATAGGTACTTATTAGACCCAATGCCGACTTCTCCTCTTTTGGTCAAACCTAAGTAGACTTCATTTCTTGCGAGAAGGTATACCACATAGGAACTCATATAACAAGTCTTGGTTTTAACAAAATTGATGAACTGCTCATGTATACTCTGACTGATAAGCCCAGCCCAATCAATCGTCTTCCCTTTGAGAACTGACTTGATGAAAGAGTACATCCAAGGCTGAAAGGTAGCAGATTGCGGCATTCCTGTCATTCTATTTAGAAACATAATCAAGTATCCAATTTCAGGATGAAAATCTGACTTGTGAAACTGTGGAGGATTATTCATATTGAACTTCATAGCTGGATTGGCCATCCATTCTCTCCTTATTTCTTGCAACTTTGTCTTTGAATCAACATCGTATTCCTGCTGACCTTGTTGTATCGAGATACTGATCATTCTTTCCCTCGTTGGAATGTTGAAAGTTTCTTCAACTGCCTCCTTTTGCAAATAAGCTAATATTGTTCCATCTTTGGCTGTAATTTGCCTTGTATCTACATCAGCAAATAAGCTAATATTGTTCCATCTTTGGCTGTAATTTGCCTTGTATCTACATCATACTTCTTGACGCATTCAATGATCATCTCTGGACACGGCAAAGCTGGCGGAAAACAAGCAGCTTCAATGGCTCCACTCCTCATGATGGCTCGAGCAAGACTGCCTCCGTTAGGTTCCTCAAGGACTGACTTGATATCTTCCAAGTTGCTATTGCCCATATTCGTGTCTCCTACATTTGTCCACCTTGAAACGAGCTTTGATTCGGGAATCTTCCCCTTAGCATCCATCCGGATCTTCGCTTGTCGTTCCTTGGAAGTCATTGCCATGATCCTGCAAACTTGACGCGAATAAGTAATTGCAAATACAATCTAGACTTCACTTCAGCTACTTTAGTGGATTAAATTTATGAAGTTTTCCTTTATAATTATGAAATATTGCTTCTAGACTCAAGGAATCTATGAAAATCCACTTATCCTTCTTAAATTTTACCAATACTTGAACAATTTTAATGCATCTAATGAAGGAAAAAGAAGAAAATCAGATCAGAAAATATTCAGATCAGACTTACTTGATAGGCTGCTTTGAATTTGATACCTTGAAATTTGGTCTAACACTTGCTTGGATTTGACAAAATCGAATTTGTACTTCTAAAAAACCTTCTTGTTGCTGCTCCTTGAAGACAAATCTGCTTTTGCGAAGTAATTCTGCTCTTTGAAATGATAAAAAAAAATGAAAAGGAGATGAGGTATATATATATAATTTGCTTTAAAACTTTACCTCTTACCTAGGCCGACCTCCTTTATTATAGTGAAAAACATTTAATTTTGATTGATCTTTATTTAATAAAATGCCATTTCCACATTTTTCAAGGTAAAATCATTAAATGTTTGAACCTTCCTTTGATTGGCGCATTAGATGGGGTCTTGACGATCTCCTTGTGAATTGCAATTTTGATACCTTCTCCATCAAGCGCATTGGATGAGGCATGGAAATCCTCTTGCCTTTTACATTTGATAACATCTTCGAGGTCTTCTTCATATTCTTTGGATTCGTGTTTGACTTGCTCCTTGCATTTCGCATTGGATGAGTAGATTGAAGCCTTCTTCTTTGAAATACCTTGATCTTTCTTCATAACCCTCCAGGCGCATTGGATCAAGGACTGAATTCCTCAAGCATTTTACTTTAAGACACCCTCAAAATCCTCATGTATGGCGCTTTGGATCAAGGTTTGAATTCCTCTTAGCATTTCGCATTGGATGAGGATAAAAATCCTCTCAACATAGCTTTGGTTTGAACTCGTTCTTACTTGCAAGGGAGTGGCGCATTGGTTGAAGGATTGAAATCCTCAAGTTAGTGTTTTGAAATACTCTACCTTCTCCCCTCTAGCGCATTAGATGGGCAACTTTGAGTCCTCATGTGTGGCGCACTAGATAGGTAACTTGAAAAATGAACTTCATTCTCCCTTATGTGTGGCGCACTAGATGCCACCTTTGATTTCTTCCTGTTGGGCATTTTGATAAAAGGTCTTAGAAGTGGCGCATCACTTCATTATGTTGAGATCTTCAAAACTTTGGTATATTAGATGGCCTTTACCTTGAAGTGAATCATGCATGGTGTTGGCGCATTGGATGAGGCATGGAGAATCCTCTAGAAACAAATCTCATTCTTCCTTATGTTGCGCTTTGGATAACCTTGAAGTGGGCGCATTGGATCATTATGTAGAGATCTTCAAAACTTAGGTGTAGTCATGAAGTTGGCGCATTGGAGAAGGCTTTAAAATCCTCTGAACTAAAATCTTGAAGGCTTGACCTTGGATGTCCACTTTCCTCCTTGTAGGGCGCATTGGATCAAGGATGGAGAATCCTCTGGATTTCGCTTTAGATAAGGATCCTTCAAGCTTCACATTGAAACTACTTTGGCGCACTAGATCACTACGTTGAAATCTCTGGAGTTTCCCCTCATGAGGTCGCATTAGATAAGGGATAAAAATCCTCAAGTTTTTGCCTTGGATGCTTGATTGGATAAGCGCATTAGATAAGGGATTGGAATCCTCAAGTTTCTGGCGCATTAGATAGGCTTTTCAAATCTTCTAGTCTCACATTGGTGGATTGGTTCTAGCACTTGTGTTGAATGTTTGGGAGTCGTCCTATCCTTAACCATGATGGGCGCATTAGATGAGGAAAAAAAATCCTCAAGATTTTGGCGCATTAGATAGGCTTTTGAAATCCTCTCAAATTAGATCTTTCTCAAGCCAAAAACCTTAAGACTTATCCTTCTTTCTAGGTGGCGCATCAGTTAAGCTTTCCAAATCCTCTAATCTCTTTTCAAAATTTTAGATTTCGGAGTCAATTCTTCTTCCTAGCGCATTGGTTGAGCTTTGAAAATCCTCTGAAATTTATCATCTTTTAATTCGCTCCAAGACTTGTCTTTTCATTTCGCATTAGTTGAGTGTTTGAAATCCTTATCCCTTTTCTTCAAAATGATGCTTTCACTTTGGTCGCACTAGATGGGATAAAGAAGATCCTCTAGTTTTTTCGCATTAGATCAAGGTCTTAGAATCTTTAATATTTTCGCATCACTTCAAGGTCTTAGAATTGCATCACTTCAAAGCTTTAGATGGGCGCATTGGATCACTAAATAGAAATCCTCATCTTATCTTGCAATTGAGAGCGCTTTTTTTCTCGTGATTTTGCGCCAATTAAGTGCCCCGTCGCACTAGATCAGCTTTTTGAATCCTCTGGAAAAGTCAGTCGTTTTTTAGGATCGCGAGGGTAAAGGTATATTGAAAAATATATTTAAGTATAAGTTGAGATTCTTATACTTTAAATATTTTTCAATATACCTTTCAGGATGTTTGAGATAGGTCCCGAATCCACCGGATTTAAGATGCAAAATATAGAATTTGGAGGATTCACCAGATTTTAGACTTAGCCATTTTTTCAGGATTTTCAGGATTTCAGGCTCCAGGCTTAGTCTTTTCAGGGTCTCAAACATTCTTCAGGATTGACCTCAAGATTCATTATCTAGATGGGATTTGATCAAGATTCTTCATCACTGCAGGTTGCTCTGCCTCCTAATCTTGAACCAATGCTCATAGCAAAGGAAATCACTACCGGATCGGCAGAAGGAGATACTCAGGATATCATTAAAATCTCATTGAAAACTCATTGAAAGCACAGAGCTCAAAAAAAGGGGGGTCCCTATTCCTAATGGGGCGATGTGTGATTTGGTCACAACACGTACCCTGGCAAAAAAAAAAATTGCCGTATCCACGTACCTGTATCTAAACCCGTACCAGGACCGGCAACTTAGGAAAAAGCCTTCAAGAATGAGTCAAGGGAAATTGCAGATGACAGCATTGTTCGTTGCATTTATGCCAATGGACTTCCTTTCAACCTTGTTAGATCACCATATTGGCGGGATATGGTGTCCACAATTGCCAAGGCACCTAGTGATTATGTTAGTCCTGGATATGAAAAGGTACGCACCACTTTATTGGCCAAGGAAAAAGCTTCCGTAGAGTTGTCATTGAGGGCAATCAAGGATACATGGATTGAAACAGGAGTGTCCATCATTTCTGATGGATGGAAGGATTGAAAAAATAGGCCACTAATTAATGTCATTGCAGTGTCGCCTAAAGGGGCTATGTTTTTGAAAGCGGTTGATTGTGAGGGGCAAGTGAAGGATGCAAGCTTCATTGCCGATATCCTCATACAAGCCATTGACATGGTGGGCCCTGAAAACGTTGTCCAAGTTGTAACAAATAATGCTAAAAATTGTAGGGCAGCTGGTTCAATAGTGGAGGGTAGATATGGGCATATTTTTTGGACACCATGTGCCGTTCACTCTCTCAACTTGATGATGCAAAAGATTGGCACACAAATTGAGTGGGTCAAGGAAATCTACACAGAGGCCGAGGAGATTCAAATGTTTGTGACAAATCATCACATGTCACAAGCCATCTTTAGCACCTTCTCCAAATTGGAGTTGTTGAAGGTAATTTTATTTTTATTTTTTACTTTTAGCATATTTAATATTTTTAAATTTTTGCTAAGTTGTTACTTGCTACTTTTTATAATTTTATAATTTTATTTTTTATATGATGTTAGGTTGCCGAAACTCATTTCGCATCACACACAATTGTCTTGCGACGACTTGTGAAGGTGAAATCAGCATTGGGTGCCATGGTCATCGACACTCTTTGGAGTGTATGGAGGCAATCACAGACAGACAAAGCCCAAAGAATCAAAGCATTGATCCTTCATGATGAGTGGTGGGTTCATGTGTAATATGTTTTGGATTTCACCGAACCCATCATGAGTATGATTAGGTATGCAAATACGGATCGACCATGCTTGGGTGAGATTTATGATGGTGTGGACTCCATGGTTGAAAAAATAAGGACCATAATAGAAGCCAAGGAGCAAGACCCCACAGAAGCATTTTTTAAAAGAGTACAAAAGATCATTGTTGACCGTTGGAACAAGATGACCACACCCTTGCATCTCGTAGCATTTGCTTTGTCTCCAAAGTATTACAGCAGAGAGATACTTACCCTACCAAGGAGGGTGGCACCATATAGAGATAAAGAGGTTGCTAGTGGGTACAAAACTGCATTCAAAAGACTATGGCCAGATAGCGATTTAGAGAAAATTGTCTCAGGTGAATTTGGTGAGTTCATATCTTCAAAGAATCAAGATGTTTTTTCTCTTCGAGACAAGTACAAGAAAGATGCTCAAGAATGGTGGTACCTACATGGCCAAGACTATTTTCACCTTCAACCTCTTGCAATCAAAATTCTATCTCAAGTATGTATCTTTTTTTTTTAAATTAACTTCCTCTTTTTTCTTTCTAATTTTTAAATTTTATGGTATGCAAATTTAACAGGTTGCAAGTTCATCTTCAGCTGAGCGGAATTGGAGTACATACTCCTTTATCCACTCAGTTAAACGGAACCGATTGGGTGCAAAAAAGGCCGAGGATTTGGTCTATGTGCACTCTAACTTGTGTCTCTTGCCACATAAAAAACCTGATTACAGTGCAGGAGCAACAAAAAATTGGGATTTAACACCTGAGTGTCCTAATTTCGATGCTACTGCTACACAGCTTGCAGTAGTCTCTATTGATGAGGTCCATGATGACAATGAGGCTACACATGACATAGACCTGCCTACTGGGAGTGGTGTTCCAATTGATTGTGCTTCAAATGATGATGATAATGCTTTGGATGAAGACCCATATGATGCTTATTAAGTTATTAAGACTTTAAGTTATTGAACAATGGATATTGATTGTAATTTTGAATTTTCATTTTCTAGTGACATTTGACTCTTTGAGATATCACTAAATTATGTCATAGACTCGTATGAATTTCAATTCATGAGTATTTTGATTTACCTTAATGCAAGTTATGACATATGAGGTATGTTGATAATGATATTTTATTATGTTGTTTATAACTTTATTGGCAATTTGAATTATGAGTAATACTGTTTTTAACTTTAGTCTTTAAGTTTTAGTCTTAGAGTTTACTGTTTTAAATATAAATTAAAATATATATATATATATAGATTGCCGTACCGTACCCTGGCAAAAAAAAATTGCCGTATCCACGTACCCGAACCCCGTACCCGTATCTGAACCCGTACCAGGACTGGTAACTTAGGATATAACAAAGTCCCTAGTCCAACAGGAGAAAACTAATAGTGAGTTACGTGCATAGCAAGGGCCATGTCTAAGGAAAACATTCACATGGTTAGCTTTCATGATATAGTTCATGATCAAGAACCCAGTGAAGGATAGCCAATCCTAGCAGCTGAAACACAACAGCAACTCATGAATGCATTATGGAAGCAACAAACTCAAAGTACAATCTTTATTCATCAATTTTTAGATTGCAGCCTTCCTCCAAGGTATATTCAGTCATGCAATCCTACAGGAACTTTTACAATCGGCCATTCGCAACTTAAGTTTCAGAATTTAGATTACAACTTTAGTCATAGGCATTCAACCAGCAAACAAGTAATCTTCAACCTCCAACAATTCCTATCCCTTATACCAGCATTTCTATCACTAATTTAGCCTTAACTCAGCCTAGCAATTCATTCAGCCTTACATCATATTTGGATTTCTCTACTACAAAGTAGTATCAGACACTGCATTGGGCCATATCTCAGCAAGGGACCCAGCTTCATGTCCCACGACCCCCCAACCAACCACCTCTCTATATGTCTTCTACTTTCATTCGTCGATCTCTCTATCTCACATCATCTATCTAAAGAGGGAGATATTCTATATACTCTCTACACAGTCTCCTATCTCCCAATCCTCAACTAAGGAGGAATATAATTTCATTACTGCTCTGCTACACTCGTTGCTTCTTCTCACAACCCCCTTTACCTCATATATATCTAGAATGCTAAGGGAGCAAGAGTCTTTAAGACTCCGCAATCCTACATTTAATTCCCAACGGAGCCGACCAAGAATAATTTCCTATCACGTGTCCCCCCTTAATTCAACGTAGGTTGGGATGTTGATTTTGAAACCGTCCACTATGATTGCCATGGAGGTGTATCTGTAATATCCCCTTTTTCCGAGTGATCACCCGCCATGTGTCGACTAGCCTATTTTGTTCTCGTAGGCTAGGTCAAAGAAGCAAGGGAATACTTTGAGTAGTTAAATCACGCATTTAACTATTTTTCCTTGGCAAAATGATGTTGGATTATGACTTGGAGTAATTATGGTGAAGTCAAAAATAATTAATTAATTTGCCTTGTAGAGGAGCGACCCACTTGGAGGATGGAAAGTGGGAAAAATAAAGGGAAAAATAAAAATAAAATAAAATGACAAATAAAAAAATAATATTTTAATGCCAAGGGTGGCGTCCCATTTGGAGAAGAGAAAATAAAATAAAATAATATTATTTTTGTCAATTTGGCCGCCCAAGTTGAGGAAGGGAAAAATAAAATAAAATATTATTTATTATGGAGGTGGACATGAAATAAAAATAAAATAAAGCAAAATTGGGCACTCCACTTGGGCATTATAGAAAAGGCATTTGGAGGTCATTTTGAATCATTGTGTGTTTGTCATTTGATATTGGAAATTTTCTCTTTGAGTTGCAACTTTGTTTCATCTATTTTCTGAGGACGAAAACCCTTAGAAAATTAGTGGTTTGGACGAAAACCCATTCCACTTTGAGAGGTGAGTCCATACGGGGTTTGCTATTGGACATATTTACAGGTTTTGCATCTTTTTGGAGCTATATGGATATATCATTTTCTGCAGGTTACATCAGCTAGGGTTTGAAGGACAAATTGACATGATTTGTGCCAAATTGTCAATTTGATATGATGGAAATTGAAGGATAATAGATTGCAGGTCATTTGTGATGGAATTGGCATTGATATCACATGATTTTATGATGGAATCGATGTGGTTTTGAAGGCAAATCTGAATATCATCATTGCTGGCCACTAGGGTTTGTGGAGCATTCAACATCATTGAGGATACACTGCAGATCTGGGCACTTGTAATTGCAGATCGTGGTGTTTGTGAGGTAGAGACATCATATTTTTCCATCGCCTAGGGTTTAGGCTTGGTTGGAGGAGTTGGCGCCACCTTTGGAGTGATTGTCCAACAACAATTTTGCAATCAGAATTCATATCAGACCTATGCAGTCATATCAGATTAGTGAATCAGGGTTTTGGACAGCATATTCTTCATTGAATTGATACCTATCTTCATTCTAGGGTTAACGACTACCTTGGGAGTCCATCGCCTCATCATTGAAGGAGTTTGTGGCTCGTTTGGAGTTGATTCATCATCTACAAATTCATATCAGATCTCATTGTGGACAGCAGCCATGCAAATCAGTCATCTATTTGTCATGTATGATCTCATATTGTACTAAGAAGTGTAATCAAATCGGGTATGTTGTAAACACTCTTCTTATTCAAATCTTTAATTTGGAATAAGAATACATTGTTGTTCTGAGTTATATCAGACCTCTGATTTTTAATTTCAGTCCTTTAGTTTGTTGTTATTTCATTGGAAATTGGTTCTATATTGGCATTATTACATGGCATATGCATTTCCAAACTAAAAACTCATATAACCCACGCAAACAAATAAGAAAAACAAATCAGAAAACTCAGATCAGAATCAGAAAATTGGATCAGATTTAGCAAGGGTTCTTACAGTATGCTTGTCAGTGGCAGACCCCAACAGATAACCAATCAGTCCTCAAATCAAGGAATAAGTAATTGGTTAACGCTCAAAGGCGCTACAGTTGTGGTAGACCTCAGCTAAAAGCCACATCCCAATATCAAGGAAGGTGTTTGAATTCCTGCACACATGGGCCCCAAAACAAATCCAGAAATAAATTGATTTATAATTGTTGAGTCTAATCGTTCCAGCAGGGGGATTAATATAAGTCAATGCCCAAAAAGAGAACTCTAGGCGGGTCCTAGCAGAGTAACAAATTTAAAGGAAATGCCCAACCTCTCCAGGACCCAAGCAGGAATAAGAGTATCTAATCAGCACCCAAGAAAAATAAAAGGTTTTTCAGTTTTGCCTCCACATCCAGCAAAGTTCAAAATGCCTAGTGAAGATACTGGTGGGTCCCAACAAAGTATCATAGGTTTAGTCTTAGATGCTCATGCCAAGACAAAAGAAATGTGGGACCCATGAAATCTGCAAATTTAACAACTCAACCTCAACAATAAATTAAATTCTTCAGCATTTGCATCCAGCTCTACCTTGTGGACCCCACATGACCAACTAGGAAATTTAGAAATGCGGAAAGCAAAAGAAAATCATTTCAAAGAAGGGTGTGGATCCCAATCTGGGACATACTTCAACTAAGCATGTGGGCCCCACCAATGAACTTTCAAAGCCAAAGAAGCATGAAACTGGAGATGAACAATCAAATGCAACCAAGACTACAACAATCCTGGAAAGACAACCGACAAGGAATAACCTAAAAACCACACACCAAAAGTAGCGTGAAAACCAAAATTGAACTGACCCTATTTTTGGGTGACACGGGATTAACTGTGGACCCGGATGCTCCTGCATCATTCCGCAAAGCAAAAGAGAAAAAACCCTTGGTTAAGTTCTAGTTTGCATTTAGTTTAACCCCACGAGGGACCAAATTGGTATTCACCCAGCTCTTAAGCATGCTTTCAGGATTCTTCCTACAAAATACCCTATGAGAGTAAATTGTTCTAACCACTTACAAGCATTATCAAAATACAAAACTAGAAGAACATCCGAGGGAGTTTTAGAGCCATACCTCATGAAATACCTCTAGAATGCATTTTAGAGGTTTCTAGGCAAGTGGCACCATGAGTCTCTCTAATACCAACCACTTCAGGATTAATAGTCAAAGTGATAGGTTTAGGCACCATTAAAAGAAAGCTAAGTGCCCAAAGGGTGTGAAAACCTAAAAGCTTCTGCAATACATGAAGGAAATATAAAAATATCCTGCTGCACTACCGGAAGGTGGTGTGACCAATGATATCTTAGCAAGACAAACAAGAATCAAAGCCAAATTAGCCTCTCTCTTGCTCTCCACTGCTCCCTAATCTCAACTTTTGCATTGATAAATTTAATTTAGTATGACTCTTGGTAAGTTATCTTTCCTTCGAGAGACTTGAAATACAATTCCTCTTCCTTGCTTGGCCTTGGATTTCAACTTTGTCCTGGTAAAGAAGAAAGAATACCTCGATTTTGTTATACTAAATATTAAACAAAATGTTTACCCAAACAAAAACAATTTGACTATTGTCGACTTTAGATGACCAAAAATACAAATCCTGTTCCTTTATTATCCAAACTTTCTTTTTGAAAAGAAGAGTAATACCTCAAGTTTCGTATACTAAACTTTATATTTTCTCAAATTTTTTTTTTTTTTTAAAAGTAACTATATTTTCTCCAATAAAAAAAAGTGACTATTTCCAACAAGATTATTTTTTGATGTGACATCAATGAGTTACAGTCAATTGCCCTCTATGATGAAAAATGAAGAAACGTCCTATTTTAATTGATATAAAAACTCCACCTGAAGTTATCTAAAAATCTTCAACTGTCCGCTCTATCTACATTTATGTATCTGATCATGTTGTTCACTAATTCTAATTTAGGAAGATATTAAGCCTTCCATATGTTCCCTTGGATACTAATTTGGCGAGTTGCATAAGGAACTCAAAACAATTAATTGTTCCAGGGCAGGGGCTTCAAATTTTTGAGATGCAGTGATTAATTATCTTGTGCCCAATCTAGGAATATTATCATTATTTTCTTAATATCAACACAATCTTTCTTTGTAATTGTTATATTCCAATTTAACTAAATTACTAGAAAAGATATCTCAGAATCAATATGCAGAACTTGTCACAAGTAATAAAAGGCCCAAATTAGAAACTTTGGAGGATAGTCAATCATAAACATGGTCATACATCATGGTGCTGAGTGGAAAATTGGCCTATAAGAAAAACGGGTTGAAAGATGCCTGTAAATAAGGACCTTCTGGGGCTATCTCCTTATTCCATTCATTATTTTCTATTATAGAACTGTTCTGATTCGCTTTTATGTGGTTTGATCCAGATTTATTGAATGACTATGTTTGTATGAAGGCTGAGTTGCTTGGAAGACGGCACTTAACTCTAGGTCACTTACAACCCTGGGCCAAAGTAGGAAACTTCAGATAAGCTATTAGTGATCTTGTCTTGTCCAAAACCTATTTTGATAGCATGTATTTAGTATTTTCTTTATCAAATTCCCTACAAAAGAATGGCATTTGTACTGAAAGACTTCTATAAATTACTTTAAAAACACAAATTATAGCCATAGTACCTTCAAAAGTGACATCTGAATTTCTGTAATTGCTTCCTTTTTTTGACAAAGATCCTCGAAATCATTGTAAATAAGCATCTCCTTTTGGGCCCATGTTTCAAGAGCGTTTTGGGATGGAACCACTAGGGCCACACAATAACTATGGAGATGATCCGCATGCAACATTATATTCTCTACATAATGGCTTACCACCAAAGCTGCTTCAACCTACATAAAGCAAAATACAGTAATTCTGGACATTATTAGAATCATAATGATTTAAGTTTTAACTATAATGGTTCAGACATGTCTAGTACTTGTACCTTTCCCAAGGGAACACGTTCTCCATGTTGAAGTTTTACTATGTCCTTCTTACGATCAATAATCTCAAGACAACCATCAGGGTGAAACCTCCCTATATCACCCGTATAAAACCACCGTGTTCCCCTCTCATCCGTCTTCACAACAAATAAATTACAGAAAACCAAAAAAAATCTTAATCATGTTTGCAAACACAGTGGCCTTGCTCATGGAAAAAATAAGTGGAAGGTTTAAAGAATAAGAAATATGTTGGAGCCAAAACAAATTGGGAAAAATGAGAACTAACAATATAGAAAACTCTTTTCAAGCAATTGTCCCAAAGCATGTAGAATTTCCTCATAGAATTTTTTACTTAAATTAAGCAATGTTAGAGGAAGAGTGGCATAATGGTGATCCATTTCTCCAAAAATACAAGTATTTTATTCATATGGCCCAAAAAAGAAAAAGAAAAGAAAGAGCAAACTTATTGCATTTGGGAGATTTTTTCTATTGTGTTTGCAACCAAGATAAGCATATTGTACTATAGCAATCAGCTCACCTTGTAAACCTCATTAGTTTCCGCTTTTCTCTTGAAATAACCTAGAGTTACATTTGCCCCACCAATAACTATTTCTCCCTCAGCCATTGGTGATTCATTTGCCATATACCCACCTTCCTCCCAATTAATTAGCTGCAAAACCAACAAAAAGTTCCAAATTATACATAATTAAAAACATTGAGAATAAAGTTCATGTAGCAATAAAAATGAAATTATTTTGGTTCATGGCTAAAATTCAATGACAAAAAGAAATCATGTTCCATTGTACATTGTCTTAGTGTTTGAAAAGATTTCTAAAAGCTCAAGAATTGCATGATGACGCTTTCAAATAAAGAGAAGTGAGGCAAGGATGTACAGGATGCACTGTAAAATTAGTTGTGGAATCAAAAGAGAGAAAAATGAAAATGAAAGAGATTTTCCTATTAAAAGTTCCTCCAACAAAAATCAATAGCAATGAATGTGTAGTACGTTGTACATACTACTGAAAATGAAATTGAGAGGCTATTTGAAATTCTTGAAAAAAAAAAAAGGAACACCACCATGCTTGCATCCAATGATATTCAAATAAACACATTTACCTTTTGTGATGGAATCTAAGTGACATTATCATCTAAATATTTTTCAAATTCATCTTTCGATTTTAGATTTTGGGATTGCTTTCTAATTTTTTTGTTATGAAATTTGGCTATTGCACAATCACTGAAAATGTAAAATATTTATTTCTTTCTTTTCATTGGATGGGAAGTGAGAGGAGGTTATGAAAGGAGCAAACCTATTTTGTTACAGGTAGATTCAACGTCAATGATCTTAAAACTGCCTGGGCAGACCTTGAATGTGCTTATGAGTCTAGGCAAAAAGCCCTCTTTCTGAAAAATGCTTTTGTTAAGGTCTGTGATAGGATTAATGGGATTTCATTCTGTCTATGTTGGAGACTTTAGGATTCCTTTTTCAACAAATAATTGGAGTCCCTTTTTTCACAAGCCTCTGCAAAGTTTAGTGTGAACAAGATTCTTTTAGAGCCTATTTACCTACAGAGATTTAGTCAACAAGGCTATTCTCTAGCCCGCTTCGTCTATGTAATTGCTGCAGATGCTCTTGATTGCTTATTGGAAGCAGCTAGAGTGCAAGGGCAAAGTAAAACTATTTCTTTACTAGGGGATACCAATTACTTTGTCCATTTTGTTGATGATTAAGCCTTTGTGACCAAACATAATGTAGTGCTCAGACAGTTTTGCAGAGGCTTCTAGGGCAATGGTGGGGAAAAACTGGAGATTGTATTATTGCTCAAGAAGAGCCCCTAAACTGGCTGAATAAAAAATGGAATCTCATAAAGCTAGGAGAAATCATCCAATACTTGGGCATTCTTTTTGGTATTCATAATTCTACTATTGATAAATGGAAATAGCTAAGTTTAAAAACAAATGATAGATTGGATTAGCCACAACCTCCCCTTACTAGGAAGGTTATAATTGTTGACAAAATTCTTTGAGTAGGTCACATCTAGTATTCTTCTTGACCATTCCCCTCTAAGATGGACTTTAAAATGTTGGAGAAAGTGCTTAGAAGCTTTCTTCAGCACAAGCTTATGACGCCTGTGTTGTGACCTAATCACACATCACCCCATTGCAAATGGGGACCCCCTTTTTTTTGAGCTCTGATGCTTTGCATTAAGTTTTTGATGATGTCTTTAGTTTATTGCATGATGAAGTCAGTGGTGTTTGAGTCCTATAGTCCCCTGATGACCTGATCCTGATGTTTGAGATCCTGAAAATGACAGTCTGGTATCCTAATATCCTGAAATCCTGAAAAATTGACTAAGTCTGAAATCTGGTGGATCCTCCAAATTCTATAATCTGCATGTTAAATCCGGTAGATTCGAGACCTATCTCAAACATCCTGAAAGGTATATTGAAAAATATTTAAAGTATAATACTTAAATATATTTTTTTTAATATACCTAACCTCGGGGACTTTCAGTTCTAGGCGCAAAATTGCTTTAAGACCTTAGGCGCATTTCTCCACTTGCACAACCTCAAAATTCTGCCTAGAACTCCGAGCGGCTTTTATCATCTAGACAACCTCAAGATTGCACCTTGAGCAAGGAGAAGTTACATCAAGGCGCCTTGATTGAAAAAGTTGCCAAAAGACTTTAGGCATTGAAAGTTTGACAAAACAAGACATTTAAGTCTAGGCGCCAATTCACAGCCAAATGACCTTCAAAGTGCGGCTAGAAGGAAGAAGATTCAACATCATGACTAGGAGCCTTTTCTTGTCTTCACCATCCACATTGGCGCCTAGAGGAAAACAAGTTTCAAAGCACTTCTAATTGTGGCGCCTTGAGGAGTTTGACATACCAAGACACTTTGCATATCCCTAAAGTCTAAAATTCACTCATCTTGAGTTAGGCGCATTCTATCACATGGACAACCACCAAAGTGCGCCCAAGCACAAGGATATTTGGAACCTTGGAGTTTGCTATTACCTTGAGGTTGGGAGCCTTCTATACATTCATACGCTGAATTGAAGCATGATCATCACCTAAGGAAGCTAGGCACACTTTCCTACCTCCAGAGACCTTTTTGGTGCCTTGGAAAGTTGAAAGTATGAAGTCACAAGGATGGCGCCTAATGATGAAGTGACCTCCTGGGATGTAGACAACTGTTTGAAACCACTGAAATACTAACAATGTGCCCAAGTAAGTTTAGGCGCTAATTTCCATTCCCAAGCACTCAAACCTGTGCCTAAGTTGGAGTCAACATTCATCTCTGTCAGGGCGCCCTTTTCAGCATGTACACACCTTAAATAGCGCCTTAATAGAGGCAATTCACCTTGAGTTCTAAAGTGGAATAAACATATGAAATTTGACATTAAATTAAGGCGCATTTTCTCATCAATGCAACCTCATTTTGGCGCCTTGAAGGTTAAATCAATAATATGAGTCTTAAGAATTAGCGCCCAAATGAAGAATGATCTCTTGCAAGTTTAAATAGGTGATTGAAGCTAAGGCACTATATCTCACACTCCAATCATCATCAAATTGCACCTAGAAGAGAAATCAAGAATGTATTGGAGTTGAACAAGTTCAAGGGAGTTTATGCAACTTGTGAAGATCATGAAATTTGGAAGTAAACACCACATTAAGGCTAGGCGCCTATACAATTTCAAACAACCATCAAGTGGCGCCTTAGAGCCTTGCCCATTCCTTATTCATGTTAGGTGTTGTTTCTTGTGGTTTTTATCATAATGGGCGCCTAAAGGTGAGTAAAGGCTGCCTAACATCAAGAGACATGTTATCAAGCAATTAAGAAATGTAAGTTTGAACCTTGATGAGTATGTAAGCGCATGAAAATGAAGATAGTCAACCTACAAGATTAGGCGCATTTCCTTGCTCATTCCACATAGTTTGGGCGTCTTGATCAAGTATGAGGCCTTGAAAGGCATGAAGTATAGAAGTAAACTAGGGAAAAAAGAATCTAGGCGCTAATTCATGTCCAGATCATCACCAATATGCGCCTAGGAAGGCAAAGACGTTTCAAGCACTCAGGGCGCACTTTACCATTAGAACACTCTTAGATGTGCGCCTACCAATAATGCATAAGGAAATTCTCGAAATCATTTTGAAATAAGTTAGGTTCTATAAGGCACAGATTTACTCCTTTATATACTAGGCCTGGGCGTATTTTTTTATCATTTTTGTCATTATGAACGCCTATGAAGTAGGTGAGAGAAGTAAGCTTGAGCGCCCAATTATCATAAGGGGCATTTGTCAAGATATTTGAGGGGTTTGAGTCTCACTATTGAGGATTGGAAAGTTCAGAAGTTTCAGACCATGTTAAAAGCATTGATAAGTATCTTTCCAAGACAAGGCACATCTATCCACTTTTGCAACCTCAGATGAGCGCCTAGGTAGATAAGGATTTTGGAACATGAAATGAAGTTATTGGGTATCAACGCAACAAGTTTAGAATCTGGTTACCAAATCATATTCAAACAGTTATCAGTAGGCGCCTAAAGAGAAGAGGAATCTCTTAAAGACCTAAGGCGCATATCCATCCCCATCTCACCCAAATCAGCGCCTAGGAGATAGAAGGCAAAAACGTTGAAGTTTTGAAATCACCTTGGAGTAAGAGAGTTTTCAAACAACAATGGTGGATATCATCACAACACATAAGTAAATCAGTTAAGATTCTTGGTGCACTTCACCATCAATGGAGTTCATTTTCAGCACCTAGGATAAAATCATGTTTAAATCAATCATTTTTGAAGTTAATGGAGTTCAAAAACACCAAAATGGCACCTGACTATAAAGAAATACCTCAATAGATTTAGGCGCACTTTCAGTTCATTATGTTTCAGATTAGCGCCTTGATTAGGAGAGGTATTGGAGCAGAAAAATTTGGTGTTAGATTCAAGTCTTTGAGAAGACAAGGCGCTGATTTTATCAAAATCAAATATGGCGCTATGAGTAGACTTCCAAGTACATAAAAGTATCAAGACCTCACTCAAGCGGCATTTTGATCCAAATCTAAATCAGCAAATTCAGGGCGCTAATTTCCACTTATGCAACCATTTAGGTGCGCCTAAGGCAAAGAGGATTTGTAGTAATGGACTTTAGAGGTATAAGAGGTCTTCTGAGCACATTGTATTCACTCTAAGCTGTCTTCAATTGTTTGAAATCATTTAAAATGACAATTATGAAGTTATATGTGCTAGGCGCACTTTGTTCCTCCTTACACCTAAATGAGCGCCTAGACCTAGAAGGGATGCTGGATGCTTAAGATTAGTTCTTATATCCTATGAAATGCAATCTTATCAATTGTTTAATATGATTGTTTTGTCTGTGTTGTAGGAGCTTGGATTAAGATAAGGAGTCATATGAGGAGCAAGCACCTGGAGTCACCTTCATCCAAGGAGTGAAGTCAAGAAATTGCTATTGCAAAGGAAACATCAATGACATCATGTTAGATCACATCAAGTTCAAGTATACTTTATTAGTTGCATCATGTTCAAAGACATTCATCCATCCACCATACTTCAAGTTCTCCCAATCTTCAAGTATCAGAAGAGTCTCCTAGAAGCATCATTATCTACTCTACTTCATGTCATCATCATCATCTACTCTTACATGAAGGAAGCTGCATCATCATCATATACATTATCCTTCATGAAGAAGCATCAAGAAAATCAACCTACCTACAAGAAGAAGATGCATTACAGAGTTAGTCAAATGAGCTACAAGCATCATACATATCCTACTTACAATGAACAAGACAAGATCAACAAGATACATCTCAAGTGTTCATCATCGAAAGCAATTACATTAAAGATATCACATACAGATGATACAATTTGGGAATATGCCCAAAAGCATATTTAATTAACAGTTGAAATCCACAAGTTTGTTGAGGTGGCATCTACGTGGCAAGTACACATCATCATCTAATCATAATCAGCCACATCATTCAACCGCATTCAATGTATCTACAACAAACAAGAAGCCAAAGGGACGCCTATGTAGAAGATGCTCTAAAAGATTCCATTTCTATCTTATCTTCTTGGGAAACGTGTCTTCATTGCCTCTCTTCTGTACTAAAAATAGCAAGTTGTTGTAACTAACTGCTGAGTTGGCATGATCCTGGCCCTTGGCTACGTGAATTGATCTTAGCCCTTCATTGTATTTTTGGATTTCTATATAAAGGCATTGTTGCCTCATTTGTAAAGGAGATTAGATAGTAGTTAGTGATAGGAGAAATTAGAGTAGAGTAGAAAGAGACTCTCGAAATTCTTTGAGAGGACTTGGAGATTGTTGTACATATTTTTCAAGATTAATGCAAAGGACATTGGAGTTCGCTTGGTGTTTAAGTGTTGTCTTGTGAAATGACATAGTTTCTTGTACTTTGATGAAGTGGAGAGATGTTTCAAGTAGATTAGAAGTAGATTAGTAGTTCATTGATGCAATGTATGTTGTATTGAATATTTGATCAACTCCTAGCTCATGCTTTTGACATTCATCGCCGGGGAAGTGTTGTGTAAAGCTAGTCTGAGCCTCATTTGCATGAGTTTGATTGTGGATGCTTGTGTGAGCTGCGCCATCCGATGGGTGCTTACATAAGCCTTCATGATTTGAAAACCATTCGTTTACCTTAGGAGATTGCACCAACTCCATGTAGTTGTAGGCATCCTTGGCGAAGTGGAGTTAGGTTTATCAGGAGTTTGTCTATTCACATATCATCATTGCTCCATTGACCTTAGATTAGTTTCTAAACCCTTATCTTTTTTCTTTTATTTATCATTGAGACCTTGTGAATACTTCATCCACAATGAAAGGAATAAACTAAGGAAGCATGAAGAGGTCTAATGTAAGTCCCTTTGTGATTATCAGCAAGATCACATGTAATCACTGAATTTATCCACCATAAGTTATAAAAAAAGAACCTTGAAGTTACTTCACTGGATCACATAGTTCAGCCTTTGAAGAGCTTTATTCAAGAGAGAGTGGGAAACTTAGTGTTTTTACTCTATTGTTGCCTTGTCTAAAAACAATCATCAACAACCTGCACTTTACCAGGACATTAAATGTGGTTGAGAATCATTGACATAAGGACTCAAGGTGCCGCCCTTATTGGTAAGAGGGTAATAACAATAGAAAAAGGGAATGTGCCAAATGAAATCTTGTTTTTAGAATCATATCCAAGATTCTCAACATGTACAAGGCATTAGGGAACCCTTTATGACATTGTATCTAACACAACTTTGGAAAATGGTATCTAACCTTCTCCATTGATAATTTGAGGAGCCACAGAATGAAAAGTGATCTTGTGGTGCATCCTATTGGGATATTCAGTCCCCAAGTGGGCAGCTTGGTGTCTTGCAAAGGTTTATGGCAAAATTAGCGAGAAAATGGCTTTTGCTTTTGGGAAATAGGGAATCATAAGCATCAATAGCTCCACCAAGGATTAGAGTCAAGACAAAGCTTGAACAAGTTAGTAATACAGATTCTAATTGTCTTTTGTGGCATGGACGAAGCAGTTGAGCATGTTTATCATGAATTATTGTTCTGCCAAGACCTTTTGGGGTTGGCTTTAGCTGAATTTAATTATTTTATCATTGCGGGGTCTTAGAAACATCCTCTCCTTTGAAGGATCAAGATTTTAAATGCTGAATTTAATTATGTTATGTCAAGGATCAAGATTTTAAATGCTTTGAAGGATATTAAATGCTTGCATTTTGATAGATTGGTTTATTTAATGCATTTCATGAAGTGGTTAGTGGTCATCCAAGGCAAGGAATGATTTTCAATGCAAAATCAAAATATTTAATGATTGCACACAAACCGCCACCACCCATGTAAGGAGAGTACATTGCTATTGGATCGATCCATTTGAAGGAGTTGTAATTCATTTAAAATAATTGAAGATTGTTTTAAATGAAAGAGTTTGATTGTAATTCATTTACAATTGTTCAAGTTCGTTGATTCTCATTGGTGGAAATCAAATTTCAATTCAAAATTGCCAAGGAGATGGACGCATATCCATGGAGGAGTTAAATAGAGGACTTGAACATCAATTTGCAACTTATGATGCTATGGTATGTTTTCTTTATTATTGTTTATGACTGAAAATTCCAATTTTCTAGTTATTTTTCAAGGAGATGATCCCTTGAATGTTGTGGTGATGATCCCATAACACTTTATGAGATGTCATACAGATTTCATCATTGGATTACATTTGCAGGTTATTTGAAGAGTTTGGAAGTGATATTAATATCTATTTGAAGCTCTTGGTGTAGAGGATTGACTACCAAGGTAGTTTAGTGAATTTGGAGTACATTTTGGATGATATTTTCATATTTTGCAGGGTCTGATTTTGCAACAACAGGGTTTGATTTTTATAACAGCGACTTTACATTGGAATTTCAAGGCTTTTTAGGTGAATTTGATCAAGGGTTTTAAGATTGAAGAGTTGTGCTTGATAGAAGACATTCTTATGCATCCATAGAATGCATTTGGAGGAGATATTTCATGATATTTCATTGTAAACCCTTGGCTAGGCAAAAAGTACACTTTCAGCAGTCATATCAGCATACAGAAAGTTTATATCAGAATTTTATTGAAGCTCTTTCAAGAGTGTTTTGTGTCCATTTGATAGCCATCATCATTCTAGAGGCTTTGGGCTATATTTGTATACAAAGTTTGATGTATTTGGGCTTCTAATTGATTTGTAATTAAGTCTGATACAAAATCAGACATGGACTGAAATAAATTCCAGCCACTTGACATTTCATGTTTCATTTATTTGTTGGTTTCACATATGCAAAGTTGATGTGAGTTTGATGTGCTACAGTTCCTTGTTCATTTGGTGAAGTTATTTAACTGAAGTGTGCAAGAAATCTTATCTAAATTTGCAAAAAAAATTCAGTCATTTCTAGAAGGGTATTTTACATCAAATTAATTGTTTAAACCATGTAGCCTGTCTTCCTTTAACTATTCTTGGGGCTTTTGGGATTTTGCTCTAAATTTGTCATCAGGTGCGAGCCTAGGGTTTTTCACGCGTGAGTGGGCCTTACATGTGCACCTTTGAGCTGCATTTTTTATGAACAAAATTATATTTTGTTGTGTGTGCCTCTGTAATGTTGCACGCATTTGAACATTACAATTTTCTTCTTGCCACATGCACACACTAGAAAATGAAAAATCACAAGTTGTCTTCAAGAGGAATTTTATAGAATTCAAAATTCTACCCAAACCATTATAGTAATTCTCATTTTTTGAAATCCAAACTTGTACTAATCATGTCCAATCCTTGACCAACAACATCATATAGAGTGGAAGATTGAGAGCTGCAAGGACTGCAATGTGATGGAGTTCACAAATTAATCATTTAAAGCTTGTAGCCTATCTTTCCTTTAACTACTCTTGAGGCTTTGAGGATTTTCTCTAAACTTGTTTCTGACTCAATTTGCACACAAGAAGAATTAGATTTTAGTGTTATTTGTTTCTTTGCAGCTGGTCGTGCTACTCTTGTTTCAAATATCAGAAGCATAATTGCCATTTGGAAGTTTCAAGTATCAAATGCATGACACCTTCTGCATCCCAAACCATCTCATAATCATTATTTGCATCCTCATCTTTTTCTTTACACCACCTTTTGATTTGGTTCCAATTGTTGTTGCTACAAGTTCTGTGAATTTTCTGAAACAATACAACAAGTCCACACCAATTGTTGCCCAAGAAAGGAGAAGACAAATAGTTATAACAAACAAGCTTGCATACCACAAATATATGTGTTTGCATTGGAAGAAAGCACAAATTAGTTGATACAATTCCCTTAGGGTTGCTTGTTGTGGAATATGATAGTGCACTAACAAATAACAACATGAATGATGGGTACAAGTTACCCTGCGGGCAATTAAAGGTTCCAACTGTATGCACATTTGATGTTGGATGAGATACTGTACATTGATCATGATCGTGGCCTGAAAGGACAAGGATCAGCAATATCATATAGGCTTGATAACCTCTGTAGTCAGCATACAATGCCTTTATTATGTTCTGATAATATGGTTGTATCCAACTACGTATTAATTGTTTGTCATCTTTCACGAAATTATAGGAGAGTTGGTAGATGGTTGTGTTTTGCTTGGCAACTGTCGGGTCCTTTAAATAGCCTTTGTGTAGTCAAGGAAAGCAATCTGATCTTTGGTTGATCATCTTTGGTCTACTTCTATAAAAGAACTTAATGTGAATAAACAAATATTTTTACTATTCTATCTGGTATGCATTGTTATTTTTATTCATTATGCAAGTACTAGTTTTATCAAATAGAAGAGTAAACATTGGTATCGTGGCCTTAAAAGAAATCAGGTCTGATCTAAGATATTCATGCCCTTATACTCCAATAAAAGCAAGAAGAGACCACAACCGCATACTCAAATATAGGTGAAAGTGGGAAATTGGCTAAACCAATAAACCCATTTTGAAATGACATCCCTAGCATCATCTATTATCTGAACATGACTCTGATTCATCAAGCTTCTCACTATTAGCATCATTTACCTTTGTGAAATGTTTTGTGCCCTCTCTATGTTGGAAACAATGCAGATAACTGAGAGGGGGGGTGAATCAGTTATCTTATAACTTTTCTTCTTTTTACTTTCTTTTCTTATCTTATCATTTAGTGTTGTATCAAAACAATGCAATCATAAGAACTGAAAATGGATTAACACATAACACAAGGATTTTTTACGTGGAAACCTTGCTAAGGGAAAAAACCACAGGGTGACTAACCCAAGATTGTATTCTCTGTTAAAAGAATAATTGCCAATTAGGGCTCATTGCCCGAGCATACTGCTCACAAGAGGCCCACTGCCTACAAGAGACTTATAGTCTACAAATGCTTACAGATGATACCAAGGTGTTTGAACTGGTGAACAACATCTATACATGCAGGAATTCAGTTCCGGTTAGGCACAGTATACTGATCTGGCACATTTCATTCTTCCTCTGCTCATTATTGCTTTCCTGTCACATTTCGGGCTTGAATTACTGTCTTTGCACTTGTCTCTGCTTTTCTTCGCACTTAATCATACATACTATCACTTTCACCCATCACAAGCTTGAATCCATTGGGTATATATATCCGCATCAAGGATTTCCAACAACTTCTTAGTCGGCAACAAGAATACCTGAGATATTTGCAAGTTATTGATCTGTCAGCTGAATCCATGCTTGATTAGTGATGCACATCAAAAACGTAGGCATAGAAGTCATTAGTCATGTCGGCCAATGATGTATAATGCCACAAACTGCTTGATCAACACCTTTTGCACATCCGGATTGAAGTCTGATACTTTGCCGGTCAGTTCTTCCTTTGTCTGCTCTGCCTGACTGGAACCCACCACTCAGATGCTCAAGTCTTTTTCATGCTTTATCACCGGAGGCTAAATCTCTGGAATACAATAGTCATGATACCCCTCTTGACTTGTCCAAGTTTACAACTTACTGAGTTACACCATTTGAGAGATCCGGACCTGATTGTCGGACCTTGATACATACTCTGTTCTTGTTCTCCGGACCAAAACAATCTTCAATCTGACTTCCGGTATAGGCATATTATGTACTGCAGATGTGTAGAATAGACTTTGTTGCCATTAATGACAACACTTATGAAACCACACAATGTCTCTTGCCAACAATCTCCCCCTTTGGCATTGATGGCAACACTTAGTGAAAACTGGCTAAATGTCGCAGTGGCTCCCCCTTTGCTTGTGCTCTGTTTCTTTGCACTATTTTACCGGAGCTCCCCTTTTGCTAGATTCCTCATTTTTCACTGCTCTTCACTCCCCCTTTGACATCAATTGCAAAGGGTGGAATCCGCATACAAAATTGTGCAAAAACTATTATATACGTGGCCGCATAAATATATACAAATCATATGTTATCTTACATATACTGTAATGTCCCCTTTTAGGAAGTACAAAATTTATTAATCCTGCACACAATTTTACTTCTTGTATGATCGATTGCTCTTAGTAATGCTTGTTGATATATTACCTTGTGTTGATCTAATACTTGTATTTAATGGAAGACCAATCTATTGTCTGGTGATTTATATTACTATATGATCTTTTTTACTTCACACTTCCTTTTTATATCTTCAATGGTGTATGGCTGCAACTATTGCCAAGAGAGGCAACACTTCATAAAGAAAATTATTCCCTTTTAATATATTTCTTTTTTTTAACTCAAACCATATATATTATATCTAAGATATATCTGTTGATCTAATACTTGTATTTAATGGAAGACCAATCTATTGTCTGGTGATTTATATTACTATATGATCTTTTTTACTTCACACTTCCTTTTTATATCTTCAATGGTGTATGGCTGCAACTATTGCCAAGAGAGGCAACACTTCATAAAGAAAATTATTCCCTTTTAATATATTTCTTTTTTTTAACTCAAACCATATATATTATATCTAAGATATATCTGATGTTCTTATAAGGCTGTTAGTGTACATAAGTATCTCTGAAATGGTATATTACAACTCAAAATATATTATTCCTTATATATTGCAGATTTAAATATGCCATGAATATATTTACCATTTCCAAAAATTCTATATTATATCCTTCTTGCTGTTATATTTATAAATCAAAATTATATTCCTTGTGTATTCTTTTCTATTTTCCTTACCCTCTCCAGATATATATATTTCTCATTCCTTTCTTTTTCTACCCTTTATGTTATCTTTTTCCCATCTTTATACCCTCCTTTAATGAAGGGATGTGTCTTATAGAAAATAACCTTTAATTAATATGCACCTCTTTTATTTACTAATAATCTAACTTGCTTCCTCTAACATAATTGTTGCATTTATCTTTGTTTTAATAAACTTTGTCTTTTAATAAACTCGGTCTATCTTTATTGATATCTTCCAAGGATATTAGTTAATATTAATTTTATATATATTTATAATGATCATACTTTATACTAATATTTGATTTAATATTTACATTGATAATTATAATTATTATATAATAATAATATTAATATTTATATTTATATTTATTATATTATAAATGATTATAATAATATTTCTTATTTATATTTATATATTATAAGACATTTGTCTTATATATATTATATGATAATTATATTATAATAACATTTATTTATATTTATATTAATATTAATATACATATTTATTTTTATATAATATATATATCATATATAATATTATAATTGTCTTTATATTTATTATATATAAGTACAATAAATATATTATAATATTACTTAATAATATTATATATGTTTATTAAGTATTATTATATACATAATTATCGTCCAATTTGATGATGACAAATAATGTCTTAATGTTGGGACATGACATATACTTAAATATATCCGCAAAGGTTGTCTTCAACTGTACAGTTTCTGTGGCCCAACTCCTTTTCATTCTATCCAAAATGGAGATGTGTCCACTTGACAAAAACGCATATGCTTCTGCCCTCTTTAAGTCTGTTGGATCACTGGTCCAGACTGTACTTTGTGCCTCTGTCAAGGCATCATGCATTGCCTCTAACTTAGGGATGATTATCCCTCTGAGCTCACCCATTCTATCCATTATGTTCTTTTTCTCTTTAACCAGTTCTTTAATTTCATTTATTATAGCAATAGCTTGACATTCATGATTCACCAGAGAGGTAGTAAGGGGATCAAAATTCTGAGATAAACTTGACAGTTTTCCTTCTTGTTCTTTCACTTTCTTCTCAATGTCCTATGTCACTTTGGGCCAAGTTAAACAAAATTTGTATATGTCCCCGCCATCCTTGAGAGCATTTTCAAGGGTCTATATGCCAATGCCTAAGGTTCTGTCATGTCCCCGTTTCCGGCTTGATCATCAAGTGTATAATGGATTAGCCTAATCCTCATTCCCGGAGGCTAATTATGAATGATAAGGGAATGAACTGAGTTTTGACTAACTCTAGGTGTTATTTTGCAGAACTCCTCCCTTCTGGCGCTTAGCTTCAAGAGTCTCATCCTCAATGAAGATCAAGTAGAAAGATGAAATGATCATGTCTTGGTTGTTAGGCGCACATTGAGTCAAGAAACATCCTTTTGAGAGTCTATCATGGATGATGATAGATATTGAGTTGAAGGTTTCTCATCAAAGTATATTGCCTTGTCAAGAAGATATGACCCTAGGCGCCAATGTGACACTCTGCAACACTCCAAGTGCGCCCAAGAACATCAAGGCGCCAAAACATGACTCCATGACCTTGAAGATGCGCCTAAGGGGGTAAATGATCTCCAAACTCCTCAAAAAGCCAGGGCGCTTGGTAAGATAAGTGTTTTGTTTGATCACAAAGACTCCAAGTGTGAGCGCCACATGTATGAAGGCGAATCCCATTCAAGGCGCTAGTTTCCTCCTACACAGACTCAGAAGTGCGCCTAAGATCAATTCCTAGAAGTGCGCCTTAGCAAGAAAAGTCATTGGAAGGGTAAGAGTGCATCACCAATGGTTAAAGATGAAGTTTAGAAGACATCCACTCAAGTGGAATCATTAAAGAAGACAAGATCATGGATGAGGCGCACCTTTGGTCAAAAACTCCTCAAATATGCGCCTAAAGAGAAAATGAGTATCAAAACATCCTTCAAGATCAAGGCGCTAGCATTGAGGAAGATGCTATCACCTTCAGAAACCTCAGACTTTGCAAATAATGAGTAGAATTGGTTAAGTCACACACTAGGCGCAAATCCAATGTCGAATTCTCCAAATGTGCGCCTAGATGAAGAATGAAGTTAGGGAAGTGAGTTTGGACATTCTAATTAGGGCGCTCAACAAGGTATGTTGCATTGCTACTCTCAAGGATACAAACACATGAAGAATTGGTAAGATAAATCATCAAACACCCAAGGCACAAATTCTCCATTGCAACACCTAAGGCGCCAATCTACACTTTTTCTACCCACAAATGCGCTAAAACAAGGTTTTAAATACTCTGGATATGGGCGCTTAGATTAAAAGGAACTTCAAAAGGTTTAATTGCTAGTGTTTGAAAGTTTGAATAGTGTTGAACATCTTCATGAAGATGCTAGGCGCAGATACCAGACAAAATGACCTCAAAGGTGCGCCTAAGATGGATGGAAGCTCCCAAGACCAGTTCAGATGCAAGGCGCTCCATCAAGGGGACAATGTTATGTTCATTTGAAGTCTTCAAATTTCCTTGAAAGATGACAAGTTAGAACTTGGGCGCCAAAACCTCTGTAAATCCTTCAAATATGCGCCTACCCTGTGAGGTGATGAGTTGAACATTCCAAATCTTCAAATGTTTAAGTATGAATCCAGAGGAGTTCACTTCCTAAGGCCGTATCATCCAAGGATGAGAACTTATGACTTAGGCGCACTCCCTGGTGAGATCCTCCACAGCTAGCGCCCCAGTCAGAAGAACCCTTAAACTGCGCCTAAGTGTTTCAAGAAGTGGTTAAGGTTGTTACAACTACCTGAATGCCCATTGGTCGGAAGGATAGCATTTGGATCCGTGTCAAGGTCTCTAGATGAGCTTGCCAACTCAGAATGAGTCATCAGTTGGAATATTCCCTTGGATATGCTTCTTGGGAAACGTGCCTTGGTTCCTCTTTGTGCATTGAAAAACGTGCCTTCATCGCCTTTGGAAGGCCTATAAAAAGAGGAGCTCTCTCATTCATTTGGCATCTATTCATTTTGACAAAATTCTCTCTGCAAAGCTGTTGAGCTTGTAATCTTGAGGCCTGCGAGTTTCAAGTGTTGGGGTGATGCTCCCTCAATCAAGCAAAGTGATGCTCCCTTGTGATATTGTGAGGTGTTGACATTCAGTTGACATCATTGAGTTCAATTGAGTTGATCAAGTATAGGCGCCATTGTAATCATCAAGGCTTCAAGGCCTTTCTTTTGTAATTCCATTGAATAAGTTGTACTTCATGCTATTGAAAGCATTATCCATGTAATAAGACATTGCAAGTTGATTAAATCAAGTGAATAAACAAGTATCCAACTCCCATTCAAGTAGTTATCTTTGACGTATATCTTTGTGTTGTTGAAGTAGTTGATGAGTTGATAGCAAGTAAAATTGTTTAAGAAAGGAAAAATTTTAGTAGAACTAGTTGGGTATCTTACAGGTTCTTCTATCATTAGCAATTAGCCCTTGTACTTCACTAAACCTCTTTCCCAAGAACTCCTTCCGGACCTTAGTTTCTGCCGATTTCTCTAAGGATTCAAAATGAGTGTTACCATAATTGACTAAGTTTTTCAGATTACCGGAAGGAGAGGCACAAGGATCCTTTTGATAGGTTGGCATAATCTTCTCCAACATCCCAGATGCAATCTCCAACAGCTCACAATCCTCCATATGTGATTTTAGAAGTTTCTCTTTTGCTTTGGCCTGAGCAAAAGATGCTACTTTAATTATCTGAACCGGAGAGAGAATCGAAGTTTAGTGGCCCTTGGATTAACTCAGGTTCATCCAACTCCATTATTTCTTTGTCCAGGAAATTCTGCACTGTCTCTACAGTGTCTCTTGCCGACTCTACTTCCTTCCTTTTGGGGGCATCCGGACTGACTGGCTTATTGATATTTGTTTCTTCTATCTGTCCTTCCTCTTCTGGAATAGAGGAGTCTAATGCCTCAGATGGCTCTTCATCATTTTTCTTTAATCCTTCGACATCCTTGTCAGAAAATGTTTCTTCTTTCTGTCCTTCCTCTTCCGAAACAGAGGAATCTAGTGCCTAAGATGATTCTTCATCATTTTTCTTTAATCCTTCAACATCCATGTTAAAAAGCTCTTCATCTGTTTCCTCTATAATGGGAAGGTTAAATCTCTTCAAGGCATTCCGGAGAATTTCTTTTGTTTCATTTGCTATTTGGTCAGTTTCTCCAACCATGAGTTTATTCATCCAGGACTTGCTTCGGAAATCATCTTTACAATCCTTAAAAACCATGTCCATTTGTTTTGGAGTGATAGAGGGACATAGTTGTATCACTATTTGCTCCCGAATCTCCAAGTCCTTTGCCTTTGCATTCTCTTTTCTTTGCTCCAATACATCTTCTAAGCTTTTTGGAATTAATGAAATTATTTCAATGAATGCTTTGTTATAGATATTCAAATACCTTACAGTAGCTTCCTCCAGAATTCTCGTCAGCATCATTGTATTCATCATAGAACTCTGTCATCGGCTACAGGTTCCCATCCACAGTAACTGCTTTGATGATATCATCAATAGAAAGAGTAGGCTTCTCAACATACTCTGCTGACTTCTGCTCCACATCAATCTTGGGGGATTTTACTTTTGTTTTCTTCAATTCTCTAATCTCTACATCTGACTCAGTCTCATCATCATCCTTGAGACTCACATAGGCTCTTTTGGCCTTGGATTTCTTTCTCTTTTCTTTTGTAGATGAATGGGCTTCCAAATTTGTAGCTTTAGAGCTCCCAGAGGCAGAACTCCTGGTAGTTCTAGTCCGGGTGGAGGCTTCTGCCGGAACCTGTTCTTTCTTTGCTTCCTCCTTTTCTTTCTCAACTTTCTCTATTTGCAATAACAGCTTCTCTGGTGATGCCAAATTTCTCAGCCAGTTCTTCAACTTCTTTTCTTACTTTTCTTTTTATCTCAGGCCTTCTTAGTTCAACATGCAGTTTTATGTTTGATTCTTTAAAAGTGCCAAACCTCTCTACTTTGGGGTCTTTGGGTTGACTCAGTAGATGTTGAATATGAGTCTCCAGTAAGTTTCCATCAACCTCATAGCCCATGGGCAATATCCATACTGTCCTTGGCTCAACTGCCTCTATTAGGCACTGATCAGTATCTACCATAAAGCAGACTGTGTCTTGGTACTTCTCCACTATTGTTTTGGGAATTCTTTCTATTGCTTGCATCATGCTCTAGAAGTTTTTGAAGTAACCCCAAAGAGCTGTCTTCCGGGTTTGAGTGTCACCAAGTTCATACAAGTAATCCCTGATCTGTATAGCAACCGGTTTGTCATTTTCCCAGAGCAGACCTTTTGAGCCTGGTAACTCATTCATGAAGTAGAAAAACAAGCATAACACCAAATCGCCATATTTGAAAGAGTTCTTTTTATCTTTTTTGATCTTTTGCAGGTTCTCCATCAGCTGATTCAATAGTTCACACAGGTCATAATCTGCATTTTCTCTTAGCATCTGGTATGCAGTGTAGATGGCAATACCGGATACAGAGTTTTCTCTACTTGAATGGTAAATCTTGTATCCAATCACAATTGAGGCAAACTTGACATCCGGATCAGTGATGTCATCAATGGTCATTGCCCTCTTATCATATTTTGAACTTGTGGCTTCAGATACTGTTTGGTTCTTCACAGACTTAAGAGCAGGCAACCCACCAATGGAGTGCAAACCAGTTACAACTTTGATGGCATCTTTGGTTATTTTGAAAGGCCTCATTAACCACATGAAGTTATCATGGATCCTGCTTAAGATATACCGGACCCATTCGTCCTCTCCAAACGACGGAAAATGTATGCAATGTGCAAAATGCTTATCTTTTAGGGTCTGGAACTCTAGTTTCAGATCAAAGTTCTCAATGCTTAACTAATTGCGGTATAGATTCATCAATTTCAGGTCTCCAAAGTCCTCAATGTTTGCATGTATATAAACCCTGATGTCTTCTACATGGAGAACACCATACGGGGTACAGGAAAACGCACCCAAAGGATCAACCTCAATAGATTTGTGAGGATGTTTCTTGAAAGTTGGCCTTGGTCTCTCAAAAACATTTACAACCATAGGCGTAGCCATTCTAATCAACGAAGATTGGAGAGATTAAAAGAAATACCTCTTCACGCCTTAGGGTTTGGAGCGACTACCGGAATAGATTGCACTTGGATTCGATCTTTAACTGGGTTTGAGTGTTTTGTTGGATTTCTTCTCAGAGCTCTTCTCCCTTCTTCATGAGTGCAAAGTGTTGCAAATGATGGATGAGAAACCTTTTAACCTTGCCCAAAAACCTAATTTCCTTTTATAATAAATGCACAACTTAAGTCATCCGGTTACCCTGTTTTGACAGAGATTTTCTTGAATCACTGCGCGGATCTTTAAAATCATTGTCTATGAGAGTTGACAACATATCTTCACCTTTTTCAAACATGCCATAGGTCCACGGATTAAAACATTTCAATTCTGGATCATACCGGATCTATCTGTGAAATTCTACTTTACCGGATAGAAGCTGATACAGGAGTTCCACATAGCTTCCTCAAATCTGCATGCGGATTTGTCAAATTTTGACTGGATGAGTTTTAATTGAATCTCCTCAAACCCTTTAAACTGCAACCTCTTATTCTGACTCAATGTGTCGAACTCAGGCACTCACTAGTTGGCTAGGGGAAAAAGGATCTTCTCTGTAGCTCCCCCTGAGCCAGAGCTCACTTTTAGTTTCCGGAAGGATTATCAGCACCGGATTCCAATGCGGATCCATCTCCAATATTCATTGTGCTCTTCTTCACCCAAATCTTACTCATCTCCTCTTGAACTTCATCCGCATTTACTTTACCTTTGCCTTTATCTTGTTTCTGATCATGTTTTACTGGACCCCTTTCATCATGATTTCTGCTTCTGCAGAATCTGGCTATATGACCGGATTTATTGCAATTGTAACACAACATTTCTTTGCTTATTTGGTTGATATCCTTTTGACCTGCACTGATTAGCCATATGTCCCATTCTATTGCAAGTAAAGCATCTACCATTGAAAGAATTGTTTATTTGTATATTTCTACATTCATGAGATTTGTGACCATACCTTTTGCATCTAAAACATTGACCGGAGAAGGATGAATTGTTCTGATTCATTCTATTCCTGCACTGAATTGCTTTATGACCGAACTTGTTGCAATTGAAGCAATTCCCATTGAAAGATGGATATCTTTGGACATTTGGTTGCCTTACCGGAGGTCTTCTAGGCCTGTTCCTTTGACTTCCTGATCCAAAGTTCCTTTGACCAGATCCAGAGCTTTCACCTTTTTCATACCCCAAGCCACGCTTATTATCAACCCTCTTTTGACTTGCAAGAAGAACTTCAAGTTGGGCTGAGCTTATCTTGAATTTTTCTCTGTATTCATTTGCAGATTGAAGATCTTGTTTGAGAGTGTCTATTTGGTTCTCAAGTTGTTCTTCATTGTCTCTGGCTTCTTCAAGATCAGATTCAAGATGCTTGATTATTCTGTCCATTTTGCGGCAGTCCTCTGTTTTCTCTTTGAGGGATTGTTTTAGATCATCTTCAGTCTTTCTTCTCTCTTCAATTTCTTGGGTGAATTTCATAACCCCTGATTCCATTTCATGTCTTATCATAATCACTTCTTTTGACAACTTCTCACATAGCTTAGTTTTCTCATTCAGATCCTCATCAGTATTATTGGCTTCATTTTGATTTGCTAACTTTTGGAGTAGTTCCTTTCTCTTTTTTACACAAATACTAAGTTTTTCTTTCAGCTCATTGATGAAATCATCAGCTTCCTTAAGTTTTTCTCTCAAATCATTGACTTCAGAGTGGGATTGTTCAAGATCATCTAGGGCAGACTGAAGTTGTTCTTTCATACCATATGCATCCATTGAGATTCCCAGATCTTACTCAAGCTGTTAGGCTTGTTCAAAGGAACTAGGCTCTGATACCAATTGTTGGAAACAATGCAGATAACTGAGAGGGGGGTGAATCAGTTATCTTATAACTTTTCTTCTTACTTTCTTTTCTTATCTTATCATTTAGTGCTGTATCAAAACAATGCAATCATAAGAACTGAAAATGGATTAACACATAACACAAGGATTTTTTACGTGGAAACCCTGCTAAGGGAAAAAACCACGGGTTGACTAACCCAAGATTGTATTCTCTGTTAAAAGAATAAAGAGTACAAATTTGGCACTTGCCAATTAGGGCTCACTACCCGAGCATACTCCTCACAAAAGACCCACTGCCTACAAGAGACTTACAATCTACAAATGCTTACAGATGATACCAAGGTGTTTGAACTGGTGAACAACATCTATACATGCAGGAATTCAGTTCCGGTTAGGCACAGTATACTGATCTGGCACATTTCATTCTTCCTCTGCTCAATATTGCTTTCCTGTCACATTCCGGGCTTGAATTGTTGTCTTCGCACTTGTCTCTGCTTTTCTTCACACTTAATCATGCATACTATCACTTTCACCCATCACAAGCTTGAATCCATCGGGTATATATATCCGCATCAAGGATTTCCAACAACTTCTTAGTCGGCAACAAGAATACCTGGGATATTTGCAAGTTATTGATCTGTCGGCTGAATCCATGTTTGATTAGTGATGTGCATCAAAAACGTAGGCATAGAAGTCATTAGTCATGTCGGCCAATGATGTATAATGCCACAAATTGCTTGATCAACACCTTTTGCACATCCGGATTGAAGTCTGATACTCTGCCGGTCAGTTCTTCCTTTGTCTGCTCTGCTTGACTAGAACCCAACACTCAGATGCTCAAGTCTTTTTCATGCTTTATCACCGGAGGCTAAATATCTGGAATACAATAGTCATGATACCCCTCTTGACTTGTCCAAGTCTGCAACTTACTAAGTTACACCATCTGAGAGATCCGGACCTGATTGTCGGACCTTGATACATACTCTGTTCTTGTTCACCGGACCAAAACAATCTTCAATTTGACTTTCGGTATAGGCATATTATGTACTGTGGATGTGTAGAATATACTTTGTTGCCATCAATGACAAATCTTATGAAGCCACACAGTGTCTCTTGCCAACACTCTATACTCCAACTACAAATATTGTCTATAGAACAATCATTCTTCCCTTAACCTGTTTAAACCTGCAAATTTTCTTGCATACACCAATGTGTAAACCAAATATGACACCATGTGGAAGTTGTGTTTGCAATAAGTTACTTAATTGATGATGGATGTTGTCACGTATGAGTTATCCCCAATTAATGAATGTTTTGTCTTCACAATTAATATTGATGATATAGAACATGCAACTCTTGAATGTCCTCGCCTCAAGCTGCTCCATTGCCTTGTTCAACAAGGTAATCATTATGCTTAGCTCATCTTTGAAGTCATTTCACAACAAAATTTTAGGTAACCTCTTTGGTCTCTTTGGTTCAAGCAACCATTTCTTACCCAACTCCTGATGACATTCTTCTATGTAATTGTTCTATTATTTTTCACACATTTCTATGTCAACCACTTGGGTCACCTCAAAGGGATGTAACCCTAACGCAACTTCGAATGAATCTAGATCAAGCCTACACACTACCTGATCATAAATTTCTGATTTCTCTTCTATTTGGAATGTAATGATGCACACATGCCAAAACAAGCCCTTGACACTGGATAGATACTGGAAAAGAAGCCGCTTGAACCAAACTCTTGTACCTTAGCCTCTTTGCAAACTTACTGCCCTCTTTTATCCTGTCGGCGAGCTTCAAATCAAGGATATTTACATGCCTTAGCAAAGTGTCTCTAGCAAATGCGTATTTGTTAACCAAAGGGGATTTTGGCTCTATGATATGCTCTTGGAATTCCATCCCTGAATGAAGCCTTTGATGCCCTGCTTCATTTGCAAATTGAAAAATATTGTTCTAGGTTTTGAAAAGGCTGAAAATTTCTGCTCAAACAATGAATGGCTATATGTGCAAAACTTTTGCTTTATACTTGATGAAACAGCAACAAAGACATGGAAATAATCAAAAACATTTGCAATTAAGACTCTTGTTTTTCCTGCTCCAAATGCTGAGACCCACCCAAGAATACTACTGAAAACCCTAGGTTTTATCAACAAGTCTGCATCAAAAATCTTCTAACTCTAGGCAGCTGGAATTACTGCTGAAATGTGGTTTTTAAATCAGCACAACCCTAGCTTGAAAACTCTTCCACAAATACCTTCACAAAAACTGACAAACATCTTCAAACCCCAGGGTCTAGAAACTATGATCAGAAATCCTTTGCATAAGCTGTTACCAGCCTTCATGATGCCTTGGAAATGTTTGCAAAAATGATGAAAACTGATGGAAACCATTGTGGCACCACTATTTTTCAAAGGAAATGTAATGTTCCTTTCTGGATGATAGCAAGTTGTGGGGCCCACCCACCTATTTTGTGAAGTTTCCTCTGGTGAGTGGATGTTTGAGTGTAGGAGGAATAAGTATGAGTAACTTTATGTATGTGTTTTGAATTGTTTTCCTAGCAAATAAAAGGGAAATTCCTATATATTAGGGATCTTCCTACTTTTTACGAGGTGGAGCAACTTTTGAGTGGCCCTAGTGATCTCCCTGGTTGTGTTCTATTTGACCCTGGTTTTTGTTTGGTGAAATTCAAAGTCATATCAAAGATTTTAATGGGTAATTATGATTAAATTATGGTTCTAAGAGGTCTAGTCCTATTTTCTAGGCTACTTTTGAGGGGGATGGACACTATGGATTGTGGCATGCATATAGTTGTTGGATTAGGCTTCGAGTCCTCTGATTTGGGTTTTTGACATTGCAGATATCCAAGGTTTCAATCTCAAGTTATGATGTGATCTTTGGGTAAAGGTCTAGGATTTCTATAGTTGGGGAATTTAATTCAATTTCATGTCATTTTGGATATATTAGGATTTTGACTTGAGACCTAAGGTTATGGCATTTCATATTAAAGGGAATCAATTTTAATACGTCTAATGCATTAAAAGGAGGTTTTAGGCAGCAAAGTAAAAAAGAGTGAGTGTTGGATAGAAGGGAATTTTTGGTGAAAGTAAGGCATCTTTTGCAGTTTGAAATAAAAACTATTCTACTCTTCTTGGGCAGTTGTGTAACAACAGATGCTTGCAGATTTGAGGATGAAACCCTTCAAATCTCAGATTTAGAGCATATAGCTCTTTGATATTGATGGGCAGATTCATACAGAGTCTACACTTGTGCATTCAGCAGGATTCCAGTTGGAGTTTTTGGATGGTTCGGCTTAGGAAAGTTTAAGAGCAGCTTGCTATTCTTTGTAATAAATCTCCATCATTCAGTAGATGCAAATACCAAGTGCATTTTTTTTAGTTTATGGTCCTATTCATTTTTGTGTGATTTTCCTTGCATTGTATCCCATTGAAATAAATAAAAAATACAAAAAAATATTGTTGTTCAGAAATTCTCTGTGTTGCAAATTTTGTTCTTTTGTTTTGGAATTTCTATCTTAGCATGTATTTTGGCTTGGGGTATTTTATAGTGGTATTAAAGCCATGATCTGGCCAGCCTTAGGGGTTACAAGGAGTGTTGGTTCTAGAATGTCACTTAGTGAAAGCAAAATAAGATATCAGCAGGGAGAACAAAGGAAGCTTTAGCAAACCCTTATTCCACCAAAGGATACAAATAACCAAGTGAAGATGTCGGGTGAGGATAAAAAGAGGGAATTATTTGAAACTATTAAGTCTTTGAAGAAGGGACAGCAACAACTCATTAACCTTTTATCTTGAGTTTTTCAAGTTCCAAGTTCTATCCCTACGGCTGTTCCTATTAGTGACAATGATAGGGGGAATCTTCGACTTTGGGAGCCAATTGAAGAACTCAATGGGCATCTAGGGAAGCTAGTGGTTCCAGTCTACCTTGTCACCTTTTTACAAAGAGGTAGCATGACCAAAGGAGGTAGCAGAGCAGCAGGAAGACAAAAACCAATCCTAAAAATGAGAGAAGACCTAATCAGAACTAGATTCATAAGGATCTCTAGCACTGATTGAGAAAACTCATAGTTCCTTCATTTGATGGTCCAACAACTGTTTAGCTCATGCTTGGATTCAAAAGCTAAATACCTACTTCTCCTTGAGTCCGATGTATGGGGAGGTGGCAATTAAATTTGCTACCCTTCACTTGGAAGGAGTCACTCACAAGCAATGGTACCATGCCCTAATTACCCAGGGACATAGCCTTATCACTACTTACAAGGAGTTTTATAGGAGATTGACTGACAGATTCAAGAGACACGATCCTAAGACCCGATTTAGAGAGTTGGCACAGTTGAGGCACATGTAACATACACCCCACTGTATATGTTTTTGCACTGACTGATTTTTGTGTTTTTGTTGGTTTGCAGTTTAGGGTTTTATTGCATGTTTTGCATGTCGGGTTTTTTGCAACAATATCATAGAAAATACGGCATATAAAGAAAACCCAGAAAAACTAAGATAGATATAAACAAAATAACACCAACCCAGATTGTATTTGACCAAAATATGAATTATGAGTACATACCCATATCACCGTTTACAACTTCGTCCAGATGCTGTAGCCGGACCAGCAACAATGCCACACCAAATCGCTCACAACTTCGTGCAAAGAAAAGATTTTTCAATACAAACATCAGCAGCAATAAGAACTACTCCAAACGCAAAAATATGGGAAACAAGGACCACAGGACAAATGAGAAATCGCTGATTTTCATGCCCACGTCTCTAGCTGGAGTGTACGGCCTTCATAGCAGCAAGGAACAGCAAAAACATCCAACAAAACTCCCTTCTGTCCTTCTGTTTTGGTCTGTGTATGATGTCAGACCCAAATCGACCCCATAGTAATTGTTAACAGCCACCAATAGTTGCAGAAATTACAGAGTATCAAGAGTACGGCCTTGCACAAGTGTACGGCCTGCTAAGGATGATCCAAACAGCAATAAAATCCCTTCCTTAAAGCTCAAATCTGCCTTCAATATCTGATTTTTCAGGGCTGCACACTCAAATCATTTAAATATCTTCATTACTCCTTCAAACAAACTCAAAAAATGCTTTCCTGAATGCACAACTGGGACTCCTGGATGAAGCTCCCTCAGAACCCTCTCCTGATGCACTCTTTCATACACGAGGAAAGGCAATCTGCAAAGGTTCTCGTCTCTGCAAATCGATATTCGAACACCAAAAGCCAAGCTCAAACCCTAAGCCACAGGCAAACTCAATATGAGAGCAAATATCATAAAGCAAGCATATCAAAATGAAGTCATTTTTGGTCTTTTATTTGCCTTCCTTTTCCAACGCCCAAGAGAGAGAATTTTTAATTTATTTTTATTTAAAACATCACCTTGTACCACCATGAAGGCGTCCATCCCTAGGAAGGTCACTTTAAGTTATAAATTAAATAAAGTGACTTTATGTTATAACTTAAATAAAGTGACTTTATAACATTACTTCATATCATGTCGGTCTCATAAATAAATATGAATTAAATCTTTAATTTAATTCATTTCACACCACATGAAGTTTCTAGTCGTATCGAGACCTTGAATTCTCATGCCCTATCCAGTCATGTCTGCCCTGCTAAAAATGGAAACCCTGGCACCCGACTTACTAAAAATAGTAAGTCACTGAGGTGACTTCCTACACACATCCATTAGCCTACGGAAGTCAATTATAGGCTAATCCTGATCCTCTGGAGTGAGCTAAGTGGGGGACATTACAGCACACTGGTACAATAGACCATAGTTGGAAAACTTGACTCGCCAAAAAACTTGGCAAGCCCAAAATTGGCGAGTCAAAAAAAAACTCGGCAAAAAACTCGGGAACTTAAAAAATTGCTTAAATTTCATTAGAAACGCTTTTTTTTTTGCAAAATTCAATGACAAGATGAATCCAATGAGTACAAAAGTGTTTTCCATTAAATTTGATTGACTTTAATGCAAATTGATTACAAAATCGCATTCTCATGCAGAATCCTGATAGTATGATCGAAATTACAATAGATAGCTGAAAATGAAAATAGTAAAACTAGAAGTAAATACTAAATACAACATATTACACCTTCCTCTTCCCTAATTTAGTCAAAGCTAGGGAAGAGGTAGATGCTCTAGTCCTACGAGTACGCGGTGCCGGTGGCTCCTCGGTTGGCATGGAAGGCTGTGGTTGAGGCTCGACCACCATCCTGGAAATATCTGGCTCTGGCAATGACTCCTCATCCTCATGAATGTCCTCCACCCCTACATCTCCTGTTGCACCCACATCCTCCATTCCCTGTCTCTTGAAATCAAGAATCTCGTCTGCGATAAACAATGGAGGTTGCTCATCCCACCCTATCCAATCACTGTAAGGATCTATCTCATCCAAATCAATAGAATCCAGTGATTTGTCCTCTACTCTTTTTGTGCACAACCGAAAGTTGTATTGCACAAAGACAAGGTCATTGAGGCGCTTTTGAGCTAATTTGTTCTTCATGTGAATGGCCTCAAACAAGGTCTAATTCTGCTCACAACTGGATGCACTACAAAGATCCTATTTTCCATGCCTCAGAATTGCAAAATCATGTCAAATTCCACAACATTTTACTAAGGGGTCCTTGTTCTTTCACCCTGATGCATGTTCCTGAAACCCTGAATTTCGCTGAGTCTAAAACCCTGAAACCCTGAAAAATTGGTTAGGTCTGAAATTTGATGGATCTTCCAAAATCTAGAATCTGCATGTTAAATCCCATGGATCCGGAACCTATCTCAAACATCCTGACAGTATATTTCAAAATATTTAAAGTATAAGAAATTTTTCTTATACTTAAATGTATTTTGAAATATACTGTCATGACCTTGTTATGCTTTTACCTGCACAGGTTGTGAATCTCTGCCGAAAACTCAGCGAGTACTCACCGAGTTTTTGGTGGAGACTCACCAGAATGACTCAGCGAGTTTAAGTCAAGAAAACTCGTTTGCAAAAAAAACTCGCAGTTTTTTTAAGACTCGCCGAGTTTTCGGCAAGTCTACCAACTATGCAATAGACGATTATTTGGCTGATTTTTAGAGGATTGCAGTAATGGTTACCTGTTCATTCTAGGATTGAGAGAGCCACTTAGAGGCCTGGTTAAGGTTTTTGAGCCAAAATCTTTATATGCTGCCATTAAGAGGACCTTAATGTTGGAGACTACTACACCGAGGAAGACTTTTCAAGGCACATCTACCAAGGGTATTGGTATAGAAGCATCACAACAGCAGCAAAGGACCCCTTATAGACCCTTCCCACAAAGATTGGGAACTGCTCCATCTAGATCCATGGGCTCAACAAGGTATAGGGTAAACACCCACTAGGTAGCAGCATGGTGACATGACTCATAATGAGATGAGGAGGAAGTGGTTATGCTTCAACTACAAAGAGCCGTGGGATCCATCAAATAGGTGTTTGTGAAAAGGAAAAGTACACTAGATTGAGGTCTATTCCAATGATGAGGGTGAGCCAGAGTAGTTGACAGAGATATATGATGATGATGGGGATGAGACACTACATGGAGGGGTGATTATAGAGAAACCTCCTACATCAGAAGGGGAAGATCAATTATCCACCATAGCAACGTTGTCTAGGGTTCCAAGGTTTCATGGCTTGCAAGTCAAGGGAAGGATGGAGTGAAGCATACTGTAGCTCTTATTGATAGGGAGCCACCCATAAATTTTTTGATCAAGGTGGAGTAGCTTGATTCTAGTTGAAGACAAAATAATTTATAGGGTTTGATGAAGCAGTGGCAGATGGATATTCCTTGGCCTATATGAAGGTCATTCACTAGTTACAGGTGATATTGGATGGGATACTATTACACACAAATTTTAAGTTATTCCTTTAGGAGAACCTCATATGGTATTAGGGATTCAATGGTTGCATTCACTTGGTGAGTTCACTCAAAACTACTAGACGATGACACTATGTTTTGTTGACCAAGGGTGGGAGAAAATCATTAAAGGCATGACAGATGGCTTGACACAATAGATTTAAGCACACCGTTTGGAGATTTCTAAGATTAGATCAGGTGGGCTAGGTTGCTACATGTTGCACCATTAAGGGTATACCCCAAGGCACTATTACTTCTAAGGAGGTTGACTATCATCTAGATATCCGAGTTCTTGTGGATAAGAATGCACCAATGTTAGGACACATGCCTCAAGGTCTTCCACCATATAGGGGTTTCTAGCATACTATTGAGTTGGAGCCAAGGACTGGACCTATCATTATTACCCCCTATCACCATCCTCATGCCTTTAAGGATGAGATAGAGCATAGCGTTATATACAAAAGTTGTTGGATTTAGGGCACATCAAACCTAGCACAAGCCCATTTGAGTGGTGTTGGTGAAGAAGCAAGACAAAACCATGAGAATGTGCATTGATTATCAAGCCTTGAACAAGAAAAATATTAAGAACTGATATCTAATACCCCACATTGATGAGTTGATAGATGAATTACATGGGGCAGTTTGCTTCACAAAGATTGATTTGTGTTCTGGATACCATTAGATTTGGGTTAAACCCAAAGATGCTCATAAGATTCCTTTCTGGTGTCATTGTGGGCACTTTGAGTTCTTTGTGATGCCTTTTGGGCTCACTAGTGCATGAGATACCTTCCAATTGCCAATGAATGAGAATTGCAAGCCTTATTTGTGAAGATTGTGTTAGTTTTCTTTGATGATATACTTATCTACAACAAGATTTGGGAGGAGCACTTGGCACATTTGGATACAGTGTTAGCCATTTTGTAGCAGCAGACTTTTTTTGCAAAGAACATGTGTGAGATTAGGATGCAAAAAATTCTTTACCTTGGACATATTATCAGTGCTTCGAGGACCAAACCAAAGTGCATGGCCTATTCCCAGGACATTGACACAACTATGAGGTTTTCTGGCCTTGTGTAGCTATTATAGGATATTTTATTAGGGGTTTTTCTTAGCCCACAGCCTCTTTGACTGAATTGACCAAGAAGGATGCTTTCTCTTGGTCTATGGCAGCTCATGAGGCATTTGATCAACTGAAGAAGGTAATGTGCACTCAATCTGTTCTTGCTATACTTGATTTTTCATTACCTTTTGTGGTTGAACGTGATGCTTTGGGAGAAGGCATTGGTGTTGTCCTTATGCAATGAGGACAACCTATCACTTTTGAGAGTCGCAAGTTAAATGCAACTGAACAACAGTTTTCCATTTATGACAGAGATGTTAGCAGTAATGCTTGCACTAGCCAAGTTTAGACAGTTTTTGGTTTGTAGGCATTTTGTGGTGCATACAAATCACAACAATCTGAGGTTCTTTCTATCAAAATGGAATCTTAATGACTGGAACCAAAAGTGGGTGAGTAAGCACAAGCCTATGTAAGAAAGTTGTAGACACACTTTCCAGAAAACTGAATTATCAGCTATTTCTTCAATAGAGGTTGATTGGAGTGATGAGTTGATGGTTGAGTATCCTAAAGATACTTTTGCTATAGGGTCGATAAAGGATACTATTGCTGCTAAGGACAAAGACAAGGTATCAAGTCAAGCATGGTGTTATCTTGTATAAAGAAAGGATCTTCTTGGTTCTAGGGTCAAAGCTTAAGAAGAATATCACTGCAGCTTTCCATGATTCCTTGTTTGCAAGGCACATTGGGGTTTTCAAAACCTACAAATAGGTGAGGAACAGGTATTCATGGAAAGGCTTGAAGGATGATGTATTATACTATGTGGGGGAGTGTGATGTTTGTCAAAGGATAAAACATGAGATGACACACTGAGCAGGGCTACAGCCCCTTCCTATTCCTTAGCAAAAATAGGAAGCTATGTCTATGTACTTCATCACAGATTTACCCCAGGTTGGAGGGAGTTGTATTCCTATAGTGATAGGCCAATTGACAAAAAATGCACACTTCTCCATATCCAATGATTTTAGAGCACCATAGGTAGCACACATTTTTAGAGAGGCCTTTTGCCTACTTGGGCTACCTTGAAACCATCGTTGGTGATTGGGATGCATGCTTAATGAGTGCTTTCTAGTAGAAGCTATTCAAGTTGTCAGGGTTAGAGCTAACTCAAAGTACTAGTTATCATCCCTAGATTGATGGCCAGACTAAGATAGTTAATAAGTGGGTTGAAGGGTACTTTTAGTGTTTTGCTAATGATCATCAGACAACTTCGGCGAGATGGCTCTAGTTAGGGGAGCATTTCTACAATACTACCTACCACATGTCAATTGGTATGTCTCAATTCGTGGCACTATATGAGTGTGATGCGCCTACTTTTACTGAATTGACTCTTCTAGAGACACAAGTATGTGGCTAGTGATTTCATAAAGCAAACATATCTTGATAGGTTTGCATGACCATTTGCAACATACTTAGAACCAACAAAAGATCTATGCTTATAGACATTGCACTGAGAGATACTCTGAGACAAGTGATATGGTTTTCCTTAGGTTGCAAACCTAGAGGCAATTTTCCCTAAAGAAGAGTGGGTGAAGAAGCTTAAACCTCGTTTCTATGGCCCTTCTAGAGTGGTTCGATATAATGGTGAGGTCGCATATGAGCTTTAGCTTCCTTCTAGTAGTCGGATCCATAACATTTTTCGTGTGTCATGTTTGAAGAAGGTAGTGGGTCAGCATGTGAAACCTTTAGCCGAGCTACCACCCCTTGATGATAAATATAAGTCCTAGTGTCAGAGTAGGTACTCAAGACTAGAGCGAAGCAATTGAGGAGTTGTGTGCTAACCATACTTACAAGACTCGCCCAGACTCGAGGAGTCGCGAGCCGGGTGAGCTAGGCGACCCTGGGCGAGTCTGGGAGCCTCAATGATTGGGTACTCGCCAGACTCACCGAGTCTAGGCAAGTCCTCCTAGGAAGACTCAGCCAAGTCAATGAAAATTAGGGAAAAAAACTATAAAAAATGGAAAACGGTTAAATGTAAAAGCGTGAAAGTCAAGCGATTTTTGAAGGGTTTGGAGGATTTTGGAAGGATATTTAAAAGCAATAAAATTATGAAAAATGACATGCGCCATGAAGGTCTCGAAGGCTTTAATTTGGTCTTGGTGGTGGGGGCTCCGCCCCTCGACCCCACCCTGTATCGCGACAAGGAACACGCCAGGGGCGTTGCCCCCGGACCCTGTGAGGGGCGCTGCCCCTCGCCCCCATTGGGGGTGTTGCCCCCAAACCCCCAAAAGGGGCGCTGCCTTTGCCACAAACAGATTTTGGGCAGTGACTTATCACCCATCACACTAGAGGAGGTTGATCCACAATCAAGTTGGATCACTGAGGTTGAGGATCTTTTCTTCTGTGATGAGGACCTTGGATGGGTTAACCAGGTGGATAGAGAGGCAAAGGCAGTAGCCATGACAGAGGAGGAGGATAGAGCACGAGCAGACACCTTGGATGTTGGTGTGAGTGTCACTGAGACACATGCAGATATCATGGCTACATCATCATCCAGGACCTATCTTAGACACCCACACAGGACTTGCCGTGATATTGGGCAGTGATGCAGGCTCCTCTAAGCCATAGACTTCTAGTTTTTGTTTTGATATTTGTTTTGAACTTTTGATGCCATGGATTTCATATTCCTTGAGTTTTGTATACATTTGACTATATTTATATATCTAAATGTGTTATTTCCTTCAACGAAAATTTGCATTTATACTTATGTGATCGATGTATACTTGTGTATGCGATCAAAGTAGCTTCTATTTGATGAGTTTATTGTGTCTTTAAGGTTTATTTATTAAAGGGTTTATGAAACAAGTTTTAAATCCTTAAAAATCTCTGAATTTCATAGGTTTTTCAATTTGCCGAGTCTTTGGCGAGTCTAGGTGGCTAGTCCGAGTCCGAGTCCGAGTCAAAAATTAGCCTGTCGAATCTTGGGTGAGCCCGTTGCTTTTAACACTGGTGCTAACTGAGTATCTCATACAGTTGAGGGGTCTACCTCGTGAGAATGCCACTTGGGAGACAACTACTATCTTAGATCATCTAGCTTTATCTTGTTTGAGGGAAAGCAAATTTAGGAGGAGAGGACTTATAATGTCCCTTTTTGAATGATAGCAAATCGTGGGCCCCAACCACCTATTTTGTGAAGCTTCCTTGTGGTGAGTGGATATTTGAGTGTAGGAGTAACTTTATGTATGTGTTTTGTATTGTTTTCCTAGCAAATAAAAGGGAAATTCCTATAATTTAGGGATCTTCCTAATTTTTATGAGGTGCAAACAAGTTTTTAGTGACCTTGGTGATCTCCCTAGTTGTGTTTTATTCAACTCTGGTTTCCATTTGGTGTAATTTGGAGCCATGTCGAAGATTTTAATGGGTAATTATCTGTGAAACATAGGGACCCGTCCCCTGTGGCGTTTCCAGGATGGGGGGATGGCCAGGGACGTCCCATTGCCATCACCTGCAAAACAGAAAACTCAGAAACGTTTCGGTAACGCCATAAGATTTTCGGGGACACCGACAGAACTTTTGAGGACGCCTGGCCATTCAAGACATCCCTTGACCATCCCAGGGACGGCCAGGCATCCCCGACAGGTTACATAGTTTTAAAAAAAAATTAACGCCATTAAATAAAAAGCTAAAGTTAAACGCCCAGGTTCGGGTAACAAAGAAACCCTAAAATTTAATAAACAAAGATAAAAAAACAATGAACATTGAAAAGTAAAAGTCTAAAGACTAAAACTTGTTTTCATTATCACGTTTCAACAAAACGTAGCAAGGAAAAACGCCGGAAGGAAAAAACGCGACGAGCAAAGGGAAAAAACGCAGGAAGGAAGAATTTGTTTGAAGGAGAAATTTCAAATTTGTTTCAGACTTCAGTAATTTGTTGAAGGAAAAAAACGCAGCATAGAATAATCGAAAATCTCATGTCAAGCTAACCCACACAGATCGGCCTCTTCAACAAGTCGACGCCCTCATCAGTGGTCAACTCCAACTTGCAGGTACTAGTTTTTTTTTTTAGTTTAGTTTTTAGTTTTTTACTTTTAAATTTTTTATTATTATTAGGGGTTTAAAACTTTAGGTTTTTATATTAGATGGTGTTTTTTTTCCTGAGTTTCTCAGTTTAGTGTTCATACTTCATTGTTTAATCATTTTTTAGCCTCTCAAAGCCCTGTCAAACAAACACAATCAAAAATTTAAAAATCAAAATGAGCAGCAGTGAGGAAAGTTTGCATGAAGTGAGCAGTGATGAAGTTCAAATGACACATTCTGAAACCCAGAACACAAGTGGAAGTTCTATTGGAAGTGGAACTCCAAAAAACCGTTTTAAATGCCCTTCAGACACTCTTCAAATACATGCAAAAGGACCCTTCAATCCCAAAAAACCTTTGCTTCAATTTGCCACCAATTTGACCGGTCCTAAGGCTAAAAATTCAGGGGGCAGCAAGCATTGGTTGTGTCATATTTGCAATACTGATTATCATGGGAGCTATAGCAGGGTTGAACATCATTTATTGGGTGAGAGTGGCCATGGGGTTAGAGTTTGTGGAGAGATAAAATTGGAAGAACAGGTTGAAATGCTAAAGTTGGTAGAGGAAAGTGAGGAAAAAACATGTAGCTACTTCTACTAAGAGGAAGCGTTCATTGCAAATGAAATCTATTGATGAACATTCCAATATATCAGTTGGACATGGACTTGAACAACATTCATGTGATAGTCATAAAGGCAAGAAGAAGGCCACTTCTACCACAACCACAGGTGAAAAAAATACAATGATAGGGATGATGAATATGCCAAAGCGAGAGATAGCAGATGATTCAATGGCCAAGTTTTTTTATGCCCATGCCATCCCTTTTCATTTGGCAAGGTCTCCTTATTTCAAAAACATGTTGAAAGATGCAATAACAGTTGGATCCTCTTATGTTCCTCTTGGAGAACATAGATTGCGTACCTCCCTCCTTGACAAACAATATTCAAAGGTGAACATAGTAATGGAAGAGATGAGACAAACATGGATTAGGACTGGTTGTTCCATTGTGATGGATGGGTGGACTGATATTCGACATCGGCCGCTCATTAATATTATTGTTACATGTCCTTCTGGTTCATACTTTCTTAGAGCGATTGATTGCTCTGGGAAACGTAAGGATGCTGATTTCCAGTTTGCCCTTTTGAAGGAGGCCATAGAGGAGGTTGGGCCTTCTAATGTTATGCAGGTTGTGACAGATTCAGCTCGTGTTTGTAAGTTGGTTGGATTGATGTTTGAGAGTTCTTACAAACACATTGTTTGGACTCCATGTGTAAATGCTTTGAATAATGCTTTGAAGGACATTGGCAAAATAGAATGAGTGAAGGTAGCAGTGGCTGAATCTAGATCAATACAAATGTTTATATGCAATCATCAAACTTGACTTGCATTATTCCGATCCTATTCAAAGAAAGAATTCCTCAAACCAGTTGAGACTAGATATGCTAGCTATTTTATTTTACTAGAGGATGCTGGAGGTGCAAGATGCTCTACAATCCATGGTGGTTGCTCGAGAGTGGAAAAAGTGGACTCCATCAAAAACAGAAGGAGGACAGAAGGTGAGAGACACGGTGCTTAATGAGAGTTGGTGGTCCAATATCAGGTAAGAAATATGTACTTCATATTTTTCATTTTTGAGTTTCTAACTTCTAAATTTTTGCTTTGTTTTTTCTTTAAATTATTAGTATTACTATGTCATGTCCCCATAATAATATAATTATATATATTGATAAATATCAAATATTAAATATCATTATATATATATAATATATAATAATACTATAAATATATAATACTATATTATAATATAAATATAATATAATAAATTATTAAATACAATATATAATATATTATATGAATATAAATTATATGATATACAAATATAATAATAAAATAAATACTAAATACTATTATTTAAATAACATGGATACTAAATGATTAATAAAGGCAGCGCTAGTTAGCAAGCCACGATTATATAGATGAAGACAATTCTAAAAAGCTAGCGGCCACCATAAAGTGACGCAACTATTGGTAAAAGGCAGCGGATGAGGATATAAAAGACCCCAATGGGAATTAGGAGGCATATAAAAGCAGCTGAGTTGGAGAAATATGCAGCATCCCATAAATCGTTTCTATTATTTGAAATGCTATAAGTTATTAGTAGGGTCGATTCATACAAGAAGCACCTTATATTAGTGAAATCGCAAGGAATTTGTAGATAAGTCTATTCGGAGATTGCAATAATAATTAAGAAGAATTGTGGGTTTTTAAAAGGTAGATTAAATATTCTTTGTTTAAGCTTAATGCAATCCAAAAGGGGGACAAGACCTGACAGTCAAGTCTAGCCAGCAACTAATATGATTAAATATTGAAGAAGTCTTAAAGAAATATGATTTGCTATTATAAAGTTTTGGAATAAGACAATATTGCCTCCTAATATCCAACGCAGCTTGTTGAAAACTAAATTAAGGATATTAGATTAGATAAATTCATTTCTTGTTGCTTTCAAGGAGACCAAATCAGACAGGGTGGGTCCCATTCAGTTTGCAGACCAACTTTGGCAGCTACAACTTAATTTTTGTTAGGAAATCATGTAAGGAAGACTACCGTACAAAAGGAAAAAAGGGAATCATTATAAGGCAGCAACAGTATCTTGCAGTCATAGAATATCAGTGAATACTTGAAATTGTGGACTGTGACAGCAGTGACCAGCATCATAAATTCAGTGAATTATCATTAGGAGTATGCTGCCCTGATTTGCAGTGTATGACTTCATTCATTGACAAATAGAGAGGTGCAGAAATAAATCAGAATTCAGTCCTAGTGTTTTATTGCAAACATTGCAAGATTCAGATCAGAGTTCATTTATAAATCGGAATTTTAGCATTTATCCTATAAGGGATAATACAAGTGGTATCAGAGCAGAAGATTCTGCCATCCTGTGAAGAAATTTAATGCAACACTATATAAGACAAACAGCCCGTAACAATAACATGGATACTCAAGACATGAAATCATTCATGGAGATGATCACCAAAAGCATGATGGAACAAAATGAAAGAACAACCAGAATCATGATGGAACAAAATGAACAGACAACTAAATCCATAATGGAGCAAGGAGAGAAGACTACACAAATGCTCCTAGAAGCACTCCAAAAAGTAGGAAGTACCGTGGAACAACTCAAGGGTCCGTCGGCAAATGGAAAGGAAGTAGTTTCAAACCAAGCCGAAAATAGTAACTCCTCCTCAAGTTCGAGAATTCCACTACCATCCTTCCTACCAAGTGAGGAAACTCCAAAAAGGGAAGAAGAAAATCTACAAGCTATAAGCACCGAAGACGTGGCTAGGGCCTATGCAAGTTTAGAGCCCGAAGTAAGAAGAGTGGTTTCCTTCCAAGAATTTAGTAACTCTAAAAGGAATGAGTTAACAAGACATGAGAGAAGACCTATCCACAAGGACTTAAAACATAAGGCTAATAAAGTAAACCTTCCTAACTTTGATGGAACCCCAAAAATCACCCCACATGCATGGCTTCAAAAACTTAATGACTATTTTGCTCTTAGTCCCATGACCGAAAAAGATGCCCTCCAATTTGCAATCCTCCACTTAGAAGGAACAGCCTATGAATGGTGGCATAATGGGAAAAATACCCTGGGTCATGAGACCATCACATCATATACCGAATTCTCTAAAAGGTTCCTTAAGAAGTTTGATAGGAGACATCCCCAACAAGACTTTAAGGACTTAACTTTGGTAAGACAAAAAGGAACGGTGGATGAGTACATTGGTGAATTCGAGAAAATAGCTATTCGAGTTACCGGAATTGAAGATGGAAGACTAACATTTCTATTTATTGAGGGCTTGGATGAGAAATTGAGAGGACTAGTGGGAGCACTTAAACCCACCTCATTGGATAATGCCATTGAAATGGCAACCCGTTTGGAAAAGAACAAACCCACAAATCTCTATACAAACCCATCCCACAAGAAGTAAAGATTCCATAAACCTTTCTCATCCGAGAATGAAATAAAGGAAAAAAACTTATGTTACAGATGCAAGGAACCCTGGACTCATGGACATACTTGCAAAGGAAATGGGAGACCTTGGACCAGAGATGATACGATGAAAGACGATTTCCGGAAAAGGAATCTATGCTTCAATTGCAACGAAAAATGGGAGCCGGGTCACCGGTGTGCAAGAAAAAGAGAACACCACTTAAAAATCATAACAAATGAGGAATTGGAGGAAAATTTTGAACCAAAAGAGAAGAAAAAGAAACATAGTGAAGAAGAATGTTCATGATGGCTCAAGCACAAGCAAACCATGTTCAAGACATGATAGGTAGGAAGTGTGCCCTCCATCATGTTCTTGTCAAGATGTAATAGGTAGGAAGTGTGCCCTCCATCACACTCTTGATCCTTAATATTAAAGACATGATAGGTAAGAAGAATGCCCTCCATCATGCTCTCATCAAATTATTTAAAGGGATGATAGGTAGGAAGAATGCCCTCCATCATCAAGACATGATAGGTAGGAAGTGTGCCCTCCATCATGTTCTTGTCAAGATGTGATAGGTAGGAAGTGTGCCCTCCATCACACTCTTGATCCTTAATATTAAAGAGATGATAGGTAGGAAGAATGCTCTCCATCATGCTCTCACCAAATTATTTAAAGGGATGATAGGTAGGAAGAATGCCCTCCATCATCAAGACATGATAGGTAGGAAGTGTTCCCTTCATCATGTTCTTGTCAAGATGTGATAGGTAGGAAGTGTGCCCTCCATCACACTCTTGATCCTTAATGTTATAGAGGTGATAGGTAGGAAGTGTGCCCTCCATCACACTCTAACTTGCAAGTATTTATATGGATTCTCTCAAAGGATCGACTTGAGGTATGGATAACTATGTGTTGAAATTAAATGTTATTTATGTTATATCATTAATTATGTTTTCATTGCTAATTTATTGATATTTAATATTACTAATGTCCCTTTCAAGAGTTATTTTCGTGTGCAGGTGAAGAAATCAGTATATCCTACAAGGGACATTAGGGAAGTATAGAAAATAAAAAGTAATTTCATTAATCACAAGACCCATGAACCAAATTCATTTCTTCCAAGAATCTCTTTTGAATTCTTCTCTTGATTTAAGTAACATAAAACCGATACTGAGTTATATTATGGGACTATACCCCACAAATTCCCAGGATCATTCTTCATAATCATCTATAACACTTATGTTTCATCTATCACATTGATATTCAAACAAAAGCTTACCAAATCTTCTTTGATCATAAAATTTGCTATCCAAGACATCATATAATCAATTATGCCTCAAGAACATAACTCTTCGCAATTTTGAGATTAATAACACATTAAAAGGTAAAACTACAAGATGACAAGTAGAAGACCGAATCTCAAGATGCATCTTGGAATCTCAATACTCTCAAATCTTCTTAATCTATGATACTTGCATCACATCATTGTTAATCAAAACATCAAACAAATGCTCTTTTGATCATAATTTCTCTCTCATGGAATCACAATCAATCTCTCTTCACTAAAGCATGTTCCATCTAAACCCACGATTTCGTCTCAACACATCAGACATTAAAAGGTGCAAGGTAATGAAAGAACTTGTTGTGATTGCTTGAGGACAAGCAATCTTGAGTGGGGAGGGCTGTCATGTCCCCATAATAATATAATTATATATATTGATAAATATCAAATATTAAATATCATTATATATATATAATATATAATAATACTATAAATATATAATATTATATTATAATATAAATATAATATAATAAATTATTAAATACAATATATAATATATTATATGAATATAAATTATATGATATACAAATATAATAATAAAATAAATACTAAATACTATTATTTAAATAACATGGATACTAAATGATTAATAAAGGCAGCGCTAGTTAGCAAGCCACGATTATGTAGATGAAGACAATTCTAAAAAGCTAGCGGCCACCATAAAGTGACGCAACTATTGGTAAAAGGCAGCGGATGAGGATATAAAAGACCCCAATGGGAATTAGGAGGCATATAAAAGCAGCTGAGTTGGAGAAATATGCAGCATCCCATAAATCGTTTCTATTATTTGAAATGCTATAAGTTATTAGTAGGGTCGATTCATACAAGAAGCACCTTATATTAGTGAAATCGCAAGGAATTTGTAGATAAGTCTATTCAGAGATTGCAATAATAATTAAGAAGAATTGTGGGTTTTTAAAAGGTAGATTAAATATTCTTTGTTTAAGCTTAATGCAATCCAAAAGGGGGACAAGCCCTGACAGTCAAGTCCAGCCAGCAACTAATATGATTAAATATTGAAGAAGTCTTAAAGAAATATGATTTGCTATTATAAAGTTTTGGAATAAGACAATATTGCCTCCTAATATCCAACGCAGCTTGTTGAAAACTAAATTAAGGATGTTAGATTAGATAAATTCATTTCTTGTTGCTTTCAAGGAGACCAAATCAGACAGGGTGGGTCCCATTCAGTTTGCAGACCAACTTTGGCAGCTACAACTTAATTTTTGTTGGGAAATCATGTAAGGAAGACTACCGTACAAAAGGAAAAAAGGGAATCATTATAAGGCAGCAACAGTATCTTGCAGTCATAGAATATCAGTGAATACTTGAAATTGTGGACTGTGACAGCAGTGACCAGCATCATAAATTCAGTGAATTATCATTAGGAGTATGCTGCCCTGATTTGCAGTGTATGACTTCATTCATTGCCAAATAGAGAGGTGCAGAAATAAATCAGAATTCAGTCCTAGTGTTTTATTGCAAACATTGCAAGATTCAGATCAGAGTTCATTTATAAATCGGAATTTTAGCATTTATCCTATAAGGGATATTACATACTATTACTTAGTTACTAATAACTATATTACTAATTTACTAGTGTTAAATTGAAAATTCAAATTGTTAATGTCTTACTATTTTTAAATTTTGTTTGCACTGTGAAGATATATTTGCTCTATCATATCACCTGTTGTGAGGGTGATCAGGTATGCAGATACAGACTCTCCTAGCCTTGGAGAGATTGTTGAGACTTTTGATAGCATGCTTGATCAAATGAGGCAAGCAATTCGTGCCAAGGATCCTGAATTACAATTCTATGAGCAGCATATCAGGCCTATTGTCACAAAGAGGTGGAACACAATGAACACCCCTCTTCATATGGCTGCCTATGCTCTTAATCCGAAGTGGTCTGCACCTAGACCTGGCCGAATGCTTCCTTCTGAGGATGATGAGGTAATGGAGGGGCTTATGGCAGCCCTTCGTAAGATGTATGGCACTGAGGAGGCAACTATACTTAGAGAGCAGTGGCTTCAGTTTTCCGAACTTCAGGGTCCTACATTCAGCAAACCAGAGGCTAGGACGGATAGGGCCACTATTGCACAAAAAAACCCCGTTGGATGGTGGAAATTTCATGGGAAGGACACACCAGAGTTTAAGCAACTTGCTATTCGTTTACTCTCATAGATTGCTAGTTCCTCTACTGCAGAGAGGAATTGGTCCACCTATGGCTTCATACACTCGATCAAGAGGAACAGGCTTACCTCGAAACGAGCAAAAAAACTAGTTGCAGTTCATAGTGCCTTGAGACTTCAGGATCAGCAGACTACTGAGTATCGACAGACTCCAGCAACACGTTGGGATGTTGATCCTAAAGATGTTAGGTAGATTGAAGAGGAGGAGGTGCAACCAGGAATGGTTGGAATTCCATTGGATGATCCACTTCAGACAGAGAGTGGCAATGACACAGATACTTCTTTTGATATTGATAGCCTGAATGAGGCATAGACATTAGATTGTTGTATTTTGAAGTTTGAAACTTTGGGTTTAACAGTTAACTTTCACTTTAATTTTGAAGTTTGAACTTTAATTTTAGAATTTGAACAACAAAATGCTTTAATATTGCTGTTATGAATCTTCAATCTCATGATTATCATTGTCGTTATACTAGTGTTACTGTTTATTGTTTATTAGTTTACTCATTAATGTTCATTGCAATGTTTATTATTTAAACTTGTTACTTTATATTTTATAGTTTATAAATTATAGTTTAAACTTTATAGTGCTGTCATGATTTATGATTTTATCATTTATTCACATATTGATATTGTTAATTGTTGTTAACTTGTAGTTGTTATCACTTATTGTCTATATATTATCTCTATTTCATATTGATATTTTGAAAAATTCACACACACACATATATATATATTGAAAAATTCATATATCGCCGCCCCCCGCCGTCCCCAAAAATTGGCCCTCGTACTGCCGTCTCCGTCCCCTCATCCCCGAAATGCCGTAAAACATAGGTAATTATGATTAAATTATGGTTTTGAGAGGTCTAGTCCTACTTTCTAGGCTAATTTTGAGAAGGATGGACACTATGGATTGTGGCATGCATATAGTCATTGGATTTGACTTCAAGTCTTTTGATTTGGGTTTTTTGACATTGTGGGTGTCCAAGGTGCCGAGCTCAACTTATGATGTGATCTTTAGGTAGAAGTCTAGTATTTTTAGACTTAGTTAATTTAATTCAAGTTCATGTCATTTTTGATATGTTAGAATTTTGACTTAGACCCAAGAAAAGACTCTAATGTTGAAGGTGCAATTAATATTAAGTGGAGTCAACTTTAATATGTCTAATGTTCTAAAAGGAGGTGTTGGGTGGCAAAGTAAAAACGAGGGAGTGGTTGGATAAAAGGAGGTTTTTGGTGAAAGTAAGGCATCTTTTGCATTTTGAAATAAAAACTATTCTATTCTTCTTGGGCAGCTATGTAACACTAGAAGCTTGCAAATTTGAGGATGAAAACCTTCAGATTCCAGATTTAAAGGATGTAGCTCTTTGATTTCAGTGGGCAGATTCATACAGAGTCTGTACTTGTCCATTCAAAGGGATTCCAATTGGAGTTTTCGGATGGTTTGGCTTGGGAAAATTTATGAGCAGCTTGCAATTCTTTGCAATAAATCTTCATCATTCAGTAGATGCAAAAACCAGGTGCATTTTTTTAGTTTACGTCCTGTTCATTTTTGTGTGATTTTCCTTGCATTATATCCCATTGAAATAAATAAAAAATACAAAAAAATATTGCTGTTCAGAAATCCTGTGTGTTGGAAATTCTATTCTTTTGTTTTGGAATTTGAGTGTCAGTGTGTATTTTGGCTTAGGGTCTTTTACAGCAAACCCTATGTGGGAATATGCCCTCCAATGCTTCCTCTTCACTTCTTATCAAGTGCTTCAACCTGAAAAGTTTAAACAATGAAACACCACACAGCTACATAGTGCAGCACACTTCCAAAACCTGCTTTATTTGTGTTTTATGCTTTAATGAAGGAGGAAGGGCTAGGCACGTTTTTTAGACATCACTGTCACTTTCAATTGGAGTAGGTATGCTTTTGGGGTGGCAAAACCACTTGAAAAGCACTCCTTACGATTGCTAACCACTTAAAATTGGGCATTAACACATGAGGTGTGCTCCAATCCTACCTTTGCCACTTCAAACTATATCTTAAACAAGATAGGTGTGTGCTTTAGTGTTCATTGTCACTTAAACACAATTGAATCCTTGAAAGTGTGCTCTTCATAGTGCTTTGCTATTAATCCTTTGTAATGTCACCAATCAGAAAACCTAGGAAAGTATGCTAATTTTTTTGTATTTTTCAATTATAGAAAACTGAAAATGAAATGCAAATAATGTAAAACCTATGCTTACTGAAATCAACAATAACTTTCAAATTTTAATTTAACATCTATAAACAATAACTTTAGATCTGCCCTAGAAATGACAGTGATTAGTAATTATTTTAAACCCTGGAAAATAGAATAATCAGATTTGGGTGTAAGATACCCAACTAGTTCTACTAAAATTTTTCCTTAAACAATTTTACTTGCTATCAATTCATCAACTACTTCAACAACACAAGATATACATCAAAGATAACTACTTGAATGAACCAACCTTAGAGTTGGGTACTTGTCTAGTTACTTGATTCAATCAATTTGCAATGTCTTATTACATGGATAATGCTTTCAATAGCATGAAGTTACAACTTATTCAATGGAGATACAAAAGAAAGGCCTTGAAGCCTTGATGTTTACAATGGCGTCTACACTTGATCAACTTAATCAAACTCAATGATGTCAACTGAATGTCAACACCTCACAATATCACAAGGGAGCATCACCTTGCTTGTTGAGGGAGCATCACCCCAACACTTGAAACTCGCAGGCCTCAAGATCACAAGCTAAATAGCTTTGCAGAGAGAATTCTGTCAAAATGAATAGATGCCAAATGAATGAGAGCTTCTCCTTTTATAGGCCTTCCAAAGGCAATGAAGGCACGTTTTTCAATGCACAAAGAGGAACCAAGGCACGTTTCCCAAGAAGCATATCCAAGGGAATATTCCATCTGATGACTCATTCTGAGTTGGCAAGCTCATCTAGAGACCTTGACACGGATCCCCAAAACATTCTGTCGACCAATGAGAGCTCAAGTAGTTATAACTACCTCATCTTCTGATCAGGGGCCAAGTGGAAGCAGTTTAAACATGGAATGGCGCCCAATGAGTCCTAGGCGCCCAACTGAGGTAGCAGAGGCATGGATATGCGCCTAACCTTTCTGGTGACCTTAACATGCATGACCTCTTGTAGGAATGTTCATTGAAGGTTCTCTGACAGTGTTTGAGGCTATTTTCATGTCTTGGCACCTATTTGATATAGTTCCTTCATGAAACTGCACCTTACCACCACTAGGCGCCAATTGAAGGTTGACAGAGACTCTAGAATGCGCCTAGAGTTCTAGACTTCATATTTGTTGTTTACAACCTCAACCTCTAGTCAAAGCTTCACGATGTTCCTCTTAATAACGCCTTATCTTACAAGTTCCTTCCAGTGGTTTTCTTTTGAAGGCGCCAAAACTGGGTTCTAGAGCCATGGGATGGCGCCTAACATCTTTGAAGAGTTTATAAGCCTTTTCCAAGTTGATATCCCAAACTCATTCTTCTAGGCGCAACAAGAGCTTTCCAAAGGAGTTTCCAAGTTTAGACGCCAAGCAAGGTCATGGGTGAATAGAACTGCACCTTAGGGATGACTGGATCCTAGGCGCCAATCTGGAGTTTCAGTGGCATTGATATGCGCCTCAACTAGCTTAGGCGCCCATTTGAAGTGATGAAGACCCAGAAGAGCGCCCTCACTCCTTTAACAATTCTCTAACCATAACTGACAATCTCAACTGCAAGGATGATCTCCTAATCCAATCTTGATCCTCTGGAGATGCAAATAGCTTTTCATTTCACTAGGCGCCATCAATGATGAACATCCAACCAAGGCGCATTTTGAAGGTGAGATAGGCAAGTGAGGCGCCAAACTAGTCCTTAAGACTTTTCTCCTTCTCTCAAGTCAATTTCAACTATGTGAGAGAGTTCTAGTCTAGGCGCAAAAATAGAAATGTTTCATCAATAGGTGCATCTTACAAAGTTTCCAATTCTAGGCGCCAAAGCCAAAGAGTTTTACCCAACACATGCTTAAGAGACATCACTTAGCTTTAAACTTCCAATCTACATCCATCTGGGCTAAGCGCTCCAATGGAGGATCCTTGAAACCATGCATTGGCGCCTTCTGGTTCTAGGCGCCCATTTTGGATGATTCAACCTGATACTAGCGCCCAAAATGACTAGACCCTCTTCATCATCCAATTCACTTAGAAGACTCAATTTGGAGACTTAGTTGTCTATCCATGTTCTCCAGAAGATTCATTGTACCTCTATCATCTTCATCAGTCAAGCTCTCCCTTAAAATGCACTTAGGCGCCATTTGGATATCTTTTAGTCTAGGCGCCATTTGATAGTTGTTCCAGGTAGATTTGCAGGGAGAAGTGCGCCTATTGCTGTTCTCTAAAGATTTCCAAATGAGTGGGTCATTTTGAAGATCAAAACACTCATTTCTTCCAAGGCGCCCTAGTTGATATGATTGAGGTGCTTCAAAGCTCCATGATTCTTGGTTAGGCGCAAATTTGACATTGAGCAAACAAGAAGGTGCGCCCTGACCTGCCTTAGTCAATTTTAGCTTCCAGACTTAACCAATTTCAAGTTTCTGACTTCGTTCCTGCAAAACAAGAAGTTAAGTTAGTCAAAAACCAATTCATTCCCTCATTATTTTAGAATTAGCCTCCGGGAATGAGGAATAGGCTAATCCATTTTACACTTGATGATCAGGCTGGAAATGGGGACATGACATTGGGTGAACAAATAAAACTTTAATCATCAATAATAAAATCAGCAAACAATCAGAGATTATAACCCTAGAAATTCCAAATCAAGGAGGCAATATCAGATCTGATTTTAGCAGCAATTGATGTTAAAAACCAGCAATTATGAGATCAAAACAAGCCACCAACTTGGCAAACCACCAAACTGAATTAATGATAATTTAGCAATTAAATTCAATGCGAGTTATGACAAGATACGACCACAATTTAGGGCATGGAACAGCAGTAGTAAATCAATATATAATCAACCAACTTACAAGTGACCGTACAGCTTGTACGGAGAGCCAAAAATGTTACCAAAATGCTATACAAAAGTGCAAGCTTAGATGCAGGGCTGGAAACAGCCAAAAGCCAACAAGATCAGGATGTGACAATGCTAATAAGGGCTGGAAACAGCCTGAAAACCCTAGGCGCAGCAGTAAACCCTTAAGGCGCAGCCAATATGAAGTGAAAACCTGCAATAAAGATGCTGCTTGGTTCTAGAAAACTTGCCAAAATGCTGATTTGCCGATGTAGAGCAGTTCGCTTGTCAAAATGAGCCAAAAATGCTTGCAACAATGAGCACCAATGCAATCCTTGAGTAGAATTGCCACAAATGGAGATGAGGGTTCTCATCCCCAAATCCAAAGTGAATCCAAGAGGGTTTTCATCCTCAAGAATTCGTAGACCAAGGGTTTTTGTCCTTGAATGCACAATTTGAAACTTAATTTTGAAATAATGACAATTGGATTATCTACCTTGAGCACTTGCCTCTCCTTTATAGGTGCCCCTTTTGGGCCCTTAATTAATTTTAATATTTTACTTTTTTCTCACTAAGTGTTCAAAATACTTTTTCAAATAAAATATTACATAGGCCTTATAATGTCTCATTTAGACGGCCATCAATAATATTAAATTGTCCTTTTTGAAAAGATGATTGGGCCCCAATGAAAATATTTCCCTTATTTTGTCCCTTAGCCTAAGGGAAACAGAAATAGGTTATGGGTCTTCAATCAAATCCTTCATTTTTGAGAAGGGGCCAAGACATCCTTGGTAATATCCTTCCAAGCACGCATTCCGCTCCAGCTTGTCACTTAAACATGAAACCAATCTGCCAAGCATGCTCTAGAGTCACTCCTGCAACTTGAAACATTGACATCAAACTAGAAAGTGTGCACTTCACTCCTTTGTGTCATCTTTAGCCCTTGAAACATTTTCATCTTCCGTGTTTCCTTTCTCGAGTGCACTCTACATAGGTCCCTGCGATGGCAAGCTTCCTCAAAGCATGCTCCTCAAGGATTCATACCACACTTTAAGTACTTAATCATTTCACATTCGCTTGGACAGATTTACGACTCAGACAAAGACATGCCTTGGATCATGATCCTTAGACTTCACTTTCATAGATGACTTCGACAAACATATCAATATAACCTTAAGAATAACAACCTTACTCAAGACAAGGACAAACATCAAGGATATAATCATGACATTCAACTTTTGTTATGGTTTAAATTGACTGAAAAACTCAATGAAACAAGCAAGGACTTCAACACAAAATGTTTTATAGGGGTGTAACGTCTTGTTTGGGCTCTTTTGTATCCTTCTTACACTTCCTTCGTTATCTCTAGATGTCTTGCAACATTTGATGTGCTACTTTGTTTTACCTTTGAAATCAGCAAGGTTCGATGTGATTAGATGGATGGATTTGAATGCACACATTGTCTTAAAAGTTGTGAAAAACGGGGACGCATCCCCTGCCCCTCCAGCCCCGTCCCCGTCCCCTGTGGCGTTTCCAGGTCGGGAGGACGTGTTGTGACATTTTCACACATCACCCCATTGCAAATGGGGACCCCCTTTTTTTTCTCGCTTTCACCGTCGTTTTTGCTTTGATCTTGCAGTTTCCCGCCCTGATCCATGAAGCTAGGAAAGAATGTCCGAGCAGTTAGCTCACAGGGAACATTAGGAATGCTTGAAGTAGTGAGTTTTTCTGAGGATAAGTGAAACCTTGACTATCATGAACCTCGATCAAAATTGACTAGTCCATGGCATAAGTCCATCATTCCATAAGAAAGATCCTAATCCTTCACTCAGTGCTAATCTTGTTCCAAACCCCAGTCCCAATCCAGAAGTCCAATCCGGAACCCAATCCAGGAATCCAGTCCGGAAGTCCAATCCAGAGTCCTATCCGAAAGTTCCTATCCCTGAGTCCTGTTCCAAAGGAATTCATTCCCGGACTTCCGTTCCAAGGTCTATCCGGATTCCTATCCCGACAAGGTCCTGAATTCGACAAACCCTGTCACTCCTTGGCATGATCATCTTTCCATCATGGAACTCAATTCCCGGGCTGGCAGTTCCAGTCCGGAAGCTCAATCCAAGGGATATCCTTCTGATCCAAATCCAGGACTCATTTCATAACTCGGAGGATTCTCAATCAACAGGGTTTTCAGGGACTTAGAATGATTTCGAAACAAATGATGCTCCAACACCCCTCCGGAAGAATGTGGAAATGCTGAACAGGAACATTCCTGGTCGCGTATTCCAGTAACAACTGGAATATGCGCCCAGGGAAGAAATTTCTTCCTGGTCGCATAATCCAGTAGGTACTGGATTATGCGCCCAAGGATGTTTTTTTGGTCCTGGTCGCATAATCCAGTACCTACTGGATTATGCGCCCCAGGATCAGGGTGTCCAGTTCCAGAATCCTGTCCAGTCCAGACTATGCAGTTGGTCAGGAAATCGTTCCCGGACTTCTCTGTAAGTGCCTGAATGAAAGAATTCATTGTTTGTTAGGAGAATTTAGCCATGGAGATTGAAATTCCCTGAGGAGATGGTAAAAAAAAATCCATGCTCTGAATCTTGTGTCAATGATCAAACCCCCGTGAAACAACTGAAACAACTCAAATTCCACCTAAAAAAGTAAGGAAAAGGACCTCAAGACAAAACCCAACTTGCAGGAACCAGGTCGCATTTTTCACCTACAAGTGAATTTTGCACTCAAGAAGAAAATCTGTCCTGGACGCAAAATCCAAGTGCAGGTGGATTATGCGCCCTGGATAAAATTTTATCCAAGGTGCATAATCCACCTCCAGGTGGATTTTGCGACCAGGATTCTTGGACTACATGAACTTGCCCCTTCAAAAATCCAGTCCAGTCTGGCATCAAAACATGAAAAAATTCCTGATCAGACATGAGAATTTCGACCTTGGTCTGAAGAATCCTTCATAGGGGCCAAATTGTCCAGGACTTAACCAAAGTCAGGCCAAAATTCAGAAGAATCATTCCCAGGAAGGAATTCATCCTTGTCGCCTTTTCCAGTCAGAAGTGGATTTTGCGCCCCTAGAGGAATTCTGTCCTGGTCGCACAATTCAGGACCTCAAGGAATATGCGCTCCTGGACAACTGGACTGCAGGATGACTCTCCTAACCCAGCCTGAAGATACAACTAAACATCTGGACTCCAGGACCTGCAGGAAAATGTGCCATATGGATTCCAATTCCTCCGAAAGATGTAACATGAGTGGATTTCACAAGTGCAAAATTGTAGCCTTCTATCTGAGTGAAATTCATCAAGGAGAAAATGTTCAAAACTTGGCAAAATTTGACAAAAAGACTTGAAAGAAAGTCTAAGAGAGAAGAAGTCCAGACTCAGGAAGAAGTTATCCATGGTCGCATAATCCAGTTGCTCATGGAATCCCCAACCAACAAGAATCCCTGACTCCATGAAATCCCCGACCAACTTGAATCCACACTCCAGGACAGGTGAAAAATCCCCGACTCCATGAAATCCCCGACCAACTGAATCCACACTCCAAGACAGGTGAAAATCCCCGACCAACTGGAATCCACACTCCAGGACAGGTGAAAATCCTCGACTCCATGAAATCCCCGACCAACTGGAATCCACACTTCAGGACAGGTGAAAATCCCCGACCTCATGGAATCCCCGACCACATGGAAATCCATGCCACCGCCTTGAGAGGATAAGACAAAGGGTAAGTCGGCCAGAGTTATGGCGGTTAGGGGTTTTTAAGGAGACAAAAAAGCATGTCGGCCAATCTTGGTCAGCCAAGTGGCAGGGGGGAGTCCAAACGCCTATATAAGGAGGCCGCCCAAGTCATTTCATTCATTCAAACTCAAATCCAAGATAGAAAAAGCAGATTTCATGTTCAAAGCAAGGACAAAAGTAAGCATTCCAAGGAAGATTTTAGCATTCAAAAAACAGATTTCACCATGAGGACAAATTTCATCAGGACCTGGAATTCCTAGTTGAGGAATTCCTGTCCAAGGAATCCTGCTCCCTCCTTCCAGTTGTGCCCTGCCCTGGAAACTCCTCAATTCTTGCCTGGAAACCCTAGAATGAAGGAAAAGTCAGTTGAGTATGAAGAATGCCAGAGAATGAGGAAAACCCTTTGTTTGTTCAGGAGTTCATAAGTCAAATCTGTCAAATCTTGCAAGTTTATTTCATGTTTTATCTTTTGATTACTTTGCATTTAAGGATCTTGTCCATCGTGACTACTTGGGGTTTCCCTTATTTTGCAGGAATCCAAGACGAGGATGAGCTTCCATGAAGACAGAGCTCAAGGATGATCAAGGACCATTTCAAGCATCATGAAGTTCCAATACCGGAGAGGAGGACTACTTCCAACGCCAGACGAGGAGATTACATGTGAATTCCACAAGAAGAAAAGAAAAATTCAAACTTCAAGGACACAAGAAGGGTTAGCATCAAGATCCTCAACGGGAGAAGATACACTTCATGTCCAATATCAAGGATTCCAGTTCCAGACAAGAGGATCAATCCTTGGAAAACCAAGAACAAAAGAACAGTTCACCATCCATTGGGAAGAGTCCATGACCTCTGAAGGACTGCAGCCCTGGTCAGAAGGAATTCCAAACGAAGGATTCCTGAACCTACTGAAAAGTGCGCCCCTGCTCAAAGAAGGATTCCTCCACATGAAAATCTTGTTCACCCTAGAATCTGCACTCAGGATAAAGGATTCCAGGACACCATGGAATTTGCGACCAAGGAGCAGGACAAACAGACAGTTGACTGGTCTCACCTACCTACCAAGCAGCTTAGTCAGCTAGGACAGGTGGCAACTTTTCATCGAGAGCAGGTGACGTCCAGGATAGGTGGCAGCATCCCATGGAGCCTATGACATGTTCATCCCTATCTCTTTAGGGTTTGCACGGATTTTCAGGAGATCAGATCTCCTCACCTCCTCCTTTGGGTTATGTTTGCCTATAAATAGGATGGGGCACTTCATTTGAAACTCTCTCTCTCCATCTCTTTTTTTTTTCTTTCCTCTCATCCTCTTCTCTTCTTTCATCCTTCCCTGCTCTCTGCGCAGCTAGACTGTACATTCTTTCTTCATCACTCCATTTCTGCACTTCTGTTGAGATGAAACTCCGAGGATCAGTTGGATTATTGTAATACAGACTTCCAGAGCAATAATATAAGCATTGAAGAATGGTGTTCATATGGTTCTTTGGATTTATGACATGGTCTTCTTGATTTCTTGAAGCATATCTTAAAGTTTCTGAAGTTATTTCCTTTACTTTCAAGCTTTTCATTAGCTAGAATGATGGAGATTATTACTGTTGAATGATTGAATCTGTTTGTTCATACCATTGGTGATCTGTGGCCTGCAAATCACCGTGCATGGTTAGCCTAAACTAATTCCAAGTCTAACTTCGACTGTTCTGCATGATCAATTCCATGTCCCTTGCTGGAGCAGTCTGAAAATCCTTACTTCCCCTCAGAAGATAGTGCCATCCCTCCCTAGCTGTTCTCATGACGAAGCAGAGGACTGGTTTCAGTTTCCATGCCCAGCAGTAGTCTTTTCCATCAGTTAGATTCCCAAACCCTTATTCATCTTTTGCATCTTCTTTTAGATTTTCGCTAGGATTAGTTTTCCAGAGCCTCATTGCCAAATCATCCGCCTCTTCAAGAGTGGAACTTGGGAATTCCAAGTTGTCCATTTGTGAAGGAGTTCCATTCACCCGCAAATCCAAGTCCGAGGAGTAAGGAACCATTCCATGTCCATGAAGGAGCAATCTCACGTAAGTCCCCCTCATGATTACCAGCAAATCACATCATTCCACTGAGTCTATCCCTGTGCACGTCAAGACCTAACACAAAAGGAACCTTGGAGCAGTCTCATTCGATCACAAAGTTCAGCGTCTGAGAAGCTTTATTCAAGAGAGGATAGAATACTATGTGTTTTATTCTAATGTTTGTTGCAGTCACAAAACCTCATCAACAGGACGGTCGGGGACGTCCCCTTGCCATCCCTTGCAAAACAGAAAACTCAGAAACGTTACGGGGATGCCATAAAATTTTCGGGGACGCCGACAGAAGTTTCGAGGACGCCTGGCCGTCCCCGGGACGGTCGGGGACGGCAAGGCGTCCCCGACGGGTTACATAGTTTTTTAAAAAAAATTAACGCCATTAAATAAAAAACTAAAGTTAACGCCTAGGTTTGGGTAACAAGGAAACCCTAAAATTTAATAAACAAGATAAAAAACAATGAACATTGAAAAGTAAAAGTCTAAAGACTAAAACTTTCACGTTTCAACAAAACACGACAAGGAAAAACGACGGAAGGAAAAAATGTGACGGGCCGAGGGAAAAAACGCAAGAGGGAAGAATTTGTTTGGAGAAATTTCAAATTTGTTTCAGACTTCAGTAATTTGTTGAAGGAAAAAAACGCAGCATAGAATAATCGAAAATCTCATGTCAAGCTAACCCGCACAAATCGGCCTCTTCAACAAGTCGACGCCCTCATCAGTGGTCGACTCCAACTTGCAGGTACTGGTTTTTTTTTTTTTGTTTAGTTTTTAGTTTTTTATTTTTAAATTTTTTATTATTATTAGGCATTTAAAACTTTAGGTTTTTATATTAGATGGTGTCTTTTTTTCTGAGTTTCTCAGTTTGGTGTTCATACTTCATTGTTTAATCATTTTTCAGCCTCTCAAAGCCCTGTCAAACAAACACAATCAAAAATTTAAAATTCAAAATGAGCAGCAATGAAGAAAGTTTGCATGAAGTGAGCAGTGATGAAGTTCAAATGACACATTCTGAAACCCAAAACATAGGGGGAAGTTCTATTGGAAGTGGAACTCCAAAAGACCGTTTTAAATGCCCTTCAAACACTCTTCAAATACATGCAAAAGGACCCTTCAATCCCAAAAAACCTTTGCTTCAATTTGCTACCAAATTGACTGGTCCTAAGGCTAAAAATTCAAGGGGCAGCAGGCATTGGTTGTGTCATATTTGCAATACTGATTATCATGGGAGCTATAGCAGGGTTGAACATCATTTATTGGGTGAGAATGACCATGGGGTTAGTGTTTGTGGAGAGATAAAATTGGAAGAACAGGTTGAAATGCTAAAGTTGGTAGGGGAAAGTCAGGAAAAACATGTAGCTACTTCTACTAAGAGGAAGCGTTCATTGCAAATGAAATCTATTGATGAACATTCCAATCTATCAGTTGGACATGGACTTGAACAACATTCATGTGATAGTCAAAGGCAAGAAGAAGGCCACTTCTACAACAACCACAGGTGAAAAAAATACAATGATAGGGATGATGAATATGCAAAAGCGTGAGATAGCAGATGATTCAGTGGCCAAGTTTTTTTATGCCCATGCCATCCCTTTTCATTTGGCAAGGTCTCCTTATTTCAAAAACATGTTGAAAGATGCAATAACAGTTGGATCCTCTTATGTTCCTCCTGGAGAACATAGATTGTGTACCTCCCTCCTTGACAAACAATATTCAAAGGTGAACATAGTAATGGAAGAGATGAGACAAACATGGACTAGGACTGGTTGTTCCATTGTGATGGATGGGTGGATTGATATTCGACATCAGCCGCTCATTAATATTATTGTTACATGTCCTTTTGGTTCATATTTTCTTAGAGCGATTGATTGCTCTGGGAAACGTAAGGATGCTGATTTCCAGTTTGCCCTTTTGAAGGAGGCCATAGAGGAGGTTGGGTCTTCTAATGTTGTGCAAGTTGTGACAGATTCAACTCGGGTTTGTAAGTTGGCTGGATTGATGGTTGAGAGTTCTTACAAACACATTTTTTGGACTCCATGTTGTGTACATGCTTTGAATAATGCTTTGAGACATTGGCAAAATAGAATGGGTGAAGGTAGCAGTGGCTGAATCTAGATCAATACAAATGTTTATATGCAATCATCAAACTTCACTTGCATTATTCTGATCCGATTCATAGAAAGAATTCCTCAAACCAGTTGAGACTAGATATGCTAGCTATTTTAATTTACTGGAGAGGATGCTGGAGGTGCAAGATGCCTTACAATCCATGGTGGTTGCTCGAGAGTGGAAAAAGTGGGCTCCATCAAAAACAGAAGAAGGACAGAAGGTGAGAGACATGGTGCTTTGTCATGTCCCGATAGTTAGGCATTGTTTAAATTAAAGATTTAAACATCATGTTAAAATAATGAAGTTGCTTCTGGTAATAGATAGTACCTCTCGTAGAAATCACATGTATATCAATATTTAATAAATATATATATATATATATATATATATATATATATATATACATAAGTATATATAATGTTGAATAAAAAATCTATTATATTCATTTTATTAGACAAGATACTCTATTATATTTATATAGTTATAAATATAAAGATAAAATATAAATTTTAATATTTGAATATAATATATAATTATTATAAATATAAATAATTAACATGGGCAGATTGGTCAATAATAAAGCTATCGAATCTAACTTGGAGAAAGGTATTCATAACAGCAAGATAGCTAAGTCTGGGCGGGACCCATTAAGGGAACATCACCTATGACTCAATCTGTTGACGTCAGATTTTGGTCTCCTTCCTTATTAATTAAATAGCATATAGGTCAGCGATCCTCATTCAAGAAAAGATCTCCAATAAGGGTGTGATGACGTGTTAGATAAGACAAATAGAATATGGAATAGGCATCGGTTGTAATTAGTAGAATTAAGTTTGAAGACAACGATAACATAATGAAAGGGTGCTATTAAGGAAAATTAACAAAGGTGGTGTGACTCATTGCAAAAGACATCTCATTTGGTGGAGATACAACCAGAAATGAATTATATATATAGGAGTATTTGTTGAGTATAAGGGGGAGCGTTGAGAATTCAGCATTGATAATTCATATTACATTCGAAGGAAGAAAAACAAACCTGCATAAGGAATACGATAGAGCAGTGATAAGAAAGTTTGAGTTTTGAAGACATCCATCCAAATAGTAGATACTATTATTAATTCATCATTGCCAGACTGCCATACATCTTCTATCACAGGTAAGCACTCTGTTATTTAATGCTGATGGCGGCCGTACGACACAGGTACACAGAATTCATATTATTGTTCCCTCATTGATAGTATATAGTATGCTGATAATCATATGCAGTTATTCATGTCAATGTATTGATTATAGCAGTTCTTGATAATCATATGGTAACTCTCATAAATGCATCGATTCTGATTTATCACAGTCGTCATATGCTTTTACTCAAAAATGCCTCTGTCATGATACTATTGATTTATGCACAACCATGCTTAGTAAGGCAGTGTTTACATCCCATCATCCATGATGATAGAATCATCATGAATGATGACATGTAAACAATCACATAGAGAAATCATTTGTAATGTATTTATTATGCAATATTTCAAGTGAATTATATTGTAAACCATCATATACCATACTATGTAATTTGCTAACCTCCTATGAGAGATGGAAGGAAATTACCAAGAGGCCACATGGGTATTTAAAGGCCTTCGTCACATGAGGTATAAGGTACCCATGATGCAAAAGATGATCATCACATAGAGGCCTTGTCACATGAGGTATAAGGTACCCATAGTGCAAGGATAGTGATATATAAGGCCTTGGTTACTTGATGTAAGGCATCAAAGAGTACCAAGGAGTCTCATAGTGGCCTTGACTCTAAGGTATTAAGGATATCGCATTGAGTCTAAGGATAGAGATCATAGAGCCCCATAGTGGATAACGGTAACTATCCTCCATTCTCCCATAAGCTGTTAGCAAATGACATATAGACCAATAGATTGCATTGATGAATATCCTAGATCATGAGAAATGTTAATGATATGCAAGGCATATTAGTATTGATCATGAAAGTGACATATGAAATGTTAATGATATGCAAGGCATATTAGTATTGATCATTAAAGTAACATATGAAAGGCTAGGAGGAGAAGAGAAGAAGAATGCTTCTGTTGGCGTGGACTGTGGTTTTTTTCGTCGCACAGTATGCATTCTCATACTTGGTCCTCTTCAGAAAGTACAGGAAACCAGAGCGGTGGGAGGCAGCGAGCTGCACAATATCGATGGCCCACGGTCCTATGGTAACAGTTCTAGCGGCCTACGATGTCGCAGTTTCGAAATGGCAGCTGGATGCCCCCAATACGGAGCTAGAGAGGGCTGTGATGGAATACAGTATCGCCTATTTCACTGTGGATTTGTTGCATTACTTGTTGTTTGTGCCAGGGAAGGTGCTTTTCGTAGCCCACCATGTGGCCACCGGCTTTGTTATGGCGAGCTGCCGTTACTATGCAGGGCATGGTGCTCTGGCGCTTATGGCCCTGCTCTATGTGGCGGAGGTCACGAGCGCTTGCCAGAATACTTGGTCTCTGTCGATGTTTGCAATGCACTTTGAGCCTACTAGGGCGAGGAGAATCCATACTGCTGTCTGTGTTCCTTTCTATGTCTTGTATAGCGTGGCAAGAGGTGTCGTGGCGCCCCTACTTGCGTGGCGGCTGATCTGTTTCTATTTGGGTGGCAGGGCAGATAGTGTTATGCCCAGGTGGCTAGTGCAGTGCTGAATGGGCATTGTGGTCTTGGCTATACTGGCCAGTGTCTTTTGGGTTGTTGGTTTGTGGGTTGAGTATTTTAAGGCTTGTAGGAAAAAGAATTCAGGGAAGGTATGCTAATTGCAGATGATGGTTGTGGGAGCTTGCTTGTCTCTGAAAACAGGACACAATGACCATGCAAATTGTAATTTGGGAAGATTGGAGGGGCTGGCCCTAAGAGTATGAATTTCATATGTCCTGGCAGGTAACTTGTGGTCATTTTGTCTTTGAAAAGATTAATGGAAATGAATTTGGTATTATTTTGTTTAGTTACTTGTTGCCTCTTGGTTTGGAACTTTGGTACTTTTTTTTTGCTCAATTTGAAAACCCAGATGAGCCTTTTTTGAAAAGGGTAATGAATTGTGGTATTATTTTGTTTAGTAATTCAGTGTCTTTTGGTTTGGAATTTTGGTCTTTTGTTGCTCAAATTGGAAACCCATATGAGCCTTTTTGTTTTTGTTTTTTGTTATTGGCAGTTTTTGGTTGTTTTAGCTTGGTTTCAAGTTTTGAACTTGTTGATGAGGCTTAAGGGTTCGGTGTTTTTCTTCTTTTTTTTTTAAGTTTTGGTTTGAAGTAAACTCTCTGGTTTTGGTTGGGTAGTGAGATTTGGTGTCATATTGGGGAATTGCAGTCTGCATGCAGCCCCCTAAAGCCCGAACTTGGGTTTTTGTGTTTAGAGGTTAGTCCATGTTTTTTAAGACTTCATATCTACAGAGAAGAGGATACATGTTGATTCTAGTTAGTCACAACTAGGTATCCCAATGGCTTGAAGATTACACCCTATCCCACTGTGCCTCACCTCTGAATGAATGTTCTCTGAAGGTTAGTCCATGTTTTTAAAGACTTCCAAGGAATATTCTTCTTGACAACTCATCCTGAGTTGGCGATCTTATCCAAAGGCCCTGACACGGATCCAAATGCTATCCTTTTGACCAATGGGCATTCAGGTAGTTGTAACAACCTTAACCACTTCTTGAAACACTTAGGCGCAGTTTTAGGGTTCTTCTAACTATGGCGCCAGCTGTGGAGGATCTCACCAGGAAGTGCGCCTAAGTCATAAATTCTCATCCTTGGATGATACTGTCTTAGGAAGTGAACTCCTCTGGATCCATACTTAAACACTTGAAGATTTGGAATGTTCAACTCATCACCTCATAGGGTAGGCGCATATTTGAAGGATTTACAGAGGTTTTGGCGCCTAGGTTCTAACTTGTCATCTTTTCAAGGAAATTTGAAAGCAATTTGACTTCAAATGAACATAACATTGCCCCCTGATGGAGCGCCTTGCATCTAAATTGGTCTTGGGGACTTGTATCCATCTTAGGCGCACCTTTGAGGTAATTTTGACTGGTATCTACGCCTAGCATCTTTATGAAGATGTTCTACACTATTCAAACTCTCAAACACTTGCAATCAAACCCTTTGAAGCTCCTTTTAATCTAGCGCCCTCATACAGAGCATTAACATCTTGTCTAAGTCTTCAACTTCACCTAGGCACACTTATTGGTAGGAAAGAAACTAGATTGGCGCCTTACCTTGAAAGGCTTATCTTCTATGCAAATGCTCACTTCTGGAGTCTTGAAATTAAACAAAATACTTGCCTTAACAAGCGCCCTGACCTCTTGAGGAGTCTAGAGATCATATTCCTACTTAGGCACATTTTCAAGGTTGTCTGAGCAAGAGCTAACATCTCAACACCTAGGCGCCCTTTTGATGATGCATTCTAACCCTTCAAACTATCATCTAACATAGGGCGCCATTTAAGGTTTGCTCTGTCATGCTCTAGCGCCTAGGCGCCTTTAGGAGATTACTTCAACAAGAAATGGCGCCTTGATATGGAGGAGTGCTCAACTGAAAGTCCAACACCTTTGATGCCTTGGAATCTTGCCTTCACAAGTGACTTCTTGACTAGGGCGCATATCTAGAGTGCCAAAGACTCAATCTAACGCCTAAGCACCCACAGGGGATTCTTTGAACAAGAAATGGCGCCTTTATCCTTAGGCGCCTATTTGAAGTTATACAACCTCATCTTGGCATCTTAAGTTCACCTTAACAATTCAACCATACTTGCCTCCGACAAAACTCCTTCAAACTTGGGCGCAAATTCAGTGTCCTGGAATCATGCATTGGCGCCTTGATGCTCTAGGCGCTCATGTTGGATGACGTAACCTGATGCTAGCGCCTAAAGTGAATAGGCCTTCTTCATTGTTCCATTCACTTAGAAAACTTCATCATGTTGATCAATCAACCTTTCTACCCAGGCACCCTGAATGATGAACTTCATGATCTACTAGGCGCCACTTGAAGTTGGAGGAGAGAGAAAGTGCGCCTAATCTCACTTAGGCAATTTCTGATCTTTGACAGGCTATGAAGATGGTGTGGTTGGCATATTGTACTTCCAAACCCTGATAGCAAACCTCAAATCCTTAGGCGTTCATCTAGGAAGTCTGATGTGACATTGGCGCCTAGACTCCAAGAGTCAATTTCCTGCCTTCTTGGCTTCCAAACTTAGCCAAATTTTGGGTTTCTGACTTAGATCCTACAAAACAATAGACGAAGTTAGTCAAAAACCAATTCATTCCCTTATCATTTTGAATTAGCCTCCGGGAATGAGCAATAGGCTAATCCATTCTTTACTTGGTGATCAAGCTGGAAACGGGGACATGACAGACGGATAGGGCCACTATTGCACAAAAAAACCCCATTGGATGGTGGAAATTTCATGGGAAGGACACACCAGAGTTTAAGCAACTTGTTATTTGTTTACTCTCACAGATTGCTAGTTCCTCTGTTGGAGAGAGGAATTGGTCCACCTATGGCTTCATCCACTCGATCATGAGGAACAAGCTTACCTCGAAACAAGCAAAAAAACTAGTTGCAGTTCATAGTGCCTTGAGACTTCAGGATCGGCAGACTACTGAGTATCAACAGACTCCAGCAGCACGTTGGGATGTTGATCCTAAAGATGTTAGGTAGATTGAAGAGGAGGTCCAACCAGGAATGGTTGGAATTCCATTGGATGATCCACTTCAGGCAGAGAGTGGCAATGACACAGATACTTCTTTTGATATTGATAGCCTGAATGAGGCATAGACATTAGATTGTTGTATTTTGAAGTTTGAAACTTTGGGTTTAACAATTAACTTTCACTTTAATTTTGAAGTTTGAACTTTAATTTTAGAATTTGAACAACAAAATGCTTTAATATTGCTGTTATGAATCTTCAATCTCATGATTATCATTGCTGTTATACTAGTGTTATTGTTTATTGTTTATTAGTTTACTCATTAATGTTCATTGCAATGTTTATTATTTAAACTTGTTACTTTATACTCTATAGTTTATAAATTATAGTTTAAACTTTATACTCCTGTCATGATTTATGATTTTATCATTTATTCAAATATTGATATTGTTAATTGTTGTTAACTTGTAGTTGTTATCACTTATTGTCTATATATTATCTCTATTTTATATTGATATTTTGAAAATTTCATATATATATATATATATTGAAAAATTCATATATCGCCGTCCCCCCACCGTCCCCAAAAATTGGCCCTCGGACTGCTGTCCCCGAAATGCGTCCCCTGCCGTCCCCGTCCCCCCGTCCCCAAAACGCCGTAAAACATAGCTTAAAAGAGCTCGTGCCTAGTGCCAAATGAATGTGCTGTTATAAAATAATCTAAATCGATCAAAGTTTATGCACATAAGTTTGTTGTGTTGGGACATGCAATTTCAGCATTTCTTCAATATGTGGTTGACTCTCTTTCTATTTGTCTATTTATTTGGAGATAACCTCCATTGCTGAGATTTATCTGTGTGTGCAATCGTCAAAAAAGGTCTTTTTGAAGCTTCCTAGTGAACTTGGTTCTAACACTTACAATGCTCTTTAATAAATCATATTTTGGAGGATTTTGGCATTGGCATTGACTATGGGTACCAAGTCCTTTTCTATTAAATCACATGGCAAAGAATGAACCAAAACATTTTACCTTCACGTAACAACTAGGAAGTGGAGGACCAACACGACCAACAGTTGAATCATCCCACTCTGTAAATGTCGCTCCAGCACATGTCTCTGTCAGACCATATCCTTGCATAATTGGTGCCCTAGAAAAAACATGAATTAATATAAGTTCCTTGAAGCAATCTATTGTTTTGGACATTAAATTTTACATTCGTTACTGATTACTAGTATAAGAGTATACAATATCCATCATGTGGCAAATCAAAATGCAAAAGGAAATGCTCAAATGCTTAGAAGCCTATCCAGCACAAAGCTCGTACAGATAACAATATAAACTAGAACATTGGTTCTGGTAATGATATGAATAAAACTACATGCAAACAAGGATAACAACAATATCATGAAGTTAAATGGATTGGGAGGCTTAAATATTGTTTCCATGGATAGTAAAGCAAAAGATCAATCATTTTTCCTAGATCAATATTCTATAAGCTCTTAAGGCCAGAGCAGGTTTTCAAAAATTTGAAATGAATTAATCAGGTTAATTCACAAGGAATCAGATAGTGGAATTATCTTTCTTCTTGCTTTTGTAGCTTTAACAATAATAGGTAGATCTATCTATGTGAAAATATTTGGTTAAGAGTTTCATATGCTAAAATGAATCTAGAAATAAATAAGGCAAACATATACCTATTGACTAATTGCAGGAGTCATAATAACAGCATAAGATTAATCTTTCCAATATAATCATGACCTCTTATCTTACCTCTGTATCATCTTATTCATGATTGCCACCTAAAATTTGGTATTGTTTTTCCTTATTTGTATAATGAGAGAAGAACCAATGTTCCATTCCTTCTCTCTCAAGGCAGGACACCCGTGTTATTTGTTAAAAGACTAAAATTGTATTAAAGAAATGAAAACTTTTGCATATGACCAAGGATTTGTGTAGACTGCAAACAAATGCTATGGCAAGACTGCTGTATAAGATACTTACATTTGAAGCACCAGCAGTTTCATAAGACCCAACTGAGTTACTCAAAAAAACCCAGGCTTCCCTAGACTTCTATTAAAAGCATACATTTAGATCCAAGAGAAACTTTGAATTGAGTATTATATGCCATTGGTTCCTCTCATTAAGAGAGCCCAACAAAAGATGATGATTATACACATATTTCCAGAATTGCCCTTCAAGATCAATACACAATTCTAACCAGGAAATTCATTGTTTTAAGGCCCATTCAAACTAATAATTAGCTCCTCATTTGGTGTTATTGAAATCTGGCATTGGAATTTCAGATTCTCGGTTGTCCATGGCCAGAAAGGCATTCCTGGGGTTCCTGTGAGGCTACCATTCCTAGGAAGAGACCTGTAGGGAGAAGGATTCCATTCTCCCCCACATGTGGAGGCTTCAACAGAGCTTTATGGCTGGACAAGATGGCATTTGTAGCTTAAATGCTCAGCACTTTGCCGGATCACTTCAGCCAGTCTTCTTTCTGCCCTTTCATTGGTTAAGATCTACTCCATTGTTTCAGTCATACCCTACATATTTTAAAAGTCGTGGCTGATGTAGTTCACACATTCCTTCTATTGTAGTAGGCGTTCCTGCGGAGTTTGAATACATTTTTTCTGTTGTTGAATCTAGTTAACCATTTACGCCTTTCATCTTTCAAAATTTAGTTAAGTGTCAACACCTTTTTCCTTTATCTTTTAGCCTATACTGTTAATACTTTCAGTGAGTACAATGAAACCAGTAACCAAAGTATTATTTTCAGCAATTTTCATCCTTTTCTTAAGTGCAGGGGCAACTTTTCACCTTCGTATTTTGGGCCTATGTGGAAAAAGGAAGAGGGTCCAAGAGAAGGAGCAGCAGACCGAATGTTTGTAATGGAAAGAAGGGATTTCTGGAAACCCCCTTACATATTCACACGTTTAAAGTCATCCTATAGATTTGAGATTTGTAATGGCTGAGCAGAGGCAGTGTTACCCAAGATGGGATCACTTATATGGGTCAATTCGTACAATTCAAAGGTAGAAAGGACTTGAGTGATTTGAGGGATTCAGTTTATTTTGGATAGTTCGAATAGGCTCACATAATCAAACATATTAATAGCTTCTTGCCTTGGATGGAAAACTATTAACTTCAAACCATGCATGTCATCCATCACAATTGTACCGTTCAAATTTTCTGAATCGTTCTCCCGAGATTCTTGAATTTTAAATGGTTCTGTCATTTGCTTCTTGCCATCTCGTAGTTCGTGTTCCTCTTCATTAATCTCTGTAGCTTGAATAAAATTGCACTTTGATGGAAATACTTCATAGTCCTCCATTTTCTAGTGGAATAGGCCACAAAGGGAGTTTGTTTCATCTTCTGAATATGATTGCAATTCCAAGATTCCTTTAGCTCCATGAGACCCTGATCATGCTTCTCTATCCACTCTTCTCCAAAGTCAGAATCTAATGAATCCGAGGAAACTGCTTCCTCACTCACTACCTGATTCTTCAAATCAATTATATATTTCTGATTGTGGTCAGCTTTTGTTGTAACCAACCAACCCTGACCCAGAAATGCATCATACACTTTACATAATAAAATGATAATGAAATTAAGTAGAAATGCTTAAGTACCAATAACTACATTTTTCACCATGAGGACTCCAAGCACTTCTACTCCCTGTTAATTTGCTTCTGCCAACTAGAAAGTTGGCGGCTAGATAGTTGACTTACCTAGACTTTGCCAAGTATCCTCTAGAAGTACATTCACATTAGACCCAGTATCAATAATCATATTTGTCAAGTTCTTCCTACGAATCTCCATATGTATCATTGCCAATTTCATCGTAAGAAGCATGGGATCAATAACTTGATCTCCCAACAATGGAGCTCCAATTATTGGGTCTTCACTATTGTCACTTCCAGATTCAAAATGGGCAGTAGTATGCACCATCTCATCCCTCTCAAGTACAGTATTAGCTATAACATTTCTAAGCTCAAGAATACTTTGCAATAAATCCACTACTCTAATTAGTGCAGTGATTTGAAGTACTTGCCATGCAATCATTTTATTTGACTCCAATAGATTTGTTATTGTACTTGCATGTGCATTGAGTGGCAACGTTTAGCATCCATAGCATGTTCCATCTCAACTCTTGCTTCACAAAGTATTTCTTTCTCTATACAATGATCCGAATATGTAGCTTGCTTCACTTGGGCTCGTGTGACCACCAACACTTCCTAGCTACATCAATCATGTTGTTTCTTGCCTTCTGCTTTGGACATTCGGCATCATCATGATCATTGGGGGCACACCATCTACACGGTTGTCCCATACTGTCCTAACTTTTTAGGCAATCCCTTGCGAAGTGGCACCATTCTTTGCACTCTTGACATTGTATAATAGGACAACCTCTGGAATCATATTGGATTCGACTCCTACATCCCCGGCTACTCTTATTGAATCTATTATTGCTTCTCAGATATTGATATGCACTAGGAGATGCATTCTTGTTGTTTTGCGACTTCGGTGGTGTGTTGGGTGGAGTAGACTACTCGCTCTTGCTTTTCAAATTATATGGGCATTCTTTAGTCAAATGTCTCGTTATCTCACAAATATCATAGAACATCTTTTTAAGGTAGCTTGTTTTGGTGTGATCCTCTGCTCTACAATTCATGCACCATAAATCTTTAGGCTCCATGCTAGATTCTCTGTCTGCTTTTAATTCATCATATGGAGCATATCTCTTCATAATGTTTGCATGGATCCCAATTTGCTATCATTGATTGCATTCAAGTCACCATCTTCATTTTTTTTTCTGTGAGGATATCCTGTCTTCACTTTCCATATACATAGCTCTATTTTATTCTTCTGCATATGATGAAGGTGGTACTATTTTCATTTTCTTTTGTAATGGAGTGAGACCTTCAATGAACAATCTTTTTTTCAATCCATCGGCTTGTTCTTTCTCCAACTTGCCCAATAATTCCTTTAGCCTCTGATTGTCAACTCTCACATTCTCATGTTTTCCTTGTCGGGTGTTGTAAATTTCAGCAACAGTTTCATTGTCATCTTAGAGATATCTAAATTTCATTTGAAATCCTTCCCTAATTTATCCCACGAATTTCACTTGGTTGGCTCAATCTCTATGTACCAATCAATTGCCACACCTTTGAGGGTGGCTGGGAATGATGGTAGCCATATTTTTTATCATTCTATCCATTTGCTACCCAAATGGTTTCACAAGTTTTGCAATGTCTCACTAGATCTTCAGATCCATCTCTATTGAACTTAGGCAATCTTTGCCTCTCTACACTCAAGCTTGCTCATGTAGTCAACATGGCTCGACCTTGATGTGAATACAATGACTAGAACCTTATTAGGAAGCTTTGGTCTAGATGTTTTAGTGATATCTTGGCAGTTTCAGACACATGAAACTCCTCAACTTTTCCAGAGACTTCAATGTTTTGTACACTCGTATTGCTCTTAGGTTCTCTTTTCAAAACTTCAAACATTTGCCTTGGTGTTTTTGGCTCAATTTCTTCTTCGATACCATGAAGATTGCTTTCTCCATCTATGAAGAAGTCCTTGGACTCCTCAAGATGAAGACTTTCCTCGTATAGAGAAGACTTTGTCAATTCCTCAAACCGAACTTGGTCTGCGAGATCCACAAATGCTTCTTCCAAAAAGGGAAAATGTCCAACGATCTTGACCCACTCTTCCTTCGTACACTATACGTCATTGTTCATTGTCAGTAGGATGTTTTGATGTATTCTTGCTTGACTACAACTTCGACTCTAACTTTTGCTTCGGCTCCAACTCTAGACAATGGATTTCTAAAGTTGATTGCTTCACGCAACCTCCTCCTTCATTCTTGGTGTTAACACCAATTGGAGGGATTGTCTAATTTCCAATCTTCCTCCTCATTATTCTCTAATCTTCTCTCGCCTTTATTCGGGCTTAATGGCATTAATGTCATCAATCTCCAATATAGTCATCAATAGGTATTCACCAACATTGGTTCTTTATAAGTGTGACCCAACTTCGTATAAGCAACAGCACCAAATGTTTACCACCAAATAATAACACTAACTGTTGTAATATAAATGGAATATAACAGTACATACCAAATAACTGTGGATGAAGATCAATGAATACTTTATTCAAAGGTAGTGCTTGTACAATTAATTGTACACTAGGAAGGATTGTGTACCATATCAGATTGCCTTCCCTCACTACGAGAAGCATATTTGAAGTGCTCGACAGTTGCCAAATAGAACACAACCACTTACAACCAACTCATAACAACTACCCACAAGCCGACAAGTCAATGATACATAGTAAGATTTGTTAAACATACTAACAAAACTTAACAATTTAATTTATATGATCTATAGGATTGATTTCTTCATGAACCATGGCCTTCCTTGAAACATGTGATCTTTCTCTTGCTTTGTGAAAAAACTGCAAACGAAATGACCCTTGGGCATCATTAATAATTCTATAAAGCTTGAGGACTTCCAATTCTCCTCGACGGGGATCCTACAAAATTTTCATCTAGGGAAGGCAAAGATAAATTGGCATATGAGAGTTCTTTATATGGCAGCCAAATTATTTGTTCCATTTCAGCTTATTCAGAAGGACAACTTAGGCAAGGTTTCCACTTTTGAGATAGCATCCATTTTCCTTTTTTAACATGGAAGTTGGGCCTGGAGAATTTTCTTTTGGCAAGATTATGCATAAATCATTGTAGTTCTTTTTTGCAGATCTACGACACTTCTTGAGAAACAATAGATCTAAAATTCTGGTTTGGATTTTGGGGGATATTACCTTGAGAGGGGCCATGACCTCCTCTAGGAGGCAAGCACTAGATTCAATTAACCATTGGCTGTTTGGGCAAGAAATTTGCAGGTTTTGGCAGCTGGAGTGATCTGGTTCAGAGGATCTAAGGACATGGGTACAGATTCCTTCTATTAATCACAAAGAAGTTCCCAAAACTTTCAATCAATTGTATTTTGATTTCTGAGAAAAAACAAAACCACGAGGCATTAAACGCATTTTTGGTACAAAAAGAGTAAGGTACGTGAAATTATACCCGAGGCATATATTAACGAAACGCTGTGTATCTTCAGATAGAGGAGCTCCCCCCGAGAGTAAACCGCGAACATGACCACCAAGAATTGCACGTATCTTTCTGAACACTACTTTATCCCACAGAAGCTTCTCTAAAGCCCATCCACCATGCCAACTTCCTTCAATAGCTGCCAAACTACGTCTGTAAGAAATATCAAAGAGTTTCTTGGACATTTTGCTCTTTGTTTCAACCTGTAATTTTCAAAATCCTTACACTGAAAGCCCTTAAAGAAAATTACTTGGAAATATGTTCAATACATCTTGAAAAATATGATTAATAACATGCTTTAGAGGAAAACACTCCCAGACACACATACCTTTTTCCTTACACCATCTCTAAGACGATCTAATATCGCTGGTACTGCAGTCATCAGCGTAGGTCGAAGCATTGAAGCATCCCCTTTGGTTCCCTTCTTGATCATGTTTGATGAATCTATTAATGTTGATGGAGAACCATAACCAATGGCACAACCTGCAGCAAGCATTGTGCACTGCAAAACCAATGTTTAACATTGACTTAGGTGAAAATATAGTGTGGCATGCAAATGCCTTGATTGGGTTTGAGATCATGATCTCCCAAAAATAGTTTGATACATTATCACTATGGAAATCAGAGGAATCATATTTTCGTACCTCCGCTGCTAATTCAAGGATATGTGCTAGTGGTAAATATGCCAAGTATATGTCTTCACTACCAAGTCCTGGTACAATTGTTCTTACTGCTGCAATTGTTGCTACCACATTTCCATGAGTCATCATGACTCCCTGCATGTCATAGAATCAGAAATCAATACAAACCCCTTCTTTACTTTTCCTTTTCCTCCTAATCCAAATATTAGCACTAGACATCTAGAGCAAAAAGCTGAGAGGCATGATAAGAGAATCAAATGTGCACATAGATTATAAAAACTTAGATTACAGAGAGAAAAATGGACAAAACAAATGATATTAATGACCATGAGTGACCAATGTAGATCAGTGGGATGCAAAAGTGCAGCCAGATAAAATAGTTTAATGTGAAGTTATCTTCCACAAGAAAGAAAAAGCACAAATTACAAGAGCACCATATAACTATTAAAGATAATGTCAGCATGAGCATGCAAACCTAAACGCAGACGTATGGAGAACGCAACCGTTCAGCTAGCATGCCTGTTAAAACAACCCATTAGAGAAAGAGTTTCACCACCACAAACCTAAATTCCTAGGAGACACCCTTCCAAATTCAGTGCCATACAAGTTCAGTCACCCCTTAGCTGGTGGTGACTTACATAAGGCTTCCAGTCCTACACATAATCCTAGAGCTACATGAGAATAACCCTTACTTCCTGAGTACTCATAAAAAAAAACAGTGCAATTAGTACAGAAAAAGGGAATTCTTTGCCAGAAAACACAGGACTTGTTCCTACCACCTCCCTAGTACTTATTTAGCATAACATGCATGCCAACAAATGGGTAGGTAAATCAAACTAGCAAAGCTATGTGCAATTAAGCCAATAAGGTGCCTTGCTTCTGCGACAAGTATACAACAAATAAGTATTAGGGGCAAATAAGAGGAAAAAAGGGAAAAAAAAAAGAAATTATATTAATGTCCACAAGTGACCAAAATAGGTCAATGGGACTCGGAAATACAACTAGAGACAATAGCAAGAGGGAGCCAAAAAGAAGCTCCAAACTAAATGATGATTAAAAGAAAAACAAAAGCTGAGAGGCACTCTAACTCAATCCAAAGTGGGGACACCCAAGTCCTATTAGAAAGGTGTAATGTCCCAAATTATGAGCTAAGTGTGTTTTTGAGCTACATGGGAGAATTGTATTTTCAATTATGAGGTTGGTTTTGATTTTTAATGATTGCATATGATTCATAGCTGGCCGCCAAACATGAAGGAAGGATATATTAAATGCAACATTTATTTATTAAATGATTGCATTGGATCGATGGAATATGAGGTCAATTGGGTTTGTGGAAATTAAATGATTGCATTTAATTTGATATTGAGCTTTGAAAATATTTTAAATGCAAATTTTATTATTAAATATTTGCATTGGAGCGGTTGAGGGTTTTTATTAAATGCAAATATCATCATTTAATGCATGCACATGAGGTAGTTGTGGATTGAAGCAAGAATAGAGGAGCATTTTCAATGCAAGTTCATAAATTAAATGCCAAGTTGGTTATGTCAAGGATCAAGATTTTAAATGCTTTGAAGGTTATTAAATGCTTGCATTTGGATAAATTGGTTTATTTAATGCAATCGCCCAATCATTGCAAGTACTAGTTGGAGGTTAGAAGGATTTTAAATGCATTTCAAACACAAAATTAAATGCATGTAGCTGATCGCCCAAGCAAAGAGAAAGATTTTAAATGATTGCAATCTCAAAATTCAATGCAAGTGTCAAAGGCCAAGCTTAAGGAGGATCGATCCATAGAGGAGGAGCAAAATTCATTTAAAATAATTGAAGATTGTTTTAAATGAAAGCATTTCAAGTGAAGATCATTCAATATTGTTCCATTTCCTTAATTTCTATTGATGGATTTCAAAATGCATTCCAAAATTGCCAAGAGGATGGACATCAAAGCTTGAGGAGTTTAAATAGATGACTTGAGCTTCATTTTGCAATGAATGATGCTATGGTATGTTTTCTTTATTATTGTTTATGACTGAAAATTCCGATTTTCTAGTTATTTTTCAAGGAGATGTTCCCTTGAGTGTTGTGGTGATGATCCCATAACAATTTGTGAGATGTCATACAGATTTCATCATTGGATTACATTTGCAGGTTATTTGAAGAGTTTGGAAGTGACATTGATATCTATTTGAAGCTCTTGATGTAGAGGATTGACTACCAAAGTAGTTCAGTGAATTTGGAGTACATTTTGGATGGTATTTTCATGTTTTGCAGGGTCTGATTTTGCAACAGCAGGGTCTGATTTTTATAACAGCGACTTTACATTGGAATTTCAGGGCTTTTTAGGTGAATTTGATCAAGGGTTTGAAGATTGAAGAGTTGTGCTTGATAGAAGACATTCCTATGCATCCATAGAATGCATTTGGAGGAGTTATTTCATGATATTTCATTGTAAACCCTTGGCTGGGCAAAAAGTACACTTTCAGCAGTCATATCAACATACAGAAAATTTACATCAGAATTTTATTGAAGCTCTTTCAAGGGTGTTTTGTGTCCATTTGATAGCCATCATCATTTTAGAGGCTTTGGGCTATATTTGTATGCAAAGTTTGATGTATTTGGGCTTCAAATTGATTTGTAATTAAGTCTGATATAAATTCAGACATGGACTGAAATAAATTCCAGCCACTTGACATTTCATGTTTCATTTTCATATGTGCAAAGTTGATGTGAGTTTGATGTGCTACAATTCCTTATTCATTTGGTGAAGTTATTTAATTGAAGTGTGCAAGAAATCTATCTAAACTTGCAAAAAATTTCAGTCATTCCTAAGAAGGTATTTTACAGTGGTATCAGAGCATTCAAAATTTCAGTCCAATATCCATTAGGGATATTACAAAAGGAAAGAACACATAAAACTACAAAGATGACTAAACATAGTCTATAAGTAGTCCACATATCCAAGAGAAATAACTCATCACCAAAGTAAATAGAGTGGAGGTCACCGTAACACCGAAATGGGCGAATTGGATCTAATCTGTATCACTAGAAGAGGAGTCAAACTTGCCAATAACTTTGAAGGCACTAAGACAAGAACTAATGATGTCCCCTATAGAAAGCCTCAGGCTAAGAGATCTTGGCTAGATGACCTTGAGGGGCAGAAAAGTGTCGCCTTGGGACTTTGTCTAAACCTCTCCCAACATTCATGGTCGATGACCCTCCACTGTCTAAGATACTACTTGAGATTAGAAAGAAATTGGTGATGTGTGCTTGAATAAGAGACCCCAAATGGGAGTGAGACATGGCAAGAGTGTGATGTGTCATGTCCCCTTTTTTGAACTTTGGATATAAATTTTTATACTGTAGTACTTACAATAAGTTGGAGTGAATTTATATACTACAGTACATACCTTAAGTTGGATGAAGTCATATACTACAATACATATCATAAGTTGGGTGAAGTTATGTACTGCAGTACATATCATATGTTGGAGTGAATTCATATACTACAATACATACCATACAGGGATAACTTAAGTATTATTATTTTAATTAAAAGATCATATTAATGAGATATTCAAAAATCTTTAATGAGGATATTAAAAGATATTGTAAGTGGGAAACTTTTGGAGGGAAAAGGAAAAGTAGAAAAAATAAGATCTATAAAGCAAGGAATTTCCTCATAGTTTTGCATGCTATTTTATTATCAAAAACCCATTTTTGTAGAGTTTGGACATTTATGTTCTTTTACCAGAGGACGAAAACCCTCATGGTTTCCAAAGGATTGAACAACAAAAACCCTTGAGGTCTTTGGGATTCGAGAATGAAAACTCTCAAGATTCCAGTTGGTGATTCCACCCAAGAATTATACAAAGCTTCATAGTTCAGTTTCAAAGGTTGCATGTTAGTGATCAGCACTTGCATGTCAGTATCCAGTGTTTGCATGTTAGTTCTAGAAGTTGCATGTTAATGATCAGCACTTATATGTCAGTGTTCAGTGTTGCATGTCAGTATTCAGTGATTGCATGTTAGTTTCAGCCATTGTATGTCACTGTTCTGCGATTGCATGTCAGTTTTAGTAGTGGTATCAAAGTTGTCTCCATATAGTTGTACTAAGGTCTGTGATTTTTTATGCAGCAGTTGGTGTATTGGGTTAGGAAAATTACCAAATCATTTCTATCTTATCAGTTACCACCTTATGGAATAAAAATATAGTCGTATTTGTGAATCAAATTTTTGGTTTATAAATGATTTATTGTCCATAATTGCTACATGTGAGTTTCAGTGGTACATTTAAAAAATAATCAGTTTAATCAATTCTTGAGCAATTCAGAAAATTATTGAAACAAATTTAATTTTGGAGTGAATATCATATAATATTCCTTTGGGCATATTACATTATGCCTCGAGCCATGCCTCTAGTGAGAGAGGTGGGGTGCCTTAGTCCAAGTGTGTGTAGAAGTATGTTGTCTCATTGATTTGTCATCAACAGTGTGAAAACCAATGGTATCCAAAGGGTGTCTAATGCCTCCAATACCAATGATAGGCTAAAAGAACAAGGTGATCAACCTAGTTGTCCTAGAGATCCCCTATAAGGGTTGTGCTTGAAGGTAACAACCTCCCTCAAAAAAAGAACCAAGCACCATTGATCTGTTGGTAAAAACTGAAGAATGAGATTGAGAGGAAATGGGGTGCTTTCTCAAGTTGAGAGCATCGCATTATATTATTGATCATTTGCTAAAAAAAAAAAGTAGTTACATACTAAAAATAGATAGTAGTTACAACTTTATTACACTTTATTACAATATTAAACTAATATTTTAATACCCCCTTAATGAGTAAACCAAAAGGATCTGGAGGTTTAGTCATTAAATTACAATATGGCCCTTGAGATGTGTAGAAATGGGAAGAAATATCTACACAAGCAACTTTCATGATAACAGGCATATGATAAAGATATGCAAAAAGAACATAATGAACATCTTCCGTTGCGGAGTTATCAATTAGTTTGCTTGTTTTCCAAGAAGATGCATTTGACTTGGTAAAGTCATCATCAGGCTCAACTTCATAGTACCACTAAGGCCTCCGATATTAAAATAAAATTAGATAGTTTATATTAATGGTCAATATTGTAACATATTAGGTTATTTCTAATTCTGTTTTTAGATTAGCTTTAATTTATTTTCGAAACATCTATATTCTGTATTTTTAGAAACATCTCTTTGTATTCTTTATAAGAGCTTTGCTCTTTTGTAAATAATATCATTTAGATTTTTACCAAAATATAGTATTAGAGCGGGAAACGCTTTTTTGAACTTTTTTCCTGTGCTCTTTGTATTCCGTACGGCGTCGTACCTCCCTTTATTCTCTATTCGCGATTGACCTTCAACATCTTCTGGCGTTTGTTTACTCTGAAGGTCATGATTGTTTTTTGTCGCCATTTCTCAGTTTGAAGGTCGCGATTTTGTTTATGGGCAGTCGCGATTTCAATATTAATCGCGTTTTGTTTTATCGTGGATTTTAGTCAGCGGATTTTCTCTGGTTTTTATCTCCTGATCACGATTTTCTGGTCAACGTTTGGCTTTTGGCGTTTGCTTCTATGGTCACCTTGTCTGGTGGTGAGTTTTTTTTTTTTTTTTTTTTTTTTCTGGGCTGACATTCTTTTTGATCGCAGACGTTCTTTTTGGCGACGTTTTCATCATCTTTGGAGGACGCGATTCCTAGTTTTGGGTCGCAGTTTGTGTTTGGTTGTGGTTTGTTTGGAGGATAGTCGCAGCTCTTCTAGCGGGTTCTTTGTTGCATTTGGTCGACGCAGACTCTTTATCAATCGCCTTGGCTCTTGTGACTTGTTCATTTGGCAGTCTTTGTGATCGTTAGCACTTAAAGCGCTTTGTAGCAATAGCCCGTGGTTACATTTCAACCAACGACTAGCGCTTAGCAACTCCCATTCCCTAGTCGTGGTCATATTTAGGCCTAGCGCCTAAGCCTCTAGTCAACAGACTCGAGCTTCTGACGTCATATTGGTGATCAACTACAGATTTTTGGGTATTTTTTCACCTGCAGTCAACCTCGGGGTTTGTGCCATCAATCTGCCTTGTTTTTCGTGCCTCGAAAAATGTGAAGAATGGCCTCTTTATCCAATATTATGTTGGAAGGCAGTCAGAAGTTCAACAGCCGCAACTACAACACCTATAAGCAGCATATGATGACCATATTCGAGTATCGATGCCTTGACCAGATTGTTTTCGGCAAAACTACACATCCTCCAATGGCGGGTCAAGATCAAGACAAATTTGATGAGAAGAATTGGGGAGCCGTGATGCTTATTAAATTGTCGGTCACCGATGACCAGCTGCCTCAGGTGCTGTCTGGTAAATCAGCCAAAGAAATATGGGATCTTAAGGACCTTCGTGAGACATCCGACAAGAGCCGAGCGTTCTTTCTGAAGAACATGTTCTCCATGATGATGGATGAGAAGCCAACTCTGCAGAAGCACTTGACAAAAATCAAGGACATTCGTGATCAATTGGAGGCGATTGGTCAGAAGATGGAGGAAGAAGATATGGTAGTCATCACTCTAAAGAGTCTACCAAAGTCTTATGAGCACTTTATTGAACGCTCAACATTACCTCAACTAATGTTGACTTGAAATTTCCCGAGCTTTGCAACAAACTTCTGCAGCAAGATCGTTGAAACAACAGTTTGGAAGTGTTGTCAATTCATCCTCCACAGAACAGGCATTTGTTGCCAAAGCCTTTCAGAAGGGCAAAAATCAGCCCTCTCAGTAGACCAACCAAGGTCAATCCCAGGACCCTTCCAAGAAGAAGAACATCCAGTGCAACTATTGCCATAAGTATGGCCACATGAAGAAAGATTGTCGAAAACGCTTGGCTTATGAACAGTCCAAGCAAGGAGAGTCTAAACCGAAAGCCCATGTTGCAGAGCACACTGAGTAGGAGTCTGCGTTCTATGCCTTTTATGGCCAAGAGACCAGTAGATCATGTCAAATCCTCTGCCTGGTATATAGATTCAGGTGCTTCTCAACATTTCACACATCGTCGCGATTGGTTCACGGAGTACACGCCATTCAGAGATTCTGTCATCTTTGGAGGAGGTGAAGAGTATACTGTTGTCGGAAAGGGCAACGTGCAGATTCAGTCTGGAGGGAGAAATTTAATATTTCTCGATGTATACTTTGTACCTAGCTGAACCTTCTTTCAGTTAATCAGATCATGCGTCACTCTCCTCATCTAGATATTGTTTTCAGCATGCACACATGTAGCATTGTTGATAGAGACACTCGCACCACAGTAGTTCAAGGACTTGAGGATCATGGTCTGTATAGACTTGTTGATTCTGGTGATTCTCAAGAGCACGCCATGGCAGCCAGTGGTTCTTCCATCAGCAAACTCTGGCATCAGCGTTATGGGCACCTGAACATGCACTATCTCTCAGTTATCTAGAGATGATCTGGTTGGTGGTCTACCTAAGATTCAGACTCAGATTCATGGAGTATGTGAAGCTTGTCAGGCTAGAAAGCAGCATCGAACTCCATTCTCAGATGTTGATTCATGGAGAGCATCCAAGGTATTGCAGTTGGTTCACACTGATGTATGTGGGCTAACGAACACTCCTTCAGTTACTGGGTGCAGGTATTTTTTGTTATTTGTTGATGATTTCAGCAGAAAAAATGTGGGTGTACTTTCTTAGAAACAAATTAGATGTGTTTAGTATATTTCAGCAGTTTAAGGCCTTAGTTAAAAAAGAGTCAGGCTCACAGATAGTCACTCTTAGGTTTGATAATGGGGGGGAGTTCTTCTGACTTCTCCAATTTCTGTGCTGCACATGGCATCAAGTGCCAACTTACCACACCTTACACCCCTCAGCAAAATGGTGTCGTTGAGCGTCAAAATCGCACCATTACTAAAATGGCTCGTTCTATGTTGGAGCATAGAAGTGTCCCTAAGAAGTTTTGGGCTGAAACAGTCTATACTGCAGTTTATCTTCTGAATCGGTCTCCTACCTATGCTGTCAAGAAGATGACTCCTGAAGAAGTGTGGTCTAGATGTAAGCCTAGGGTCAGCCACCTGAAAGTTTTTGGCTCTACTGCTCATGTGTGGATTCCAAATGCCAAGCGCACCAAGCTGAATTCCAAAAGCCAGAAACTCATGTTCACTGGTTACAATGAGAATCATAAGGCATACAGGTTGATTGATGTAGACACAGATCGTCTCATATTCAATCGTGATGTAGTGGTTGATGAAGCTACTGGGCCATTTCATCTGTCTACTCCTTCTGTGAGCCCTGAGGATCAGCCTCTGAAGGCTTCTGATTTGGGTGTTCACCTTCCCCTAGCTCCACCTGATGGGAGGGATTCTGCGATTGTAGGGCACCTCAGCCCCCTATTCCACCACGCGCCCCTCCTTAGGATGATCTAGATCCCCATCCAGATGATTTGGTTCCATTTGCCCCAGTTGATGTTGTTCCTCCTGATTCAGATGTTGGTACTTCTATTCTCCGGCCTAAATGGTGGGCTAAGACCATAGGTGATCTTCATGATGATGAATTACTTGAGGGTAGATCTACTCGGAAAAAGAGCAAGTAGCAGAATACAGTCAATTTTGCTCTTATGGCCAACCTTCACAGCATCTCGGAGCCTCAAACATATTCAGAGGCTAAAGGCATACCTGAGTGGGAACAGGCTATGGAAGCTGAACATCATAGCCTTCTGAAGAATAACACTTGGGTCCTCTCCGATCCTCCACCAGGGAAGAAGCCCATTGGCTGCAAATGGGTGTATAAAGTTAAGTATAAGGCTGACGGAACCCTTGATAAGTATAAGGCTCGGTTGGCTATGAGGAAACTTTTGCTCCCACAACCAAGATGAGTACCATTCGTCTTGTCCTCGCTATTGCAGCCTAGTTTGGATGGAAAGTCCATCAAATGGATGTCAAGAGTGCATTCCTCAATGGAGATTTGCAAGAAGAAGTTTACATGACGCAACCTCCTGGTTTCAAGGTTGCTGGTAAAGAACACCAGGTATGCAGACTAGTAAAAGCACTCTATGGCCTTAAACAGGCTCCACGGGCATGGTACATGAAAATTGATAAGTACCTAGTGGATCATGGTTTCCAGAGGAGTCCTTATGATTCTAATTTGTATGTCAAAAAGTATGGTGATGATATTCTTTTGATTGTTGTCTATGTTGATGACTTGATCATTACTGGCAACTCGGAACATCTGATCGATGAGATCAAACATAATCTCAGTCAATCCTTTGACATGACAGATTTGGGACTTCTGCATTATTGCCTAGGTGTTGAGGTTTGGTAGACTCATGATAGCATCTTTATCTCTCAGTCCAAATATGCTCAAAGTCTGTTGGACAAGTTCTAGATGACAGATTGCAAACCTGCATCTACACCTATGGAGAAAGGGCTGAAGTTATCAGCCAAATCAGATTCACCTATGGAGAATGAATCAACATTCAGGCAACTAGTGGGCAGCCTCATTTATCTCACTGCCACTAGACCTGATCTCAGTTTTGCAGTGAGCTACATCTCTCACTTCATGACAGCCCCTAAAGTTGAACATTGGGTTACAGCGAAGCGTGTGCTGAGATATGTGAAAGGCACTTCCGACTTTGGCATTCCGTATGGCAGGTGCAAAGATCCTAAGCTGATTGGTTTTACAGACTTAGATTGGGCAAGTGTTGTTGATTACAGGAAGTCTACTTCTGGCTATGTTTTCAGTTTGGGAACAGGTGCAATTACATCGACCAGCAAGAAGCAGCAGGCAGTGGCTCTTTCCTCAACTGAAGCTGAATATCGGGGAACTGTTAAAGCAACTTGTGAGGCAGTTTGGCTTCAAAGGATGCTTTCTGACATGCAAATGTCTCAAGCAGGGCCTTCACCCTTGTACTATGACAATCAAGGGGTGCTGAAACTTGCCAAAAATCCAATCTTCCATGAAAGGACAAAGCATGTTGAACTTCATTGTCATTTCATCCGCCAGCTTGTCGAAGATGGATCAATGATGTTGCAATATGTTCCAACTAAGGACAAGAGTGCGGATATTCTCACCAAGTCTCTGAGCCCGGATAAGTTTGTCAAATTTAGGGGGCACCTTGCTGTAGTTGATAGATTGACCATTAAGGGAGGGTATTAAAATAAAATTAGATAGTTTATATTAATGGTCAATATTGTAACATATTAGGTTGATTCTAATTTTGTTTTTAGATTAGCTTTAATCTATTTTAGAAACATCTATATTCTGTATTTTTAGAAACATGTCTTTGTATTCTTTATAAGAGCTTTGCTCTTTTGTAAATAATATCATTCAGATTTTTACCAAAATATCCGAGGCATAACAAGCAAATGTTGTGGAGACAAAGTCTCAACTAGAGATGAACTTTATATGGGCTGAATCTAAGCCAAAATGGAGACACCTTCAGTTTTGTGTTGCTGATACACAAGGGAAGAATAACCACCCAAAGGTTGACACATTGGAACGCCCCATGAAATGGAAGGTACATCTGTCAATGGCGGCACAATACTAGCTTTTGTCTTGACCTTCTTGGATTTATGACCGGACCACGATGGCTCTAGTGTAGCATGCAAAATAGGATCAACAAGTTTGTACAAGTCTTTGTACACACCACCGAGCCCAGTGCCTCAAGCAATTATTTTATCCTAGTTTACATCACAAACAATACACTCTTTCCCACAAAATTGAACTAGAATGTTAGGATTTTCTATAATCTGGCTAATAGAGAGTAAATTTTTGTTCAAACCTAGAACATACCTAACGTTTCCTACTTAAAGTTTGATGCCATCATTTTAGTGCAATTCTAACATCACCTATCCCTTCAACTGTATGGAACTTGTCACCAAGAGAAATAGAATCCCTGTGACTATCATCAATAGTAAACTTGACATTACCAATCCTTTCGACATGTGAAGTGTTCGGATGCACCTGAATTAAAGAACCAACAACTACTTTTAACACTGTTTGAAAAAGCCATCAATACATACTCCTCGTGATCTTCCTTAACGGTATACACCACATTAGCTTCATTTTGATGCTTGTAGGATAGATCATACTATCTTTTCTGACAATCATTCTTCACTTGGCCAGATTTTTGGCAGTACAAACATTGTACCTTTCTTTGTGGTTGTGAAGTGGGAGGAGATCTGAGATGTGTACCCTAAAACTATGTAACAAGTACACGTCTGCTCGTGTTGACATCCCTTCTACAAGTATGCACTAACCTTGTCAAAGGTCAAAGTTTGGCTTTTTGCCAACAAGTTAAGAGACTCCACAAAAGTCTCAAAGGAGGGTAGTAGGTTGTTAATGGTCAGAGCAACCATATCCTCGTCGTCTACTAGTTTTTTGACCACGATGAGCTGATCCCTAAGATCTTATTTTTTTAGAAGATGCTCTAACAAAGAACCCCCCTCCTACAATTTGATAGAAAATAACAAATTCTTCAAATACTAGACTTTGCTTTTCTCAAAGACTTGATATTTATCTTTTAAACTATACCACAGGGTATGTGCAAAGGTAGCGCTTTACACTTCAGGGATTAAATCATCTGAGACTGACAACTTGAGAATCAACAGGGCTTCCCTATGACATTTGTCAAAGTCACTTGAGTAGTAGGCCCGGTTTCTATGCCTAACAAAATTTTGTCACATTCTCGATACTCAATGATAGCTAATATCTTGTGACTCCAATATTATAGTTTTCCTCAATGAGTTTTTGTGCCTATGATAACAGTAGATTTTGTACATTTGGTCACTTTCCTAGCAACCCCAAAAAATAAACTTTTTCTCAAAAATTAAATGTGCCCGAAAAAATTTAATACCCCCTTTTTGAATTTTAAAAAAAAATCAACTTTGACCCAAAAAAAATCCCAAAAAATTTCAAACCTTCATAAATTTTTAAATCCTCCAAAAAAATGAAACCCTAGTTTTTAAATTTTTGGACTACAACAATTTGAAATCAGATTTTACAATGAATTTTAAGACGGAAATATCTATAAGAAACTATGATTGGAAATGTCGTACCCTAGCCGTGATTTGTGATTTTTGCGACTACAAAAAGCTCTGAAAAAAACCATGTCATTATTGCAAATCGCAATGCCCTATTGTGACATGCCCTAGCATCATTATAGGCGACTGGTAGAGGTCACGACTATGAAAAATCGTGTGCCCATGGTAGAAACGAGACTATAACCTATGCAACCTTACTGTTTTCCCTGTCTGTGACCCTACAAATTTTGTGACCATGATTTTTCACCTCTCTATTGCAATTGTCCACCTTCAACTTGCAAAATGTTCGCCATTCATATGATTTTTAATTTTGATTTTTGAAAAAAGTACTCCATATAAAACTTTCAAGGAACAAAAGTTACATCATCTAAGCATAATGCTTAACAAGAGGATTCTCTCACTATATAGGCAAGGAAAGAAAGCACTTGAGCCTGTGCCCCAATGGGCAAAGAGTTCACTCTTCAAAACCACTCAAACTTAGCTTGTACAATCAATACCAACTCTTGTTTGAAAAGCCTCAACTTCCCCATACTGAGAGGGGAAGTATCCTCCTAAAAGATGGCATGGCATCTTGACCTCCAAAGAAAATTGATTGTTGCCAACCGAGTTGTATGCCATAAACCCTTGCAGTTATCCCAAACCATTCAAGATTCCCCTAAAAGAGGCCCTTTCCAAGGGAGAGGAGCAATAAAAAGGAAATTGAATTCATCTTGCAGCCATCCCCCAAAGCCTGTAGTTGTTGGGCATTTCTAGAAGATATGATCAACTATTCCATCTTTCCAACATACAATTCAAAATGCATCTATAAATCTAGTCTCGCTCAACCTTGCTTTGATAGCTAAACCATGGTGTACTACTAGCCATCCCATCACCTTATGTTTGAAGGAGGTTCTTATTTTCCATATAACTTGACAGTGTTTTTGCCATCTCACTTCAAAGTGTTGGACCGCCATTGTTTGTTAAATCAGAGGGCAATGGAATTTTAATGGCAAACTTGATTATATAAATCCTTTGATTTATAGTTGAGAGTTTTTTTTGTGTTCAACTTCCAATCCCTCTAACATGGGCATACACTCTGTAAATCCATTTTGAAATGTCATGTCCCCTTTTTCAGGAAAAGTCAATCAAAAGCACCTTAGCCTATTATTTAATTTCCCATAGGCTAAAGGGCAGGGTAAGGGAAATGAATTAAAATAACTTAAGTTCTCCAAGTCGCTTTATGATATAACTTCATAAAAGGACAACTTAAAAATTATTTTTAAAAGAGGGTCATCAAGTGTTGTTAGTGAAAGGGGCCAAAAGTAATGTTTAATTAAAAGGTCTTTCTAGACACTTCTAAAATAAAGTTTTGGAGGGTAAAAAGAAAAAAAAAGTAATATTTTATTCCCTCAAAGAGCCTATAAAAGGAGAGGTTTGGGAAAGAAGAATCATCCATTGTTTGTGAACAAACCCCCGTTTCTGAGATTGAGCCCTCGTGTTCATCTTTCTGCCTAAGGATAACAACCCTTTTGTCATTGAGATTTGGAGGACGAAAACCCTCCTATACATTCGAGCAATTTCATAAAGGGATTGTCATTGTTCTGAAAAGTTGCAGAAGTTTTTTCAGTTTTGAGTTGGAATTTTCAGTTTGGTGTATTTCCATATTTTGAGTTTGAGAGAAGTTTTCAGTGTGGATTTTCGTTTGTAGAGAATACCGATTGTTTATTTGCTTTAGCAAGTTTGATTGCAACATTTTTGATGCATTTATCCATGGTTGTACTAGTGCTGGGTTCAATCGATGCATTGGAGTCCATTATCAAGGTCATACCATGAGGAAGGGAGTCATACCAGACCTCAATCAAACCGTACAGTTCCTTCTCTATCTGGGTATCATTTCAATGCCATTTTCTGCTGTAGTGACCCTTTGTACATCAGTTTGTTTCTATTTATTGCTGTTGTACTTTTCTGTTGTTGGCTATACAAAAATGTAATTGTTACAAAGTGAACAAATATATACATTTATGAACTGTCATAAACTATTATGGAAGGAATAAAATAAGTTACTGAGTTTTCTAAGTAGAATTTCCTACCTCAATAGGGTTTTTCAACATTAAAAAATTGTCTTTCATGTGGATGCATGTAATATGCTACCCCAATTTTTTTTGAAATTTTACACAATGATATCACAGCAGGGTTAGCACAACAATGTATGCAACTAAATAGATAGAATACCTCCACACTTCTGATCACCAGGTTCCCAAGATGGCCGAGGTGAGAGCATACAGTGCTTTGGCTAACAATTAAATCCTTGCAAATGAAACAATTACAATCTTCTGCTATCTAGCAGGCATCTACTTTTCAGCAGGCATCCACTTATTCAGTGGGTGAAATAAGAAAGATTAACAATGTTCATTCCTCCACACTGGCAGTAAACCATCCAGGGGTTACAATATGTGTTTGCATCATTAATAGGGATTACAATGCAATGAATCAAATGCAAAATAAATCACTACCTCTGACTTGTACAATTTGCCTCAGCTGCAACAGGTTAAAGGAAGCAAGAAAGAGCTTATGTAAAGATCAAGAACCACCATGAATATACCCCAAGTGAAGTTTTTGAAGGAGCGCAGATTTATAGCTTGTGGCACTACTGGAGCCTTCTGCAACTCTTCATGACAGCACTGAATATTCTTATTTCATGTCCAATACACCTAATTCCCATGCTCATGAATCATGCCAATAACACTTACAATAAGGGGACTATAAGTTACTGTGATAGCATCACTTATGAACACAACAATAGACTATCTAATAGCTGAAGCTAGCAGTTATGTTCAGACCTGCAACTCTTATTTGCTAGCCATTTAAACACTTCACAACAGCACTTTACACCCAACAGAACTTAATCAAAACCAAAGATGCAATGGCTAACAGGTGTGCCACATAAAACAAAGATATTACCACAAAATCCTAGATGACTTCCCACTGGTGCAATCCGCCCTCTTTTGCTGTACGGCCAGAAACATGGTACAACAGGCCCCCAATAGTAATGACTGCAGATAATACATCAGACATGGCTCTAAATGTTTATTTTAGTAAGACAATAATAATCCTTCATTGATTAATGCCATGCGACCAAGGAACTTCAAAAGGAGATTGCCCCTTTACATGGTACGGCACTTATGAGTGGTACGGCCAACGCAAAGCCTTAAATCTGCAAAACAACCTCTATTCTGCTGGCAATCATGGGAGCTCAGTCTGTTTTTTGAATCCTCTTAGCATTAAACTGTATCATATACAGCACACTCTTCAGAAATATTGGTAACTCCAAACAGTACGGCACATAGAGAAGGTACGGCCAGCATTATAGCTTCACAAGATTGCAACCAAACCCTCACCAATGCAAATCAGATCGCTCAACATGGAATAAAATAAATTGCATTAAACTTGCTAGGAATTGGTAATTCATTACATAGTTAGAAAACTCCATCAAATGGTACGGCCCAGCAAGCATAGCTTCATCAATCCTTCATTACACTCCAAAATTCATCAGAAAACTCAATCTAATCAATCCACAAAATCATCAAAACTAAAATGATCAACAATAAACCAAAATACCACAATCTTCATGAAGGCTCAATGTGATTCCTGAATGAAATCACCATTACCAGCTAGGATGGATATCTCACCACCGAAACTGATCATCTTCAAGAGGGTTTTCGTCCTCAAGAAGGAAAAAATGGAAGAACTCGCAGTTCAATCCAACAGCATAACAATATCAAATCCAAGCATCCCTTCAAATGAGCTCTCATCCCCTTTTTATAACCTTTTGAGAGGAAATTAATATGATTTTTTTTTTACCTCTTCATATTTCTACTCTCAAAAAGACTTTTTTTGAAATAATAATAATATAACATGTGTGAGGCCCCCTTTTTAAGTGTATCATTTAAAACACTTAATTACCTTTCCAATGAGCTATAACACTTAGGTACCTTTTTAATTATTTTCACCCTTAGGAGCTTAAGTGAAAATAATAATTAAAATAGCTCATTAAATATCACTTTTTGCAGAAAATCCCAAACTTCATCCATATGCCAAATAAACTGAACCAATATACTCTATAGGGTTTGGGATGCGAAACGATGCCTTCCAGGGGACTTTCCAAAAATAGACAACTCCTCCAAGAATCTTGGAGAGCAATCTGGGAGCCCGATCAAACATCTGAAAATTGCACAACCATCCTGAGACATCATTGAGCTCAAAGCCAAGGCAAACCATCACAAATAACTGAACCTGTGCTCTTCACAACATACAAAGCTCCCTAACCAACCCAAATAGCCTACAGAAGCTCAAGGGAATAGACTATTAATCACAAACTTGGCTAAACACCAAATGGGGACATTACAATGCATTCTTTCCAAATTTATGTTCAAATATTTTCCACTTGTACTCCTTCACAACGAAATTTAAAGATTCTAGATTTTTGTTTTGACATATTTTGAAGTTATTAGAGTTCTTAAGTTTCCACAGTCCATGATAGTAGAACAAGGCTTCTAGAAACTAGTGTATGACATTTTGTATCACCCTATGTGACTATTCATTAAGATATAACATGAAA